>OZ023213.1:6465199-6655199 GCA_963995525.1 Escarpia spicata
ATATTCACAGCGAGCATGTGTGTTATGCACAGTGTGTTATGTCAAATTAAATGATAATAATATCGACTGCATTACGGCGCCGTATCACGTACCATTAGTGGTGACTCGAGCCTCGCCGTTTAATGGTTAGCTGTGAATGCTGGTTCTTGCCCGCGGTATCATCTTCAGCGCTCCCTCATAGCGAGGAAGATATTTCCATCTTTCTTTGTAATTTGCTGTGTGTCCGTAACTGGCCTATCATTCCTATTTTTGCTCGGCACAGCTTCCTATAGTAAGAACACGTGTAACCAGAATATGGCGAGGGTGTTTTTTGTACATTTTATGTGGCTCTAATCTTCCTAGCATCACGCGTTTTCGCAACCTTTGCTAGCTAGTCTGTTGGTTTCGAACAATTGTTTGCCATAAAATGTAATTTACATTGCATTGATCGAGTCACAAGACTCACTGGCCAACTGGTGGACGTGCTATAACAAACAACATAACTGTTAAAAACGTGTCCGAACCTTACTAATATAAATCAGCAAACTGGTCATTCCAATATCTGTTATGGTTATTAACATTGTTTTGAGAATTTTTTTGGCACCGTTTTGCCTTTAATAATAGTATTTTTTATTTATAGACATAATTGAACCACGGATATAATAATACTGTTAAAGCACTAAACAAACAAACAGTTCCATTTGTTAAAAAGGGGTCCACCGTGGTTTTCAACGGGGTCCATTTACAACATCGTACCTGTTCATGCATCTCAGTTGTTGTTGAATTATGATCGTTGTTTGTCCGTAGGTACACTGTGAGTTAAGTTTGCCTGACCGGGCGACCTGCGTGTTGGTGTTCGGTTCTTGGACGGGTAACACGGCCACCATTGCCCTGTTGTTGCCGTTCAAATGGGTAGACACGAGCTTTTATGTGCAGCACCGCACATGGGAGCTGTCCAAGACGAAGGCGACGCAGCACAGCAACGCATACGCGCATTGTCCGGGGGAGAACTTCGACACAGTGAAATTCTCAGTATTGTTGAAGCGGCGACGAGACCTGAACGCCGACAGCGACGCGAACAAGGACTCTGGCGTGGCAACATCACGGGGCGGCATCGCTGTCTTCACTGCCGTCATCGCCGCCATCTTGACGGCCCTGTAGCAAGGCCGCTGTAGCAGTCTCAAAATAATCACCCTGGAAAACACCATGGTATTATTTCCAACCGTTGAAAACACGTTACAGTGTTATGAAATTAATAAAAAAATACTCGCCTACCCAAGATCAGAACACTACGATTAAGTTGAAAAAACTTAACTATCAATTAAACAAAATTCTGGTCCTGAAACGTATATTTACACGTTACGTTATAATTAAAACACTATTACATAGGACTCGAAACTAAACCTTGCTACAACATATTACTGTTGTGTGTTTTTCAACTTGACCAGCGTGTATTCAAATTAATTTCAAAACATTCTAGAGTGTTGACAAATTGGCTAATGTTTTCAAATTCCTACACCGTCCTAAAACTCAGTCCGTCAGATCGTGGGCTATGGTGTCCGAATTCAGGTGCGCCAACATGTGACAGCGTTTTATTTATTTGAGACAAAATCTAGATGAACTTAGACAGCTGTAAAAGGGCTTAATGACGTCATGTGGTAGGGGTAAGATGACAAGGGACAATATTAATAATCTGTATTACCCGAAGAAATTCTGTTTGCTCTCAGAGCTAAACATAAATGAGCTACATTAAGCAAAGAAAACATACCATATACATCAATACCTCACAGATAGTACCACTGGTGTCTCAAAACATTATCTGCAAGATTCAAAACTACATGCAGAAACAAAGACAGCGTCACAGACAATGAAATGTCAGGTGTTTACTCTGCATCACAAACTAGCAGGCATATGGCAGGAAGGTTTTCCTGTACCTCTCTGTCATCGTTATTACCATTCGCAATCTTTTTCCTGACGGTAGGCAGTTAAAAGGATGAAACTTATCTTTCATGATGACTTTTACGTGTTTTAGAGCTCGATCATGATAAATTTGTTCCAGTGATGGTGGTATCTTCCCTATGACCTTTCCAGCAGTTAAAACTAGTTCCTCCAAGCTGTCTTTCTCCTTCTTTGTGACTCCTGACAACCAGACTAGGACGCCAGAGCTTAAGGCACTTTCTATTATAGATCGGTAAGAGAGCATCATGATGGTGTTGTCGACTTTATACTGTTCCAATTCCCTCAAGAAGTAAAGCCTTTGGTGACCTTTCTTCACGGTATACATAACATGTTCAACATCATCAATGCCTCTGTTCGGTTTGTAAGCAAACTGACATTGATCAAGGTCTTGTTTCAGTTCTGATAACAAACAATTAAGAACCCGTTTTACTAGGGACTGCATTATCATGTTAAGGCAATTGGTCTATAATAATTTAGTTCATGTGTGGTTTGGAATTATTGGGAGCTGGGATTATATTGGATGTCTTCCGCTGGGATGGAATCAGTCCTGATCCGACATGTTAAAGATCTTGCAAAACACATCATTCAGTTCACTAGCGCACACACTCAGGAGTCTTGATGAGATATTGTCTGGCCCCGCTGCTTTGTTGGGATTCAGCCACTTAAATATGCTTCTCACGTCGTCATTGGTCATTCTCACCCTGACAGAGATGCTCATCACGAGTTGAGGACGAAAATATCTGTATTGCGCAGGGGTCAAAACGAATGAAGAATGCATTTAGGTCCTGGAGTGATATGGAATTGATACACCCTGATCTGTCTTTGTGATCACACCCTGTCATTGTACGAAGTACTCCCACATCTTGCGAGTGGATGCTGAATTCCAATGGTCCTCCACTTTGCTTCTGAGTTCTTCTTAAGTTATGATTCTTTCACAGCACTTTCACAGCATTCATCCATGGTTTGCTGTTGGGACAGCATTTCACAGTGTGACAAGGAATGTACAGATCTTCACAAACCTTGACATACGAAGAAACAATGTCAGTCAGTTCGTCCAGAGACTGATGTTCTTCTTCAAACACAGACCAATTTGTGCAAACAAAACAGCCCTGTAGAGAAACATTCGCCTTTTCTGACCACTCTTTTTTGGGGAATGTGTATTGCTTTTACCGTTTCAGCAGTTGTCAGTAAGTTGGTAGGCACAGAATAATTTTATGGTCTGACAAGGGCGGCAGCCTACTGCATTTGTAGGTTTTGTTGATATTACAGTAAATCAGATCGAGTGTGTTTACCGATCTAGTGGGGCAGTCAACGTATTGTTTGTACCGGGGCAGTGTTTTGATCAGTCTGCACAGATTAAAGTCACCGGTCACAATAACAGCTGCGTCAGGTTTGCTGCTTCAACAGTATGCACGAGCTCTGTTATTTCGCGAGCAGCTGAGTCACTATTGCCACTGGATGGAACGTAAACAACAACCAGGGCAACACAGCAGATCTCACGTGGTAAGTAGAACGGCCGACACTGCAAACAGAATGCTTCATGATTCGGTGTACACACATTTTCCTTTACAAGCACCTGTCTGCACCATCTTTAATTCACATAAACACCCACTCCGCCTCTCATGCTCTTACCCGACTCGATCTAGGTACGGTCACATCGATAGAACTCAAAGCCATCCAAATTGAGAGTTTCGTCAGGAACTGCTGAAGGCTCCAACCACAATTCAGAGACATAGATGGCACAAGAATCTCAATATACACGCCTGTATCGAACATTGGTAGCAAGTTCATCAGTCTTGTTTCGGAATGACCTCCCATTGGCAGGTAGAATACTGGGGAGTGGCCGTCTGAATTGCCTGCTTTTCACGTGTCGTCGTAACGTAGTACCTCAAGTGGAATGTTCATTTTCCGCTCAGTAAGACACATACTTTTGGGTCAGATCGTCACGTGAGTATCGGCGAGTGTTGTTGTTTTCGCCGCCATTTCTCGATCTCGACTCGTCGCCGTTTCCAATCAAACCAATCAAGGCAGCGAATGATATGAGCAATGTCCACAGGACCATCATTTCTACTTACAGTTCATCGGTAAATCAACACGTAGGACACGTAGAGAGACGTAAACGACACTTAAACAAGACGTAAACAGCACTTAAACGACAGATAGCCGTAACAGCATGCCGCCATTGTACAGCGCCATCTAGATGAGGGAGGGTAGGGCGGGATGGCGAGGGGATGGTATATATTGTTACTGTGGAACGTATTTCGTGTTATACATTTTCGTTTAATACATGCAACTGTGTACATGTTTTATATTATTAAACAGTTAATAACAAGTTCGGTTGTGTGACCTTTAGAGTGTTTAGATCTGTCTTTCTCAGTTTCAGACATTGGAGAGTATTAGCAACCTTAATTATACGCCTGGCGGCAGCATATATACATATTGACAATTTTAACAAACAAAGTGTCACTGTGTTCGTGTTATGACGAATCAATTGTCGCATTTTCTCAAAGTGGTTTGGATGTTTGTGGGTTTGCTTGTTTGTTTGTTCCTTTGTGTTTGTTTGTCTGTTTATTTGTTTTTTGTTTGTTTGTTTTGTTTGTTTGTTTGTTTGTTTGTTTGTTTGTTTGTTTAGAATAGGGCACATACACGATCATCGGCAATGTCGTTACTACTACGATTTGGTTGGGACGTGATCGTATAAATAGCTTTCATGTGTTTTGTTTTAGGGTAAGATATTTGATGAGTAGATGCGATATATTTAATATATCGGATACACTTTATACATAGTGTTGAATGACATTGTTATAGAACAACCGTGTAGCCTAGAGAATGATTACTGTATTTTGACTGTTTTTTATAGATTATATTAATACGCCACGTGTAATGTGCAGTGGTCTGTTAATTAAAGAAACAACTTAATGCGTGTCGCGTTATTTTGTTGTGTTCAGACGAATGCTGTGTATGCGTGCGTGCGTGCGTCGCGCAACTGTTACTAAAGAATCGTCAAACAGAGGAGCCAAGTCTTCCGTTCTGCAGGAGACCTAACACTTTTTTTCAACTATCATATAATTTACCTAAGTACTACTGTAAAAGAAAAGGACTTAGGGTTAACCGTTAGTGCTGATATGAAGATTTCAGAGCAGTGCGGAATTGCAGCTTCAAAGGGAAATCAAATCCTTGGATTAATTAGGCGAAACATAACGTATAAGGAAAAAGAGCTAATAATACCGCTGTACAAAACAATAGTTAGGCCTCATTTAGAATATTGTATTCAAGCGTGGAGGCCATATCGCAGGAAGGACATAGATATGCTAGAAAGAGTGCAGAGGAGAGCAACTAAAATGATACAAAATCTGAGGGATCTTAGTTATGAAATACGCCTAAAAAAATGCGGTTTAACAACACTAGAGACCAGGAGATTGAGAGGAGATCAGATAGAAGTGTTTAAAATATTGAAGGGTTATGAAAATATTGATAGAAATATGTTTTTCTCAGTTAAGAAAGATAGAAGGACTAGAGGACATGATCTTGCATTAGCAAAGGAGCAGAGTAGATTGGATATAAGAAAGTTTTCATTTTCACAAAGGACTGTAAATGAATGGAACAGATTACCTGCTGATTGTGTGGGTGCTAGTAGCGTGAATATGTTTAAAAATAAAATCGACACATACCTCAGACGGGCGGGATACACATAGATAAAAAGGTCGGACTCTCGAAAAGCCAAGGGCTTCCTTGTCCACCTGCTACCTAGAGTTAATTCTCTGGGTGGCAATCTTGTTAAATCTTGTTAAATCTTGTTAAACCTATTTGCCGCTTTCGACCCAAAATATACCGCCAAACCGTAAGACTAAAATGTTGATTCAACGTATACCACAAAACCAATATTGCGCGCACCAGAATTAAATAAGTATGCCTCCAGTTAGTATACATGGAGGGGCCCATTTCTACCACCACCCTTTCCACCGCACCCTTCGTCATGAATCCTGTGCTGCCGTGTCGAACCTTTGGCAAGTTCGTTCAATCCACGTTGCTCCAGTTCACGCAGCATTAGTAGGCATCGCCAATGGGCTAGAGAGAGACGGCGCAATTCTAAAAGTAGAAGAAAACAATACTGATTATTTGTTGAGAACATTACCTGGGCATTGAAAGATGAGATTATAGGGTATTTCTGCCAAAAGAACAACATTGATGGGACATGGCCGAGACAGCCATTTCTGGGTCGTGTCCACTTTAGGTCCGTACTACATTGTCTTTAAAAATAAAAATAAAACAATGGATTAATTATAATAATACATTAATTAAATTAAATGTACGAATAATTAATTATGATCGCCAAATTAAACATACTATAGAATGATAAAAGAAAGGAGTGAGTCTGACTTGAAACTGTGGTATGTTTAGAGTTAACTGGGCAATGTGTTAAGCGTGTCAAACAGCTATGTATTTATTATTACCTGGCTATAGCCTGTGATGGATATTTGTTCACGCTCTTTGCGTATTAATTGCAGCATTTAATTTCTCTAGTTCAGTTTTGTATTTATATGTTTTACTTGTATTATTATTACTGCATTTATTTCTTATAATTTCTAACGACTATTGTCAACACTACTGAACAGAGTTCTACTTTGGATTTTAGTGTATAAATAAAGTTATTATTATTATTATTGCTCAATTTTTCATAGAAAAGTCCTGATGGCGTTCGTTTGAAGATGACTGCCAGGAGGTAAAGTGTAAAGCGCTATGAGCAATCCTAAGGATTGGATACCGAGCTATAAGAGAACATAAGTTTTCTAACCAACTCGTTTCCGTGTACCATGTGCTAGGTGATTTGGTAACACAACCCGAATGGGTTGTCGCCGGTCTGTGGCTTGCACCGAGTAGGTCGTCGTGACGAGGTGAACTCCAGACCACATAGTCACCGCGCCAGCTGGATACGTCGGTCAACGCACTAACTAGCAAAGTGGAGTAATTCGTTATTAAGTGCAATTGGTCAGTAATCTGGTCGTAGAAGTGAACTGGTTCTCAACTACAACTGTTCCACGACGTTCTGAATTAACGTCTAACTATTTGGATATCAGTTGTTTGTATTTTGCCACAGAGAGAGCTAACATATATCCGCTGGGATATAAACAGCCATTTTAGGTAACATTACAGTCATTTAGTATGACGCGGTAGGAAGATACGACAGTTGAAGACCAATATGGTTTGACAGGGCCCTCCTCCATATCTACTGGACTACAATGGCTATACTCGCTGTAATACCCACTGAACTATATTGTGTCTACTCGTTGTACTATCCACTGAACTATAATGCGTCTACCCGATCTACCCGCTGTAATACACACTGAACAATTAGAGTCTACCCGCCGTAATATCGACTGAACAATTAGAGTCTACCCGCTGTAATATCCACTGAACAACTGGAATATACCCGCTGTAATACCCATTGAACAATTACAATCTACCCGCTATAGTATCTACTGAACAATTAGAGTCTACCCGCTGTAATATCCGACGGACTATAACGGGTCTATCCGCTGTAACATTATATCCGATAGAATATGGCCTATCTACTGAACAGGTCTACCCGCACTAAATATTCATTGAACAGTGGCACCACCTGCTGCACGAAGACACATTCATGAGAGTTTATGGAACAGTATTCTACCCAGACAATATCCTAGGTAAGTCCTATGTACGTGCGTGCGTGTGTGTGCACGCGCGTGCTTGTGTCTGTGTCTCCTGACAGAGCGCACATGGGCCTTCACATAGTTTACTGTGCATGTATTATTCCACGTGATACTGACAGCTATGGAAGAATGCAAACGACATGTCGTAAATCACAAAACACCGTCTTTGATAACTAGTGTTTTGTTTGACTGAGGCTAGTTACCGGCTAGAAAGTCTCTTGTTCGAACAAGAAAATGGTTATCCCAGACAGTGTGATTTTCAGCATGTTCTTTCTTTGCTTCTTTAGACCACTAGAAAGTGTCTTTATAAAAGCTGTTTTGCAAAAGATTTGGCAGAATTTTCTATATGTTTCAAGGAAAACCCACTGACATCCTGATACCCATCTAGCCGTTCTCTTTCGTGTTTATTATATAGCACTGATGACGGACGTGTTTCAGATAATATATGGCTTGTTATCTGTTCAGGCAAATGACCACATACAATTTCAAAGAAAATGCATTTGATCAATTCGTCTTAATTTGAAAACAATGGTATTGGCATGACATTCACATTCGCGTAGTAACTATAGAGCGTGATCGTGTTGAGTTTGAATACAATCCGAGCAACGTATTTTGACGGTGGGTATATAAACCCTTAATGTTGCGTTGATATAAGAACAACGACTTTAGTGCATGTTGTCATTGATGAGGTTGTGTAGGTTATGTAGTGTCTGTGTTATCGGTGTGGTTGTGTAGGTTACGTAGTGTCTGTGTTGTCGGTGTGGTTGTGTAGGTTGCGTAGTGTCTGTGTTATCGGTGTGGTTGTGTAGGTTACGTAGTGTCTGGGTTATCAGTGTGGTTGTGTAGGTTACGTAGTGTCTGTGTTGTCGGTGTGGTTGTGTAGGTTACGTAGTGTCTGTGTTGTCGGTGTGGTTGTGTAGGTTGCGTAGTGTCTGTGTTATCGGTGTGGTTGTGTAGGTTACGTAGTGTCTGGGTTATCAGTGTGGTTGTGTAGGTTACGTAGTGTCTGTGTTATCGGTGTGGTTGTGTAGGTTACGTAGTGTCTGTGTTGTCGGTGTGGTTGTGTAGGTTACGTAGTGTCTGTGTTATCGGTGTGGTTGTGTAGGTTACGTAGTGTCTGGGTTATCGGTGTGGTTGTGTAGGTTACGTAGTGTCTGTGTTATCGGTGTGGTTGTATAGGTTACGTAGTGTCTGTGTTATCGGTGTGGTTGTGTAGGTTACGCAGTGTCTGTGTTATTGGTGTGGTTGTGTAGGTTATGTAGTGTCTGTGTTATCGGTGTGGTTGTGTAGGTTACGTAGTGTCTGTGTTGTCGGTGTGGTTGTGTAGGTTGCGTAGTGTCTGTGTTATCGGTGTGGTTGTGTAGGTTACGTAGTGTCTGGGTTATCAGTGTGGTTGTGTAGGTTACGTAGTGTCTGTGTTATCGGTGTGGTTGTGTAGGTTACGTAGTGTCTGTGTTGTCGGTGTGGTTGTGTAGGTTACGTAGTGTCTGTGTTATCGGTGTGGTTGTGTAGGTTACGTAGTGTCTGGGTTATCGGTGTGGTTGTGTAGGTTACGTAGTGTCTGTGTTATCGGTGTGGTTGTGTAGGTTACGTAGTGTCTGTGTTATCGGTGTGGTTGTGTAGGTTATGCAGTGTCTGTGTTATCGGTGTGGTTGTGTAGGTTACATAGTGTCTGGGTTATCGGTGTGGTTGTGTAGGTTACGTAGTGTCTGTGTTATCAGTGTGGTTGTGTAGGTTACGTAGTGTATGTGTTGTCAGTGTGGTTGTGTAGGTTATGTATTGTCTGGGTTATCGGTGTGGTTGTGTAGGTTATGTAGTGTCTGTGTTATCGGTGTGGTTGTGCAGGTTACGTAGTGTCTGTGTTATCGGTGTGGTTGTGCAGGTTACGTAGTGTCTGTGTTATCGGTGTGGTTGTGTAGGTTACGTAGTGTCTGGGTTATCGGTGTGGTTGTGTAGGTTATGTAGTGTCTGTGTTATCGGTGTGGTTGTGCAGGTTACGTAGTGTCTGTGTTATCGGTGTGGTTGTGTAGGTTACGTAGTGTCTGTGTTATCTGTGTGGTGTTATGAATGACACTTGGTATTTGTATAATCGATGTGGTGGTGTTTGATGTAATGTTTGTATTATCGGTGACGTCACGTGTGTGGTATAGTGTTTGTATTATCGATCTCATGATGCGAACATGCTTGTATTGTAGGTGTGGTGATGTTTGTATTATCAGTATGGTGATGTGGGTAATGTGCTCTTTGCATTATCGGAATGGAGATACGAGTGCCATAGTGTTTGTATGAGAGGACGGTGCAACGATATCCCACACAGCCCATGAGAGGTCGGAGCAACGATCACCTAGACACCGCAAGAGAGGTTGGTGCAACGATCACCCAGACCAGACACCCCCCGAGATACCGTTGATATGATCACCTAGACACTCCGCGAGAGGCTGGTGACATGATCGTTTGGCGGCAACGAAGGCGCGTCTCTTCAGCTTCAGTCCGAGCTGATCGCGCTTGAACTTCACCTGGTGGACTAGGTCGCGTATTTCCAGCTTCCGCTGGTTGAAGGAGCTGGCGGCGTCGGGGAAACAAACACAGTAAAGTTAGTTCCGTTATTTTTGTAATGTCTTGGGCGTGGGCCGTGAGAGGTATTATATAGTTTTGTAGACCTCACCAGAGGTGGTGGCAGTGGCGCCACCTCCTCTGGTGAGGTCTACAACACTATAATACTGTCGTGGGGGTATGGGGGGCTTTTTGATGGGCTGGAGATAGGATTAACCCCAGTATTTAGTAAGGAAGGGCATTTTCGGTGAGCCTCAAGGGGGTTGCAATTGGAGGTTTTTCTATAACTGCCGACCGTTGGGCAGTCAGCTCGATGTGTACTTAGCATAACTGAGCACGTGCCATACGTACGTAGTGATCAAATGCTGTTGATTTGTTCGCCATGTCTGTACTCTGCAGTCTTGTAGATATAACTGAGAAGCAATTGGAAGTTTTTGGTAATGTTCAGAAATTGCGAAAGTCGCCGCGAAAAAGGTTCAACAACCCCCCCCCCCCCCGACATATTCCACTGTCATGATCAGACAGCGCGACAGCGGAGTCGTGCTGCGTCTCCGGCTCAGACTACACAAAATAAATTAGGTTCAGCCACCACTGAAGGTTTTTTTGTGAAACTCAAGGGGAGGTGCAGTTGGAGGTTCTGGCCCACCCAGACTACCTTCTCTGGATATTTAACAAGATTTAACAAGATTTAACAAGATTGCCACCCAGAGAATTAACTCTAGGTAGCAGGTGGACAAGGAAGCCTTTGGCTTATTGAGAGTCCGACCCTTTTATCTATGTGTATCCCGCCCGTCTGAGGTATGTGTCGATTTTATTTTTAAACATATTCACACTACTAGCACCCACACAATCAGCAGGTAATCTGTTCCATTCATTTACAGTCCTTTGTGAAAATGAAAACTTTCTTATATCCAATCTACTCTGCTCCTTTGCTAATGCAAGATCATGTCCTCTAGTCCTTCTATCTTTCTTAACTGAGAAAAACATATTTCTATCAATATTTTCATAACCCTTCAATACTTTAAACACTTCTATCTGATCTCCTCTCAATCTCCTGGTCTCTAGTGTTGTTAAACCGCATTTTTTTAGGCGTATTTCATAACTAAGATCCTTCAGATTTGGTATCATTTTAGTTGCTCTCCTCTGCACTCTTTCTAGCATATCTATGTCCTTCCTGCGATATGGCCTCCACGCTTGAATACAATATTCTAAATGAGGCCTAACTATTGTTTTGTACAGCGGTATTATTAGCTCTTTTTCCTTATACGTTATGTTTCGCCTAATTAATCCAAGGATTTGATTTCCCTTTGAAGCTGCAATTCCGCACTGCTCTGAAATCTTCATATCAGCACTAACGGTTAACCCTAAGTCCTTTTCTTTTACAGTAGTACTTAGTACAGTACCCCCCATTGTATATTCTACTTCTTCGTTCCCATGTCCTATGTGGAGGCATTTACATTTCCCAAAATTGAACATCATTTGCCACTTTTCAGACCATTTGATCAACCTGTCAAGATCATCTTGTAAATGCTGTCTATCTCCATCACTTTTAATTCTTCTAAACACTTTTGTATCATCCGCAAATTTCAACACCTTGCTTGTTATTTCATCATCCAAATCGTTGATGTATATTAAGAATAATATAGGACCTAATACTGATCCCTGTGGTACCCCACTCAATACCGATTTCCAGTTTGAAGCCTCCCCATCAACTACTACACGTTGTCTTCTGTCAATCAGCCATTGTTCTATCCAGTTTATTATACCATTTCCTATGCCATGGGCCTTTAGTTTAAGCAGTAATCTTTGATGTGGTACTTTGTCAAAAGCTTTTTGAAAATCTAAGTAGACGGTATCTACTGGTGATCCCTCATCTACCCACTTAGTGATGTCTTCCAAAAAACATAACATATTTGTTAAGCATGACCTCGCTTTAAAAAAACCATGTTGAGATGGGTTTATCAAGTTTTGTTTAACAAGAAAATCCACCATGTGATCTTTAATTAGTCTTTCTAATAATTTACAAATCACTGATGTTAAACTCACTGGTCTGTAGTTATCTGACTTGTTTCTCGAACCTTTTTTGAATAACGGTATAATGTTTGCTTCTTTCCATTCTAAAGGAACCACTCCCTCTTCTAATGACAAGTTGAAAACTGTTGCAAGTGGTATGCTAATTTGTTCTACAATTTCCAATAGTAGTTTGGGTGGAATACCATCCACTCCAGGTGATTTATTATCCTTCATAGCCCTTATTTTCTTAGCTACCATTTCCGGGGTTACAATTAATTGTCCTAAATAGTCTGAATCTGCCCCCTTGAACTTAGCCTCTGGTATTGGCAGTGAACTAATATCTTCCCTGGTAAACACTGAACTAAAGTACTCATTCAGGTCTTCTGCCATTATGAATCCCTCTGATATTATATTTCCAGCACTATCTTTTAGAGGACCGACCTTATCTTGAACTTTCTGTTTGCTTCGAACATACGCATAAAAACTCTTGCTGTCATGTTTTATATTACTAGCTAATTGTTGTTCATAGCTTCTCTTTGAATTTCTAATTTCAGCTGTAGCTTGGTTAAGTGCTTCTTTATAATTGTTGTAGTCTTCATCATTTCCAGTACATCTATATGACTTCCACATCATTTGTTTATACTTAATTTTTCTAATGGCTTCTTTCGATAAGTGTTTCTTTTTGGACCGTTTTCCTTGTTTTTTGAAGGGTACAAATTTATCGATTATGCACTTAATTTCACTCTTTAATATATTCCAGCATTCTGTTGCCGTCTTATTTGTCAGTGTCTTATTCCAGTCTATCTTTGCTAAATATTTCCTCATGTCCTTATACCTTCCTTTGTGGAAATTTCTCCTATACTGCTTTTTGCTATTCCTTTCTGATTTTACTTTGATGGTAAAATGTATCTGGTTGTGATCGCTCACATATCTTGACATTGTCAACTAATTCATTCTGTGAGGACAAAACTATGTCTAACACATTCTCACCCCTGGTTGGTTCTAGCACATGTTGAGAAAGGAATGTATCTTGAACTAAAACTAAAAACTTGTGGTCCTCTCTCCCCATACTCTGTAGAGATTTCCATTGTATATGCCCATGGTTAAAATCCCCCATAATAATACATTCCCGTTTGCTTACTTCCCTTATAGCGTTTTGTATTTTTTCATTCTCTTCTATGCTTACGTTTGGACTAACCCAACTGTTAACGTTGAGTTTCCTGTAACTATGTTACACCAAACAGCTTCTTCGCAATCTGCTTCTCTTTCTAATTTTATTTCATAAGCCTGAATAGATTCTTTAATATATAAAATAACTCCACCTCCCTTTCTTCCTATTCTATCTTTTCTAAACATTACATATCCTGTCAGTCCCAATTCAGCATCTGATATATCGGTGGTGGTCCAGGATTCGGTTATACCTATTATATGAGGGTCAATATCTTCTACCATAATGTTTAGTTCATTTCTTTTGTTTACTATACTCCTTGCATTTAAACAAACACATTTATATCCAGCTTCAGAAGAGTTTTCCAGACTGTTATTTGTTGATTTATTTGTGCCGTCTTTATCTATGCCTCCATTTTCAGGCTTTTCTGTGAGTCCCCCCTGCGAATCTAGTTTAAATAGATGCAACCTGTCCCACTGTCAACAGATTGCAGCAGATTCTCTGAGAAAACTGCTGCCCCCTTTCCACTAAGATGGAGGCCATCTCTCATGTACATATCTTCCCTCCCAACAAAGTATCCCCATAAATCTGTGAATCCCACCCCCTCTTCTTCACACATCTGCTCAGCTAGTGCATTGATCGCCATCCTCTTGCAGTTTATATACGTTGCCCCCCTTCCTCCCATTACGGGCAAAATTCCTGACAAAATAACCTGTTCGACTCTCGTCTTCTTTAGCTTCCTCACTAACTGTCTATACTTCTGTACTATCGCAGTTGTTCCCTCCCTGTCTGCATTATTTGTTCCTACATGTACCAGTATAGACCCCCCCTTGCCATGTCCCAATACCTTCTCTACCCTGTCAGTTACATGTTCAATCCTAGCCCCCGGTAAACAAACAACGATGTCATTCCCCTCGCTCAGTGTCTTGTCCGTCTTTCTCATAATGGAGTCACCCATAAACACCCTCTCTTTCCTCATTGCCCCCTCAATCACTGCCTTGGAATAGCTCCTTCTTCGGTTTGCATCTGTCTGGTTGTTGTCTTCCCCCCCGCTGTCTTCTCTCCTGTCACATTCTCTTCCGATCCATTCTTTCCTGTCGCTTTTTCTCTTGTCACCTTTCCTCCTGCCAGCGTCCCTTTTATCGACTTCTCTTCTATCACATTTGCTCTCACTTCCTTTTGTCCCTTCTTCTTTCGTCCCGTCTCATTTTCCTCTTTCCTCTCCCGTTCCATCTTCCCTCCCTCCTTCTCTACAGTCACTTTCTTCCCTGTCACCTTCACGCTTGTCACGTTTTCTGTTGTCGATTTTCCAATTTCTTCCCCTCCAA
This sequence comes from Escarpia spicata, assembly GCA_963995525.1. NCBI lineage: Eukaryota > Metazoa > Annelida > Polychaeta > Sabellida > Siboglinidae > Escarpia > Escarpia spicata. Next base: position 6,479,890 of record OZ023213.1, read on the forward strand.
TCACCTTCTCTCCTCTCAATCTCCTTTCCTCAGTTTTCTTGCCACTGCTATTCTCCTTCAGTCTTGCAGTATCCTCAACTCTCTCCCTGTCGTCTCTCTCCATTCGACCTGCCTCCTTGCTAATTCCCATCTCCATTCCCTTCACAATATCTGTCAACCTAACTAACTCCTTCTGCAAACACTCCACCTTCCAACATCCATTGCACTGAGAGGTGAATCCTTCCTCCATGGTTTCTGCCCATGACTTTCCACACCCGGACAATGCAAAATCTACCCAGCTGTGGCAGTGATCGCACACCAAGTGTCGCTTTGCCTTGACTTGCCGCTTGCAAGGCGCCATATCCCGATCAGAATTTATTTAATAACTTAACTAACTTAGTCTTTATAAAGACTGTTTCCTGTGTACTACAGCACACTTTAGGTTACAAATTTCAATTACACAGCCAACTATTTATCCTAACACGAACGCTAACATCACCGGTAGTGACCTAATTTAAATACAATCAGTTACGTTATGTTAGGCTGCTTTATTTATTTAGGTTACGCCGCCCGACTATCGCCCTTGCTTAATTTTAACAACAATGCTACCTAATCAAAATATATAGCAAGTACTGGCTTATACAGATATTATCTTATGTAAGTAGTTTGATGGTTGTTACTTTATCTCATATATATTCTACCAGATAATCAGGTTTGTTAAATCTTGTGTACAACTTATCGAAGGCTAGGCCGCCTAAGTGAGTTACCCTATTATCACTCACTATACTAAGGTGTTCTAAAATACTTTAACTAACTAACTTTAAGCACATCTGCTACTCAATATATGTTTATTGCAACTTTATGAATGATATTAAGGCAAAAATAATACTTATCAATCAGTAATTCCACTTGTTTATCCACTTTTTTACACCACCAATTTCTACGATCTATCTCCGCCAAATATAGCCTATTGCCATATATGCCCCATGTATCCATACTTCACCAGCTGGCCCAAAACTAATTAACACATTCAGTCTCCGTACTTCACCAACTGGCCCAACAACACATTCAGTCTGCGTTCTTCACCAACTGGCCCAAAACTAATCAACACATTCAGTCTGCGTACTTCACCAACTGGCCCAAAACTAATCAACACATTTATTCTCCATACTTCATCAACTGGCCCCAAACTAATCAACACATTCAGTCTGCGTACTTCACCATCTGGCCCAAAACTAATCAACACATTCAGTCTCCATACTTCACCAGCTGGCCCAAAACTAATCAACACATTCAGTCTGCGTACTTCACCAACTGTCCCCAAACTAATCAACACATTTATTCTCCATACTTCACCAACTGGCCCCAAACTAATCAACACATTCAGTCTCTGTATTTCACCAACTGGCCCAAACTAATCCACCCATTCAGTCTCTGTACTTCACCAACTAGCCCCAAACTAATCCACACATTCAGTCTTCATACGTTACCATTTGTCGCCAAACTAATCCACACATTCAGTCACTGTATTTCACCAACTGGCTCCACACTAATCCACACATTCAGTCACTGTATTTCACCAACTGGCCCCAAACTAATCCACACATTCAGTCACTGTATTTCACCAACTGGCTCCACACTAATCCACACATTCAGTCACTGTATTTCACCAACTGGCCCCAAACTAATCCACACATTCAGTCACTGTATTTCACCAACTGGCCCCAAACTAATCCACACATTCAGTCACTGTATTTCACCAACTGGCTCCACACTAATCAACGCATTCAGTCTTCATACTTCACCATCTGGCATGAAAATAATAAAGCACCAACATATGTATTACAGCAGAAGAAAGCTACAACAACAATAATATATTTCTTTGAGAAATTTCCACTGAAGTAAAAACCTTTATTCACTGCACATTTCATGACCTTCCAATACTAAAGCATGCAGTAAAACATGCAATAGTCAATAATAATTAATTATCAGGCAACGAATGAACTCAGACCGCCCCTGTCACCTAACAATGCTGTGGTACTCGTCACGGGTGCAGTTCTTACCCAGAAACCATCTGGTAAGTGTGTTATGTATTGTTACAATCCTGTCAACACTAGAATGACCATGTCGGCAACAGTGAATGACAGAATGGAATTGTCGTGTGTTTGATTACTTGTTTTATCTCTTTAGTTAATTGTGGTGTGCATGGTATCTTGCCCTGGAATAAAATGGCCAGTCGGAGTGTTTGAAACAGCGATGACACCTGGAGCCATGGCGGCCTAAAAGTGCTCCCATTACTATTACTATTATGCTCCCTGCAATAATTGGAGCCTTATCAGTCACAAAACATACAGTGCAGAAAAGAATAATTTTTCTAGACTTAGGATATTCCAAAACATACAGTGTCCGAATACATTATATATTAATAAATTATAATAAAGTACTTACCATACTTTTCCCGTGTTACATTGGGACTGCCAGTGACCCAGCCACGCGAGGGTGCCCAGCACACCGCCACGCACATGCACTCACTTGCACCACCAGAGGGCACCAGCGAGCTCTTGCTCTTCGACCCCATGCCAGTGCGGGCCCCCGGCTCGTTGAGACCGGGGATACTGAGAGTCTGCTTGATCTGTACAAGGGGTAGAATGGTGGTGGTATGGGGGTACGGAGGCAGGCGAGGGTTACCCATGCTGTTGTTGATGGCGTACTAGTGAAGTAGGTGGCGCAACTGGTCTGGGTGCTGACCTGGGCGAGAAATAACGTTGTGTTAATCAGCTGTTGCAGCTGCTGTTGTAGCAAATATAAGACTGTATTACTCACGTGTGACGTCTTAATGTATTATTTGTGTTATTTTACCGACTATAACAATGGAATCCAACTTGGCTGAGCTGCTCATAAAACATGAATGATGTTATCTTTTTATCTTTTGTGTTACAGCTGTTGTTACAGCTGTTGTTATAGCTGATGTTGCTGTTGCTGTTACCATTACCGCTGCTGATACCATTGCACTGACAGATATATGATGCTTGTTAAAATGCTACCTTCCTGCCAAACACCTGCTGTGCTACGTTCAAACCCCTAAAACTTACCTTGCGTGTTCTGTTCTAATTTTGTGTGTAAAAAATTACACGTGTAAGAATTCAGCATGCACATCTGAGACCAAACTACATTATCCAACTGCTATTGAAGCTTTGCGCAGTACGGCAATTCATTGTTGCTGAGACAAATATGGTCGTGAATAATTAACACACAGCTAGCTATTGACAGGGCGTGCACATATTAGAGCTTATTCGCGTTGGCCGTGTATATATATGTGTTAATTCATTACTGCTCTGATCCGTGCTGCTCGTGATGTATTAAAGTAATCGACAGGGCGATATCGTGTTTAATTTCCATTAACAGACGGCATTGAGTCTACAGCCGCTGTGGTTGTAAGCTACACGGAAGAGTTGATCTACGTGTGGAAATGCGACGGTGTATTTTGACGTGTCTTACCTCCGCAGGTGAGTGAATTATTCAAATAAATTTAACTTCAAATCAATTTAAATTCAAATTTAATTGTAACTCATTACAATACATACACGTCAAATTAAGACAAATCATATATAATAACATAATGAGCACAACAAGGGAAGAACACTTTGTAATGTTATACTCCCTATTGTATATTTAAATATAAATATCATTATAATATTGAAAACAAAAATAGCGTGCAGGTGTAGAAGATATAATCGTGATTGACAAATATGTTATATATTAACATCATTGTGTAAAACGAATTGCTTAAGTATACATTTGTTTTTAATTACTTAATAAGTCATAAACTTAAGTCGTATGCTGAAAGAATTCCAAATTATATCACCCTTATTTCTTATAGAACGAAGTCATATTTCTAAAGTTTATGGTTTATGCATTTGTGCAGATTGTCTTGCATTATAACTATGAACATCTTGATTAAATGTAAACATATTTTCTAAGATTGTTGGTAAAAGACCCGTATTTATACAAAAACATTTGTATTGAATATACATACAATTGTCTGAAAGTTAAAATATTTAGTAAGTGAACGATAGGTTTTGTACGAGCTGGTCTATTGGCTGAGACAAGCATTTTCACTGCTTTCTTTTGAATCTTAATAATACTTGAACAATATGAGTCAAATGCTCTCAAATGCACCTCCTCATACTTCAATGCAATAGGTCACGTGAGGGAATAAAAAAATGAGTAATGTAAGGTGACCAAACATGATCTATTTAAACAGTTTGGGCTTTGTTGAGAATGCCAACACCTTTAGACATTTTACATTTAACTTGGTTAAGTTTGCTATCAATAGTCACACCAAGAAATATTGTAGAAGATACTTATTTAATAGCATTATTATTAATTGTAAGTGTTGTCGGTTTGATGTTGTTTTCTGTTTGGTGTTCTAAATATCATGTATTGGGTCTTATCAGTATTTAAAGATAGTTTGTTGGCATTTACCCAAATTATAATTTTGTTTAATTCGAAATTCATTTTGTTAGTTATACCATCCAAATGATCACCATTTATAAACAAACTAATGTCATCAGCAAATAATATGAAAAAAAGAATATCTGAGACACTAGCAATATCATTGATATATAATAATAAAAAAGCAATGGCCCCAGGATGGAACCTTGCAGTACACCACAAGTATTAGTTTGTTTCGTGGAGCTAGTGTTATTGTAATACACATATTGACTTCTATTAAATATATAACTTTTAATCCAATCATTGGCTAAGCCACGGATACAACAGTATTCGAGTTTCTGACACAGTATGTCATGGTCAGTCGAATCGTGTATCGAATGCCTTATATAAATCTAAGAACACCCCTAGCACAAAATGTTTGTTTTTTAAGGCTTCTGATAAGTGCCATGTTAGAAGAATGACTTTTTTTGAAAACCAAACTGATATTTATATAAAATATTATGCTTATTAATAACAATTTACAACCTAAACCAGTAGTTAGCCACTATACACTAGTCTTTCCAATGTTTTATAAAAAGTAGGTAATATTAAAATTGGTCGGCAATTAATAAATAAGTTTTTTCTTTAGCTTTGTAAATAGGTATTATCTTTGCTATTTTTAATTCATCTTGGAATATTCCAGTATTTAGAGATAAGTTATATAAGTGTGTTAATAGTTTACTAAAACTTTCATATGTTTGTTATATTACTTTAGAAAAAATGCCATCCCATACAGGACACGATGCTTTGAGAGAGTTTAATATTACTAAAACCTCATTTTTAGTTACTAGTTCAAGATATATAGTTTTCATATTATTGTTTTTGATATATGACATAGGATCTGCATGGTTCGGTGGAATGTTTTTTGCTAGGTTATAAATTATTAAAACTTTCACTTATATGTTTTTTGTCTGATGTTTTAACTTTATTAATAATGAATTTTGTCTGTATTATATCTTCATGTTTCTTATTTATTATTTCTTTTAACAGGGACCAAGACATTTTGAGGTTATGTTTATTTTCTTTGAAGAGAGTTGCATAATGTTCACGTTCAAATTTTCATAGTAAGCCATTCAATTTACTTTTGTAAACTTTATATTTAGTTTCATTATATCTTGTAATTTGTCTTATATATTTAATATATAGTCTATTCTTCTCTTTTATTGAGTTTTTTAAACCAGTAGTTAGCCACAGTTTCTTATTCTTGTAATTAAGCTTAACTGTTTTTAATGGAAAGCAATCATTATATTCTCGAAGTAGTAGTTTATAAAATACTGAGTACCCCCGGTAGGCTGTTTGACAATTATTGATGGATGTTATAATTTCCCAATCAAGATTCTGCATGTTGTTATAAAATTGATCCATATTTGCCCTTGAAAAGTTTCTGATTGACATGTATTTAAAATAATTGTTTAATCTGCAATTATTATCAATGAGAAATACTGGGAAGTGGTCAGATACATCTGTGTACATAATGCCCTGGAACATGTTTTTTTATGGTTATTTGCAAAAATGTTATTAATTAATGTTGCTGATTGATTAGTCTCTCATGTTGGTTTATTTATTAATGGAATATAAGAACACAAAAACATAAGTTTAAAAATACATCTTGGTACATGTACTTCATAATTAAAAATATTAATATTAAAATCTCCCATGATATAACATAATTTGTTTTCATTGTTGAGAATATCTAGTATATTAGATATTTCATCAATAAAGGTATTTATATCATTGTTTAGTGATCTGTATATGACACCAACTTCAATATCTTTACCAAATGCAGTACTATCTTTATGAATCTCTATGAACTGACATTTTATGTTGTCACTTAATTTAGTAATGTATGATCTAGTATGATAAGCAATATTATCTTTAACATACAATGCGACACCACCACCTGTTTTAGTATGCCTATAAGCATGTTCTGCTTTGTATCCTGGTAATCCACAACAGCTGACATTGTAGTCTTGACACCATGTTTCACTAACACCAATAACCGAAAACTTATGATCTAGCACCTGGAGATATTGGTCTAATTCATGTAGATGCTTGCCAATTCTTCGAATATTAGTGTGCAGTAAGGAAAACATGTTGTTTATTGGTGACAGTTGAGAACATTTGTTAATAAAAGTGTCTTCAACAAAACAATCACTGTTATTTAGTACAGCTGAGTACACATTATTAAAATACTGTAGATGTGGATCATTATTATACATAGGCAAATTATTACTATTATTATTTAAATCAAAAGGATTAAGTAACTTATTGTGTAATTCATAAAACGATATATATTCGTAAGATCAAACCAGTCATCGGCGATGGCATTGAGAAAATCATAGTCATTTTCAAAGTGATTAAATGGCAGAATAGAAGAAATACATTTAGTGCAATACCAGTTAATAACTTGCTTCACATCTTTAATTTGCAAATAAGGTACACATTTAGTATGGTAAACACAAGAACAAATAATACACTTTAAGGAAGTATGCTTGTTAACATACTTCTTACATATACAACAATGTATTGGCATCATTTAACTATGCTTGAAGAAAAATACATATTACTGTGTGGTTTATCTTGTTTCTTGTAAGTTACTGTTTCACAATGTGGCTGATGCGGACACATCATGACAAACAATTGTGCATACCAGATGTGGGGCTCTAATAATGTATACCGCGTACCCTTATAACTATGTGCGTAACCATACACCACGATGGCGATGCAAAACTATCAACAGTAAATTGAACTATCAATAGTTATCGGCGATAGCATGATGAACTATCGATAGTAACGACAGTTAACCAAGCACACCAACATGTTCACTTTGTCGCTGTAATGTGATTTTTCAACTTTATTACGTAATGTTTACTTATTTAGCGAGTCCATCAACCCGACCCCAACATTGGTCGATCAAATCACCATTACTCACGGATCACCATTGTGAAGCAACTGACTCCACCTCTAAACGATGGCTCCTCTATCCCTTATTTTTGGTCTGGAGCTGCTTCCTTGACTATTTGCTAGGCATATTTAGCATAATAAGACTATCACGAGACTGTCGCGATACCATCGCAATAGTAATTACAACGATCGCGATATTAAAACTATCCCCGATACTCACGCCTAGTTATAACTAAAACTTCAGAAAAGTTTTTGTATATAAATGTTTTCTGTAGAGCGCGGTGGTGCGGTGTTTAAAGCTCGAGACTGCCTCTCGATAGTATGAGGGTTCGAACCCACCTCCGGCGTTATCGAAACTTGGGCAAATTCGTTCACTTTGTTTTTGTCTTTCGGAAAAGACAATACAAATGTTATTAACCTACTATCTGGCGTCTATACCCGGGGAAGTAAAAACAGCCCAACTAGTCCTGGTGCTGTTCTCAAAACTTAGAATTTCATTGCACCTCCTGACAACATGCGTTTCGTGATATTTTCTTTTTAAATGAATTATAATGTAATATTTTCAAAACACTAACCAACATTTTAGATGTTCGTTCTATAAGAAAAGTAATATTTATTATGAGTGGTTGACATAATTTTTTTTTTAAAGCTAAAATTAAAAATTATGTCCTAAATGAATAAGCAAATAATGTTGTCATTTATTTCCCAACAACAATCCAGCAACACACATTCCAATATTATGACATACACCATTAGCAACGTGTGAACACTAAAATAAACAATAATGTTGGTGGAACGGGGGTGAACAGAATTGCAATAATTAGCAATGGTTCACTCCCAACCAATAAATAAACTAATTTAACTTCAATCATGCCATGTGTTCATTGATAAAATTAATGCATAAATTAATGTACAATAGCAGTATGTCTCAAAATGTTTCACTTTCAGTTATAAATGTAATATGTTCGGTCATTGTGTGCCGAACATTGGCATTACTCACTTTATTACAGTAAACTATTTATCCTTAATGCTTCCGTTTCCACAATTTGCGAGATGCATTCAATGAATGAAGATACCATAATTTATGTCATCGTACTCCATCAATCGAGAACATGACTGAAAATAATAAAAATAGCAAACTATGCTGTAAGTAATCCAGTTATTTGTTAATCATCCTATAATCCGACGTATTGATCATTTCTTTAAGCAAAACAATAATGTATATCAAAGCAAAAATAAATTAAATTGTTGTCAATTCGTGGTATGATATACACTGTTTCAGTCAATATCACACCGTAACAGTACAGGTTTTATATGAAAATACATATTGATACATTTATATGCTCATTAAAACATTTAAATGGTGGCATTAATCCACGTTGTAGAAGATAGGGAGGATGAGAACGGTTCTGTTAGGTAAACTAATGCCCGGGCACCTCCGCAGTCCAAATTAGGCGCTGAATTATGATCCCGATGTATAAAAACTAATATTGGCTCTATATTAGGAGCTGCCAAACACCTGCTCTACTAAAAAAGTAGAGCAGGCGCTATACCATATTTTATTATTATTACTAACATTATTTTGATACGACACACAAACACTCACACACCACACACCACACATCACACATCACACACACACAGACACACACACACTCACACACACTCACACACACAGACACACACACACTCACACAACATACACACACTCACTCATACACTCATACACACACTCACACACACACACACACTCACACACACACACACACACTCACGCACTCACGCACACACGCACACACGCACACACGCACACACGCACACACGCACACATGCACACACGCACATACGCACACACGCACACACTTACACACACCCACACACCATACACACAACAACACACACAACAGATACAACACACACACCACACACCATACACCACACACACCACACACACACACACACACACACATACTCACTCACTCACTCACTCACTCACTCACTCACTCACTCACTCACTCACTCACTCACTCACTCACGCAGACACACGCAGATACACACACACTCACACGTGCACACGCGCACACGCACACACGCACACACGCACACACGCACACACGCACACACGGACACACGCACACACGCACACACTCACATACCACATACACCACTCACACCACACACACAACAACACACACAACATACACACACACTCACACAACATACACACACAACACACCACACACACACACACTCACGCACACACACTCACTCACTCACTCACACACACACACACACACACACACACACACACACACACACACACACACACACTCAACAGGCCCGTAGCCAGCTTTTCACAAGGGGGGTTCACATTTTACCAATTCAGACTCCAGGGGGCGCCACAAGTTCATGTGGTTTTTTTTCACAATGCAGACGGCCCCACGTGGGGGCTCATAAGCACAAGGTTACATTTCTAACTGGATTAACAATCAAGTCGGTGTGAGATTGGTGGACCATGTGGTTTCATCTTTTAATCTTTCCTCTTATATATAGAAACACCACATTTGCATCCCCAGCGAGGTCGTTTTGGGGGTTCGTTTTCAAACAAAGTGGGACTCATATGTGGTCTGTGGGGTGGTCCCATTTTGTTGCCCGATTAAGTCTAATTTACACCCAATTGTATTCATAAAAGCCAATACGCAGTGACAGTTTGTTGTTAATATAACTGAATTATTTACTCGAAACCCTTCGCCGTGTGTGCAATTGTTTTGAATATGATCATATTAATATAATAAACGAGGCACCGAGGAGTGTGGGTGTGTTCAAGTTATTTGTCAGAATAAATATTTATGTGACATTTACAATCTGGTTTTCACTCAATTAGTAAACAATATATTTATCTGATCTGATGTGCAAAAGTTCCATAATTTATCATATACACAATTAAGTTATTAAATTAACAAACCTTTTTATAAAACATGCCCAGTAAATAGAAGATTAGAAAATTATTGTCCTCTTGTGGAATTTGAATTAAATTCTAGGTGTCAAACAGTCAAGTACCACATCTTATACACCACACTGGCTCCAGGAGACACAAACTGTATTTTACAACTATACGGAACACAAAATGGACATAATACTTGATAATAAAGGTCCTTCACACATTCTTGCCTCCTCATCAGCGGTAAGGCTCCCCTTTCTGAGATCTACAAACATGCAAGTACTGTAGCAACAACAGTATTTCGGCAACCATACAGCCACACAATGACACGATTTCTCATCAGCACACGCATCTTAAAATAGGTGAAGCTAAACTTTATTTTGTATTTGTTAAATACAATTATTCAGCAAAATTCGCGTTCCAGCTCAATAGTTGAAAATTATGATTTGTGTTAAGCCAGATGAGTTTGTCTACCGGATTTGCAGCTTGTAAGAAATACACTCGCTACACATCTTAAGTTGTTGATTGTTGAGAGTAGCCTATTTGACAGTCGGTAGTTACCTTAATCAGCATACTAAAAATAAAAAGCCGGACCTATCGTTCACGATTTAACAGTGTTCTGGTGAGAAATAATGATTTATTTTATATGACTTAACTTATGTGCTCGTAATTGTTAAATCATCGTCACCCCGTTCAGTCACCAGTATTATGTCTGGATATGCAACTTCTGAGTGACTACAATTACCACTCATCATTTTACGTTTGGTGTAAAACTGGCTTCTTGTGTATTTGTTTTCCCATGCGTTTACATAACAGGAGACCCTGGGAGAGTGTGAAGTCCTTCTGCATGGCTAGTTGGGTGCAATTGTCATTTGAAACACATTCCTCTAGTAACTGGTCTTTTCACACATGGCATTGAGGACATACTTCTCAGTCAGGCTCCCGTACATTCAGTGATGATCACTAAATAGATAACGTTCTCCTTGATCACCTGCACAAGACAGGCTTTCTTGTCATTCCTTGTAATGTTTGAACACTATAGAGCAGCTTTTAGGAGGCTGGTTAACGCTTTTGAGAAAAATGGAATACAATTAGTGGTTAACATTTTAAAGATGCAATTTTGAGGAGTTCACATTTTGGAGAAAGGGGTCTACACAAAAAGGGGGGTTCATGTGAACCCCGTGAACCACCCTCGCTACGGGCCTGCTCAGACACACACACACACACACACACACACACACACACACACACACACACACACACACACACACACACACACACACACACACACACACACACACACACACACACACACAAACATTCACACACACATACACTTACTCACACACACACACACACACTCACCCATACACACACACACGCACTCACTCCTCGCTACGTGCCTGCTCACACACTCCCACACACACACACACACACACACACACACACACACACACACACACACACACACACACACACACACACACACACACACACACACATACACACATCCACACACACACACACACACACATACGCAACACTCTCACATACACACACACGCACTCCCACACACACACACTCACACACACACAAACACACACACACGCTCACACGCTCACCCCCCCCCCCCACACACACACACAAACACACACACATACACACACACAAACAATCAACACACACACACACACACACACACACACACACACACACACACACACACACACACACACACACACACACACACACACACACACACACACACACCACTCTCCGCGCATAACATTTTTTTCAGGGGCGTCAAACAGAATATAACCAGCTCATGCGAAACGCAAGAGAGACAGTCAATTAACGTCGAAGACTGAATTTAGGTCCAATGGCGGAGGCATCTAGTTGGAAAATTAAATCAGTCACTTGAGCGACCCACTCAACATTATTGGCGACTCAGTTTCCGGTGTGTACGTCCGTGCATGCGTACGTGCGTGCGTGTGAGTATATATGATGTTCACCGACATGTATATACGCAACCATTACACTATGTTGAACTGAAACGTATTCTCCTTGTTAGTTGACACCTTACGTTACACGGAATATAATCGAAGTACAGTGATTGATCTACGCTCTCGAGTACCAATTGTTTGAGCGACATCTGCACTTGATCGACTACCAGCCGGATGTCATCAACTAATGGCGCAGCGAGAGGAACGTAGAGAGGCAAACAGTGAAAGGTGAACGATTCCCTGCTGTTAACAGCCTGGTCAATACTTGAGCTAAATGAAGTGACTATCATATAGCGACACGACCAGTCAATATATCGTAACGGCATTGTTAACAGACATTGTCAAACAAAGTAGATAGCGAATAAACATAATATAATGCGTGTGAATCAAACGATCAATGCCGCACCTCTTAGATTAAAAGTGAACTATATAATATGATATTACATATATATACATATATATATATGCTACTTATGCTTGAGTGACATCATAAATCAACATACCCTGTTATTTATTTATAAGAGAGAGTTTGGCTCCCTGTATGTATGGTTGTCTGTTTGTGTGTGTATGTGTGTGTGTGTGTGTGTGTGTGTGTGTGTGTGTGTGTGTGTGTGTGTGTGTGTGTGTGTGTGTGTGTGTGTGTGTGTGTGTGTGTGTGTGTGTGTGTGTGTGTGTGTGTGTGTGTATACATATTTATACATACATATATATTATTCATATATATATATACATACAGACACGCAGACAAACAAACATACATAGAGAGAACCAAACTCTGTTTTATAAATAAAGAATAGAGAATATTGATTTGTGATGCCAGTCGTGCATAAGTATCCGATGTAAAAAAAGCCACAGGGACACCCACTAGAATACGTATCAGTCACATTAAGCATTAAGTATGTTCGAGTACAAAGTATGAAACCTATTTTTCCATAACAATTGCTCGAATAATAACGGATGCTAGTTTTATTGGTAGTTCATTAAGGTGCAATCTAAAACATAATGTTTGATACTAAGCGAAACTGATTTCACCATCGAGGAGACAGAATGGCACTTGTTTCATTTAGATGAAGTATTTCAACAAAACGACTTTTATAGTTTTATCACTGTTTATGATACGGTGGCTTCAAGCACGGGTTGGCAATTTAATGACATAACGATGGCTGCCGTATTGTGTAGCGAATTCGACGGTCAAGAAATTGCACACAAGTCGATATCAGTCCATCCTTGAATGGATTAATGATCCGGTTTCCCGATTATTAAAGACAAACAATTGTAACGCACGCAGCGCCACTGTTACGCGCAGTGGCAGTATCATTAACTAGCTCGGTGACGTAATTTGATTGTTAGTTCAAAATGGATGGCACGACAACGTAATTGTTGTACGTATCAAGACTCTTGGTATGCGGCCTGCAGCAGACTGAAATTACAGGTGTGTAGCATAACAAAGGAAAGACATATGTAAACCAGATCAACACATTATTAGAAGTATGTCTAAACACTACATATTTATCTTATGATAGGGTGTTTTACACACAGAAGGAAGCAACCATGGGATCTCCGGTGTCTCCGATAGTGAAGAACTATTACATGGAACAGTTTGAAGAAAGAGCCACCAAGGAAGCACACATTCGCAGCATTAGAAGAAAGTGACGTAGAGTGGTTCACACACCACCTGGATTCAATGGAAAAGAACATCAAGTTCACGGTAGAACCAGAACAGGACATGATGTTAGCCTTTCTAGATAAGCTAGGCTAGGATCAACTAAGATAAAGGTGTATCGGAAGACAACACACACACACACACACACACACACACACACACACACACACACACACACACACACACACACACACACACACACACACACACACACACACACACACACACACACGCGCACGCACGCGCGCGCGCGCACACACACACACACACGCGCGCGCGCGCACACACACACACACACTCACACACAGACCAATACTTAAACTGGGACTCAAATCATTTCTTAGAACATAAACGATCAGTGGTTAGGACACTCCTCCAAAGAGCAGAATCCCTGTCAACAAAATAAGAGGATAATACCGCAGAAAGAAAGTGCTGAAAGCTATCGGTTACAAACCTTGCTTTTACATCATTGGAGGGGATGGATTGGTAGTTAACTAACATTGGTCGTCGACTCGTCGCGTCTATAGTTAGATATAAAATTAATAGCAGAGCATTATTATAAAACATATATAACACACAGCCTATATGTATATAACTTAATTAAGCCCTAATGTGTAGCTTACCCTTCGGTACATTACTTCCAGCCTAACCAGAGGTCTACTGATGTGCACAGCAAAAATGTCAAGCCAGACGAAATTAAGAAACCGTTGACTAGACGTTCAACACTGTACATTGCCGTACACATATATGATTCAAACTCTGGATTGTGTACATGTATGAATAACTTAGAGGCATCACAAATAGCGTATGGGAGATAATGTTGAAAACTTGAAAATCAAAGGCATTCAGCATTATTCTGCATTCGTTGAATATGCTGTAGCCAAGATTGTGTAATGAAACCGTTTGATGTGGTAACAAAGTTAGTCATTCTCACACTACTGACTGACGTCACACCAACTAGATAGGAAATATGCCACATCAGTGGAAGACCCATTATCTGCTATTGTCTCTTATGTACGGCTGTGTTTTACCAAACTTATAAAGATTTGCACAGAAACGGACACAAAGCTACCGTCCTTGGGATAATATGTATAGTGGTGGCTAAATGTACAAGTTCTGGAGTCCCGTCAGCATGGAAAGTTAATTTACGGCAACCATTGTACATGCTTTCTCCAGAAGCTTCGTAACTAGGAAGGTGACAATGACATTTTACGTACCTTGAACAGAGGCCGAACGTATGCTTCCCCAATATGCTCCTACTGAATTAAACTTATCGTATTAATTTGTTTGCTATTGTAAAACACATACATTATTCTTGGTCACTTAGAGACAATTGACATCACTGTATTTGTACGGATTAATTCACTGGCCAAAATACGACACCAATTTATAAGGTCAAGAGTGCCTAATTGTCAAGCAAATCCTTCTACCATATCACGCAGATTTGTTACTGTGTCATCCACTAGCACTTACTAAAGGAAATCAATTATTGCATCCACAGAATGATGAAATATGGCATGAAAATGATTAGGAACAATGTATATAGGTTTCCCAATTACCCCATTGACTCCAACGTAGGAGGTTTCTCCTGAGTTAATTAACGTATTTATCCTTTTCAGTACTGTGCCTATGACTAATCGTTTTATCAATATTTTATATTGTCCAGGTGACGGAAGTGCTCCATTAAGGCAATGCATGCAAATGTTACGCACGCAAACTCTCTCTCTCTCTCTCTCTCTCTCTCTCTCTCTCTCTCTCTCTCTCTCTCTCTCTCTCTCTCTCTCTCTCTCTCTCTCTCTCTCTCTCTCTCTCTCTCTCTCTCTCTCTCTCTCTCTCTCTCTCTCTCTCTCTCTCTCTCTCACACACACACACACACACACACACACACACACACACACACACACACACACACACACACACACACACAACAAACTAACATAAACACTTGCACACACGCACGCACACACACACACACACACACACACACACACACACACACACACACACACACACACACACACAAACACATACACACAAACACACTCACGCACATGCAAGAATTATTACAGTTAGATTGTTAGTGGCAGATTTCTACTGCGCGAGCAACAGGCGTGCGTGCGTATGTATGTGTGTATTCGCACGTATCACCGTTTGTACGCGTGTGTACGGGTGTGTACGTAGGTGTGTGAGCACGCGATGAGTTGGGTGGACTGACTGATTCTTGTTTGACCAACACAATAATATGATGTAATTGAACTCTTAAACTCAACAGAACATTGGGCAGAACACAAATGTTGCACACAACATATGTTTAGGTCATCCGGAGACTGGTATATCATATTATTATTAGGACTGTAACGATACATTAAACAATGATACGACGTTTCGCGATATTGATATCACGATACGATACTTTCGCGATATGTAACGACATATAGTTTTAGAGAAAAGGTTAATTTATAACGCATTATGCATAGCTCTGTAAAATAAATATATTGACAACGGAACGTTCGTAATAACTAAAATGTTAAAGACCTTATATAGATTTTCCTTTGGGGCATTGCCTCAGAAAACAACAACTTGATATAACAAAAATCACACGTTCTTTTGTGAATGTTTCAACTTTCAACATGATGACACTGGTGTGTCATGTGTATCGCGATATTTGTAAAGTGTATTGCGTATCGTATTGTGAGAGAAGTATCCCGATACATCGATCAATAACATAAAATAGCATAACATGATATAACATAACATAATATGTATTGCTTCTTTAAAGAATTGATATCTTTTTATAACAGGGAGAAAGTAATATTGCGACATGAACCAATCAAGGTAAATTGTGCAAATACACATATATCACAAATTAAGATAAGTAATCATTATGTCGGCTGATCGTTGTATTGTTACAGTTGCAGTGTTCCTGTGCGGGCGATGGGCCGGCGTGGAGGGACGTAGTGTAGTGGTCACCTTGCTCCACGATTTGATGGCCACCAACTACACACGCTATGTCCGGCCAGTGATCAACACATCCACGGTGACGACCGTCAAGATGAGCATGTCCTTACACCAGATCGTCGACGTCGTATGTGTTCAGTTACTTACTTGACGGACATTGTGACGTCACTAACATATCTCTGTTGAAGAGTCAAAACGGAGGAAAGTTCATATTACTACTTAATTGATGGACATGGTGACGTCATAACACTTGTCGCTGTTAAAGATGTCCAAACAAAGTTAATTAATTTATGACTTACTTGACTGACACTGTGACGCCATAACACTTGTCACTGTTAAAGAGTCAAAGTATAACAAATTGTCAGATGTAACGACAAAAGTAAATTACGATATTCGGATATTATTTAAATTATTCATACACTACATATTTTTACATAAAACCTGTTTCGCTATGGATTATGTTAAGGAAGCTATTTTTAGCGATTCGTTTACCGTAACGATTGTTGAAGAATCACACTAATTGTCTGTCCAACGTGACATTTATTATGTAAATAATTCCCACCTCCACTACCACGTGAATTGGCAGGGAATTAGAGGGGAACTTCGAACAGTCAGAGCCCCTCTTCTGCCACAAACAAAACGGATGTCAAATATAGATGTTTAAAACATGATGTATGTTTACAGCAATACATTTAATACGTCTTATATTTTCAGAACGAAGTGAATGAATATCTCAAACTCAACATATGGTTAGCCTTTGTAAGTATCCATCAAGTTCTAGTTTACAAGTTAAGTAAGCGAGTTTAACTGAGTCCTACACCTCTACTTATTCAATTAATTGTTAGATAATTAATTATGCTGTGTCTGATTTCCAGTAGCCAGTCGTAAAAAGCATATTGGTGTTGCACCAACATGTTATCATACGTTTCGCGTCTCTTGTTCAAAACAGTACTGGACGGACGAGTTTCTCGTATGGGAACCACGCAAATACGAAGGTGTATCCAAGATACACATACCATCCGACCAAATATGGCGACCGGACGTGATCCTCTATAACAGGTACCGTTGTGACAATGACAACAACTTATCAATATTAATGGATTTGTAAAACGAATGCATTAACATGTTCAAGACTCAAAACTCGAAAGAAACAATGCATTGACGTTCAACACTCTTAAATACACAATATTTGTTGTTCGAATACGTCTGTGCTCGCCACTGTTTGGCTTTGTAAAACGAAATCAATTAATATGTGCTTAAGATTGAAATGATACAGCATCAGATTCAATCACCAGCGTGTTATTGAAATGCTGCGTTCTACAATACAGCCTGGTAGTGCGACCACCATAGATGTGACTTACGTCAACTCCAAGCCATTGGTGTTTTTTTCAAACTTAACCATAGTGTTTTGAACTTGGACAGGTGTTTTCAAATTAAGTTGAAAAAACTCTAAACTGTTTTCAAATCAATCTAAAAACACTCTAAAGTGTTTTAAAATTGGGTTGTGTTTTGAAATTGCTACATCGGTTTCAGCGCTGACGATGATCAAGTGGCGATGCAGATGTACGCGAACACGAACGCCGTCGTGGCGTCGGACGGTGAGGTTGAGTGGCTCACTCCCGTTCTCGTGACAAGCACGTGCTCACTGAACGCCGCCTTCTACCCCTTCGATGTACAGGTGTGTAGTTTAACATATGTTCCGGTTTCATCACGTACAACTGCTTACACTGGAGTGTACTAAGTAAGAATGATCGAATGAATGAATGAATGAATGAATGAGTGAGAGAGTGGTTGATTTATTGATTGGTTGATTGATTGAATGAATGATTGATTGATTGATTGATTGATTGATTGATTGATTGATTGATTGATTGATTGATTGATTGATTGATTGATTGATTGATTGATTGATTGATTGATTGATTGATTGATTGATTGATTGATTGATTGATTGATTGATTGATTGATTGATTGATTGATTGATTGATTGATTGATTGATTGATTGATTGATTGATTGATTGATTGATTGATTGATTGATTGATTGATTGATTGATTGATTGATTGATTGATTGATTGATTGATTGATTGATTGATTGATTGATTGATTGATTGATTGATTGATTGATTGATTGATTGATTGATTGATTGATTGATTGATTGATTGATTGATTGATTGATTGATTGATTGATTGATTGATTGATTGATTGATTGATTAATTGATTGATCGACCGACGGACCGACTTAAATGCAAACACCCAAATGGTATATCATTTGAAAGTCATAGATATCCCCGTCACATCGTTGCCTGTCATAGAACTGCGAAGTGATGCAGTAAACAAAATGGCAATGTCATATATTTTTGGAAAGCATATTGTCTCCCTGTCTAAATGAAATACAATGTCGAGCTGTTACCCAGTATAGTAAATGTAGAGCTACAGTCAAAAAATGTCACCGTGAAATGATGACTATTCGAACATTTGTAATACGATGAACGTCATAAAGTTACAACGACTCTGTATCTACATCATTTCTATGGGCATATCATATATCGCATGAAAGTACATTTTCTCACAGTCAAAACAATGTATGACTTGGAGATGTCAGTTGATGGAGTTTGTGTGGAGCGACGATCAAACGTCAAGTGATAAATATTGGAAATTACGCCATTCCGCAAACGTTATCCAATATCAATGGCGGATTATATATAATTATACATATCTACTCCTGACGGTGTTATGTACCTTTGGAAAGCCTACAGTCTCCACGGGATAACCCGGGTGCTATCAAGTAGTACAGTAAGTCTGGAGTAAAGGTCAAGCAAGGTCACCACCAAATGATGAATGTTAAAAACTGCGCCATTCCGCAATCGTTGTACAATTACAATGTTTACATACCTACTTTGTCTACCTACACTAGGCCGTGATGTACACCTATGTGTATTGTACCTCCCTTAAAACGAGGGGTGGTATGGTGTTGTAAAGTGGTGGTCTAATTGTGGAGTGAAGGTTGAAAGTGATGGTTTAACAAGGTCGCCGTTAAAAGATACATTAACCAACATCACCACGTTTGATGAGTATGCAGACACTGCTGTTCTTCTTCACATCACGAAGCACTTATTTAACTCCAACAGTATTGGCCTCGATCGTTTGGAACACGTACCTCGCATGCAGGATCAAATAATCCACAAGAGAGAAGCGTGGTAACGGGACTCTGCGGAAGGTAACATGGGACAATAAGGTGCCAATAAACAGGAAATACTTATAATGCGACGTCACCAACAAACAGGAGCTATTTGCATTTCACTCCATTGAGGTTGAAAGCTCCACTCTCCAGGTTGAAAGGAAGTAGTTGACACTTCAGACACCTCAGCTGTCGTCAGTAGGTGCAACTATGACATGCTACACCCAGTATGACCATGAGGAACCTGACACGCAACTGTTGAACATTGTGCAAAATGCTTTGTGGAAAAGATATAAAAACAATGCCTTATGCGCAATGTGGGCACGTGTGCCCTAATGTTCCCGATTGTTAAAAGGTATGAAATTTTCACTTTTATGCCCAGCTGCAAACATTTGGATAGCCTTTGTGACAGGAAATACCTTTATTCATCTTAATGGCAACGGCATCCGTCATGCTCTGGGAAAAGCACACTCAACGTCCTTGCCAGTTTTCCATAGCATGGGAAACCTAAACTTCGTATCACGAAGGAACCGCAACATTTATGCATCAATTTCGATCTGGATTCGCGAAACTTCAACTCCTGGAACGCAACACCATTGTCATCTTTGACTAAACTGCATTCGTGGTTTCCGTTATCGAGGCAATGAAAGAGTTATTTTGCAAAGGAATAATATCATTAAGATATTACAACAACTGACGATTCTTTTAGCAGTATTCATAGCCAGTAGCATACCAAGCTTTTATTTGGCTGACCATCTGCTGTTTCATCAGCAAACGCCCACTCCAGAAGGCTGGGGTGGACATGGGACGTGAATAGGCTATTATGTACACAAGAATATATCGATTAATTAATATAAAAATATTTTGACACAAGTTTGAGTTTGTGACCCTCAAAATGACAGTTAAATTCACAATTGAGGATGGCATCCACCCACACCTATTTTTTTTATCCTATGGATGATGCACAAAATGCTCTTAAAAGTACATCACATGTTGGCTGGCCTACAGTCTGCGGAATGGCACAATTTCGAAAATGCATCTTTTTGCGGTGACCTTGTTCAACCTTCACTCCACAGTTATAATTCACTCCACCAATATCTGTGTAAGCCAGTGCCTGCTAGAAACCTTGATTGACTAGCATGTTGTTAAAATTAAGCATTTGCTATAACCGTGCGAACTAAGTTAATTTATTTAGATAGTGTCCCACGTATTCGCTAGGGCACGGTATAACCTAAATAAATAAGGCAGTCTAGCGTAAAGTAATTGATTGTATTTAAATTTGGTAATTACCGGGAACGTTAGCATTTGTGATAGGATAGATAGTCAGCTTCAATTTTCCCTTTGAAGCTGCAATTCCGTACTGCTTTGCATGAAACCTTCACAGCAGCACTAATTGTTAACCCTAAGTCCTTTTCTTTTACAGTAGTACTCAGTACAGTACTCCCCATTGTATATTCTACATATTCGTTCCCATGTCCTGTGTTTGAATTGAACAGCATTTGCCACTTTTCAGACCATTTGATCAACATGTCAAGATCTTCTTGTAAATGCTGTTTATCTCCATCACTTTTAATCCTTCTAAACACTTTTGTATCACCCGCTAATTTCAACACCTTGCTTGTTATATCATCGTTCAATTCGTTTATATATATATATATTAAGAATAATATAGGTCCCAGTACTGATCCCTGTGGTACTCCACTCAAAACTTATTTCTAGTTTGAAGCCTCCCCATCAACAACTATCCGTTGTCTTCTGTCAATCAACCTTTTTTCTATCCAGTTAATTATACCATTTCCTATGCCATGGGCATTTAGTTTAAACAGTGGATATCTCCAAATCATATCTCATTCTGACGGGGAAACATTGTTCTTTCATGCTGTACATGATATGTCCATAGAAATGAAGTAGATACAGAGACATTGTAACTTTATAAAGTTCGAATATTCATCATTTCACGCTGACCTTGTTTGAACTTAGCTCCACACGTACCTTACCAGGTAAGAACTCCACATTGTACCTCGTTTAGACGGGGCACAATAGACTTTCCAAAAATGTATGGTATGGTCATTTTGTTATTAAACAAAGTAGATATACAAACACTGTAATTTGAATTTAATTAAGACATGTTGGGATTCGTACAATTTCAAAAATACATTATTTGCGGTGACCTTGTTTGACCTTGGAGTCACGCTTACTGCACCACTTGGCAATTTTGTGACAGGCCTCGTTATGATTGGGTTATCTGGGGCTTTCAAATGATATACGTTTTGGGTGTTTGTACTGGAAGGGGCGCATTTAAGTCGGTCCGTTAGGTTGTGCCTATCGCTCGCCTATTGGGGAGATATAAACGAAAATCAGGAGGTTATACTGGTCAGAGCTAATTTACAGTTTCAAGTTTGCGCACTATAATTTGTTCACTGACATAGTCACAACCAGACACCATGAAAAGTTTGGACACAGCATTTTAATTGTTTGTATGTTTACAATTCGAGATATTCAGAAAAGTAGGCGATACTAATTTGCATATTGATGGGTTCATACAA
Organism: Escarpia spicata; assembly: GCA_963995525.1. Lineage (NCBI taxonomy): Eukaryota > Metazoa > Annelida > Polychaeta > Sabellida > Siboglinidae > Escarpia > Escarpia spicata. The sequence continues at coordinate 6,502,561 of OZ023213.1, forward strand.
AAACACCCAAAGGTGCCTGGGTGGCATCCGTGGGATTATTAACCTAGAAGTTTAGAAGGTCATACAAATGCAAAAAAACATCGTGCGGACCCCAATGCAGGCTTCACTGGTCAACACACTGACTATGATGTTCTAAACCTGAAATGGAAATGTGTTTATTTTCTTGAATAACGAGCATTATTTTCTTCCAAGTAAGTAATTATAAACAATCATTGATGGTGATTTAAAACTGCATCTACTGATGGACGATATCATATATTCGCTAAGTCCAGACAAACATATAATTTGATTCAGACCACCACTCACTGCACTAAGCTGTGATGATACAACTGTCTGACTGACGTTATTGTCTCGTCTGTGCAGCGATGTTGGTTGAAGTTCTCGTCGTGGACCTACAGTATGACGGACGTCGACATCCGCCACGTGTACCGCAACATCTCTGTCGAAACCTACGTGCCGGACGGCGAATGGGACATCCTCGAGACGACGTGCCAGCGCCACGAAGTTAACTACTCGTGCTGCCCCAACCAGGTACATACAAACGAACGGACGAGCGACCGAGCCAACGGAACGAACGGACGGACAGACGAACGGACGGACAGAAGGACGGACGGACGAACGAACGGACGAACAGACAGAGATAGATAGAGAGAGACAGACAGGCAGACCAAACGAATGACCGAACGGCCGAACGACCGAACGACCGAATGAATGAACGAACGAACGAACCAACCAACCAACCAACCACCAACCAACCACCAACCAACCACCAACCAACCACCAACCAACCAATCAAAGATAGAACGAACGAACGAACGAACGATAGAGCTGGTAACTCATAGTATGATTCTTTGATCTATAATAGTCGAGTTCTCAATGTTCGCGGCAAACATTATTAGAAGTCTTATAGTGTACGCTCACGCAGAATTTCAATAATTACTTGATTGTTGCAACTGTTGCATCTTAGCGAGTCGTGTATTATAAGCAGGCTTTACCTTCACCATGCCGTCTGTCCAATGTCTTCATTCATTAACCTGTCCGCCCACCTGTTACAGATCTACCCGGACGTTACGTTCCATTTTGTGCTGAAGCGGAAGCCGCTCTTCTATCTGTACAACCTACTGTTCCCGTGCATCGTGCTCACTCTCACGGATGCCATGGTGTTCCTGCTGCCGCCAGAGAGTGGCGAGAAGGTGTCCTTGGCCATAACGGTGCTCCTCGCGATGATGGTCTTCCTCACCGTCATCATGCAGAACATCCCGACCACCTCTCTCGTCATTCCGCTGCTCGGTAAGTACTTAAACAACATTTGTCATGACCACGTATCTCGTCATCCCTCTGCTCGGTACGCATTTAAACAACATTTGGTAAGACCACGTATCTCGTCATTCCGCTGCTCGGTAGACATTTAAACAACATTTGTTATGACCAAGTATCTTATCATTCCTCTGTTCGGCATGTACTTAAACTCAAATTAACATTAATATTTTTATGACCACGTCATTCTCTCTCGTCATTCCTCTGCTCGATACGTATTTAAACATCATTTGTTATGACCACGTCTCTCGTCATTCCTCTGCTCAATACGTATTTAAACATCATTTGTTATGACCACGTCTCTCGTCATTCCTCTGCTCGATACGTATTTAAACAACATTTGTTATGACCACGTCTCTCGTCATTCCTCTGCTCGATACGTATTTAAACATCATTTGTTATGACCACGTCTCTCGTCATTCCTCTGCTCGATACGTATTTAAACATCATTTGTTATGACCACGTCTCTCGTCGTTCCTCTGCTCGATATGTATTTAAACATCATTTGTTATGACCACGTCTCTCGTCATTCCTCTGCTCGATACGTATTTAAACAACATTTGTTATGACCACGTCTCTCGTCATTCCTCTGCTCGATACGTATTTAAACATCATTTGTTATGACCACGTCTCTCGTCATTCCTCTGCTCGATACGTATTTAAACATCATTTGTTATGACCACGTCTCTCGTCATTCCTCTGCTCGATACGTATTTAAACATCATTTGTTATGACCACGTCTCTCGTCATTCCTCTGCTCGATACGTATTTAAACATAATTTGTTATGACCACGTTTCTCGTCATTCCTCTGCTCGATACGTATTTAAACAACATTTGTTACGACCACGTCTCTCGTCATTCCTCTGCTCGAAACGTATTTAAACAACATTTGTAATGACCACGTCTCTCGTCGTTCCTCTGCTCGATACGTATTTAAACATCATTTGTTATGACCACGCTCTCGTCATTCCTCGGCTCGATATGTATTTAAACATCATTTGTAATGACCACGTCTCTCGTCATTCCTCTGCTCGATACGTATTTAAACATCATTTGTTATGACCACGTCTCTCGTCGTTCCTCTGCTCGATACGTATTTAAACAACATTTGTAATGACCACGTCTCTCGTCATTCCTCGGCTCGATATGTATTTAAACATAATTTGTAATGACCACGTCTCTCGTCATTCTTCTGCTCGGTACATACCCTCAACAACATTTGTTATGACCACGTCTATCGTCATTCCTCTGCTCGATACGTACTTAAACAACATTTGTTATCACCTCGTATCTCGTCATTCCTCTGCTCGGTACATACTTCAACAACGGTTGTCTTAAAGTGAAATAACACAGCATACACTATCCAGTCCTGAGGACTGCGTAAAGGGCTTTACTTTTTACTTCCTGTAAGATCCTATTCAATGGAATACCATATTGGTTTCTCTTCTGGGAAGCGTCACCTACGCTGCAATTAATGCGCGAAGACTATTCATACAGAAGTATTCACCACTATATATTGCCAGGTACTCATTAATACAGTTGAGTGAACTGGAGCAGCGTAAAGTGAACGAACTTGCCATTAGTTCGAAACGGCAGCAAAGACATATTAATATAATTCTTAATACGTCTTTGAACAGCAGTACATGATTCGAACCGAATTGCAATAATGATTATCTTTTACAAGCACACTAGCAGGATAATTAGTGCATATGAGAACACCTGAACACGATTGGGTAAAGCAGGTGTGCAATTGCAAACCTATCACCGGTATGGAAATAAATCATCAGTGCACTCCCGAAAGACTAAACTTAGAATTTACCAGAACATTGCCTTCTCCGGTTCGCAATGGAAGCAACTGACACCGCAATATATTAAGGTACTTGTTTTCACAACACCTGCTTAATAAAAATACTCCAAATGCAATGGCTTGAAACAACCTCCAGACTCCACCAAACAATGAAATATGAGAACATAAGCATTCTTCAGAAAAATGAGAAGATGGACATGGTTCGGACATTTCTTCAGAATGACCAATGGCCTACCAAAATTAATATCATTTACGTGGACCCAAGTGTGGAAGATAAAATGTGGCAGAACAAAACAACATGCAGACGAACCATGGAAGAACTGAAGGGCTGTTTGGTTGACATGGGGTACAGCAACAAAGAGAGTGGAACACGGGAAACTGGCCAGATCTCATGCTAGTTCTATATGCCACACACAGGCACGAAGAGGATAAGAACGGTCACTTAATAATGCCATCGACCTACTAAAGCGTGTGTCTGATTATTCTGTTTTCTAACCAAAAAGTCACATCGATACAACGATAACGAAACAGTGCCTGTGGTATCCTCGTATGTTAGCATAAAAACAGAATGGAAAAAAAATTGAATATAATCACACTATAGACTGTTATTTATGGTCATTCACACTTATGTTTTATTAATCTGTTTTTTCATATTAGGTACCCATTGTAAAGTTGATGGTTCGCTGAAATATTACTCCGTTCGGATTTTACTCACTTTGCACTTTGTAGTTAGTTAATTAATTGCAGCAATTGCCTAATTATTAGGCATTTGGCATTTGTTGTAAACAACTAAGCGGTGGCTATAACTCCGGGCATACCTGATCAAATTTGCAAATATTCTACTATTTCAATTAATATCACATGTTGTAGTCGACGCAGTTTCACTTGGTCTAAATAAAACAGTGGAACCTCACTATCAAAATCAACCTCGTGACTAGACAAAAATGACCAGAATGGCGATGTGACCGTATTAGTGAGACTAATTCCTCGTATTTTAGAAAAGTAATTTGGGACTATCCTAGGGTGTCCTTAATTTATTAATCATAGTTTCTGTTTTGTTTCCAGAGCAGTTCTTTGGCGCGATGATAGCGCACTTCACGATGACGGTGTTGCTGGTCGTGTTTGTCGTCAACGTGCACCACAGAGGCAACTACTGCGGCCGTCCTGCCCCCTGGGTGAGACGGCTCTTCCTGCAGCGCCTCAGTCGATGCTTCAGGGTGCGCATGCCCAGTGTGAACAGGGTCAGTCATGGTGGACTTATCTAACCTACAGGGCTCAGAGCACTGTTGACTTTCCCATTGGTGGCCATGTTTGGTCACATTATACGAAAACTGTACCCTAACAAAATCTTGAATTTCTTCGCAAATATCGCCATCATAGCATTGATACGCTGATCAAATTTCGTCAAAACACGTATTTCCAGCTTCATTAAGACGCGTACATGCGCGGCACCCATCAATATTTACCAAAACAGCCATGTTCAGTGTTTTAATTGTAAACAACCAAGTGGTGGTTATAATTCCGGGCATATCTGATCTAAGTTACAAATATTCTACTGTTTCAACCAATATAACGTGTTGTTGTCTACTCAGTTTCAATTTGTCTAAATTTTAACACAGTGGAACATCACTATCAAAGTCAACCTCGAGACTAGACAAAATGACCAGAATGGCGAGGTGATTGTATTAGTGAGACTAACTTCCCGTACTTTACTAAAGTAATTTGGGACTATCTTTGGGTGACTTTAATTGCGAGGTGACTGCATTAACCTAGGTGACCGTAAAGCGAGGTTCTATTGTATTTACTAATCATGGTTTCTGTTTTGTTTCCAGAGCAGTTCTTTGGCGCGATGATAGCGCACTTCACGATGACGGTGTTGCTGGTCGTGTTTGTCGTCAACCTGCACCACAGAGGCAACTACTGCGGCCGTCCTGCCCCCTGGGTGAGACGGCTCTTCCTGCAGCGCCTCAGTCGATGCTTCAGGGTGCGCATGCCCAGTGTGAACAGGGTCAGTCATGGTGGACTTATCTAACCTACATGGCTCAGAGCACTGTTGAATTTTCCATTGATGGCCATGTTAACGTTTGGTCACATTATAAAAAACTGTACCCTAACAAAATCTTGAATTTCTTCGCAACTACTGCCATCATATCATTGATATGCTGATCAAATTTCGTCAAAAGCACTTTCCTCCAGCTTTATTAAGACGCGTACATGCGCGGCACCCATCAATATTTACCAAAACAGCCATGTTTTCTGCAACCACGTGTGTCATGTGAAATCGCAAAAAAATCACTCCGCCAACTACGCTCTTCCACATATGCCTAATTTCACTATCAAACAGCCATGTTTTGTTGGCAACCACGTGTGTCATGTGAATGAAAATCGCAAAAACATCACTCCGCCAAATACGCTCTTCCACATATGCCTAATTTCACTATCAATACATGCAAGCACTCAACCTGGTATATTATATGCCTGATCTATGGCACTCATGCCCCACAAAAAGGTTTTTTCAAATTTCACATGTCACCATTTCCTAGGTACTATATTATTCTGAACCACAACAGGGAGGTTAACTCTGCTCTGATCCTTATAATGATACGCATGGTTAAAGGTACGAGCATTTGGCTTACAACCCCAACAGCCACCGCGGGCACGAATGTTTGTTATTTGGCAGCTAACGCTCGAATATGGTCTACACACAGTGTGTTATTCCCGTTATATAACGGCACATTATCTGTCTAACTTTTAAATGTCACCATTTCTTTGTAAATACAGAATTGTATGCAGTTTGTGTACCTTCTCTCGATGTGCATAACCAGGTGTAACATTAAATGTACGCTTAATCAATTTTGTGACACGCACATGCACACGCGAACGCACACGTACACCCACGCGCGCGCGCGCAAAAAACACACACACACACACACACACACACACACACACACACACATACACACTAAAAGAGAATTAAGTCATAATATGGCAATGCTTTTTCCGATGAATTCCTGTATCTTTCGTTGTCCAGTAACTGTTACTTTATATAATTGTGCAGGAGACGTCTTATGACAGTTGCAAACACGCCAATGATGTCGTTAACGGTTGTGGCGTCGTCTGCGACAAAGCAACGTCTAACCTTGCATGCTCGGCAGCGTTCCCGGCAAACCGCACACAAGGCACAGGCGAAGGTTTCGTGTATGTCAGCTCTCTCGACCTCAATCAGCAGCCTGGGCCCGTCTGTCGTCTGCGTGACGGCATGGTGGGCACGAACAAGGATGTCAACGAATGGCACCAAGTGGCGCGGGTGCTCGACCGACTCTTCTTAGTTATTTATATGATTTTAACAGTCGTGTACGCATTCGTCGTGTTTGGCATATTGATATAGCAAAGTGCGACACAGAAACAAAGACACTGTGAAAGCCATTTTGTACGAACTGAACCATTCTTGTGACAGTTAAAAGTGTTTAGACAAGAATACCCCCAATTTGTTTATGATGATGATGATGACGAAGATTGATGATGATTGATTGATTGATTGATTGATTAAATGTGTAATGGAAAGACACGAAAAGAAACTGAGACAGACAGAGAAAGGTGTGAGGGGAGAGAGAAGAGAGAGAGAAAGGAAGGAAGAGAGAGAGACAGAGGGGGGGGGGGGGAGAGAGAGATAAGAGACAGAGACAAAGAAAGAGAAAGAGAAAAAGAGGTAGACAGGTACATATTCTGTATGAAGATAAACACAAAACATTCGACAGATAAGCATTCATACTGCCAGTTCTATTCAATTTAGTAACAGCATTTGTTGCATATCCCAGCCTTTACACCCTAGCCCCCGGTAAACAAACAACGACGTCCTTCCCCTCGCATAGTGTCTTATCTGTCTTTCTCAGAATAGATTCGCCCGTGAATACACTCTGTTTTCTTATTGTTCCCTCAATCACTGCCTCATAATAGCTCCTTCTCCCGTTTGCATCTGTCTGGTTGTTGTCTTTTTCCCCTGTCGTCTTCTCTCCTATCGCATTCTCTTCCGTTCCATTCTTTTCTCTCGCTTTTTCTCTTGTCACCTTTCCTCCTATCATCGTCCCTTTAATTGACTTCTCATCTGTCATATTTACTCTCACTTCCTTTCGTTCCATCAACTTTCCTTCCATTGCATTTTCTTCTCTCCTCTCCCGTCCCATTTTCCCTGCTACATCCTTCTCTACTGTCACTTTTTCCCCTGTCACCTTCACACCTTTCACTTTCGTGCCATCGGTTCTCCAATTTCTTCCCCTCCAATCACCTTCCCTCCTCTCGGTCTCCTTTTGTCAGTCTTCTTGCTACTATTCTGCTCCTTCAGCCTCACAGTATTGCCAGCTCTCTCCTTGTCGTCTCTCTCCTTTCCACCTGTCTCCTCTCTAATTCTCATCTCCAAAGTTCAGCCCAATTACCATATGGTATTTACATATTTAATTATAGCTAAGTATGCATGTGTATATTTCTGAATGTCTGCATGGGCATACGGGTGTAAGCAAAAGCCCAGTGGAGTCGAGCTGAGCAGTAAACATGCCAAATGGATATGTGAGTGAACGAATATATCACCATTCTTGCAGGATTATATTCAGTCATGTTATACATCTATAAGAACACATTTATTATTTTGTGCTAAAATATTTTAACTAACTATAAACAAATCTCAATTATTTTAGCATGATAATGTGTTTGGAAAGTTTGTAGATTATTTGTGCTGAATACAACTTACAACACATCAGTTGTCTAGCATTTATAAATATTTCCACATATATCCATCTTCCAAATGTCTTAGATGAACAACATTCTAATAATTCTACACCCATCCCATTGCAAATATCCATAATAAAGCTTGAAGACCGCGATTAAATTAATATATTTAGAATAGGACAACATATTTCTTTACACAACGACCGTCTACTTGCGGACATGCGCATTATGGGTTTATGTGGCAGTGGGAGGGAGGGAGGGAGGGAGGGAGGGAGGGAGGGAGGGAGGGAGGGAGGGAGGGAGGGAGAGAGAGAGAGAGAGAGAGAGAGAGAGAGAGAGAGAGAGAGAGAGAGAGAGAGAGAGAGAGAGAGAGAGAGAGAGAGAGAGAGAGAGAGAGAGAGAGAGAGAGAGAGAGAGAGAGAGAGAGAGAGAGAGAGAGAGAGAGAGAGAGAGAGAGAGAGAGAGAGAGAGAGAGAGAGAGAGAGAGAGAGAGAGAACGAGAGCTGGAGAGGAGAGAGAGGCAGAGGTATACAGCCATATCAGTATTATTTATTTTAAATTTACAACTTCACATTTACACCTACTCAAACATGCCTTTCTTTTTATTATGTCATTACGCACAATTACCTTCGTGAATTGCACGCATCACTTTATTTTGTTTGATGACTTATTTTCATTTGTTTGTTCATTAATATGTCTCAACCAACATTTCAACCACCATGGCTTCTTCTCCATAAATTCCAGAAGCAGGCCTGGTGTAATATTAATAGTAATATTTAATACTAATGATTACAAATATTGAAGTAATATTAATAGTAATAATAATAGGTTGAGCAAAAACTCAATGTAATAGTAATATAAAGCAACGTAATAGTAATTGACCTATTGCTTTTATATCACTATTGAACATTTAAACATAATTTCAACTATATAACAATTCCATTTGATTAGGTTGTAGATTCCACTATAGTTTCTCCAGGCTTTATGGTTGCTCCCTTGTCAACTTTAGCATGGCCCTGGTGAAGTTTTACCCTAGAGTTTTATGAGTGTTTACATAGCAAGTGACACTGGTACAGTGTGACTGCTGCGTTGACTAAAGGGATTACACTGGGCTTTCACTGCATTGAAGCCAGTTCTGCCAAGTGCCAAGTTTAGTGACTGCCTCCATGGTGCACACAATTCAGTCTAAACTACAGTGGGTGTGAAAAACATCCTGATGTATTTGAACTTGAGCCAATAATTATCTGTCCACCATGCACCAAGCAGCAGTAGAGCAATGTGGTTTAATTAGACTGTCATTATTAGACTGTTATGTGGCATTAAATAAATGCATTTGTCTTCCATTCCAATATGGTGTATAAAATATAAAATGGAACATATATGTTATATCCTTAGTCAATATAGTTAGTAGATTGTACTAAATATGGTATATACCATATATATATTTTTGTTGTTGTTGTTGTAACTATTTATGAATTTTTTATACTTTATAATACTTCCCTAATGATGATGAAAGTACTTGACATTCTCAAATATTATTTCCAATACTTTCGGCATGGGTATCAATAAATGGCAAGTTTGATTTTTTGTATTCACCTGTCTTGTTTAACTTCTTGAGACTGAGTCAAACAATTTTACTTATTGCATTCATGCATACAGTGCATTATACCATAAAATGTTCCGATGAAATATGTAATAGTAATTGCTTCAAATATAATGGTAATAGGAAGAATTCAGCATGTAATAGTAATATGAAGGAAACAAAGTAATAGTAACAGTAATCGATGACATTGCAATGTAATTGACCCCAGGCCTGGCTAGAACCAACACACAACAGGTTTAACTCCAAGAAGAAGAATATCTGCAACTCGTTCTTCCCGAGGACAATCATATAATGTGACGGTCTGCCCCAGGGGGTAGTGATGGCTGAGTACCTGGACTCTTTCAAGTTCAGGCTTGCCGCCTACCCCCTAGAGCTCCCCTCCCCTCCCCACCCCCTTTCTTTTGCCCACCACCCTACCTGTCATACCTTTACTATGCAACATCCTGTACCCCCGATCCCACATTTAAGCTATGTTTAAAACCTCGCTGGCCGTCATCGCAAACTCCATAAGACATAATCATCAGTATTTTAATGTTGGCCGTAAAAAGGAAGAAGATGAAGACGATTTCTTAAAAATCCAAATGAAATTACTGCCGAGAATACCAAATATATCAGATGTCACCAGACATTGAAGACTCTGGTAATTCGGGTATGTATGTCTTATATCAAGCGAAAACCTGTTACCGTAGCCTTCAAACAAGATATTTGGGTATTAGTAGATTATGAAGTACATTATCCGGTCTTTATAACCTCTGTATGCGCTTTACATTTAATCTCTGGCAAATATATTCTTTCTAGCACCATTTTTTAGAATTACATGTAACTTTGATGACACAAATATCACATCTGCGAGCGCGTGTACAAGAAGCGCTTTGCAAAGCGGCCATCAATTATTTTGTTTCCAATAAACTGCTAAGGATGAAAGCACCACTACTTGCACAAAACATCAAAGTGTGTGTATTGATGATTTGTGATTTATCACCTCGTAGCGTCTTGTTTAAGCCGAGTCATTATCATCATCGTTGTGCAGCCGTAGTATCCCGTGGTTGATTAAAGGCCTCAGCATGTCGTTTCCAAATCTGCCTGTCTTTCGCTATCCTCTGCCAGATGGTGCCCTTCCAGTATTCGTCTAGTTCGTCTCTCCACCGTCTCGCCGGTCTTCCTTTAGATCGTTTCCCTTCGTAAGGTCTCCAGGTTGTAATACGCGATGTCCATCGGTTATCTCGTAGTCTGCTAATGTGCCCTGCCCAGGTCCACCTCTGTCTTCTGATTTGTTCTATCAAGTCTATGACCTTTGTTTTCTGTCTTACCCAGATGTTTGTTTTTCTCTCCCGATATGTGATGTTTAACGTACTTCTTTCCAGCTTTGTTTGTGCGGCTGCTAGCTTATTCTTTGCCTGGAAGGTGAGTGCCCATGTTTGCGTGCCGTAGATAGACGTAGCTTTCAACGTTCTCTATCTGCGTAGCGGGACCTCACCCAGAGACCCGTACACCCGTCCTGTGGACGGGTATATTAAGAAATTGCGTTTGTTTTTGGACGGTGTCAAATTGATTGTGGACGGGTCCGTCCATGTCGTTTTTTTGCGCGGGCCAGCCCGTCCATGCCATTTTTACGACGTCATGAAACTGCTACGAAGCCAGTTACAAAATCTACGGAGACTGGTTTTGAAAATCGCCCACCCGGATCGCCTGGCCAGCTCCCCGACACACGCCAGAAACCATTTAAGCCAGGCCTCGACATGCTAGGATAATTGTCACATACCCGCTAGTAGCGACTTGCTAGGGTAACTGTTACCTACTCGCTAGCGGTGGCTCCTTGAAAGGCACCCGACACTTGCCTATGTCTATGTAGACTAAATAATCCTGTGCGAGATCAACATCAGTGCAGGGAGATACAATAAGCACTTGCCAATGGAAAACGAATGAAATTCCGCGTAATCGACATTTCGAAACGGGATTTGTGTTTTTGAACGGAAACTCAGTAAACGCTAAGAGTAGAATCACCAACACCGTAAACGATACTGACTTTATTGGCGATATTTTGAAACAAACATGGTTACTATGCAACGGTATTCGTTTATTTTGGTGAATTTATGACGATTTTTAAAACGCGCATGCAAATCGTTACGAGTGTGATGGCGCCGGTGCTACCTCGTGAGTCGTGTCAACCAAAGGCAAAGACCGTGTATCAATACAAGACGGTGCAGCATGCGCTATTTCCATTGTTCAAACTACGTAAGTGGAGCGGTTAGTCCGCCATTCTGGAGGCACGCCAAGCCAGAACATATGCATTGATGCATGTGGTAGCCTCCCAAATGGCTAAAAAGCGGAATAATAACAGCCTAGGTTACGGTGGTTCAAAATGATATACCCTGCGTTTTGTAGTAGCTAAAATGAAACAGCATCAGTGATTTGAACATTCATAATTCTTAATATGATTGCTTGTGTAAATTACATTTGTCAATGTATGTATTAAGCACTGCTGCATGAGGAATAACCATACATTTATGTTATTGTGTGACAGGAATTGTAATATTATCTAAATTTATTATGTATGGTTGTTATTGTGTTGCAAATATGTCACAAATAAATGTTATTGGAAAAGTTAACCACACAGTAAACAGTATTATTTAGATGCAGAGATCATAACGTTGTGATATTTTAAATATTTGACAGAATGTATTATTTTTCAAAGTTAACTTTGAAATAAAATATTACTTTTCTGAACAGAAATGGGCTTCTTTTTTCACTTTTAAACAGAAAATGCATCATATGACACAAAAAATGCTATTTAAATTTCTGATCACACGTGAGATATACATGCAGCCATGTTCTCTGCCTTGCCTTCATAAATGGTAATATGTACACTGTACTCTTAATTTATTTTTTATATTTTATGATTGGACACACTAAATATGATTACAAAAATGTACCATGCTGGTGTTTATATATATACATACATATATATATATAGTGTCCTATCGCGCATCCGATCGCGCGTTCAATCGCGTGCCCGATCGCACTTCGTAGCATGTCTGAACAAATTTGGACTGACAAAAATTTGATCCTGGGTGAGGCCCTACTGCGTGGTGTTGATATATAATGGTGTGTCATTCTCAAGCATCACTTTTGTCTTCGAGAAATTCATCTTCAGACCTTGTTTTTAATTTCATCACCTAGCCCTTGCAGCATGTTTTGTAGTTTTTGCGGTGTATTAGCGCATATGTGTAAGTAGTAATGTAGGTTAAGTACCGCGCGTAACTTGCGCTGCGCGGGTGGAAGTGGAAAAGTACCCGGATGCAGGTCAAGGTCAAAGGTCAAGGTCAAAGGCCCCGGATGTGGGTCAAATGTCAAGGCCCCGGATGTAGGTCACGCGGCGCCGGTGGCGCCACCTGCCGGATAGAGCACGGACTAAAATAGCGCCACCTAGCGGATATGTCATGAACTAAAATAGCGCCACCTAGTGTGTTTTTTTGGAACGAAAATAGTATGCCCGGTTGCGCCACCTAGCGGATTTTTCTCTCAAACATAGTGTAGGAGTACTGTCCAAATTCGTGCGTCTTGGTTTACTTTTTGGCGCCACCTAGCGGATTTTTTCGAACTAAATTAACATCTCGGATAGGTCACGAACTACAAGTGGTGCCATCTGACGGATAAATTGTGAACAAAATGTAGAAGTACTGCCCAAATTCGTGTCTCTTGCACGCTTGCGTGCAATAGAGCCCCGTGACGGATACATCACGAACCACAAACATCATCCCCTAGTGGACAAGTGAGCGAACCCCATGTTAAGAGATAGGGAATTTTCCCCATGTTAAAGCATAGGGATTTTCCTCATGTTAAAGCATAGGGATTTTCCCCATGTTAAAGCATAGGGAATTTTCCCCATGTTAAAACATAGGTCATTTTATCGTAAAGGTATGCGACCACTTTTCGATTTTTCACTCCATGTTAAAGCATAGGACATTTTCACCCTGTAAAGTATAGGGATTTTTCACCATAGCGCGTATGTAATGTAATCCCTTTATGTGTCGTCATGATGCAGTGACATCGTTAAAACTCTGCAGTCTGTGCTTTTGAATTTTCTACTCTACAATCTGTGATCTTTCGGCACGTCCACGTGAACTTTATGTTCTGTTTAACATTTTGGAAGATGAACATCATGTCTAGTGATAACGTCCGACAAGGGATTTTGCTACCGAAGGCGCAGCCTTCTCCGGCTATGGGACCACTCGACCTCTCGACCCAGACAATCAACCCGGACCAATAGCCACCGATCATTTCAACGACCAGTCCGATGACCAGTTTGATGATCAAAACAATTTCGTCTCTGTCATCAGCTCCGTCAACCAACCCAACCATCAACCTGACGCCATCACCTCCGACGAAGCGTCAGAAGCTTCCCGAGATTTCGGATGACACATCACACGAGAGTACGGTTCGACGTGTTATCGCGTCAAATCCCTCCTTTTTCACGAAAATAGACGTGTTATGTGTGTGTGAGTGAGTGAGTGAGTGAGTGTGTGTGTGTGTGTGTGTGTGTGTGTGTGTGTGTGTGTGTGTGTGTGTGTGTGTGTGTGTGTGTGTGTTGTCGACCCTTTGATTAGGGGTAGGACGTGCCTAGTCTATGCATTTACAACTTTAACACAGGTCCAAACCGGATAAAGCATAGCCATAGGCATAGGCATAGGCATAGAGGCTAAAGGCTATCTGGCCTACAGCGCATAACCACGGACAAACACCTTACAAACACTGACAAACAGCTCATAACCACTGACAAACAGCTCATAACCACCAACAAACACTGACAAACAACTTACAAACACTGACAAACAATTTGCAAACACTGACAAACAGCTCATAACCACAGACAAACAACTTACAAACACTGACAAACAGCTCATAACCACTGACAAACACCTTACAAACACCAAGGGTTATATAGTTAGTGAATGTGCCGAAAAGTCACGTGGGTGTGCCGAAAGATCTCGGATTGTAGAAAATTCAAGAGCACGGACGGCTGAGTAGAATGTACACAAGCGCGAACTGCGAACTATCCGAGATGTGAATTTAGTTCGAAAAAAATCCGCTAGGTGGCGCCAAAAGTTAAACCAAGACGTACGAATTTGGACAGTACTCCTACAATTTGTTTGGAAAAAATCCGCTAGGTGGCGCAACTGGTCAGACTATTTTCGTTACGAAAAACTCCGCTAGGTGGCGCTATTTTAGTTCATGACATATCCGCTAGGTTGCGCTGTTTTAGTCCGTGACCTATCCGGCAGGTGGCGCCACCGCCGCCGCGTGACCTACATCCGGGTACTTGACCTTGACCTACATCCGGGTACTTGACCTTGACCTACATCCGGGTACTTTTCCACTTCCACCCGCGCAGCGCAAGTTGCGCGCGGTACTTAACCTACATTACTACTTGTGTATGTCGTCGGCGGAGCGAAGATGACTGAGATATTCTCCGTTTATCCTCAAGCCTCTGGTTTCCCAGGTCAGTCTTCGGAATTCGCTTTCGAGTGTTGCCGTAAACAGCTTGGGCGATATGGTGTCACCCTGCCGTACTCCTCTCTTGATGTTGATCTTGTTGCTCTTTTTGTGTAGGTGGACTGTCACCGAGCTGTTGGTGTAGATGTCTTTCAGGAGTTCACGTCTTCTATCCCCTGTTCTTGAAGGGAGGTCAGTATATTGCTTGAGTTTGCACCGAGTCGAAAGCCTTCTCGTAGTCAACGAAAGCGATGCAGAACGGGATATTATATTATCGGCACTTCTCTTTCAGTTGGTTTACATCGTGTACGTGGTCTGTCATCGAGTACCTGCTTCTGAATCCTGCTTGCTCTCGTGGTTGGTTTTCGTCGAGTGTTTTCTCTAGCCTACTCTTTAGTATCTTTGTAAGTAATTTGTAGATGTCTGATAACAGACATATCGGTCTGTAGTTGTTTACGTCTTTCTTATTTCCCTTCTTGAAGATTATAACCATCTTTGCGTTCTTCCATGCGGTGGGTATACATCTTTCTGATAAACATTTAGTGTACAGCTTAGCCAATGTCTTCGAGATGGTATCTTCTCCTGCTTTTAATATGTCAATGTTTACGTGGTCGTTGCCTGATGTCTTCCCATTCTTCATATCTCTTAGCGCTGCTTCCACCTCACATGGTGTTATCTCTGGTACCTCTTTCGGGTTTATGTGAATTATGGTACTCTGTTTACTGTCATATAGCTCGGTGTATTATTCCTCTATTCGTTCAATGGTCATATATTGGTCTTGTATTTCTCTACCCAGCTTGTCCGGAAATGTAATCAGTCTGTCTCGGCCTAGTGCCTGTGTTCTTCTTGCTTTCTTCGGGCTCTTTGATGACATAGTCGTTTCTGGTATGATCGCTTGTTTGTACTTCCTGGTGTCCTCTTTCGCTTTATTTTTGATGGTCTTGCATATGTCTGCGTACTCTACGTTTCGTGTCTCGTATGTACGCCAACGCTGTCTCGTGTCTAGTCTACACGCCTAGGCTAATCTGTCAATGTATGTCACTAGCTGTGTCATTGATAGACAACATGTGCTCTCGCCGAGGAACCATCTCGTCACCTCGCATCTTCGCTGTATCTATCCGTTAGAGGGCAGCATCATCCGAACATTATCACGTAACACTCCATTTGTTACGTTATCCACCATTTTTCGTTGTTTCTTATTTATAGGGTTCGTGCCGGTGACGATATTCTCGTCATTGCCTGTTGATTGCTTTGGCTACACTTGTCACACTTAATAGGATCATCTCAGTGATGTTTTCGCTCATGGTGTCGATGTCGTCTGGTTCTTGTTGTGGCTCGAATCGATTTCGCAGTTCGAGTTGGAATTCGATCTTGTTTGTTCCTATTTGTGTGGTATCTATATTTGGTGGTCTCTTGTTTACCAACTTCTTCCTTTCAGCCTTGACGTCCAGTTTGATGTTGCTCATTACCATTCTGTGGTCACTTCCAATGTTGACTTGGTTGATGACAGTTACGTCAGTGACCACGTGATTTTGTACATTCTTGATGTTGCCCTTTCTACCAAGGTGTTGCCTATTTTGTTTCTCATACCGAGGCCAAATTTGCCCGTTACCGTTTCGGAAACGTTTGTTCGTTTCCCTACTTGCGCCGAGTCATATCATAGTTTATTATCGATCATCTACTTAATTTACCCAGTTCTTTGCTTGTATCTTTACTGAGTTGAACTGGGTAATTTTCTGAGTAAAAAAATTTGTTTCATCAGGAAAAAGAATAAATCTTAAAATTTATGATGCCATTTATGTATAGTTTAAACAACGTAGGACCCAGTATTGACCCTTTGTGGAATTCCACATTTAATAAATTTAAATCATGATCTTCAATGCTGGCATATTGTTGTCCCGTTTGAAGATAGCTAATAAGCAGTGTTCGAAATTACTGCCGACCCGGAGGCCCGAGACCGTGAAATGTTTCGTCGGGCCGGTAACTTTGAAAAAGTGCCGGCTCGCAAGACCGGAAGATTATTTAAAAGATAATGGAACACTTGTCTAGTATCAGGACCAACCTCGATTTCGTCATTATAACTACACATTTGATACCTCAGTAGTTTGGTTCTATCATTCAACATCATCCCAGCCATACTTACATTACGAAAATATTGCGCCTTATCACACTTGAGGTCCAAAGAGCGATCCGGTTTGAGTCAGTCTGCGCCGCTGCGGCCGCGCGTTACCGCAGTGAGCGGTATAGCAGCATATGTTGTCGCGAACTGTCTCGCTCTTTGAGGTTCAAAAGTACGCTAAGACGCGATATTTATTTTTGTAACGTAAATATGCATGGGATGATGTTGAATGATGGCAATAATACATGAGGTATCAAAATTAGGCAAACATTTTGGTATAACGACGAAGTCGAGTTGGGCCCAGATACTAGACAAGTGCCAATAATTGTGACATTTGTGTACTTCCGAACGTGAAATTTAACGTAAGCGTGGTACAAAAACAAGGTGGAAATACAATAAAATGTCGAGCTGATCAATGCTGACAGATCGATTGAGTTTAGTGAGTGAGTCACTGTCCGAGTCCAGCTTGGATTCAGCTGGAGTCACTGTCAGTGACTGAAGCGAGTGTTTCACGTAGCCTGACAGTGCAGCTGCTCCTGTTGATGATGGCAACAGTTCTGAGTAGTTCCCTGCGGACATTCGTTTAGTGGTGTTTGTTGTAATTTACAACGTTGATGGTTTTTTGTCAACAATAAATTGTTGCCTATGTTGTCATTTTATATTCGTTGGTTCATTAATCTGAATATCGTAAATATGCAGGACAGACTTGGTTTGGAGTTTTATGTTAATAATTGCCATGGGCTACACGCAGCTGCAGTTGCGTATACTCTTGTAATTATGTTAATATTTGGACCACCAACTTTTGTGTGGGACCACCAACTTTTGAAAGTTGAAGGTCCGACTGACCACCAACTTTTCAGCTAAGGTGTAGAACACTGCTAGTAAGTAAGATGGCTAGTAATGTGAGGCTTTTGGAGAGCCTCGGGGGAGTGCAAATCGATGTTGTTGATAAACATCGCCACGAAAAATCTCCAACAGCACCCCCACCCGTCTTCCGATGTCATAAATCGACAGTGATAGCGAAGGAGTGCTCAGCTGAAGTTCCCGGCTGGCTCATCCTCGCAAGCCAGGACTGTTTGCCGTGCAAAACTAACCCTGGCTGATCCCCGACGCGAAGTTTGGAAGTTAGTTATCCAGGCGCCGTTAAGTGGATTGTTAAGATGGGAAAAGTCGTGTTACAGAAGACGAAGCTGCTGTGCGACGCATTGAGACATGCATCACAAACTGGATTAACCCATTTCAGACAGATGATAGAAAAATGGAAGAAATGCAAAAAGTGACATTTCGTTGAACTGTCTGGACGATTCTTGGTAATCAGCCAGAATAGAAACATATCTTTGCCAGAATTCTTCAAATATTCCTTGGGACCAGTACCCATTGCTATTGCGACATCTGAGAGAAACTTGGTCAACACTGTCAGAGCATCTCTGCTGAAGGAACTGGAGAAGGATGCCAGTGCTGTTGATGTAGTACCGTGTGGCAGCACTTGGATTGTCGATGCGATGCGATGGAAATCCTGCAGGCACTCAAGGTAGACATGACAATGACATACAGGGACTTGGCATGTCTTGTCTTCAACACAATTGTCAGAGATGTTGGAATTTTTCTTCACGAGTTGACTGTGTGGTGGACACGTATCCCAAAATTTCGAACAAGAATCCGGAAAGAGATCGCCGTACGACGTCTACCTGGAATTCACAATCGAGACAGCTGAAAACATTTCCAACAGCACACACCCCCCCCCCCCCCCCCCCCTCTCTCTCTCCTCGTCTTCCGAGTCGAGCCAACCGAGACAGCCACAAGGTGAAGGTGAGAGGATATGTGAAGATATGCGGCGGCGAAACTTTGTCAGTGGTGCTGAAGTTGCAGTACCCCCCTCCCAATATAAATTTCGTTCCCGCGCCACTGGGTGTATCCTCAGATCAGTTCACACTTTCCTAACGATGTCCGTTGGTTAGCGGCAACTTCTCTAACAACCGCCTTGTGCAGTTTATAACACTTGTGAAGTTCACTCTGACGACCCATATCAATGACAATGGCACTACTCTCGAGAAACGATACAGTCTGTTGTGTGTTGAGATGAGTGACACAAGATATCCTTGGAAACTGCGCCTACATCCGTTTGAGTATCCCCATATGATTAAATCGATGGGAATTCTTACTAAGTATAGCGATCCCGGGGCCTATTAAAGTTGTGAATCAACACTCAGGCACGCACCACCTACCATGTGTCGCGACACCCAAGGCGCTAGCACCGGCTGAGTGGAATACTCCATTTTATCAAGTAGGGGTTGTAGGTTTCATTTAAAATCGATACACCCTCACAACGTTCCATTTTCGCCTTGTTTTTCATTGCTGAATTATGTATTATTACACAGTAAAACAGATGAATGTGTACCAAGCAAAGATGCCAGTCATATATCAAATATCCATGCGCAAAAATCAAACTGATCACCCCCCTCAATCGGTCCGTCGCAGAAGCCCGGCGTAAATAGACAGTCACGTGACCGATTCGCACGCTCGGTGAACTGCACGGGTGAATTGTCAACGATGTCTCATACGAGTAGGATTACGGATGAGTTTCAAGCGCTACTCTTAACTGTCGTTGTGTAAGCTCGTGGCGGATCATGGCGCGTGATTACTCGGATTTAGACGACAAGGCCCTTCGGGCTCTGGTAAGTCTACGATCGGGGGACAGGACAGGTGTGATACGGCACCAGAATCAAAGTTTTAAATCGATAAGTATCCCGGCCGGTGTCTTGCTGTCGCTGTGACTTTTGACCTAGTTTCCGCAGACGACAATTGACAGTTCCCAGTAGTCGGTGTAGATCTAGTCTACTTTTTACACCTGTGATTCGGTGTTCTTTGTCAGTGTTTATTAGTGATCGCTTCTGTTGGAAATGTCAGTTTCTGAAGTCGATTCATCGGCGAACTTTACGATTTCGAAGACGTTCGACAGTGACAGGTGAAAACCGTGGTTTTAGAAACGCGATGACAGTTGGTTTTAGTAACGCGATGACAGTTGGAATTAGTCATGACAATATCAATGACTCGCCAGGTAACGGCTATCGGTGTTGTGCCGCCAGTAGTTCTGCTATTTTAAAGTGTGTGTGAGTGTGACATAAGTATGTGTATATTATTGCGCGCTGCGAGTTCATTTTAGAAAATTTCTTTGCTTCGGCCGGTTTGAATGGAATACACATTGTCATTTGCGCCGAGCGTGGGAAGTAAGATCCCATTCCGGCCAGACAGTCACTCAGGATTGGTAGCGTACTGCAGGATTCAGTTTTTTTATTCCGGGATGACACTGTATTTGTGATGTGGGAGTGTCGTGTCAACGCTAATATGGAAAGCGGTGGTCGAGCTGTGAGAGTGCCGGACTGTCCATCGCCGTTTCGAAACTTGGGCAATTTCGTTCACCTCCCGTTGCTTGTTGTCTTTCAGAAGGGTCACTTCTATCTGATGTCTATGCCAGGGAAACTAAAAGGTCACAGGGGGTAAATGTGTAACCTGTGGTGGACTCGCTAACTGTAGAAAAGGATACTCTGAAATAAACTGTCGGCACAATATCCTAGTAAGACGTTGCTGATAATTGTCCAGATCCAAAATATTGAAAACACAGAAGCCCAAATGTGTTTCTCGTCTTCATATTTGTGTGTAGTCTTGGAGGGTGATGTAATGTAGGACTTACAGATTGGTTATTTTTCTCGATGGAATAAAGAAGTCATTCCAATATTGTGCTTTATAGTTTGTGCCAGTTCAATTTACGTTTTCACTCCCCTTTCAGCAGCAGTGTTTACAAAAATAGACATGGTAGGGAGATTCATCCTATGTACATCTAGCACTTTTTAGGTTAATATACATGTAAGCTTGCAATGTGCAATTTATGTCAAGTTCTGTGAATTCTGGTGATGTCCGCAATGAGCGATGTCTTCATCCAACTAGACTTAATGGCTCTTGGACTTGGAATATGCGTTACGTCATTGTAAATTGACAGTGTGCCCAACATTAAGCAATTGAACTGTATATTGTTTTCTGTTGCCTGATGTGTAGACCTCTGTTTGTTCATGGGATGCATTTAACACTTCATGCAGGAGCACCTGCTTTAGCAGCTTCCAAGTAGGGCTTTTATGTTTAGTTTTCATCATTGGTATTCATCACTGTGACAGAATGGAGTAAATGAACAAATTTAATGTGGAAGATATAATTCTGTGTGTTTCAACTGAACGTTGCAAAACCCCAGAAATAGGTATTGAATAGCACCATGTGAGTTGGTAACAAATTCTAAAGAGAATATAATGAAATCAAGTGGTGGAGTAAAATTTGCATAATAGCTTACATATTGAAAAATAAAAACAATTTTACCAGCAGCTTGAACATTTTATAACTAAATTTAATTATTTTAAAAAGTAATTTGAACAATTGCTTCAAATATGTTGCAGTTGCTTGACAAAAAATCACCAACGTTTTGTTGAACTACTAAACTGAAGGAGCCAACTCAGCCAAGTCTTGATTACAACACAAATAAAAGTGTTGTTATTGGTGTGGGTTTGTGGTATTTCCACATGTGTATAGCCCCTGTAAACAAAGAGTAAATACTATTATAGTTTGGCTTCCTTCGCGCACCTTATCAGTGATATAGAGCACTATCAGGAGCAAGTATCTTGGGTTTCCTTGTGGAATGTGTTAGGTCAGTTCAACTTGTCCAGGAGACAGTGTAGTAGCCAGAAGGAAACATTGTCATGTCGCTTCAGGATAACACCGAATGCTTAGTTGATTTTGGCGGCATTTTTATGGTTGGCTAGTTTGAAACATGAATCACTTCTCTTTGTTAAACTGAAGTCCAAACTCTTATTGTATTAGATTGGTCATAACATTATGTCAAATAGTTAAAGTAAATTATAACAACCTTAGCTACCTAAATATGTAAATATTAGATAAAAAAGGTGAATATTCATATATGTAGTGTGTGTGGGTAAATAGTGCATTATTTTTTAGGGGAGCGATAGGTCTCGCTCCCTACCGCTCATGCTAGCGCTAATTGCCATTATCGCTTGCGTCTCCAGACCTGTTGCATGTGGTGCCCTCTTGCAGAAAAATATACACCCATTTGTTTGAAAGAAAGTCTGTTCTTGTCACGTAAATTAGCGTTGATGCGATCTCTGCTCAGGTCATGGGTGTGCAGCGGTAGCCGTGGTGCTGGCAGCTAGCATCTGTCCCATAACCAAAACAACTTAATCATCAGCATAGTTACACTGTTGTAATTTTCTGTAACATCATTGCAAGTACTTCCTTATCAGCATGCAACTTTTCAATCTGTGCCAATGTTTGATGTCCCAAATTGACCCAATCGATTTAATCTTGCGTAATGGATACCACTATGGCATGGCTAGCCTCAATTTCATTTTGACATGACTGGGCAGTAGTGTCACCAGACGGACAAACATGAATGCCACCTAGCGGATAAAAATATAACTAATAAATATCTCACGCTAAATTATTTGGCATATTTAAGCGTGCGATTTATCGTTCGCCGGGTTTTTTCGTGAAGCATCTTGAAGCACTGCTAATACACACCATATCAGTCACTTTAAGTGTGTATTTGTTTACAAAACAATGAAACAATCTACATCAATCTACAAAGTCAGATTGTACAACGTCCTACAGTTATTCGACCAAGAAGAATATACTGCATTTTGCTGGAACAAGAACATATTTTTGCACTTTCGAGAAGTCCTTCATATCCTACATATACATGTGTATTGCACTTGAACACACGTGCATGTGTGCATGTGTGCATGTGTGCTTGTGCCGTAGTTTTATCTAGAGACATGTTCACCTGTCTTTTGGATAGGCTGAGTTTGTTTTGGACTAGGCGAATTTGAGTTGACAGAAGTTGTGTCCTAGTTTTTGCGAAAAAATTTATTTTTATTCACTCTTATTTATGTGTTAGTATTACGTGTCCATTGTGCTGTAAAAAATGTGTGTTGCTCACACACACATACGCACACGTGCATGCCCACAACGCACATGCATGCATGCACAGACAGTTAATATCTGTTTGCACAAGACATATGTCAACAAGATCAATAACACATACACACACGTGAAGCTAATGAGCAATACATTACTACATTTTAACAAAATCCATCTTCTTGATTTACATTCAACGTTGAATGCCTGGTCATTTATAGCTGAGTTTGTTTAGCATATATAATCACAGACCAATTGTCCAGCATAAGGTGCCTAACAACAGTTGTCATAGTGGGTCCTTTGTGGCCAGCCATTGTGTATTGAGCCAGGTTAATCCTGACACCTGACCTACTCAAAGTCTGTTTGTATTTGTTCTTAGAACAAAATGTCCCAGCTGAGCTATAAACTAAATACAGACAAGCGCCAGGAGCACAATGCCACTTTCAGGCATATGTACTGTATATTTTCCTTGTTTAACTAGAAGAAAATAACTGTAACACTAGGAAATATGAGTCCTCAGTTCACCAAATGCAATGTGAGCCACAAGCAATTAATGTTCATGTGTGCTG
The DNA here is from genome assembly GCA_963995525.1 of Escarpia spicata. Lineage (NCBI taxonomy): Eukaryota > Metazoa > Annelida > Polychaeta > Sabellida > Siboglinidae > Escarpia > Escarpia spicata. Next base: position 6,526,165 of record OZ023213.1, read on the forward strand.
AGTAATTACTATGTCAAGGTAGTTGGATTCACCCCAGTGTTTGTTACTTCAAGCAGAAATGTTACAACTTGAGAAAATCACGATTGAGGTTATGCTGCTTGAAAGAAATAACTACAGTTAAAAAATTAAGGTAGTCTGTTGTAGAACATCACATCAGTTATTTTCATGGACTGCGAATTGAATTCTTTGGTCCACATAGGTGAAATTTGTGGTACTTGGGAATGGTATATATTGACCAGGGTGCACGATACTTTTAGCCAGTTGGTAGTCCGTCGGACTGGCTGACTCACAAACAACTAGTCCTGAAATTTTTTTACTAGTCCTTAAATGTACCCGGTAATTATATATATACATATATTATAATACACACACATATATGCTCTATCACATTGGCCTATCGTTTGACTAAAATTAGTTAGTGCTTTTATTCGAGAAGATGACAAATCGATTCTCTCTTCAAGTAACATTTATAGAAAGAATTATCATTGACATACATATACAGTTAATGGGTACATTGTTGCTTGTTAACAGCGTTCATCCACAATTAAATGTCCATCAATTTGTTAGCAATGCTTGTCCATGATTAAATGTGCATCAACTAGTTAGAAATGTTTGTCCACAATTAAAAGTCCATCAACTTGGTAGCAATGCTTGTCCATGATTAAAATTAATGTGCATAAATTCGTTAGCAATGTTTGTCCACAATTAAATGTCCATCAACTTGTTAGCAATGCTTGTCCGCGATTAAATGTGCATCAACTAGTTAGCAATGTTTGTCAACAATTAAATGTCCATCAACTTGTTAACAATGTTTGTCCATGATTAAATGTGCATCAACTAGTTAGCAATGTTTGTCCATAATTAAATGTCCATAAACTTGTAGCAATATTCCTCCACAATTAAATGTTCATCCGCTTGTTAGCAATGATAGTGTTTAATTAAGAAAATACGATGATGCCGCGACAGTACACGTGCAAAGTCATCAGATGAGGTGGGTGCAGTTTGGATCTGTTCATGTTGTTCATGGGTAGAGTCACTGCTGGACATGACGATAGCAGTAGATGGACAGGCAGCCACAGTGTCGGACGATGTAGGAGTGGAAGTGAGTGTAGAACTAGAAGGACCAGCAATGACTCCAATGTCGGTCGACGTCGAAGGACCGGCAATGTCGGACGATGTCGATGCTGAAGGACCGGCGATGACTACGGTGTCGAACGATGTCGATGCAGAAGGACCGGCAATGTCGGATGATTTCGATGTAGAATGACCGGCGATGACAATGTGACTCAATGTCGGTTGTTGATGTTGCATCATTCGCTTTAGTCTTAGACGACGATTTTGGCCTCAACTTTGCGCTAGATTTTTCCTTGTATGTGCTGATATGTGTTCCAGTGCCTTTGTTGGAGTTTGTTTGCTTGCTAAAATAATCACCGATTCGCCCCTGCGACATGGTCGAACGATAATATGATAGAACGCGATTCTGTTTGCAAACCGAGTATTTTGATCATGTGGTTCCACACTCATGGTCGCTAGGAGGCATCACTTACTGATGTAAACAGCGGCCATTTTCAAGTCCCGTAATCCCGGTACCGGATGAGATGGTTAGACGCAAAATTTAATCGAGTCACAAAATGTTATCTTATTGTTTTGCTTTATTTCATCACACCACTTCACTTTCACACACACAGTATATATTCTTTCACGTCATTACAGCTAGTCCGACAGGACTGCTCTTCTAAAACTGGACTAGTCCGAGCTCCGAAACTACTCCGGGACGATCGGACCGGCCTTATTTCACAGCCTGATTGACACATTGAATAGGATGCTGCTTGACATGTAATCGCTTATAATATATAACAATTCCCATCTAAAGATAGAACTTTGTTCTGCTTTTTTGTGTGATAAATGTACACGAGATGTCCAGATTATTCGTTGAGACAGTTGTCTTCATAGAGTTTGCACTGTCTGCATTGTTCTTTATGCCGTCTGAAATAGACAGCCTACAGACCAGTGGAACAAGAACAAGGAAACTTATGGGTTAGCAGTGTGGAAGAATCAGACAGGTGTGCGAGTATGGCATGTACACCTGGAGTGCTTTGTTAGTAGGAGGATACATTCTCCCTTGCGTTGTAAACACAGGATGCAGCATTCCAGGTTACATGGAAAACTGGCCAACTCCTCATAGAATGGTGAAAAGAGGTTTAGCAAGATTGGAGTCCAAAGATTTAAAGATTGCTATTGCAAGCTGTTAAGTCCACATGGCAAGGGATAAGAAGATTACCATCTAGAGAGTTATAAAAGTCCAGATGCAGTTGACAAATTCCACACTTGCGTAAATTGATATACATGAGTTATCTGCTCTTGTCAGTTTGTGCTGTTTGTGGATGAATTCACATCAGTTACTTGTAACATGTACATCGTTTTTATTTAAATTATTTAACATCTTTTTGCAAACTTGTGCAACATGTTGGTGGACGGGGGTGAACCAATGCTTAGCACATATGAAGTTTTAGTACTTTGCAAACTTGCATGACTCGCATTATGGTCACCTCGGTAATACAGCCAATTTGCAATTAAGGTCACCCTAGGACAATCCCAACGGATTTCCATATATAGAAAAGTATAAGATATTAGTCCTGCTAATATGGTAACCTTGTTATTCAGGTCACATTTGTCCAGTCCCAAACATGACCTTAATAGTGAGGTTCCACTGTATTGTTCAGAGTGAAAATTGTCAGGTGATGTGGCCCCCTTCCTGCAAACAAACAAGATTTTCCACTAACTTAAGCCTGGCATACACGTAACGACGAGACTGAGTTTTAGTGTTTTTTATTTGCAACTTTTTTTTGCGAAAATGCGTCGCATTGTTACGTGTATGACCCCTCCAGGGGCGCATATACATTACGACGTGATTAGCGACAGGACTGGCAGCTGCAACAGGTTGCACTCCTGTTGGTAGCGTTTGGGACTGCCGTCACTGCCTGGTGGAATCTTGTTGAACTATTAAAAAATGGTGGAGTTGTCTGCTCATCAATGGTGAGCTATGGCATTAAGCTGCAACTATCTGATCATATGATGTCGCCGGCAGAGAGGAGAACATTGTCGTTCATGCTGGACTAAACAGTGGTTGTTAAGGCATAACGAACAAGCTGCTTTTAACAACCTTGTGCAAGAGTTCAGCATGACCGACGACGTTTCATTTCGTGAGCTCCTCAGAATGGACTTGGAAGTGTTCAATTCCTAGGTGGACTTGGTTTATCCTACCATCATAAAACAAAATACAATGATGTGAGCATACATACCACCAGCCGAATGTGTTGCAGTCTCGTTACATTTCCTTGCCACTGGTAAGCATAATTTACATTGATTTTAATTAAACTAAAACAATTCTTTTGTAGTCATATTTTTGCCTTGTTATTTGTATACTACTAAATATAAATATAGTATATATATAAATATTCTGTTTTCATAATAATCTTAACCTTTTGCAAAATAGAGCCATATTGTAACTTCCTACGGCTTAGTTATTTCACGTTGTGCAAACAAAATTGTTGGATAAGTTTATTTTACTTTTAGTGAAATACTTACAATTTTCAAAAAGAAAACACCATACCACGGAAACACTGTTATATCACATTGAACATCTGGGCGATTATTATCCAATGGAAGATAGTTATTATTACGGCACTTGGAAGTCACGAGTTTAGGAAATATGTTATTAAGATGTGTGCTACTTTCCTAGGAAAAAAGCAGCAATCAATACATTTTAACGCTCAAAACAATGTTTTATTATGACTTTAAGCACATCATCTAGTGACAGTCTCCAAAAGTAAGATTTTGTTATACCACTGTCTGAAGCAGGTTACCGATTAACAATGCCTGGGTGCATGTACTAAACATGGAGAAACGTACATATCAATTTATGTTGCAGGAGAATCGTTCAAAAGTCTTTCATACCTGTACCATGTGCATGCAACTACCATAGGTGGGATTGTGACAGAGACATGCCAAGTGATTTTGGATGTTCTACGTGAGTTCTACTACCAGGTAAAAACTAAACCTGTTTAAAGTATGCAATCTTAATCTTAATATCCTTTGATGAATCCTCGCTAGCATAATTACTCACATAAACACAGTAAGTATAATTACATAGCAACAAACCTCTTATTTCTAAAAACAACACATTTATGGGCTTTGTCTACCTCTGCATAGGTACAAGTTTAGATCAGAGCAACAAAATGCCAAAGGTGACTGATAACAGTTTTCAGTAGTTGTCAGCCATCCAAGCATCCGTCATCTCCCCTGCATCCATGCTGGAGAACTGCACTGAGCACGACTGGATCTGGGAATGTGAAAGCATCTGAGTTGTTGGAAGAGCTTGCTCTGGCCAAGGAGGCATGGAAGTCGGTGTCATCGGGTGGAAAAAATCCGCATTTCTGTCTGTTTGGATACAGCTCGAAGAAGGTTGTGTTTCCAACATCATCTGCCCAAAGACGCCGACTCTGGGTTGTGCCTCGAATGCATGTGACACGTGTGTAGGTGCACTCGCAGGCATCTGTGATTTGTCGTACTTTGTCTTGAAGACCAAGTTTTGAATATCATGTTTTAATTTTGCTTTCTCTCGTGGATCTGTCATCTCTTCCAATTCTGTTGCCAGATAGTTGGCAAACATCTGATCTATCGGATGATGTGATACTGGTGGGTTTTTCATTATTTGAGCCATTTCATTTAACAACTCAAGTTCCCTTACTGCTATCACATGCTTTGAATGCTTTGGCACAGTTTTTCGCTGTGCGAATGGTCTTTTTGTTGAATGGGCCTCACGACTACTCTGACTTGTCTCATCTTCGGATCCGGACTCCTCTTCTGCTACTTCTGCAACAATGCTTTCCACTACTCCTTCTTTGGCTTCGTCCACGTCCCAGTCCAGTTGCGATTGAGATGACATGGACTTCTGTAGAAAATAAAATAATTTCTTTTAGTCAATTAATAATAACACAACACAAGAACAATTCATAATAACACATAACACAAGAACAATTCATAATAACACAAGAACAATTCATAATAACACATAACACAAGAACAATTCATAATAACACATAACACAAGAACAATTCATAATAACACAAGAACAATTCATAATAACACATAACACAAGAACAATTCATAATAACACAAGAACAATTCATAATAACACATGTATGTACATTAATGAGAAAAACATGATTTGTGTGAGTATCTGACATAAACAAAATTACTATTTTTCATTCCAGTGTCCCCCGAACCCAGGAACAGTGGTTGGCTATAGCGGATGGATTCTACCAGAAATGGAATTTCCCCAACTGCCTGGGAGGAGGGCAATTTGGATATTCCACCACCAGCTTGCTACCCGGCACAAACAAAAAGTGTCCTTCCATGTTTGTTGGCGACGAAGCTTTCCCATTGAGAGAAAACCTGATGGAATCTTGTACGTGAGCAAAATGTGTTCAACTACAGATTATCCCGATCCAGGAGGGTGGTTGAAAACACATTTGGAATATTGGCCAACAGATTCCACATATTTTTGACCACAATTGCCCTTGAGCCAGAGAAGGTTGAATGTATTGTACTGCATGCCGAGAAACGGGAGCGACGAATACATGTCGACAGACTGCGTCGACGAGGAGCGTCCCACAGAAGGCCGAGTGGTGTCTGGAAAGTGGAGAGCCGAGGGAGGACTGTAATCCAGCATGGTTCTGTGTCGTGGCAGGACAACATATCGTAGAAAGATGGACACCAGTGACCCACGAAATGCTCTGATGAAGAAAGCAATAACTGAAATGCACATCTTGTATATATGCAGATGTATTCTCACACAGTCATTGAGGGCCATCACATCTGCTTTGGTGCTGTATATGAAATGTTTTGAAGCATAATGATCACGATTTTGCATATTGTTATTTTCCAAGTTTACAGGTAGTATAGGTTTATTATGCATTCTAACACAATTAAAACAAACTTTGAATTGTCATCTTCCCATGAACAGATTAATTTCTTTCAACTTTGAAGGATGTGTGTAATATGAATGTAATGTAGCAATACTAAAATATATGGGAATTCTTGGACTGGACTAGGCCAGGAAAAGGCTAGCACCTGGCAGGCCATGTAATTTGATAATACAATATCATGTGATTGCAGTCTTGTGAAGAAGAACAATTACCACCAGGTTCCTTGTTGACGTTCGTTTTTTTAAATGTTTTTGGAGGAATTGCATATTCTTGATGAGCCACTCCTGCCTTGATGTCTTGCTTTTTGCGCCGCTGCCACTTTTTTGTAAGCGGAGAACCCTTGTGAATTGTGTGCGCAGGGAGGTGGCGTGCCGTATCACGTCTGACACTGCAAGAGAAAATAAAACAAATGGCCAATCTCTATAAAAGGTGTACGCTTTATGGTATACTTTTGTGTAATACTCCTCATATGAACGAATACCAAAATTACGTTCTTTTCCAGATATGATTATTATGATATAGTTAAATCGATTTGTCCTATTGCATACAACGAAATTGAGGACCACCGGCAGAAAATGCCATATATATATTATACGAGCTGTTCTTCAGTAATGGTGACAAGTGGGGGTATGCCCACTCAGGTCCATTTTGTAAATGCTGTCTTGGGACACAATTTCCAAGAAGGCCATCGTTGTAAAGGAAACAGATCGTAGAATTGCTACATATCGGTAACTGGACACATTTGGCAAAGTAAAAGTTATTAAAATGTGTTTACATTTCAAAATACCATCCAAAATGGGGGTTAAAAATGGGAACCAACTCTAGTCTCATTGTGTGCTGCTAAAACTGAATGTGTTTACCTTGTTTTTGCATTATGCAATGATAATAAAGCATACATGACAGCTGATGATGTTTCCTTAAGTGTCGACTTAGAGAAATTTTCTTTTCTTTCAAGGCATAACCTGTCCGACAATGGCGACACACGTTCAAAATTTCATTGCTAGCATCGTGTGCCTGTTGCTAGACTTAAAATCAAACAGAAGTACTTTCCACTACAGAACTTTATCAAAATGGATTAGAAACTGTCATTATCCAGAAAGCATATGTACACAGTAAATGTTGCAGTCTGATTTTGTGCGTGGCATCGCAAATGAAGCGCAGGTTACGCTGGTGTTTTGAATTGTCTGTGTCCAAAAAACTTTGCAGTGTTTCTCGGTGTTAGGCTTTTCCATAGACTTCTAAGAACAGAAAGCAAAAGAGTGATGACGTTTTATACAGGGATTCCCCTTCAGAGATCACACCATCGACCAAAAACAGTGCAGCGTCACATGGTGTTCCAGCCTAATGCGCAGGTTACGCGTGGAACACTTGCTCGGTAGGCTACATTTTTTGCTTTCTGCACGGCTGATTTAGTAAAAGCCGATTTTTTAATGCAATATTTTGTGAAAATTCTATAAATGTGTATTTTCATGCTTATTTTATAGTTTTAGAGCTTTGATGAGTGTGAATTGAAGCCATCTGCCGATACAGTAGCAAAACGCAACGGGAGTGATTGGTGTCCCGTGTATCGCAGGTTACGTGGCATCACTAACATAAACGTTCACATGCAAATTATCCCTTTGTTATGTCAATATTTAATAAATTTTGTGATAAAATGAAGATTTTAAGCGCCATTCGTTTTGATAGCTGAGAAAATCACAGCCACATCATGAACGCGGTTCGTTGTTGTCGCATGATGAATAGGTTATATGTTCAACTTCCAGTAATGGTGTCACATGGTGCGCAAGTTACACTGTTGAAAGTTTTAATAAATTTTACAAGGTTTTTGTGCAGCTCTGCTCATTTCTGTTCAAAGCTCAGTTTTCAATTAGGTGTAGTTTGTTTTAGAATATGCTGTATCATTTTGTGGCAAGTTCAGGTATACAAAATTTCATTAAAGAGATGAAAACATTTCATGATTCTTGTGTTTTAATTTCCGTTTTCGTTCTTATGATTCAGTTCTTCACTGTCTTTTCTTTTTCCATGTTTTTATTACTTTGATATCACATGTAACGCAGGTTACAAAGTAGATTAAACAAATTGTATATTCCAAAACTGAGCTCAGCTGCGATAACTTCCAGCCACACAGTTCCTTAAGACCATTCTCAATTCCAGGTATTATTAGTTTAGCTAGACTTGTCTTATCCATGTTCTGACAAAAATGTTATGTCATCAGCGTAACCTGCGCTACGGTGTCATAACTTGAACATTCCCACAGCAGTACCATACTGAAGGATAAGTATGAACAAAATGTATAAATACATTGATAACAAGATTTATTAACTGACAAAGTGATACTGCACAGATAAAACTTGTCCAGACTTATGGCAGTGATTTTGGTGTCACAGTGTAATGCAGGTTACACCCCACGGATCCATCTCATTACATCCAAATTATGTAATGACCATGTACACAAGTGATTTTTTATTTTGCAATTCAGATACTACAATTTTTCTACTTTCGCAAAAGCTATAGTTCAAAACCAAATTTTGACCAGTTTTTGTGTCACCATCACTGAAGAACAACTCATTATACACAATTAGAAATCTACAAACACATGAAATATGATATGCTGCTCAAACTGTGGGCCACCGAGAGATACAGATAGAACCAGATAGGTGATGTTCAAATTCCTACAGGGCAATTGATACATGAATGCTAGCAAAGAACACCCAACATATCAAATGCAGACACACAGTGACACAGAAACGCTAGGACTATGCACCTATTTAACATTTCAATAAGAAACGTGGACATTTGCTATCACTTACCAGGAATATCTAACCCTGTTGCCACTTCCTCCCAAGCGCTGGCCTTCAGATCTCTATCACTGTATTCTTTGGCCGTTGCATCGAACAAATAAGGCTTGTCCTTCCAGAGGTCTATGAATTTTTCCTCCAATTCTACATTCCAAACAATGTTTGCTGCCATTTTCTCTATTTCTGGAACAGTCCCGTGACTGTTAGGAAGCTCCTGATTTGCTAAGTGTCTCAGGCACTTTTGGAATGCAAAAAAATGCATCGCAAACACGTCACAGATGCGTCGCAGACGCAGTTGTACTGGCATGCACGTAAGGACGCGACTCGATGATGGCGGTTTGTCTCTGACTACATGTTTTTAATATCAAACATGTTTCATATTCTATGACGCGTTAAAAACTGGATAAAGACTGTCCTCGATACAAGCGTCATATCGCAAGGGAGCATACACGTAACGACTCGTCGTCACAGATGCGTCTAAGACATTAAAACTCAGTCGCGTGCGTTACGTATATGCCGGGCTTTACAATAAAACCAACGACAGAATCAGATTAAGTCTGTATACAACTATTATTTTGTTATTGTCTCAGTCAGCAGATGTCCTTAGATTAGTAAAGATCCAGGCACTGGAAAACTGGGGATAAATACATATGTAACATTTACCTGGCCTAGTGGGTGGCAAACTGAAAATATTGACCATCTTAACCTGTTATGGTCAAGTGTGTGTACAGAGAGTGGGCTAAGCTCTGTCAAAATGAAATAATCATTTTCAGCAATAAAGCTTTAAGCTACCATAAAACATTGGAAAGGGAGAACACTTTCTAATGTTAAATGAACCGATATATCTTCCGGATTTGTCGCTAGTGAAAACGCTAACTTTGCATCATTGTAAGTTCATCTTCTCCCAGGTGTCGAGGTCCATTCATCTCGTTCTCTTCCTTCAAACATTGACCTCATATCTACCGATTGGCAGAGTATTTCCAGGCTTCGATTTTTATGGGAAATTGGTGGGAGTCCAGCGGACTCCTACCCTGCTCATATTTGTGAGTTCGCAGCAAAAATTGTGAGTCCGCACTTTTTCACGATCGGTTTCTTCTACTGTTATTGTATTCCTTGTCTTTGTGCCTTTTTGAAGCAACAGATTTTTGTTGCTTTTCTTCAGCCAGCTGTTTCTTTAACTTTTCCCCACCTTTCAAGTACCTTGGCATCTTTGCCATATTTTAATCATGCGTCTCGTTCATCTGCGGTGCTCCAGTCTCCCGCGTGCGTATGCCTCTCATGCCGATATTTTGACCAATCACCTCCATGTACCGCGTGTAGGGCATTACCCAAGATGACAGCGTCTATACCAGAATCGAAAACATCGTGATGCACCACCCTTACAAGTATTTTCGAACAAACACATGCGGGTACGACTGCTTATTACATACCGAATACAAAGCAAGATGACAGCATACACACATGTTGAAGGACCGTTAACATCGGCCACATTAACATTGGGTTTATCGTTTCTTAAAGCCACCAAGGGACATATAAGGAGTCCATGGACGAAACAGGGAGTCTCGGACTCATGTAAAAATCAAAGCCTGATTTCAGGAAACAAAATAGTTATAGAGTTTTACTTTATAATTTTTTATTTGCTATGCTTTTCTGAAAGGCTTTTCTCCTGCCTGAGAAAAGTTAATGGTGCTGAATTCATAGATGGCACTGATATAAACAAGTAGTATGTTTCTTCATGGGTGAGTGTGAGCTATAACTAAAAGACAACTTCTATTTGAAAGCTGCAGATCAGTTATAGTGGTTTCAGATGGTAATGCTGCAAACACTTGTTTCATTGTTCCAACAACTGAACCTTGTTTGCACAGGAAACGTGCCAGACTCTGCAATTATTTATCGTAGCATCCAGTTTAGCAGTCTTGTAATACGGAGGACGTCAATGGTAAACAGTGATTATGATTGTATGGGTGTGGACAATTGTGGACCATCAGAATCAGAGCTAACATCAACACTGGTGTTAAACGTTGACACTTCGTGGAAGAGCTGTCACGCTTGACAATAATTCAACAGCACAAAGGACCACAAAGATAAGAAAATAGGGAGCATCTTCTGATCTAGGTGCACTGATGAAATTAGAAGGTCACTAGAGATTTTTGCATAAGCTCCTGGGTGTGAGACCGAACTCTCACAGTTTACATTGCATGTCCACACATAACAACTGAAGGCACTTCAAAGCTGTACTCACAGAGTCGTTCATGTGCATCCATGTGTGACTGTCGGACGTTTAACAAGGTAATGATTTATACCTGTCTGTGGCTGTCTCTTACACTCTGTACCTGCACCTTTGTCTCCTACCATTGACAACTTCAAATTCTGCCTCCGCTGTGAAAATGGGGCGGTATCGGTGGCTGTTTTGCAGTTGAAATGATATGCATGTAGGTAGGTCTGTTACTTCAAAATGTATTCACAAAGTCAGATAAATAACTTACAACTTTTCTGCATGCAAGTTGATTCCAGATTCATTTAAATTCAATGGACCAAGTGCAAAGAATAATATATAGATTTTTAATTGTTATTGGTTTTGTATTTGTTGGAAACTGTTGAACCTGCATAAATTCAGTATGATTTTTATAAAAAAATAGTGAATCCTTAAAAACAGTAGACCTGAATATTGACACTGCTTTTTAAATTTCTGGCATATTTTCCAGTTTAATTATTGTATTTCCAATCGTATATTAACGAGTGTTTCCTGGAAAAACACCAACCCTTTGTGACTTCAGAAATTCCCCTAGTCACAAAACTCTCGACACCAAAAGGTTCTAAGAAATTTACACACAGGAAGGTTTATTACTGTTGTTGATTCATTATCAGTAGTAACTTTTGACAGCTGACGATATTATCTTGCCCCGAACAATTTATGTTTCAAGATTGCACCAGGCTTGTAGGAACTTAAGAAAGCTTTGTCATAACATCAAAGGAAATTTTTGTGTGTTGTAATGTACTGTGTGACATAATGATGGATGACAGTGCAGTTTGATTTGTGTAATAATTTGGATATTAAATATTATCAAGCTTATGTCAGTGTTTTTTGTATTTTTCTAGAATCCAGTGGCCAGTTTCATGAATCAGCTAAGGATGTTCTTAACACTAAGAAGATCGTCTTAGTAATGGACATGTTGTTTTTAATAAGCAAGCTAGGTAAACACATGACACTAAATAACTGACTAGCTTTAACGTTTTGTTGAACTACTAAACTGAAGGAGTCAAGTCTTGATGATAACATAAATAAAAGTGTGGTTATTGGTGTGGGTTTGTGGTATTTCATATGAGTATAGACCCTGTTAACAATGAGTAAACACTATTATAGGTCGGTGTCTTTCACGCACCTTATCACTGTTATAGAGCACTATCAGGAGCAAGTATCTTGGGTTTCCTCGTGGAATGTGTTAGGTCAGTTCAACTTGTCCAGGAGACAGTGTAGTAGCCAGAAGGAAACATTGTCATGTCGCTTCAGGATAACACTGAATGTTTAGTTGATTTTGGTGGCATTTTGACGGTTGGCTAGTTTGAAACATGAATCTCTCCTCTTTGTTTAAACTAAAGACCAAACTCTTATTGTATTAGATTGATCATAACGTTATGTTAAATAGTTAATGTAAATTATAACAATCTTAGCTACCTAAATATGTACTTTCTATGACTTTAGAAATTCCCCTAGTCACAAAACTCTTGACACCAAAATGTCATAGAGATATACACAGGAAGGTTTATTACTGTTGTTGATTCATCAGTCATAACAGTGCACTTTGATTTGTGTAATAATTTGGATAGTAAATATTATCAAACTTATGTCAATGTTTTTGGTATTTTTCTAGAATCCAGCAGCCGGTTTCATCATTAGTAATGGACACTTTTTTAAAATAAGTAAGCTTCGTAAACACATGATACAAAATAACTACATAACTGTAAGAACTCTTCAAACATGCCATGGTTCACAGGCTTATATAATAATTTGTTCTATTATAATTACATTCTTGCTTTATATTTTATCCCAATGCGATCGTTTGTGAACCTAGTGTTGCTCTGATCAATTGATTTTGTCAGTGATTGGTTGATTGTGGCTTCTTTTAAGCTGTGTAAGAACATGACTCAGGTACTGGACAGTCAGCCAGTATTGATACAACTGGAAGTCATTAACCTAGTACCACAGTTAATTCATCTAGGGATTCACAGCAATCGTGTGTTTTATTTGTTACCCACGGGCCTGTGTTTGTTTTTGTTATGTCATCAGACATGATTTTTTCTGTTCTTGGCTTCAAGTTTCCTTGAGAGATAAGGTCATTCAGTGCTAGACTTCAGATCTTTGAGGAGTAGATTTACAAGAGACTTGAATTATTCCGAGATTGCTTGTGTAAGCAGTCTTCCAGATGTTTTGTCTGTGCTGTCTGTTATATTCTAACAGTGGTGTTACTGCTGTCTTGAACTATGTGCTGTATGTTACACTTGCTAGGTATACTTAACCATGACTCTTATGCCACTTAAGACTACAGACCAAAACTACATGTTGCCAGCAACATTTATCTAAAATCCAGAATCATCATGTTATTGGTGTTAGGTCAGCTGGATTTTGGTTATGATTGCCCAACCGTTTAGTTCTGGACAGCTTGCAGTATAAGAACAAGACACTTTCAAACCGCAAATGAAAAAAATATCCATAAAATATCGGCATAGGAAAAGTTAACTTTTGAAAGCTGAAAGATAATATATATTTAATGGTGTTCTGGTGATGCATTTCACTTAAATGGTACACAGACATGCACGCAGGCATGCACGCATGTACATACGCACGCACGCACACACACACACACACACACACACACACACACACACACACACACACACACACACACACACACACACAGATATGCGTGTGTGTATGTAGGTTTGTATTCTTCTCTGAGGTACTCTACAACCATGAGATATGATGTAGAAAATACTTATCTGTGTCATCAGTGTTTTGTGGCAACCAGACCAATTTGTAGGGTGAATGGACACATGCAAATCTGATTAGTTGGAATTCACTTGTGAGCAGTGTGAGGGCTGAAACTTTCACTCCTACTTGGCCGCTTTAATTTGCTTATGAAACAGTTGATAAATGCAGGTTACGTTATCGCCATGTGTTTACGATCATGGCTTACTTTTCATGGAATGTTGACAAATTGAAGTGGTTGCTGTAGTGCAGAATAGGAATAAAAAGACTTCACATATGCACTCACTTAGATGGATCAGTAGCAATGACTGAAGTAGATTGATGATGAATACTTTCTGATATCTAATCAGTGTCTTTGAAATAATGTTGTCAGTGTTGAATTAATCAAAATTGTGCTTTTTAGCATGTGAACAGCTTGTGTAGAGGCCATTCACATCAATCAAAGTGATTATTGGCTAGTTCTTTTTTTCAATTCAATAACAAACCAGTGTCATTTATTTAATTAATACTGATCCATTTGATTTGTTTCACCACCAGTTGTGCCAATGATAGTCATTAATATCATTAATATGACCAGCTACACTGGGAAGAATTGGATAATCCAGTGGCCAGCTGACCCCATCTAAATTCCACCTGTCTCATCAGTTGTAATTACCTGTCTTGGTCAGTCACCTGCCAATCTTGAAGACAGGCAGACAGGTCTCTGGCTAAGCCCGTGTCCCCAAGTATGGCTAAAAGCTGATGATAGAAATGGATTGACAATAGTTAAAGGCGTATTAAAATTTAAGTTGGGGGGTCTTTTACCCCAGTATAGTATTTACCACATCAATTTATTGACATTGATAAGGGTTTGTTTTATAATTTATTTATTTTATTTTGATACCTGCATGCACACATGTATCTCTTGAAGTGAGGCATCAAACTAACATGGTCACGGCCTTGCTGCTTGCAAATAGTTTGTGTTGCTGTAACCATTAAAATGACCGCGTTTGGATGGCATTCTCTCCTCTGTGGTTGAAGAATGATTTGTGTCATACATATTTGTGGTTTTGTCAGGGATTTTAGTCTTGGAGTTGTTTACCAATTATTGTGAAGCAGTGGTATTTCATTACCATAACAAGTGGATCTATGTGGCACTGTGGTTAAAGCGATGGACTCACAAACTAGAGATTCCGGCTTCGAATCCTCGCTGCTTTTTTTTAACCTTGGGCAACTTTGGTATAATAACTACCTAATAAACAGACAGTTTTAAAAAGCGTATCCTAAAATTTTGATTTATTTGTATGTACGGAAGAGGAAGGAAAACAACTGTGTTGAGTTACTTGAGGACTGTTCCCTTGCAGGGTTATTACCCTACTGAGAAAAAAACATAGTTTCCCTAAGAACTCAGTGTTCCAAAGCTGGGGAATCAAACATCCTGAATATATATATACCATTGGTTCTTCTTATTACTTCTTCGAGTCCATGAACTGAAATTAAGGGAATATTTTTGGAAGGAAGAATTGAGCTTCTGACAGGTAGAACGTTAGGTAGGGAGGGATGTAGGGGTAGAGGGAGTTAGGCAGACTCTATCTGAGGGTTGACAAAGCCAAATGGTCATAGAGGAACTTGAAGGAAAGAAAGGAGGCAGACCACAATTTGTGTTACTAACATGTTGACTTCGCTATCCAGTAGTGTTGATGTGACAAAAGCTGTGTTTACCTAAATACAGATCTATGATACATACATGTGGTTGACACAATAGTGGTAGGCTCTGGCAGCACAATACACGTACACAATGGCGGAATGTCTGCTGAGTGTGATCCACACCAGTAGGCATATTTTCCCACGCATTGTGCCCCCTTTTCACTGACTTACTTGTGTACAAGTTCTTACATGCGGTCCCAGACTGAGCCTTTATTCAGGTTGATTGTGTAGGTATACAGCACCCTGCTGACTTGTGGCAAGGAGAGGGTATTTAGCAGACCTTGTGGGATAGCCACTCTGGTGTGGACTTGGTCATGTGCGACCATGCATGATGTCTGTCGAATTACACCTAAATATTTCAGTTTGTCTGCTCTAAACAGATCCTGCGGTATGATGCCCACTGCAGTGAGTACACACGAACAAGAACATATAATAAAATAATAATTGTTTCAACCAGAATAATGAGATAAAGTAATACATGTGGCTATAATCACTAATCCATTTATTTACAGTCAAATTAAGTGGGCCGTAGTGCAATTTGGTTTATTCAGACCCAATGAGACCCTGGTGGGATAACGTGCGTGCTTCTGTGACCCTGCGAGCCATGTCAGTGTGAGTCTTGTATTGCTAGTAGGGTCACCCAAACCGGATTGGTTAAGGGGTAGAATTCGGAGTAAGTTGATCTCCTGGCCCTCTTTGTTGGAGGTTGAGCGTATGATTACCAACCCTGCCTTGTAAAAAGCAAACTGTTACAGAAACTTGCAAAACAACTTGATCATAATCTGTCTTAGTCCATGGACAAATGTGTTGTACATTCCAGGAAAACTAGCGGAATAAGTATAGTTTTTCTATGGCTTATGTTAAAAGTTTGCTGTGAAGAATGATAAATATCCGTATATCGCAGCAAGACAAATTAGAAATAATTTATAAACATTGTAAAATTCATAACACAATTCCAACAGTTTCAGCATATTTACAATAAAAGCCCATTGTCTAAAATTAAGTTCAGATTATAGTATTGTTTGTGGAGCATTCAGTGAACATTCTGCCAGAAGTGGTGATTTTATCAGTTTGTGTGCCCCCTCCAAAGTGACACAAGGGTGCCTGTGTAAATTATTATTCTTTATGGGGCTGGTGAAGTGTGTTTATATAATGGACAAATGCATGTACTGTTGTTTTATTTTCGTGCTGTGTTGACTTAGCTTCTGATGCTTATCTGTTGTGCTATCGCGACCACATTGCCTCAAGCTGTGGCAATTTGCCAACCCTGGTGACCATTGTGTGTACCACTGTATTAGACAGTAGCGCCATCATGTTGAGTGTTGATGATCAATATTGCTGTCAAGCAAATTGTTTGGCTCTGCAAATGAGAGAATAGCACTTGGAAATAGGACCAAATAATTAAAATTTACATGTAGGTAATGAAGTAGCATTTAGTTTAAAAAACAAATTATAGTGTTTTATTCAGAATTATCTGTACACATTTTATGATTTTTTTGGCATGTTGTTTACCTAACTAGCATTATTTGTTTGATGCATAAATCAATAATGATGATATTGTTACTAATAAGATAAGTTCACATAGATCTGTTCAGTGTTTCTAAATGGAAACGTCAATAACGTTAGCAATTTTGCAAAGCATATTTTATATTCTAGACTAGTTAACAATAATGAGTGACCTTGATAACTTGCTAAATAAATGCAAATTTTGCCTAGACATTAAATTGTGCACATATAAAATAATAAAAATCAGTCTAGGGAGTTTCAATTACGTTAATTAATTACTCTTGAGACCTGTAATTTTGTGCACTGTAAAAAAATAATGAAGGACACTTTTGCATACTAAGACAGTTATGCTGATCACAGACTTACTGTTACTTTGCCGCATTTGTCTAACCCTAACCTCTCATGTATCGAGACAAAATCCAGTTTGTTTGGGCAAGAAATGACGAGCAGCATCTTCCATATATTGATTTGGTTAGAAAAGAATTGTAAATTTTAACAAAACTGGTACTGCAAATCACTGACAAGGAAATTGTAGGTTTTATACAAATCAGATTGTAACCTCGCACACAATGTGAAATTGCCTAACTTATAAATTAGCATTGGTTTTGCTTGAAGTCAACAATACACTATAGTAAACTATACCAGTAGTTGGCATACAAGAAAATGTTAAGAAGCTGGTGAGGAGCTGACTAAAGGGGCTGGACATGTGAAGGGAATGGAAGTAGAAGGGTTGGCACAGAAAGCAGATGCCCGGAGAGTGGGGGGGAAATGGAGGCGAGGACGACCTAGACTGCGTAGAGAGAGACTTGGAAGGATTGGGAAAGGAGAGTGGAGGGGAAATGGAGGCGAGGACGACCTAGACTGTGATGGGAGGACTGCATAAAGAGAGACTTGGAAGGATTGGGAGAGGAGAGTGGGGGGGAAATGGAGGTGAGGACGACCTAGACTGTGCTGGGAGGACTGCATAGAGAGAGACTTGGAAGGATTGGGAGAGGAGAGTGGAGGGGAAATGGAGGCGAGAACGACCTAGACTGTGATGGAAGGACTGCGTAGAGAGAGACTTGGAAGGATTGGGAGAGGAGAGTGGAGGGGAAATGGAGGCGAGGACGACCTAGACTGTGATGGGAGGACTGCGTAGAGAGAGACTTGGAAGGATTGAGAGAAGAGAGTGGAGGGGAAATGGAGGTGAGGACGACCTAGACTGCGATGGGAGGACTGTGTAAAGACTTGGAGGGATTGGGAGAAGAGTGGAGAATGCGAGTGAAAGAATGGAGACAGTTGGTGGATAGAGCAGTGCAAGATCAGCAAGGGAAAACAAAAAGAAAACATAAATCTAGGATGAGAATCAAGGCCAGACTCTGACAGACAGGGAAACAAGAGAACAACAACCAGCTCTTTCATTAGGTACAATATGGTTCATGTACACATGACCAGTAGTTTCTTGGCTGCAGCAGCTTGCCTTCTGTAATTTACCTCCACTTGTTGTTAATGTATGACCTTCACAAAAATTTATTGCATGCAGTAATTACCTTCTAATTATGCAGAGGGATGTTTCTTGCTCCTGGGCGAGGCCAATGTTTACTGGTTGATTAATTATTTACAATTATGGATCCATCAACGAATATATAATAAGTGAGGCCTCTTATGTGTAATTTGGACTTTGAGTGGTGCATCAGTTGAGTGCTGTATAAACTGAAGCATCATTGAACAAAACATCACAAGTCTTCAGTGCGGCTCCTTTGGTGGTGTGATGGTGCATCAACTGCCCGGATAATATCACATAATCTGGATCTAAGCGTGGATATTTCAGTTCACTAAACGGCTTGATAACATCTGCCTAATCACTTGGGTGCCACCGGTTGCATGTTTGAAAGATTTGTTGGTTAAAATCAGTATTATACAAGGAGTCCTATGCACAGGAAGTGTGGATCTAGCCTGGATTGAACTTCAAGGTGTTGGGACAGGGCTGTGTGACAGATGTTTTGTTTGACAACACCTGGAATTGTCCCGTACACACTGCGGTTTGGTTTCCTGGATCTATTTGAAGATTTGTCAAGTTGTGGAACAATTGATGGATTATTGATCTACTAGTTCCGTTTTCACACATGAATCATACTCTTTGTAACCATAGGATGGTACAGAATCTGGTGCTGTAAGAAGTATTTAAGTGTGAGTGAGTCACTGATCGTCTCTCTTCAACTTCGGATCAACTTTGTGACACTTTTCTCAAATTAATCAGGATCTACAATTTGGATATTGTCTGATCCATGACATGGAACTCGTAGTTGATGTGGCTGTTGTCCGGACAACGCTGGAGATCCAGTGGCTGGATCATGTATGGATCAGGGTAAGTTTTCTACTGTTGGTGTCAACTTGATTGGTTGGGTTTGCTTATCCATTTCCGGACGTTGCAGCCTTGATGGATTGTCTATAGACAGCTCTTTCATTTGCCAGTCTCCCCACTCGCCAGACGTCTGCTCCCATCCATTCCTCTATGTCCTTCTCCCATTGTCTCCTAGGTCTTCCTCTGCTTCTGCTGCCTTCCACCTTTCCTTCCATTAATAGTTTCTCTAAAGATAGATGCCGTTTCATATGGCCGAAATAACTTGGTTTCTGTTTCTTTACAAAGTTCAATAAAGTCCTGGGTATAACACCAAGCTCATCTGCGATGGATTCATTAGTTCTACGTTCAGTCCACAAAACTCTGAAACTACATGATTACGGAACAAACAGAAACTAATTTTGCAAGACTCCATTGTTCAAAACAGCTATGTACAGCGTGTTGGTTTGACTTGCTGGAAGACACAATGCATTAAGTAATGCAAGTGTACAAACGTTGTGGGTCTGTTAGATAATTTCCCTGTGGTAATTATTACAGATATATAATTTGGTAAATTAGTTCTGGTAAATGTTAACATCAGCAGTCAACGAACCGTCACAGTTGTACTGTCGCCTAACTTTCAAAGGTTTCTCACAAACCGATTATAATTGAGCAAAACTGGTGATCGATCATGAAAATCAAACCCTTTCCCAAAACTAGTGTCAAAATATTCATACACAATTTGTTTTGGACATTAGGTTATATAGGTCATATCCACAGTTCATTGTGTGTGTGTGTGTCAGTCCACACTATTGTGCAGTAGCGTAGCATAACAGGCTGTTTCGCATGCATTATTTACTAGTGCCCAACCCAGTCACAAGGGAGACTATCCATCACGTCTAATTGATCAATCAACGATTGTATTTGTAGCAACTTTGTTTTTATTTCACAATTATTTCAAGTAGTACGTACTAAAAACTATGTTGGTTTCACTCTCAGGAATGTGTTAAAAAATGCAGTAAGTGAAAAGATAATAGTTTAACAAGAATGGCATGTAAAGCTGATTTAAAAAAATACTTTTAGTAATGCGATAGGCTTATTATATTACTGTTTTTATATCAAACTGGAAACTTACATATCTACTGTATCAGTGTTAGTTGACACTGCATTAATAAAAATGTCAAAATGGCTATGCACAAAAATTACAGGTGTGCACTGTACTCTGACAAAACACAGGTGGTTCATTTAGTGAGTTCCACAAGATATATTAAATGAAAATGTTTAGACACATTAGTGAACGTTATGAAACAGAACGGTAGATTCTGTCGGTAAGAGAGTCATTGATGGACTTGTGGTATGTGTGCCTAACCGATACTTAACCAGTCAAGTACGATAATTTGCGTTAAACCAGGTGAAAGCAATCAATTTACATACCTTGTGTATCTGTAAGATTGTCATGGTACAGATGATCTATATCTATATACAGGAATACCAGCATATTAATTGCTGGAGTTAGTCCCTCTGTAAAATCATATCTCTGATTTCTACAGATATATATCTTTAATTGCTCAGATCACATATCTGATTATGTTGATCTTATCAGTGGCATGCCATAAGATTTAATGTAGCTTTATAAACAACTTCCCACCAAATTGCCATTCTTAAGTTTGAACCAACTCCAACAAGAAAGTCTTGAGATAAGACAGTTTTTGTACCCAAATGTCGGAAACTGTTTTTACGTTGACCAAATTAAAGCAACCTCATCTCTTCCATTACCCACAGTTACAGGCCAGGGGTGGTGATCATTAGCAGGAAGCTCAGTGGACCTTATACTTGGTCTTGCATGCATACTTCAAATTGGTTGTTACCGATGTTACCCTCTCCTGTCACTGTGGCAGCCGTATCTACCACCTGAATGTTTTGTGTACAATTTAAACCTTTTGTTGTTGCAACATTCAAATTATGAACACTGTTTAAGGTTTTGTTAAATACTTGTATTAATAAATTGATATTGACAAATGGGGAACATACAGGGTTGGGATAAAATATATGAATTAAGTTGCAAAGCTTTGGCCAAGAAAATGGTAGCAGGGTGTTTACTGCTAACTAATTAGTGAACTTTGAGCCAGGCTGTGTGAGTGGAGCAGGAATTTGACATACATTCTACATCATTACCATACACAAAGGCATAGTGAATAGTATCAGGTGTCATGTTTAACACATGTCTCCGGCTACCTGGACAAAATGTCACTGGACAATATGACACATTGTAAAGTAGCATTATACCACAGGAGAAAACATGACAACCGTATGTTTGAAAGTAAATACAAAAAGGTTTTAGTTTTTTTAATTCACCTCTATTAATTACCACTTTTCAGATGTACTGGGAGAGTATATCAATGGAATTTAGATTGTTACAAGTTACATAAACTATGCCCAACTCTTCAGTGGACAGTAAATGTAGTTTGAAACGACAGTAGAAAACATACAGGTACAACGTTTTGACAAAACTGTTCAAACTTATGTAATTGTCGTCAAATGTATTTTGTGAAACCATCCCCTCTGTCTGTCTGTAATGTGCTCTGGCACATAAAATAACATTGATGGAGGTTGAGCAATTTTGCTAGTAATTTATAAAGTTGTCACTAAAGATAACTGAATGGATTTGAAATGTTTACCACCATAAATGACAAAGTGATATGGAGATTTTGCAAAACGTGTATGGAGTTTTCATCCTGCATTCATGCTTCAGTACCATAATTTAATTAAGGTGTTAGATGACAGCTTTATTGCCCACATGTTTCACTTTTTAACACGTCACAGCTATTCGTTCTGGACGACCTGTGCAGAAAAACTTGTTTCGCTACGTGCATTGCCATTTAGTGGACCACGTGAATTACTTCGCAAGTTTCTAATTAGAAAACAGCTGCATAGTTCTTTGTTAACATGTGCAAGAACACAAAAAGAAGAGTGTGTAATGAAGTTGTTTAATGAGTGCTGTGTGCAAGTATCTTTATTGTTGTTTTACTTGTCTGGGTTAGAGGGCATGCACTAAAGTGTTCATATTAACTTGTTGTTTGGCTTGGAGCTACTTTGAGAGGTTCATCTTCGTGGGTGTTGATGCAGTGCATTGTTGTTGATTCAACTGCCACTGTTTGTGGTGGGCCAAGTAGGTCCATATTGGAATGCAGGGTCGAATCAGCACTGTGATCTGTGGTGGGGCAATGGTCGAGATAGATCAGTTATTGATGATGTTAGAATTTTGTATACATGTTCGTGTCCAAATTGGCACAGAGTTCCATGTGGAGAAATTTTGAAGATTTGTTGACAAATAATATATATATTGTTAACCAAAAATAGTGATAGGAAGATGCAATCTCAATGGTAAAGAAAGTTCTTATATAGCACCGTATCCAGTCCACAGGACTGCTCAAAGCGCTTTACAGTTTACTCTCTGGCAGACCTCTTCAATCGAGCACCATCTCGACTTCTCTTTGAAGCATCCAGCTACGATGCAATTAATGCGCGAATTCGTACACAAATGTCCACCACTGTCTGTAGCCAGGTACTAATTTGTACAGCTGAGTGAACTGGAGCAACGTACAGTGAATAAACTTGCCCAAGGTTCGATACCGCCGCACAGGTTTCGAACCCGAGTTCTCTCGGTTGAGAGTCCGAAGCTCTACCCACTGCACCACGGCGCTACACTGACAATGATAGTAATACAGAATAAATATGACTGACTACATTAACAAATATTGTATAGTTACTGAAGGATTACTAATAATTATGTCACGTAGGTAAATATAAGGTTATACTGTTAACAGAAAATAGTACATTTTATATGTTAATATTGAAAATACATACAAATTATTGAGAAATCTAGTAAAGAGTTGTATCTCGATTGCACCATCTGTCAGTCTTTTGACGAGTGGTTACACTGGAAATTGCACCTGTATTTCACAATTTTAATTGGAATTGCACTACCGTCTTCTCTACATTAAACGCTCACTGCTCCTTGATATGGATTTGACTGGTACACTTCACTACACAGTAAGCCAGCTTCATCTAGGATATCGGTAATTTTCTCATGAATTTTCGGAAATGTACCCATGTGGAATTTGTGGATTAAGGTAAGATAAGATAATGCTTTATTGTCTCAACTATGAAGTTGAGAAATTTGTTTCGGGTAAGAACAGACATGACTGCAATATGTACATAAAACCATTCGATAAAAACAGCAGATAAATAAATACATGCAAACACATAACTTATTCTAAAACGACAAGTGACACTGCGGCAGCAGGCATCATGAATTAAGTTGTTTAATGGACAGTGCCACGAATGAGTATTGGAACTATTAAGCCTGCACTGAGGAGTTCTATAACATCTGCCAGATGGCAGGAGCTGAAATTCATTATGCAGAACATGTTTAGTATCATAAATAATCTTGACTGACTGTTGTCTTAATGTCTGTTTAAAAATCTCATGATGGGAGATGTGGAACCTGTGATTTTCATGGCAGTTCTCATCAATCGAGAAGCTATGATTTTAAATGAACAGACAGATTGCCAAACCAAGCAGTAATCCCATAGCGCAGTATGCTTTCAATAATGGAGTGATAAAAAAGAACAAGTATTTTCCCATCGATACCAAAAGCTTTTAAGTGCCAGAATTAAAATTAATGTAGGTATGTCAGAAGTCAGAATCAATTTATGTTGTGAGTAGAACAATATATCGGTGATGATTAATTAATATAGTGTGGTTATATCTTAATAATAACACTTTACAGAGCATTCAGGATTCAAATGTAAAATAATAACAGCCTCCCAATTTCAATTAGGAAGTAGGGGGCTGTATATTCATTAATAAAATTCAACATGATTTCAAGATTTAAAAAAAATCCCAATTACAAAGTTTTGTTGGCATTGGGAATGTTTGGGTAGTTGTTTCCTATAAAATGGGATGCTGCATAACAGTTTGTCAATGTTTAATATATTTATGTAATCCAGCTACTTTAACCTCACAGTCAATGAATATTTACCATTTTGTTACTTGAGCACCGTGTGATTCCACCAGCGAAAACCTTGACTCACTGAACAACATAGGAATTTTAAAGAGTTAATTTAAATGTCACAATACAAGTCTTTTTCAGTGCATCTTTATTGCCCACTTTTATCAAGTCTTCCTTTCACACTGTTACTTAAGCCATTAAATATAAATCAAATTAACCAACATTTAAACCTGACCTGAGGTTTTCTTGCTTTGACACAGCTTGAACCTGTGCACAGTTCTGAGCGTGAGAAAGCTGTATGTGCCCACCACTAGTGTACCAGAGAGGGTAATTAGCATGCAAAGTTGCATTCTCAGAATGACACCGCCTACATACTCCTTTCACTGTTAATAGATATGCACCCTATTATGACTAATAATAATAGCCGTGATGCTTATTATGGCAAATGGCTGCTTGCCACTTAGCCACCAGAAACTTGGAGCTGTCTACTTGATATATTAGATGATTGATTAACAACTTTGTTGGTGCTCAATGGATTCCTGTTTCAGTCTCATTGTATGTGAAATTTGACTTCTGTCTCAGAATCTTGTTATATCGCTGCATATTCAGGTGAATCTCTTGTGGACCTGCTACATCCACGGGTTGGAATCGTACAACTGGTGTTTAATAAGTGTAACACTTCAACTATCTCCATTTCCACAAGAAATGTAAAATATTTATTTTTATATACACATACATGTACAAATTGATTATGTGGAAATATACATTCATTCATTCATTCATTTGTTCATTCATTCATTCATTCATACTTTTCACTTGAAATTATATTGATTAAGACTTCAGTTGTCAACAGTTATTTGGTAGAAAGATACTCCTTGAGTCAGACAAGACAGCCATGTTTTGGTCACCATACTACCTAGGGGACTTAATCATCTGACTTATGGACTATTCATCAGCCAATGAGTTGTTGGAAATCATAAATGCGTACCATTCCAGGGTTTTTGCCTTTATAACGAACATCCCCATATATGTTCCATGTGCTTTAAAAGAATGCAGTCTGTTCCTAGTTTTTCATGTATTAATGTTCTTAAGACTATACTAACTATGTTGAAAGTATACTGCCCACAAATTTGTGTTTAGTAAGCCCGTAACAATGGTCGCAATGTGAAGGCTCGGCCGCGGGTGCCTGCTCAAATAGTAAACAAAACATCCAGTTTCAAAACAAGCTTTATTGGCAATACGGCCGAGTCGGGCTGAGTTAACTGCTATTCCCTTTGGTGTTCAACGATGCTCATTTTACCGCGATCAACACAGCAGACTTCCAGTTAGAAATAACTACGCCCACTAATTTTGAGTAGACAGACATACTACATCCTTTTAAGACCATTACAACTTTTAAATCAAATGTTTGAGAATCTTGTCATTGAATACATTTATTTCTTCTTTCAGCACGACGTCTGTGACAACTATGAAGAGAGGAGTTGCATCCGGGCGGAGTTACGCAAGCACAAACAGAAATCATCCGCAGCAGCCAGCACCAACAATAATTCTGATGTAGGAAACAAAAACGCTAACTCGGATTTCGCAAATGAAAAGCCGCTGACAAATGGATTTGCTGTGTCAGAACGGACTATAGGCAATGGGGATGGAAAAGAGGGAGCGTGCATTAGTAGGTTAGGAAAAGACATTCAGGTGATGGAAAACAAATACGAGAAGATAGGAGATGAGAAGACTCTCCAAAGTATGGTAAGACATCCTTCCTTCTATATACAGTGGAACCTCGATTTATGTCACCTTGGTAATACAGCCACCTTGCAATTAAGGTCACCCTGGGACACTCCCAAATTATTTTATAAGAGTGAAGTATAGGAAATCAGTCCCGCAAATACATGTATATATGACATTTTGAATGCAGTCTGACTGTTTTATTAAAAAATTATGTTACAAATTTATTGTTAATTATAATTTCTAAATTCTTCACCAACAAATGTATTTCAATGAATTAATTTGACTGTTGTGTGTTTAATTAGAATGTTTATACTAAAAATTATATAATTAATATGTATATATAATTTGTTGTCCATTGATCATAGATAAATACGTTACATTTAAAGTTAGTTTTCTGTGGCACAAGTTAATTACCAGGGTTCGAAATAGCATTTGTCCGTTTGTCTGGGACAAGTGATTTTTGGCCTGGACAAGTAAAATGACTCTACATGGTTATCCGATGGACAAGTGAAAATTTACATTAAATAGTGACGCGTGCAACATTGCAAACTTTTTACTTGAAGAAATTCAAACGTAAATGAAGTTCGCTAGCAATCGCGCGCGTTCCAATTTTTTTATTGTGTCGGCGTCTTGTTATTCCGCCGCCAGTGTGTTGTACGTCAGTGTTCGACCGAGTTTAGTGCCTGCGTTAACAGGGTCATCCGCTGAGTGCACCGATCTAGCTCTGTCATACGTGCAGGACAGACTCGGCATCAGCCATTGTTGATCGAGCCTGTTTTTCACACAATCGTAAATCGTTCAGTTTGGCCGACGTACAACTTGCTCCCACTGACAGATCATATTCGATGAACTTTGGAAATAGTAGACTTTGTATCGCTACCTGTTATTTGAATAATTATATAGTTTTAATCATTATTACGTCTAACCCACACGGACTTGGCAGTCTTCCAAGGCATCGAACGTTAGCCGATCCAGATCGGTGACAATTTTCAAAAAGTGTAACTGGCTCTCCGGTAAATCTATGGTGCTGGTTGATAAACTGAATATTAATGAAATTTCAGAAGTGTTATTCTATCTTTGTAACATTTATTTTAACCATAAATTGCGAGTTTTCGAAACCGAATTATGCAAGACGCATGGCCGGGGACGGGGCGCCAACCGCCGTTGACATGTTGACTTCCGCCAACTACGGCGGTCTGCGCGCAGCAGCAACGTTACGACATAACTAAATCTATAAATTATTTTCCGCCTGGTAAATGTAATTCAGGCACCGTTAAAACTGTTTTATCATCATTGAAATGGTACTATAACATTTAGGCAAAAATATGCATTTGTTTGCTGATGATCAATTGAATATTATCTTCGTTTGTAAAATACAGAACTTTGTTAATATTGAAGTTCATAGAGGTTTAACAAAATATTATCAGATTATATTATAGTTTATTATTAGATTTTTGTGACAACATTTCCTGGCTTTGCATTGGTCATGTTCCTGGTTCAGTGGCATCTTCAATGACAAACTGATGCCAACATTTTACAGCAGTGTTATATGTTATATATATAATTATATATACCATATTAAACATAAACAGTTTTTGCAACATTATAAAACAAATAGCAAGGAAAACAATTGTCTCAATCTTTTCATCGTAATAATTATTTGTTATTAATAAAAGTGTTTCTTACCAGCATAACTAAAATATTGGTATACATCATGTAACGTGTCTACTTTTAATATTTGTGATGAATAATAATGGACCGGAAAATAGTTGCAAATATAATTTTGCAATTAAAAAATTTGAAGATTAAATCAAATTGTGTCCTTGATCACAAGTCATTCATATGTACGTGCAACGAAACAGCAGGAACATTGTGTTGTTGTCATAAAAATAAGACAGACTTTTTATGTTTTTTCCGAAGCTTCGATTCCCCTTCACGACCACTCGGACAAGTTAAAATTTTGGCGGACAAGTATATTTCAAAACACACTTGTCCGGCGGACAAGTAAATATTCTGGCTTATTTCTATCGCTGATTACTGGATCTATGGACCAGGGCATTCTTTAGTCTGCTATAGTACATGAATTTATGATAAAGCTATTACATTTTGTTACCTTTCCTGCCATGTTTTGCTCTAATACTGCGCACAGTTTTGTCCTGCTGTTTGTTGCTTACAACAACACTGCATGCGATTCTATACAATTGTGTCTCCTACCGTATTGATTGTGCTCAGGGAACCTCTTACATGGCGTTGCATGCCATTTTGTCACCTGCCTTTGATGTACCACGCTGGTTGTTTGAAGTCAGTTCACAGGCACATGGTTTTTATGCATTATTTGATATGTCGGTAACCTTCTTGGCTGATTGATTATTCCTCTACTATATCTGTGAAATTGGGTTCACACAACACGAATGCTTTAATGGCATTTGAAACATATTGTAGACAAACTATTAAGCTGTTTAGTTAATTTGTTTTTCAATTTTTACTTTTCTCATCAGCCCAGTGAAAAATGATACTCTCATGACTTGACAGGTAGGGCTTGTTGACCAGAATTATTTGAAAGCTGTCCAGATGAAAAAATCCTTGGCAATAAAATTAGACCCAATTAGTACATATTTGCATTTAGCCAAACATAGCTGAACCCTGGACCGAGGGCTTCACTGGATACAATGCATGTAATGCAGAATCCAGGTCTCTGTCTGTCTGTCGTTCTCTCTGTCAGGCATATCTCAGTCACTTTTTCTTGTATTGGGACATACATTTTATAGGCGTCCTGCCAAGCCCAATAGGGTAGTACGTAGATTTAGTTTCTTTAATTTCACCCATGGGCGCCCTGGTGGATCTTGTGGAACATTGGTTGATTATGTCAGTAAGTACAACTTGCAACTTGGCATTTTATTGTATCATTGTAACATTGATCTAGAGGTGGCTTTAACCAGAAAGGTGAATAGGTGTCTTTCTTGCCTTGCAACATGGATGTAACTAGGCTAGTAATATTTTATAATTTCTTACAGCTCGATGCAACAAGAGACCTTGACGAGAGGATTCTTATCCGAGCTGCCATGCGCTCTCTGCGACAGAGGACAGCAAACAGTAAGTACCAGAAATATGTTCTGTTTCTACCCTGAAACTTGGAGTACATCTAGCAAAACTGAGAAAAAATCTAAATACATATATGCAGGGTGCAGGGGTAAAATTATTATTATTTGTTGTTGTTGAATTTTAAAGTGTTTTTTGGTGTGTCTTTTTGATTGAATGGTAGGTGATTTGAAATGTAATTTATACCTAACTTTGACATTGTTTTAACAAAACTTGAATTCTTCGGATGGGTCAGTTCAACACTTACACAGATCTATGACACTGATATCATTGTTGAAAACTGAAATGTTATAATAGACTCATAACTCCATATCGACAAGAGGTACCTTAAATTCTGAACAGTTCTAACATGTCACAGATGTGCTGTTATATAACCAGACCACACTGTTTTTAACTGCCACTGGCACACAAAAACAGTGTGTTCAAACTTGACATGAACAGATTGGATGGGCAGAGTACTCCACAAGTTAGATATATCAAGTGTGCATAAATTCTATGGTCCAGACGACAGATGTGTCCATTTCTCTGCATGGTTGCCTCCATAGATGTCCCATTTCCAAGGTCGGGTGTTTATCTGATCGCTTTTAAAGTAATTGAGACGCCGCAAGCTAGGACAGACATGGCAGTTGCTGTGACAGTTGGTGTGAAAAAGAACAGGTTTGTTGTGGATTGAGAATGTCTGGCGGGCATTAGAAGCTTGTTCTGGTGACAAGTCAAGTTAGAGTGAAATGATATCGGTTTCACTGCTGAAGTCAAGGATGTTCTTTTTTGTGTGTGCACTATTGAAAAAAGGAAAAGCTGAGTGGTGGAGTAAAAGAGGCTTTCAGGAAGAAACTGGTGAGGAATTGGTTAAAGTTGGCTGGTTATGTGGAGTGAGTGGATGGGAAGGAAGTCAGGGGTTTACGGGATGCAAGATCCTGCGTCCTATATGCACAGAAACAGTATCCGGACACGTGCAAAATAATAGTTGCATCCCACGGGACGCATGCGTATCAATGACATATAAAAAAAATACATATTGAATATAAATGCCTTTAATTTGGTAGTTTTTACCAAATCAGTTCGTTTAGTATTTCTATTCACGAGTCCTTTCAAATAACCATTCCCGTAGGCATATGCTTCCCAATTCAGAAGGGTGCCTAATCCTGCATGTGGTGCCGCCTTTTGCGTAGTTTTGCAGAAGGGCCTCTAGGGACTGAAACGCGGACCAGAATACCATTCTAATCCGTGCGCTTGCCTGTTCAGGCTTCAGCGTTTGAGCGCAGTCGCTGTATCTTTTAAGACTTCCTAATTTATTAGAGCTATAGCGATGAAAAACTAAGCAACTTACGAACATTCTTTTCTACAACTAACCAATTGTTATCACCAAACAAATGACGGATCATACTCGACAATGGTAACAATAGAGAATGCAAGCACTCTGATCCCGACTTCCATGGCCGAACGCGCCAGTTGCTCGTAAAACAATCGAACCGATTTGAAACCTCACTCCTCAGTGTGTTTATGCTACCATTCCACATTGTTTTAGATATACAGTACATTGTTGTGAAATATATTGATTTGAGGGCATTTTTGAGGCCCAAATAGTGCTCCGGTTTGCATCAACATGCAACTTATTAATATTGCTTGTTTCAAGTGTGGCTTGCAGTAACCCACGACCACTGCGGCGCACACTGATTCAAACCTGAGCGAGCGCTATTTGGGACATTATATTCCTGAAACGATGTGGAATGATGGAATAAATGCATTGAGGTATAGCATTTAGGCACAACTGTTATGCCGAAGTTGGGGTGGGCCCAGATTCTACACAACGTCACAATTAAGTGTTCACAAAATAATGCGCAGTTCCATCTGCTGCCTATTGACTATTCCAATGATACTGTCATCCTGTCATCACCATAGTCAGATTTCCAACCAACGAAACTAATTCAGGAGTCTCCAAAGTGAGTCGTGGCTTCCTCGATATATTTAACTTAGTCTTAAGAGATCTCCCAATGTGACATTTACACGCAAGCCAAGGCATCTAGCAGACACACCCTGCTCTAATTTCCAAAACTATGTCGATTATCAAGGGGAAACATTAACAAATAAAACAGTATATTGTAAAAAGGCACATTATTTTGTTGTTAAGGTCTTGTTAGTATCAAACTAAATGATAATAACCTGGTTTACATGGGTTGTATAATTTATGATATTTAGAAAACATTACTTACAATTTAAAAAGAGCAATAAGTGGGACCCTCGCTAGAGGCTTGGGCTCTAAAGAAGGCTGGGGTCCCAAGGACCCTTGAACACAAACATCCAGGTAAACCCCCTGGGAAGTGGCTTTAAGGAAGAGACCTGAATGGATGGAAGAAGGAGACAAAACTCCAGCTGGGATGGGTACATTGGATTAAAACATCCTCACAAGCCAGGTTTGGTAGTTGTCAATGCTACCCCTGGCAGATACCCTCTGCAGTGTTTAGAAATTAGCCAGATCAGTTGTAGTTTTTCCGGTATAAATCCTGGTACATGTACTGTATATATTCCCTCTGGGAGGTTCATTTATCTCCCGTCTGTTATATCTTATTCCCTGCCTACCTATTTCTTATTCATCATCAAATTTTCTTTCGGCCATTCTTCCTCTCCACAGTTTCCCGAGGACACTGATAAGGAGTACATGTAATGTATAAGCACTTTCTTCCCTTTGTTTTCTTTCCTCTTTCCCATCTTCATGATATATACCTCTCCCCTGTCTGTCTCCCTGCATTTGCGCACCCTCTACCCCCACTGAGATAAGGGAGTTCCACTTGAGGGAAAAGAGTTGCTTTTCACCAGCCTATGAGGGGCTTGCAGTTGGAGGTTATCAGTGAGTGTCGGTGGAAGTGAAATTGAAGGTCTGTCAAATAAAGTTGGAGGTATAAAACGCGCCTCCCCAAAATCAACAATATTGTTATCCCTCTATCTCCTGAATGAATGAATGAATGTATCCTGGTGACTAATACAGTATCAGT
Organism: Escarpia spicata; assembly: GCA_963995525.1. Classification (NCBI taxonomy): domain Eukaryota; kingdom Metazoa; phylum Annelida; class Polychaeta; order Sabellida; family Siboglinidae; genus Escarpia; species Escarpia spicata. The sequence goes on from OZ023213.1 coordinate 6,558,286, forward strand.
AGTTGTGCTTTCTAATGATTCTGTTGATCACCAGATGGCAACACTGTACCATGCTAAGTCAAAACCAGAAGATTGCTAGTAACAAGTGATTCCAATATTAACAAATAGTTATGTTGCCAGGGATGTATGGAGGGGTCATTGGGTCAAGGCCGCCCATTCAACATATTTTCTTAATTTGTTCCTATATGATTTGTTGAATGACTATATCTTAGATATCTTAGTGTTCACTGACAACAAACATAGCGACTAATTTGGCCTCCCCTATGACATTTTAGATACTCCATAGTCTATTACGGGTGTTTATTGACATGTTGACAGTACTTCGTGCACTGATGTCATTATCACATTTTAGAGGTGATATTCTTCTTCAGAGTGATACTAGTTGTTTTAATTAGCCATGTACAGCTGTTATGCAATCAGACCTAACTAGTGTAGATTTGACATATAGGTGGTGCCACTGAGCATAGTGTAACATCTCTATTTTGGTGCATCTACCAGATGCCAGCCAGACACACCAGGGTACTTAATATATATTCAAGTGCATGGAACACCACAAGTAGATTATTTCTGATAGTTTACAATACAATTCCTGACATGCACCAGTGTGACTTCTAGTTCAAACAAATTTCACAAATATCCCTTAATTTTTGTGTCGCTTTCATTGACCCGTTATCACATTAGCAGCAATTGTAAGTGTTTAATTACACATAGCTGTGGTAGAGGTAATTAGTATAATTGCTGACCCAGTGAGGAGTAACTGCAGGCTTAGTGCAAGGAAAGGTAGCAGAGTGCAGGAGAGTCAGACCCTCAAACTCTAAAAAAAATTAATTTACTTAGGCAAAGTTCAGTCAGTTCTATGTATGAGTGCCTTGCTACAACCAACAATGGAATTATGTGTACAAGTAAGTCAATTATAGTTAGTCAATAACAGTTAAGTTAACTTTCAAATTTCAAGATTAGCATCGATAGAGCTTTCTTTACGTTTTAATCCTTTCTATAGCTGCAGACTAATCCACAACCAAGAAGTCGATAAAGCTCCATGGTGCATCTGTATATTAATAAGCTATTTTGTGGTAATTTTAAGTGTATCTCGTAGGTACCGAGGTCCAGTAGCTTCTTTCAACATTCAGTTCACCATCGACTTCTGGTCTATCATTTGGCGATGTATTTCAGAAAGAACAGCAATAGTTGTTTTGTTAGAGTTATTTACTTGTTTTTGGTATGCATGGCTTTTCTAGGGGGCGTTTCACCCACTTGAGCTTCCAAAACTACGTAAACATCACAGTATTGGAATGAAAAGACATTGGGATAAAACACATTGTTCCCATTTCACATTATGAAGAGTGAGCTAACGTGGAAGAGCACAATGGCTAGTACACACTAACAATGTGGAACCACTGTTGTATCCGCATGCATGCATGTATGTATAGAATAAAAAACATATACCATACAACTCACAGCACTTCTGTCCAGCACACACAAAATTATAAAATGTTAGACCTGTGCATTTGTTCTCATTAGGTACAGTTGTCATGGTGATACCCACAGTACTGGGAGAATTGTGGTGGCCAATTTTACAATGGCTGCAATGATGCGAATGTAGACATATCAAACAGTCATTACACGTAATTGCTAGGAATTACCTAACAATGTGCACCACTGAGTATTGGTTGGATGGCTGCATTTTTGTCTGTGTGCGTCACAACATCCCCCAGAACAAGTGTTGTTCGTAGCACTAAATATGGGTCGGGGTTGATATCATCAAGAGAGAATATTTTCAAATTCTCCCACGGAATCAGGAGTTGGATGAGAACATAGTACAGTTCTTATAGTTCTCCTACATAGGACTGTGCTTTTTCGTAAGGAGTAAAACTATTTTTCAGCAGATGGAAGGTTACAGAGGTATGTGAACAATCTATTGTTATCTATTGGCATATCTAGTTTAATTTAAGTTTCATCTTACGTGTACTCTGGCATTTTAGGGAGGCATTGAGCCATGCCCTCCTTTGGCTTATTTTACAACGGCTGGGTTACGTGTTGCACCACTATAAGTACATGATGTCATGACAAACTGATGGGTAACTCGAATAAGTCCCATTGTTCTGAGATCTTAAGTATACCTTTGCTTGAAGTATGAAGGAATGTGATGGGTTACGATTGTGTACATATGTTATGATTGATCAGGTTAGTTGTACCTAAAGGTTTTGAGTAATTAACAGGTGGTGTTGAACCGTTTGATTTAGAGGTGATGTATACTTGACAGACTGGCTGTAATGAACGGATTATGTATGGTTGCCAAGGTAGAAGTAATGGACGCAGTATGCATATGTTATTTATTAACAAAGTTATAATTAATATGCTATCTATAACTGCCCCTTTACGTGTAATTGACAGGTTGTGTGTAACTTACATGTTGTGTATAATTGACAGGTTAAGAGTAATTCAGATTGACAATTTATGTATTTTGATAGGTTGTGTATAATTGACAAGTTATTGACATATTATAAAAAGTGTAATTGACAGGTCAGTGTACATGTTTATATATATATATATATATATATATATGTATATAATTGACAGGTTGTATATAATTGACCGACCTACAACATTTATCATGTATAATTGATAGGTACATTTAGTATAAATTGACAAATGACACCTTTGTGTCAGTGCAATATAAAGGGTCACCTATCTTGACCAGAATATGTTTTATTTGTATAGAAACATCCCACTTCATTTTGACAATTGAAACTTGATGTTTTAATCTGATTAAGTGACCACCTGCCTGGCTTGATATTACTGAGTAAATAATCTTGTTTCTGTAGTTGTGTCATACAAAAGCAAGCAAATTGTCAGCAACATAAAGGCTCTCCACAGGTGTGAAAGTGTATTATTGAAACTCCTAGACTAATTAAATGGGCACCAATTTGTTAAGTTCTTGCTCAGTGCTTCAAAGGTAAGGGTGTGGGCAGTCACCTTTGATAAAGTAGGCATTTTGGGTTGATACTGGCCACTGACCTGTGATAAACTGCACAGTGGTCATTGGTACATACAACTGTCCTGTGTTGGCAGTAGTCAGTGTTTGGTTAGAGGTGATTAATGATCAATGACGCTGTAGTCTGTAGTTAGTTCAGTAAGTAAGTGATTGTTAACGTATATAGAGTAAACCAAATGTAGTGATTCATCTCTTATTAATAACCAATAAATATTGTGTCTTGAGCAGTAATTAATGTATGGGTCTCTCAGATGTGATGCAGTTTTCAGTATATATTCAAACTGTCTTGAATTCCTGTTAAGCAATAATCATCTTGCAGCAAAAATGTGGTTTTGATGCATAACTGGTTTGCAAGAAATAAACTGTAAATAGAATCTAACCTTCCTAGATATTTTGACAAGTTGACATTGTTATGAGCCTATGAGGACATCTAGCTTGGTGGTGTCACTAAGAAATGCCCTGTTTAACCCTTGAATTTTCTTGAAATATATCATGATATATTTTCCAAATTCTTTGTCAAATTTCCATTTTATTTAACATATTAATACTTTTTAATTGTTTATAGCTTTTTGGAGTTGGATATTGTACTTCTATTTTCACAATAAAAAATATTTTGAATTAGTTTACCTTGACATTATTTGACTATATTTACTACAGTTGCATGGGTGTCTTCATTGTATTACATTTGATTTCTTGCGTTGTGTAGAACAAACTGAGCTGTCAAGAATAACTGCTATGTAAAATTTATTTTTCTTATTACTTCAGCTGAATTTATTATAATTGAGTCAAACTTATTATGCAGAGGACAGTAGCAGTAATTAATCTTCAAATGAGTAACTATTGTAGTTATCACTGTTGTTTATGCAATGTTGTTATTTATTGTAAAACATGTTTAGATTAACACCCCCTATTGAATCAAATTCACACACAAGTCATGTGCTCCAGGGCTATCTACCCCAAGGGCAGTAGTTTCCCTCAGACAGATCACCCATTTGCTGACACTTTGGCAAGCAGATAATGATGGTTTATTTCCAGGTTGACCCTTATCCATGGATTAGCCAGATAAACATCAGCACCCATAAAGAAACCAGGGCTTATGTAGGATGCATCAGCAGTGTTGCAGCTGACTCTAGATGGTCTTATGTGACCTGTGCTGGCTGCGGGAAAGCTGTGGAAATAATAATAATAATTTATGTTGTTTTAGCACTGTATGTGCCACTGTATCTAGTTCCAGTGTCTCCTGGCTAGTGTCACCCACACTGGGTGTTTGTTGTGTGGTGTTGTTTAGGGTTGACTTGACCCCAAAGTGCATCAATTAACCTGATAGACTTACCCAGGGATTGGGTGTTTGGCTGTTTACCAGGACAACTTGACAATATGTTATTTGTATCTGGCTAAACTTAGGAAAATAGTTATCTAGATATTAGATGATGTTCTGTGTAAAATTGTATTTTGTATTTGGACTTCCAGCTGTCATCCATCATTCCCTCTCTGCCACTCTGTATCCCTTCTCAACTCCCTGGCTACATTTTAGCTTCATTCTCCTCCTCTATCCTCCCTACATCTCCTTTCTTTCCCTTATTCCCTCTTTACTTGCACCCTCCATTGCCCCCTCTCACATTCCGTCCCTCCCACATTCCGTCCCTCCCATGTTCCCTCCCTCCCTTAATCTGGATGACATATCTCACATAAACGACTTACCAGTGATGACAACGTAAACATTGCTTGTCAAACAAAGATGTCATCACAAGAACTACTAAGTATTCGCACAACAATTAAACATTTCTGTTCTCAATCGTGGTCCAAACCCCACCTTTTCTGTACACCAAACTGGCCAATGTCCATCCATCTACACTGACCACTACTGACCACCACAGTCACCAAGCTGTACGAATGTCAACACAACAATACTATGGTCCCCTAATCTAGGTGACATACATCACTGAAACTACTCCCAAGCCATGACACCATAAATAATACTTGTCACACCAAGCAGCCTTCGCCAGCCACCGCAGTGAATAGGACTCATTGACAGAGAGAGTGTGACAAGAGAGAGCAGTGTTGATATATAAGCTCGTGGTCAGATCCTACAGCCTATGCGGAGAAGCAATATTACAACGTTATTGGAATAACAACTTCATTTCATCACTGCTATACAGGAAGCACATGGCCTATTTGTACTGGTCAGCTGCAGGTAAAGGCATTGTTGTCATTTATTTGCAGTATTTGGGGTGTGATTGTGAAATTGTTGTTAAAATGGGTTGGCCATTTTAGATGACTGTTTTTTCAAAGATTTGTTATAAAATAAAGATGACTAGTTTGCTGAAAAGTGTTTAAATAAAAATTATGTTTTGCCTGTTTTTGTTTTGGTGTTAATTTAAGTCATTATTTTTGTAAACTTTTTAATTAGACTAAAAATTACTATTACACAAAAAAATGCTGCTAGCTTAATCCATTGACACATTATACATATCTAGATGATAGTTGTGTAAACTGTTTTTTTAATTAGTAGTCCTTGAATATGCTAATTTATGTTTATGTTAGGCATTGTAATATACCCGGTAGTGGTTAGGATGACAAACATTTCTAAAGAACCTGTATTTGAATCGTGTTGCTGACATTTCTAAATTTGGGCAATCTTGTTAAATCTATATTGCCTTGGTTCGCTCAGATATATAAATGAGCACCTGGTTATATATAGAGGTCGACATATGTGAACAAGTCTTTGCACAATAATTACAAAATGGCTGAATGCTTCCAATAAAAGTCTAGTTGGCATATGAAGGAACCGTTCTGCCAAAAATTTAGTATAAAACACTTCGAGTAGTGCAGATTTTACAGATTGGATATTGTGTTATGTAAAAAAAAGTTTACTCTTATTTATAAATAGTATTTTCTTAGTGCTAGATATCCACTAAAAGAGATCGTTGATCCATCATCTCTAGCAATTTATGCATCTGCCACAAATCTCGAAATAACACCTTCTGAACATCTGGATATTGGTTTTGTCATCAGTGGTGCCACCTAGTGTTAAAACATATACACATTGATGAATGGACACGTGTTAGTCCAGTGGCACCAATGGACAAGTGTTAGTCCAGTGCCACCAATGGACAAGTGTTAGTCCAGTGCCACCAATGGACAAGTGTTAGTCCAGTGGCACCAATGGACAAGTGTTAGTCCAGTGGCACCAAATCAAATCAAAATCAAATCAAATCAATTGATTTTGCAACAACAACATAGCAGTATACATACACAAAACAACCGTTTAAAAATAAAGTTGTGTTGCATGGTGGTCACATGGCATGTAATATGCCGTCTTCCTGTGACCCCAATGAACAAGTGTTAGTCCAGTGGCACCAATGGAACGTCTGAGTAAAAACTTGTTTGTTAAGCCGGTGTGATAAGAACACTTGGACTTTGTTTGGCAGGGGTGTAGGTGGGATAGATAGTGGGAAGTCTACATGTACTAGGGTTATGCAATAGGAATTGGGATGACTTGATTATAGCAGACGGCGGTGATGTAAACACTCCTCGCAAAAAGATGTCGGAGACATCTGAGTGCAGAAGAGCTATGCACCAGTTTAGCGTTGGTTTTTACCTTTGAGATAAATCTACTTACTTTGAAAAGACTTTGAGTGGCTGTTTTTTAACATGATTTAAAAAGATTGTTGTTAGGGACATACACACCAGATGGAAGGCAGAAAAGGTAGCCTTGTCTACCATCGAGAGTCCAACATAAAGAGTCCAACAGTTGTATGGATAATGCTGTTATGTTCTTATTGTTACTTTTCAATTCCACAGTAAATTTTAATATTAGTTATAATTATGTATATATATACATACATAATTTGGCCATATATATATATACATATATATATATATACATAATTATAACTAATATTCAAATTTACTGTGGAATTTAAAAGTGTTAAAAAAATCCCCTGGATGGAGATAATATGGTTAACCACATAAAGACAATAAATAAACTATAAATGTCGTTGTGTCAGATTAGTTTGAGTGACAAAAAAATAACAATATACACTTGTCTCCTGAGTGTCAACGCGTGTCACCGGTCTGTGTCTATTGCTGTCACCATTGCTGTCACCAGTGTCCTTGCAGGCAGACTGACACTGTGTTCCTATTTGGTTTGAGCAATATCTAACCTGGCCCTACAAAGACCTGTTGTAAGATGATTTCTGTGATTTTTGTGTATGTTGTATCATAATTTTAATACAACAAAACAGTTTGTAGGTATTTTATTGTTAATATAATTATTATAGCTAATATATTAATATATATATGTATTAATATATTAGCTATAATAATTATATTAACAATAAAACACATACAAACTGTTTTGTTGTATTAAAATTATGATACTACAACATACAAAAAAATCACAGAAATCATCTTACAACAGGTCTTTGTAGGGCCAGGTTAGATATTGCTCAAACCAAATAGAAAGAAAAGTGGCACCATTGCAAGTTAGTGTTTGATATTCACCACCAGTTGTCACCACTGGGCCAAACCAATAAGCAATTTTGAGTGAATAATTGAATAACTCATTGTCCTGTTCCCACAAATGTATTTGTAGTCATACTGGCGTGATGACTCACATTTACCTAGTCCTTTGGGAAATTAGATGATATAGTGGTCTGACCACTTGGCCTATGATCAACACAATTGATTTTACAGCATATTCTATATGTGTGCAGTTCGACAGAAGGAAGTAGCGTGTATGTCCATTACACGTCTTTTGACCTTATGGTAGGTAAGGTGTGAAAACATTCATTCTGTAACCTGTTGAGTGTTATACATGCATAATAATTGGTTATTGTTAAATGGTTTTGCAATGTGTTAAGCGTGCCACTGGATATTTTCAGTTAGTTTTCTTACTTTTCTAGAATCAACTGAAGCATGAAGACAGTTCATTGCATGTCATTTGATTATACAGTAAGGTGTGAAAGCATTATTTCTGTGACGTATTGATTATACGCTTAGGGTTAGAGATGCGTAATACTTGGTTATTGTTAAATGGTTTGCGGTTTTGCATTGACGCTTTGCGTCAAGCATACAGATGCATTTTTTCAGTAAGTTTTCTAGAATCAACTGATGCGTGAAGAGCTGATAAATAAAATAGAAGGTAAACACTGCATGAAGAGTAATACTTATCAGGTATCTAAAACATTCTTCATAGGTTTTGCTGTTTTGCATTTGTTGTTTGCTTCACTCATGCAGGTGACTTTTTAAAGTTATTTTGATCATGCTACATGAAAACTACTGAAGGGTGACATTTCTTAAATCAATGGAAGCGTGAAAAACAGGTTGACATGAATTAAATAAATCTTCCAGATGGTTTGTGAACTGCAACACTGAGTAAGTTCAGTGATCCAATGTTACGTTACAATGTAAACACCAGTTCGGGTTAAAGTGAATATGTTGACATTGTTTTGTTGTAGTTGCATCATGTATGTATTGGGTTATTGTTTGTGATGATGCGATGTGCTGTGCTGTTCTGACTAGATAATAGATTAGGTATTCTTAAATGTCATCCATAATTGTTTAACTAGCGTGATGAGATCAGTCAAGGGTATTGTTAGGGTGGTGTTTAATGTAAGGGCATTACTGCACACGCTTCTGTCAGTAGGCAGAGCAAAGGATCTCATGGTAACGGTTGAGTGGGTTTTACACAAGACTAGAGCACTTATGTTGTGGACACTGTAGTGAAGGTGTTTTATCTTTCTGGTTGATTACACCAAGAGACCAGTGTTGTTGACAGAACGTCCATCAAATAGTGTTTCCTGTATTCTGGCCGCACTTCTCCTTTCTCTATACTCCGTTTGTGCTGGTAATGTGTAATATTTTGGAAGCTGCACTCTTTGTTGACATTACTTGAAGGTTCAAGTCCTGGTTCAGCTATCCATCCAGGGCATGCAAAGTCTAATATACAGAATTGCGCAATGCCGTCTTCCAAGAAACGTTATTATCTTGTGTGTGTGTGGGTGGGCGTGTGGGTGGGCGTGTGTGTGTGTGTGCATGTGCATTTTTGTGCATTTGTGTATGTATCTGTTTGGTCTATAGGAAGCCTAATATTGCAGGTCCCAAATGCCTACTGTTCTACACCCAATAAGCCTGTTAAGATGACCAAGGCATCACTGGTAGGCGCAAGATGCTTGTGGCAATTCAAATAAAAAAAAATTCTATCAAGTCATAGCTGTTTTTTACTAAAGAAACTAAATAACTATAAGAAGAAAATATAGTTACAGGGTGTAAACAAACTAATATTTACCCTAATCCAGGCTAAAACTGTTAAACAGCCACTGGTGGCTATTTTATTATACACTCACTGTCACATCTGGCCATATGCAACAACCTGATATGCTGGGACAAAACTGTGATAACACGATAAGGCCAGTGATAATTGCCCGGCCACACCAGAATGCCTGGTGACTGTCGCTCTCCAGCCCAGGACTGTGTTTTTAAGGCCCTCCAGAATCTGTCAGTGTTGATGAAATCCTACCCCTCCTAGGCCAAGGAAAAGATTTTAAGGATTCATGTCTCCAGTTTACACAGACACTCTCGTTCTTCCCCTTGCAGGGTCCAAGTCACTCAGTAGCTTCTTCTACTTTCCTCGTTATTTCTCTCCACCTCTGACTGTTGTCTGCAATGACTTTCCATTCTTGGCTGTTCACACCTGCTCTCTTAAGGTCTCTCATCATGCTGTTGTTCCACCTCAGCCTTGGACTTCCTCTTCGTTGTTTTCAATGTTTCCAGTGTACGAAGAATATTTCCCAAAATACATTTCTGTTTATTGTAAGCATGTCCCATCCCACGACAATTTGTTTCAATACGTATTATTTTGCTGATTGGTTATTGATTGTTTTTTTTTAAATATTTTAAGTTAAATATTGGGATTTATTATGTATTTTTGTGTACTTTGCAGTGTTTGTCAGTGTCTGGAATTATGTTAACTTGGATTAAGACTTTTAAAATGTCTTTGTTGATAATCATGTTTTATTAGTTGATAGGGTATGAACATTTATTTTAAAGATGTATAGTAAACTTGACTTACTTATACTTTAGTAAAATCTGCTGATTCAAACAACTTCATATGTAGAATTGTAGTAGTGAAGCATGTTTTTGCTTATCAAATATAAAATACTTTTTTACTGGATATGACAAATTCAAATTTTAAATAATCTAAATATTAAAATACTGCTTTCTGAAATGTCTACCCATTTCAACGCTTACTGCTGAGGGTTTGAAATATATTTTTAAACATGGTTTTTCCATTTAAAATCAAGGTTGTGTTCTGTTGTGGATTCAGAACGTTTTAGCCTAGTGTCCGCTGATTCAGGTATTTGTATTCAGTTTAAACTTGTATTTTAACTAGAAATTTAACATTACATAGTCTCTTTTTTTGTATTTGTTTTTCATGTTTTATACATTTATTATTTTTTTAAATATATTTTCTATAATTCATGCATGCATGTTTTAGTCCTGTAATGTGTCTCTGGATTGCAGCAATTGCTAGATTAATGGCATAAAAAGGCACTTGAATTTATACATATGATTATTATTATGTTTGTTGAGAAACACACTTCTCGTACCCGTGGCCTGTGACTCCCACACTTAGCCCTAGTGCTGGGGTGTCAGGGCACTTATACCCTACTTGCCCCAGTCTCTCTCACTCTGCCCTCTCATTGCAGGCTCCAGTCCTGTCATCTCCACACAGTGTCAGTCTGCCTGCAAGGACACTGGTGACAGCAATGGTGACAGCAATAGACACAGACCGGTGACAAGCGTTGACACTCAGGAGACAGGTGACTGCCAGGTAGGTGACACTTATGTTGACGTTCATGTTGCCTTGCTCATGTTTCTGTCATTCTGTGTGCCAGGGTGTCAAAACTGAAGAATATTTGAGCAAATATATATGTTATAATGTTATTTGTAGTAATAATATTTATATTTATTTTCCTAGGATGATACAGAAAATGTGTAGGAAATGTTGAATTATGTACCTAAAGTTCACATAATGTATGCATTATCAATATCAAACTCTAGAAGCCAGTAGTATAGGGAAGAATATTTGTTTATGAACCATATATCATCACCTAATGTACATGTTCAAACAAACGTTTTGAACTGACACACTGATTCATTAATATAGAATAGTATATATATATATATATATATATGTATATATATATATATATATATATATATATATAAATATATATATAATAATAAACAATTAATATGTTATCATAACCTTGCTGTAGAAATTCCTAAAATTCAAGGGTCCCCAGAGAAAATCACGGAATTGGAAGGTGATGTTTTACTTTATCTAGACAAGTTGTTAATACTTGATTTAACGTAAACTATCATATAACTATATCATACAAAGACATCATAGATTAAGTTATCTGATCATGCCTCTGATTGAGCGGGCTACTCTGGCATTGGCAGTTTCAGCCAGTACACAGTGGAGTTATGTAACATGATAATGATGCAGTGAATACAGCCATCTTTAAAAAAGAGAATGTAATTTTATAGATATGATGTCTGTCCCATGTTTAATAATAGTAAATATAATAATAATCCATTTTCTATGGCACTTAAACCTTAAGAAACCTAAGCTTAGAGGGAAACCAGTAAGAATCATTATATATGACACCACCAATGGAAACACATGAAAGGTTCTGTTACAAAAAGGGTGGGAACCCTGATTTAGACAACATGATAATTGGCAATCTATCATACATACTCCTAGGGGTGTGAAGAAAAAATCATTGTCCAAGGGTGGCAACCCCGATTTAGACAACATAATAACTGATAATCTGTCTTACTCCGAGGGTTTCCAAGCGAAAAAAACAGCTCCATCAGTTAGTCATAGGTGGAGACAGGAGTTGGTTATTACTGGCAACTGGGGCCATAAAATCTGTGTTGTGAGTGGCAGGAGTTTGAGAGAACACAGCTGATGTATGCAAGGAGAATGCAGTGACTAACTAACACCTTGTGTCACAAGGATACTCAGCTGTTGACCTCCTCAGTTGTCTCTGCTTCAGCTGAGGCCAAGAAATGTTTCACAACATTGATTTGGGTGCTAAAAAATGTTCTCAAGTATACACCCACTGGCCAGATTCCAGGGTTAAAGAACACAGATGCATCATTGCACATAACATCGATCTTGATAGATGCAGATACATTATACTTACAACATGTCTATTCAGTATTCGCCCCCTGTGCCCCTTCAAGCACTGGTCAGTTTATGATATAGAGAACATTCACATTTTTGCTGAAAATGTGTTGACGTGGTTTGTTTTTACCTCGGATTCGTTTGCTTGAAAATGTTGCATCTCCTTGAATATATCAACATTCTGGTTTCTTATAATATAACTCTAATTAATATAACTAATTATTCTTATAATTCGTGTGAAATTTAATATCGATTTTTTTTCTCAAGAACTTGTTTGCTTGAAGGTTACCTGTGAGATTCTTTGGATGAAACGTTCACGATTCAGAAGTGCCACTAAGAACAACTTGACTTGGTTTCTGCTTCTCAAAAAACCTGTTTTCATCCTTAAGAGTTTGGCTGAATCTATTAGTGTTATAGTGTAGCAGTAAAGGCTGGGGTATCTGTAGCAGTAAAGGCTGGGATATCTGTAGCAGTAAAGGCTGGGATATCTGTAGCAGTAAAGGCTGGGATATATGTAGCAGTAACGGCTGGGATATATGCAGCAGTAACGGCTGGGATATATGCAGCAGTAACGGCTGGGATATATGCAGCAGTAAAGGCTGGGATATATGCAGCAGTAAAGGCTGGGATATCTGTAGTAGTAAAGGCTGGGATATCTGTAGCAGTAAAGGGTGGGACATCTGTAGCTGTAAAGGCTGGGATATATGTAGCAGTAAAGGCTGGGATATCTGTAGCAGTAAAGGCTGGGATATATGTACCAGTAAATGCTGGGATATCTGTAGCTGTAAAGGCTGGGATATATGTACCAGTAAAGGCTGGCATATCTGTACCAGTAAACGCTGGGATATCTGTAGCAGTAAAGGCTGGGATATCTGTAGCAGTAAAGGCTGGGATATCTGTAGCAGTAAAGGCTGGGATATATGTACCAGTAAATGCTGGGATATCTGTAGCTGTAAAGGCTGGGATATATGTACCAGTAAAGGCTGGCATATCTGTACCAGTAAACGCTGGGATATCTGTACCAGTAAACGCTGGGATATCTGTACCAGTAAATGCTGGGATATCTGTAGCAGTAAAGGCTGGGATATATGTAGCAGTAAAGGCTGGGATATATGTAGCAGTAAAGGCTGGGATATCTGTAGCAGTAAAGGCTGGGATATATGTACCAGTAAATGCTGGGATATATGTAGCTGTAAAGGCTGGGATATATGTAGCAGTAAAGGCTGGGATATCTGTAGCAGTAAAGGCTGGGATATATGTACCAGTAAAGGCTGGGATATATGTAGCAGTAAAGGCTGGGATATATGTACCAGTAAAGGCTGGGATATATGTACCAGTAAAGGCTGGGATATATGTACCAGTAAAGGCTGGGATATCTGTAGCAGTAAAGGCTGGGATATATGTACCAGTAAAGGCTTGGATATCTGTAGCAGTAAAGGCTGGGATATATGTACCAGTAAAGACTGGGATATATGTACCAGTAAAGGCTGGGATATTTGTACCAGTAAAGGCTGGGATATATGTACCAGTAAAGGCTGGGATATCTGTACCAGTAAAGACTGGAAAATCTGGCTGATATCATAGGAAAAAGATCTACATTTGAACCTTACTAATAAGGCCACCTTTGGGATTAGGCAAAAGTGACCTGAATAGAAAGGTGACCTTATTAATGAGGTAATTTTTCCTATTCTTTACTGTTACATAAATAATTTTGAACTATCCTAGGGTGACCTTAATTGGGAGGTGGCTGTATTACAGAGGTGACCATAAAACGAGGTTGCACTGTAAAAGTTTCTTGCACAAAAATAACTTGTCAAATCTGTTCATTCGTGGAGTCACAGCAATGTTGTCAAGTGAATAAAATGGAGTCTCATATCATTAGGATAAAGTCGCAAGTCTTGTTAAACTAATTTACTAGTTTTATATATATATATATATATATGTATTTATTAAAAAGGACATTGAAATCATGCCATGCACATCAATAACTAGACTTTCTTTGTTACGATTCCTTTGTTAGTAATTCACCCGTGTCAAATTACAATGCCACAGTGAAATGTATACTGGTATATTGCGCCACTTTGGTAGCGACACCTAAAGGACTCGTACATAACAAGTTATTATTGTTGCAGAGTAACTTAATGCGCATAGTTGATACAAAAATGATTTACAGTGTCATCAAGGGATGTAGAGACAGTAGACCGACGCCAGTTTCATCCCAAAGGAGAATATCTCTCTGTTGATGGCCAATAACATATATTTGTTTTCGAAGAGCATCTGACTGTATCATTGTCTGTGTTTTCATATGTTAGTGTGTCAGTTTGTGCATGGCGTGTACATGGTTACACCAAATGCAAATATGTAAAGTCAGTATGCAAATGCATTTTGCTGTTGATATGTGTTTTTGAATAAATTCAAAATATGTCCGTATGTAAAATTGCATTTACTGTTTATATAGAGATTCTTTTGAATTGTTTTTTGTCAAGTTTATGTTTTTCGTGTTAGTAATCAAATATTTAAAGGGAAAGATTATAAAAAAAAGTTTGTGTTTTAGTTATATGTGTAGTTGTCATAATGATAATTTTAAGGTCGCTTGGGTGCCTATCGTGTCAGTTGATTTCTTTACTTTTTTCTTCATAGAACATTAGTAGGTGCTGTAAGAACATATGTACTACAAAAGAAAACATGGCATTAATGCCATATGTCACCAGTCCGTCCTTTAAAAACTACTACTTTGTTTGCCTCAGTGGAATTCCCCTTCAAATTCTTAGAAACTATAACAACGTTACCGTAGAAACGGTGACGTAAGTTTCACGCAAGCGCAGATGTCCACGAGTGTAAATTCGCTCGCCGTGAATGCATATCATATAGTCTGGTTATTCTGATACCAGTATCTTGTTTTATGAAGATTACATAATTGCATCGCGATGTTAAATAACCAATACTGGCTTCTTGTTTTGCGACCGAACGCCATTCCATGCTCGACAACGCTGCCATTTGTCAGTAACCTGGGGTTGACCCCTAACCAGTCATGTGCCACCAAAACAAAGAATAGCATGTGGGGCCATAGGCCAGTTGTAAACAAAAAGTCTTTCGACGTTTAGTCATTACAAATGCAGATTGCAGGGCCTAATTGCCGGGAAAACACGGGGGAATCTCAAAAACAGGTGTTTCCAACAATTTGCATTAAAACAAACTGCTTGCCAGTGAAAAAACGTCCCATTTTATGCAAAACCTGTCTATCTGGTGACAAGTCTGTAGTTAATAACAACCGGGAAGCATTACTTAATGTAATTTTTAATCCTTTGGACCGAAGATCGAACGGACTTATGCCATCACTCTGCGTCCGCTGTGCGCCGTTAGCTGCCATATCTCAGAAACCGTTCAGCAATTTTTTCTCAAATTTTGCACAGACATATCTTAGGGTACTGCCACTATGCACAAGAAATATGCCATTGTTCCAGTGTCAAACAGAATGCCTCCATGTGGGTTGTAACTAGGGAGTCCCAACTGCACTGGCAGAACCTGAGAAAGTTTAAGACAGCAATAGACGTATTTATCAATGCAATATAAAGATATGATCTAGTATTAAAATAAAATAACTTAGGTATAAAATAATATATAAAATAACTAAGGTATACTCGAAAAGGTTAAAGCATATTTAGCCAAAATGATAAGGAATGTTATTGAGATGTTTTACTATACATGTTGCAGCTATTACTTCATTCCAATGCAATGAGCATTACGTCATTAATTGCTGTTGTTTTTATGTAAAAATGCATGGCATGTATACGTACCTTGTGAACAAATAAAGTTTTTTTATTATAGTTTATCTCTTTCTTCTTTCTGGGGGAGGGTGGTAGGGGCAAAATGAGAACAGAAAATGTGGTAACATTTTCTTAGACAACCTTTAACTGTGCTACATGCCATATTGCAGCTCACCAACTCTCCTGCAAGGTTTCTACACCACTGGAAATCCGCCTAAATAGCAGAGAATTGGGAAAAGATTCTACAGTATTTTTAATAACACATTAACTAATCTATACAATCTTCACGAGAAAGTCTACTCAAATATTTTATTTCGAGGTGTATCTTCACGGGCATGCATATAGTCTCCACTAAACATGTCAACATTTACTTCCATCACAACCCTTAATGATCTGTAACTATGACTCACCAAAAACCATTTCATTAATAATTACAAACTCACAATATAGTACAATGGACTTCAAGGCCGCTTGGCCCATTTAAACAAAATTGCAACAGTTACGAAGCTATAACTTGGCAAGCAAGCTGGCCTTACATGTCCGTCATATTACATGGGATTGATTTACGATCGGTGAAGGGGTTGTACACTTCAAGTTCTGGCTGTCTTTCAACATTTTTGTGACATTTTATGAAGCTGTAGCACACTTAATATGCATTTGTTCACAAAACAAACCCGTTTGAATGTCAATAATGTATTTGTGCTTACAAACATGCAAATTTACATTTCAGTGTATTTCTCAAAATGAAATAAAATGCCATTTTGAGGTTATTTTTTAACATATTGTTTAATTGTCTTTAAAAGTATAGAAATGTCACTAAACAACATACGAACTTAATTCTTTTTGGACTAAAGTATTGCTTGATGTCTTAGGTAGAGTCTGAGAAAAAGTTGTTAGTCTCTTCAAAACATTTATTAGAAATTATTAATTCAAAACAAGCATGTCTGCCACCAGAGCCACCTTAAAAGCAATTTTGCATTTAAGATATGCACATAAAAACAAAACATATTTGACCCAAATGCAAACACTTTGGAATCAAACGCAGAGTAAAATCTATCACATCTAACTGTGTTTGCCTGAACATAATAAGCAATGCCAAGGGCTAACTTCCTGTTTACTGAATGGGATCTTTGTAAGAATGTAGTACAATAGGTCTTTGGGACAAAGACTTGCCTAAGTGATTATAACATATCACATTCCAGTTATCTACTGACCTCAAGGCCATGATGCCTGCGAGAGTCCCTATGATAGGAACAAATTGGAGGCAGGTTATTTGGATGTATCATTGTGTGTGAATGTGGTGGATATTGCTAGCTTTGCATTGGCTAAATCACATGACACGAGATTCCAAATTTATATAAACAGCATGCAGATGGGGAAGCATTTAGATGGGGAAGCATTTATCTCGCTTGTGGAATTTTCCCATCTGATTCCTGTTCTGATATGATTAAAACACTACGTGGAGTGATTTGGTTTTCTGCATCCCTGTTAAAAAAACATGTCTATATATATACATATATATATATATATATACTGTATTCGTTGTACTAAGCATACATGCCCTAATTAGTGTACACCCCCTTTTTAACAGCACCCGAATCCGTGACAGTGATCTCAGTGCCAACCTTGACTGTTGAATCCATCATTGTGTTTTAATTTCTACCAGTATCACACTAGATTCAAACCTTGGTGATGAAACATCGAAAGGTCCACTTAAATTATCAGATTTTTACAGTGTTCTGGTATCCTCTTGCTTGTATGTGAGATACATAAATCGCTTGCCAGTCACGTCTGCTGAGATGGCTGTATTCAGGAACCACAGGAACCAAAGAAAATGGGTAAACACCCCTGTAGTCTTTTTGGAACACAAAATTTGACGTTTCCATGTCTAAAATATTTGCTAAGCGTACTGTATGCTTAATAGAACGAATATGGTATAACATATGTGTGTGTATATATATATATATATATGAAATTACACATACACTATATCAGCTTGTTAATGCAAATTGCTAATGCAATTTTGTAGGGTACAAATTGCATGTCCTACACTACCAGGTACATGTTAATGGAAAAGAATCAATGCAAAATGGATAACAGTTATTGAGATTTTGCAAACATGTAAGTCCATCCCTAATTGGCATAATGACCTTAGCCAATTAATGTATATACATAGACGTGTGATGGTGTTATGTATGTTCATGTTGGAGGGGTACTTTTCTTCTTCAGACATCGCAGGCAACAATTTGTCTGGACGACAGCAACCGGTGGAGCTTAGCCGACTACAAGAAGCGGAAAGCAAGGAACATGGGTAAATGTTTACAGTGTCGAACATGTCAGTTGGTGGGGTGGGGTAAAACCAACCTGTCTGTTTCTCGTTTAATAGTGTTGTCCCAATGGGTATTAGGTCGCAAAATTGTGAAATGTAGTTTTAGATCTTTTTGATTTGCACAGATCATAAGCTTTAGAATTACACCTCATTTGTTGAAATATTTTCAGTAGTTTTTTTTATTTATTGCTAAAATTTAATGAAACTTAAAAAAGCGACTTGTTGAGAAACGGGGTCATTTTGACTTGCAATTTCCATTGTTTTTTCAATCTGGGTTCATAAATGCATGTTTTTATTAGTTTTGGATCATTTGTTGAGGAATATAAACAGGACATTGAATGATGCCATTATAAGATGGCATTTCTGCCCAAATCACCGAGTTGATTGTACATGACCGAGACAGCTATTTTGGGCTCTTGTGCAGAATAGACCAGTGTCACTAAATACCTGGTTTGCTTTGGCAGATCACTTGAGAATAATATGTCAAAGGTATTTTGCCTGCCAAATTGCATTTAATAAGCTGAGAATATCTGTTTGCGGTTGGAATGGTGCATTTGCGAAACATTCAAATTGTAAACGAAACATTTAGATTGTAAATACCAGCTATTGGCAGAAAATCCCATAGACAAAATTTGGGTTATTGTCATAACAGTGTTCCACATGATTCAAATACAATTTTATTTGGTTTGCGAATAATGTAGCTCAGTGATAGCATGCTGGATTCCCAACAGAGAATAATGGGGTACAAATTCTCTAACACTTGAAGCTTGGGTTATTTTGTTCACTCTGCATTGTATTAGGTCAATCACATATGTGTAAAGAGTACCTGGCTGTAGAGAGTGGAAGCATTCCTCTGCTGGAACTGTTAGAACAAACAACATTTACAGTGTAGCTGGATTTCTAGGGACAGTGAAATGGTACTTGTGTGCACATGAGTGGCAAGAGAAATTAGTAATATGCACCATCCTCGCGTGCCAGGATTCGCTGCTGCTAATTATGTCAGTGCCAGCCATCAGTACTCCCTGGCTGATCGCTTTGCGAAACTCTGAATTTAAGCTCAACCTATGAAATCGCTCACTAGATCAGTGGTTGGCGGCAGGTCAGGTGGTCATAATAAAAATAATTTCAACCAACCGTGGCTCATGTTACATGCAATGTTTAGGAAGTAGAAGCAATTATTCAAATACACAATACCGCTCAGCTGCTCGTGCTAATGGGCGAACGGGTCATTATTTATTGGGATTCCCAGAAGTTGTTTATCCATCTTCAAATTGGGGCAGGTATTTAAACTATTTGCGCTGTTCTCATGGGTGATGCAGTTGCGACTGGCAAAGTCAATTACTAGTTTGACTCGGCTAACTTCCGCACTTCACATAGGGGATCTGCCAGGGCTAGTTTTGTATGGCATGCCAACAGCCCTGGCTTGTGAGGATGATATGCACCGATCACCGATTGTTGCTTAAAAACAGAACAAATTTAATGCATTTGTATCATGCCTCTGTGTAGTCTCACATTCCTACACAGTTGACATAACTGCCCTGTCACCACAGACGCAACTTCAGCTAAACTAGCTCCATCTGATCGACTGATGAGATTTTAATGGTTTACACTGTAAAAACAAATGTTGGATCACAATTACCTGTTATAAATATTGCATATATATTTTTAAGCACAAAGATAGCGATATAAACAAACAGCCAACAATTTGAGCAGAACAACTTTGTTAATTGTAAGTTTGAAGGACTGGGGACCACACTGAGATAGCCAGGTTAATGTTGCCTCCTCATTTCAGGTTTTTTGCTTCTGTCATTTCAAGTTCATTTTTGTGAAAAAGCGAAACTAGTAATCGTAAATTGTAGTTTGCTTTTGCACCTTATTGTATGTAGTTTTGGTAAAATCATTATCATAGCATATATGCCAAGGAAGTAGAAGTATATGTAAGTTGTCACCTTTAAGTGTGCGCCACGGGGCCTTGTATGATTGGATGGCTGCTTGAGATAACAACATTCTACTGTATTAAGCATTTCATTGCGACTGTAAATTCTGCAATCAGGGTTCTTTGTGAACGTAAAAACAAAGCCGATTTGATCTGATAAGATAACATTTTAATATAATGTGTTCATTTTGACAGAAAAACACCTAAATGCACTGTCAGGGGACCCCCAGTCCTCGACAAAGACCACACGCACACAAGATGAACCAGATGGCACCAATGCAGCTAAAACAACCAGCACAAGCGAATCGTCAAACGCCAGCTCAGATTCCGAATCCCCATCTTCCGACACAGTGATTACAAAAGAGTCAAACGGATCTATCCGGATTATGAGTCGAATCCGGAATCGGGGAACAAACGATGATAGGACATGTAAAAACCAGTCGAGTGGTATTAATGGGATGTTTTCGTTGGGGAAACTTATTGACAATAAAATTACTAGGGAACTCTCACAAGAGGGCACCTCTGGTGCCGGGTCGTCAGAGTGCGATAGTCAGGAGATGAATGAAGACGAAAGTGAGGACGATATGAAGAAAGAGGAAGGACAGGAACCAAGCACCTTGGAGAGCCTTGTAAGTGTACATTTCTCTGTATGCCATTTTAATCTGGTGAAGGGAATTACAATAGAACCCCACTTTATGGACACCTTGCTAATACGACCACCTCACAATTATGGTCACCCTACGACACTCCCAAGATATTCCCGTAACAGGGAATATGGGAAACCAGTCCCACTGATATGGTCCCCTCATTGTTGAGGTCACCGGTACAATCCAGATAGTGATTTTAACAGTGAGGTTACACTGGTTTTAGTGGGCAGGGAATTTGTGGAATTTGCATGAAGTTATGAAAAATTTGATAATTTTGTTTATTCTACCTTTTTTAATTGTCAATGCATTTTTTTTTCTCCATCATACACCGTTATGGTTTATGTGATGTTATGCAGTTTTTAATTGTATTCTACAGTTTTCAGTCAGTCTGCAATAGTAGCTCAGTGAGAAATAGTTATAATATGGTTATTGTTAAGTCAGTTATGCCAATGCATGTTGTGTAGCATCAATTGTTCATTTTGAAGAGTTTATTTTTGAAAAAGGAACTTTGTATGTTTACCTTAAATATTAATAATTTTAATAATTCATTGTAATAATTAATGAAATTGGAAAATGGCCTGCAATATTGATTGTAACCAAAAAGATATATGCTAGGTTTGAGGTGTAATAGGTTTCCTCATATGGATTGCTATAACAACAGGACATGGCTATACTTGTTTGTTTAAATATAATACTGCATCCTTTGTCAGCGTGACAGTGTTTGTAACATGACCCGCCATATTGTTTTTATAAGTTTTTTACTCTTGTTTACTTACACTGCGAAATACGAGAAGTAAATGGATCACAAATATGTTGGACAATAAAATATAAACTAATGACATCCTTTATATTTATTTCATGTACAAGTCATTGGTTTTCTACCAAAATCAGCCAAATTAAACCAATAATGATTGATAATTTTACTAAAGATCTTTCAAACCCACAGGTGACTAGTTTTGAAGATAATTGTGCAGTTTTGAGCAAGGACAAAACAAATTTTAAAAAAAGCTGTTCTTCAAAATGTTTGAAATTACTAATTCAGGGCAAACACACACAATGGATCACGCCCGTGGCTGCTTCTCATATATATCACTTGACAGGCTGTTTTTTGTAAATTTGATAGGTTAACCAGTGACCCAATTTTGTTAGTTTACAATATAATCCGGATGTGGTGAAAGAGGATAATTGATGGTGAGTGAAAAACAAAGCCATACACATTGTTTAATGTGCTCATGTAGCCTGCATGTCAGGTTAATTACCATATATTTTAACAAAAACAGAGCAGAGTCGTGTTTCATGTATATGGTTCTGTGCAGCTTGTACCTCATTCAATCACATCCGGGTTTGAAGTATCAAGAAGTGTACAATTTATATGGACCATTTCACAGTTTCAAGTATTAGTTATTCTTGATTGCTGTACACAATGTTTGTAAGAATTATACAATTTGCTCAGAATTCATTCTTATTAAATACTGCATTGTTGCTATTTTAAGATGGTTATTTAAGGATGAAACGACCCACAGATCCACATTCTTCATGGCTAATGAAGAAATGAGATGGGATTTCCAGATTAACATTCCCGTGAGGTGGAAAGATAAATAATTTCTATGCAAATCTCAGATGGCTACACTGCATGGCTTACGATTTCTTCTATTGAATTTTTTATGACTGCTGGATGTGAAATCCAGGGTAGTGTACGTTAGGGCACATTTACATGGACTGTACAGCAAACCAGACCTGTTTGTTACTTTAAAGTGTGAAGTAAAAAAATAACATTTAATAGTTGTAAACAAAATAATAAACAATTATGATTGTCATAAAGTGACATTGTTTTCCATTTCTTGGTATGAACCCATTATACCCACAACATTATAATGCTCTTTTGCAGCTGTGTTTCTTTTACAATTGATAATGTTGTATTTCATATATACAGGTAATACATAAATTTGTGAATTTGGTATTCAAGTGGTGAACATTAGATTATCTGGTAGTGCCATCTGGTGAATGGATGATACACTAGATCATATTTATGCGTCCAAGTATCAAGTTTTTTTGTAATACCTGTTGCAAGTGTATTATGTGGAATTAGTATGTCAGACATTTTATTTTGATCTCTCTGTAATCTCGGGGAAAATGTGATGTATCATAAGTTTTGTTCAGAATGAAGATTCATCAAGTAGCTAGTTCTGTTCTTCTTGATATATGGATAAATAAAAGTAAGGTAGAATGTAATTACAAGATTGTGTGCATAAATACTTTGACCAGTTTTAATCCGAGATACATTATTTGTGAAATTGGTTAATGATTAATTTTCTTTTACATGACATATAACAACGAATTTATCATTTTAGGCACAAGAGTTGAAGGAACTAGAAAACAAGGTAAGAATACATATTTATTACTCTCTCCACATAAAAATTGTTACATTGAAGTATGTGTGCCACGCATGTGTGCATGGAAGCTTGTATCAAGTTACATTTTTAGTTCTCTTGGAAACTAATCATCAAATTGGATTGAAGATTGAATTGAGCTGCAAGATAGACCAAACCAATTTATTTTAATTATTGAGCAGCAATGCTTTTATATTACAATGTAGCCATGGCATGTGTGCTATTTGGTTACAGCTTCATAGTAGCAGAGACTTCGATGTAAGGCAGAAACTCCGTGCTGACATCCGAGAAATGCGGGCTTTGATCAAAGGTCAGTTAGTCCAGCCAATTAACACACACAGTTATACACACTTGCCAAATTGCTAGGACATAATCACAAATTCAGAAGACAGTTTACCAAAAAATTTGTATCTGATGTTTAACAACTGACATCAATTTGAACAGTTTTTTGTAACGATGTGCGTGTTATCAATGATTGTTGCAAGTTACATAAAACATTGCCAAATGATTGATGGGCAATTTACATAGCTCAAAACAATCTCGGAAGACAAGCGTAATGCGAAAAATTGTCTCATGTTTGGTTAGAACCCTTAAATTGTAAAATTTGTTAATCCACGAAGGATAATAATAAAATAAAGGCATTACTTTTATTTCCAGGGTCATAGATGAATTTCTGAATGTCTAGCAGGAGAGAGACATTAACGTACCACATACATGTACACAACACGCACACAAATACACACTAAATAAGAATAAATTTAATACTAGTTAAAAAAGAAAATGAACGCCTTGCAGTTAAATAAACTAACTAAAGAAAGCCAAGAATAATAACTTACTGCTGTAGTATCTATAAACGCACCATCTGTGTCCAACAGAACTCGGCAATGGTGTCCAGTCACCGACCTATGTACGCAGTTCTACCACCACATCCACTCAACAGGAACAGTCGGCCTCCATTGCTCCTAGCAACTGTGAAACTATCATCCCCGGCAACAGTGAAACCGTTGTCCCTGGCAACAGTGAGACCGTTGTCCCTGGCAACAGCGATACTGTTGTCTCTAGCAACAGTGAGACTGTTGTCCCTGGCAACAGTGAGACCGTTGTCCCTGGCAACAGCGATACTGTTGTCTCTAGCAACAGTGAGACTGTTGTCCCTGGCAACAGTGAGACCGTTGTCCCTAGCCACAGCGATACTGTTGTCTCTAGCAACAGTGAGACTGTTGTCCCCAGCAACTGCGAAACGGTCGTCATAGAGCATCATATTCCCCGGGAACACATTAGACACCACAGACACAGTTCACCAAGGGTGTCGTTCCTTAGCAACAGTGACATTGTCATGGCAACGAGCTCGGACAGCGACAAGGAGGAGACTCCCGCAGACGAGCAGAGTACGACGTCTAGCGAACAGGGTGACATGGAAACCTCATCCCCACCGCGTATAATCACCCCACTTGCCGATCAGACCATAACGGTTGGTCAGCCCACTATCCTTGAGTGCATGGTTGTCAACGGCGACAGCGCATCTATTCAGTGGTTCCGAGACGCTGAGCAACTTGAGCCATCAGAGGTGTTTGAACACATCTTCGATGGTAGTGTCGCTAAGCTTGTCATCGCGGCGATCTTGCCGGAGTATGCTGGAACGTATCGGTGCCTTGTGAGGACACCAGGGGGCAACACAGAGACTTCTGCATCTGTCGTCGTGGAAGGTGAGACTAGTATCTTAGTCAGATGGTTAAAGATGGTTCCCATGTGAGTTACATGGAATATAGAATACCCAAGTAAAGCAGTCACCAATCAAAATTCAGAGATATCTCTATCACATTATGTTGGAGGCAGAATTTTGTTTCCCAAAATGGTGAATCTGTGAATGAAGCTGCTAGTCCTCTTTTGTATGTTGTTGATGTTAGACCAGTAAATAAGTGAAATTACAAAATAAGCTTTTAAAAACATATGTAGATGAACGTTGCTTTCGTGTGTACAAGTAAGCCAGCTGATCTTTAAACCAAATGTATTGAAGGCGGTGTGCCACCATTGATGACTACCAAATGATACTGGAACTTTCTGAGAAATAGGCACCCACATCAATGGATGGAAGGAGTTATTTAAAGTTCTTGCAGTACTCCATCTAGAGTGTTATTTTTACATAGATAAAAGAATGTTGCTGTTAGAATGGTTGGGAATTGCCAAAACCAAGATAACAGGAATTTATGCCCATTTCCTTGTTGCTTTTAGGGTTTAAATGTCACTTGAATAGGTTTACTCCTTCAAAGTTACTGATGGAATGCCAGATTGATAATAAGGATTTATGCCCATTTCCTTGTTGTTTTGACAGTGTAAATGTCACTTGGGTCCATTTACTCCTTCAAAGTTAGGGGGGTCACATCAGTTCACAAAGCCCAACAATTTGTTAGGTATTAAATAGGGGGTCCAGTTGTCATGACATATCAGTTGGAAATAAATTGCTACAATGATGCCACCTAGTGAGTGAAACATGTTGATGCAAATTGATGTTAATAGCCATATTGGATTGCAAATAGCATTAATGAATCACAAAAATTGCAAGTCACATACATGTATTCAGACCTGTACTATGGTTGATTTTTTTGAATGGGCAATTTTGTTTACCTACACCTGCAAAATCCTCCAATTGCACCCCTGATTGATGCTCCTAAAACCATTCCAGTTGCATCCCTGCTTGAGATCTTCAACTGCACCCCTTTGAGATCTTGGAGCAAAACTCTTTTCCATCAAACGGAACTCTTGCCTCCCCACATCCACCCATGGGTCTGGTAATGAAGTGGGAAGGGAGACGGGGGTGCAAAATGTCCCTTGCTACCACTTTATTTATTTCTCACAGATATTGTCACAAACAAATTCCTACACTTACAGCTCAAAGACATGCCCCAGAATTCACGGAGCCTCTGACCGATGTGACGTCACAAGTTGGAGACGATCAGGTGATTCTACAGTGTCGACTCTGTGGAATGCCTCTACCCCGAGTCACATGGTATCACAACGCCACCTTGCTGAGAGACAGGGCTGGATCGAGCCAGTCATTTGATGGCGATGTGGCACAGTTGACGCTAAGTCCTGTGTCACATGAACAAACAGGAGAGTACCAGTGCGTCGCTCGGAACGTGTCCGGGGAATCAAGGACAGTGTGTCAGCTGACTGTGCAAGGTATGCTGGAATTGGACGGTGTTGTTATTTAACATGTTTTACTTTGAAGTATTTGTTCGCAGAACTGATTATGTACCTATTTCAGCGTGCTTATAGCAGAGCATAAAATGCTGGATATGACTATGACATTTATAAGAATTTTAGACACTATTTTGTTTGAACTGATTAATTTATTTAATAAACTTTTTAATGAATTCATATTTTTGATGACTACTTTTAAATTTGTGAACACCTTGACTAGCCGCAAAAGGTAGATATTGTGCATACAAAACTCTCACTATTATTAACCCTTGTTAACTTTGTTACCCTTTCAGAACCGCCAAGCACAGCACCTGTGGAGACAACACCAGAGTTTATGTCACCACTGACTGACAAACATGTAGACGATGGTGACACAGTGACACTTGAATGCCGTGTCATTGGACAGCCGACACCAGACATCACATGGCACAAAGATGAGAAACTATTGCCCGACTGCAGTGACAGTTATCAAAGTTACGTCGATGGTGTTGCCAGACTTGTTCTTGAAGACGTTATTGCAAGTGGTGCTGGCATGTATCGGTGCACTGCGAAGAATCTGGCAGGGGAGGCAAAGTCGGAAGCAACCGTCCTTGTAACAGGTGTGTATTCGGTACATGTTTGTCGTTGTAACAGGTGTGTATACGGTACATGTTCGTCGTTGTAACAGGTGTGTATTCGGTACATGTTCGTCATTGTAACAGGTGTGTATTTGGTACATGTCTGTATTTGTAACAGGTGTTTATTCGGTACATGTTCTTCATTGTAACAGGTGTGTATTCGGTACATGTTCGTCGTTGTAACAGGTGTGTATTCGGTACATGTTCGTCGTTGTAACAGGTGTGTATTCGGTACATGTTCGTCATTGTAACAGGTGTGTATTCGGTACATGTTCGGGCGTAGCTTTGAATGATGTTTAAAACCGCTTCAGATAGCCAGCGATGATTATTGAGCATGTAGATTATTAATTAATGAATCACTTTGTTACAGTTATGTAAGTTACTTAGTTGCATTTGATAGATTGATAAATGGTGAATTTGTCAGATCATGTGTGAAATGGAAATCTCTGAAACGTTTGGCATTTTATTTGCCCAAATTCAAGACCCTTTATTAAATATCCTGGACATTAAAATAGTCCAAAAAGATTGCAATGGATATCTCACTTAGGAATTTTGCCAATAAAATTGACAAATTTTAGTTGTTTTTATGTACAAAATAAATATCCTGTATGCATTTTGCTCAAAGCAATGTCAGTGTTGGAGTATGCTGGTTTTAGAAAATGTTTATCTGTGAGAGCGAACAAACTCCTAATAGATCGTCTTTGATGTATCTGCAATGAGTTATTTCCAAGCCTCAATTGGGCATCTTTGCATTTATTTATTCATATTGACTTTTCAGAATGTTTGCTCACTCTAAAATGAACTTTTTAACACGTGATAAACTACTTGAGTGAACATTGATAGTAAATTAAACGCATTTTACGTTTGTCGCACTTCAGTACCACAGCCCAAACCAGCGCTTGAGCAGCCGACAAAACAACCCATATTCCTCCGGCCCCTTGAGGACGTGAAAATCACAGAGGGTGAAACCCTAATCCTTGAGTGTTCACTGGCAGCAAACCCCATGCCCTCTATTGAGTGGTTCCGGAATCGTGAGCCATTCGAACCGACGCCCGAGTGTTCGCTATCGTTTGATGGAATCATAGCTAAACTGCAGATTGAAGCGATTTCGCTCAAGTTCACTGGCATGTACAAATGTGTGGCAAAGAACTCAAAAGGCTCAGCACGGACATTATGTAACTTGTCTGTCAAAGGTACGTTTTGGTCTTTGTAATGTTCTGTGTTTCTCACTAAATGTTTCTATCCAGAAATTTTTTAAATTAAATACTATGTTTAATGTTTAGTTTAATTTGGTTTAGAATAATAACATTACCCTCTGCCCCTGACCATCAGTTTCTACAGTATGTATAGTAACAATTTAAAATCAAACTTCTCACAGTTTTAATATTGTTTTTATTTATTTATATTTAATAATTTATATTAAATAATTGTTTTGCACTTGTATACATTTATTCTCCAGAGTGGTTATTACGATTAAATAAATAAATTGTCTGTGTTTGCAGCGAACCGTTCCGGAAGGTCAACGCATTCAGCCGAGTCAATATTGGGGTCAAAGGGCACAGGAAATGGCCGTAGTGATGTCACAAGAAGTGATGATGGGATAGATGGACCCAGCAACGGTGTTCGGGTGAGTGTTGTCTGTTCAACATAACTCTCTAGATGTCATATTTCTTAGTGTCGTGTCACTAGACTCTTTCCCATTGTATTACGCCTTACTGGTTGTCCTAGTATGAAGCTACTGGGAGGAAGGGGACCATTTCATTAAAGCTGGGTTTACACCAGGTGATGCCGTCACCGCAATAAGGTGACGCCGTCGCCGCGATAAGGTGATTCCGTCACCGCAATAAGGTGTTGCCGTCACAGCAATAAGGTGATGCCGTCACCGCAACAAGGTGATGCCATCACCGCAATAAGGTGATGCCGTCGCTGGGATAAGGTGATTCCGTCACCGCAATAAGGTGTTGCCGTCACAGCAATAAGGTGATGCCGTCACCGCAACAAGGTGATGCCATCACCGCAATAAGGTGATGCTGTCGCTGGGATAAGGTGATGCCGTCACCGCAAAAAGATGATGCCGTCACCGCAATAAGGCGATGCCGTTGCACGCAACCCAATTGCAGTCTGATCGCCTCATGTAAATACTACATAGCTGCGAGACACCATATCACCGAGGACATTATTTCTGTGAGACACCATATCACCGAGGACATTATTTCTGTGAGACACCTTATCACCGAGGACATTATTTCTGTGAGACACCTTATCATAGAGGACATTATTTCTGTGACCGTGAATGTGTCCTGGGGCATGTCCTCATGTTGATAGTTTTCAGTGTACTAGATTACTGTTAAGGAGTCATATCGATTTAAAGAGCAAAATCTGGCTTATGAGCTCATGAGACGGTCCCATGGAACTGCAGTTCTACAATACCTTCTCTATCAGGGTCATGTCTTGTTAAATGTATACCAGTATTGGACAGCCTCGATGTGTCATCAACAGTGTGAGGAAACTGACTGGATGTGAAAGTTGGATGTATTCTTAGTGTTCCACCAGATGGCAGCACCACAGATGTGAGTTTCTGCAGCTGCTGCTGTTTGTTCTTGCAGCAAGTTGAGATGTTCCTAGAAGTCAATCCATCTTTTTAATACCATGACGAACGGTTTACCAGTGGTTCATTTCTCATATCATGACAATTGTAATCTCATGACATCTTGGTTGTGTACAAATTACATTTTGTAAAGTAATTATTATAATGGATTATAACATTAGTCTTATTCAAATTAGACAAAACAAGTTGATTTATTGGGGTCTGTTTTTTGCAGGGAGAAGAAACTGGGAAATATTTTATAGTAAATAAAATATATCTGAGCTTTCATGTTCAGGTTACCTGTAGAATCCCAGATATTTTTCTTTGGCCTTGCCCGAAGATCCTAGACTTGAACTCCTTGATACCTTGAAACTCACAATGTTACCACACCTACCACATCTGTCTGGTCGACGTGCTGCTTTTGCATGGACTACTTAGCTATCAATTCAGAGCTGTTTTATCAGCTTAGGAATAACGATAACAGTTGAATGTATTAGGGATTCTTTAGATAGAAATAACGTCACAGGAAAAGGTTACAGAAGCAATCATGCAAGCCATTCCCTCCTGGGAAATGATTCCCTGTTCTGTCAGTAGGTTTCTCTTTGATTAGTGTAAATTGTGTTTTTGATGTAGAGAACATTCTAATAGGCCTTTGTATGTATTATATGATCAATGTTTTATATGATCAATGTTTTAAGTATTCTTTACATGAGATGTTTCCATTTTTTGCCGTGACATTGTTTTGAACACTTTGTGTTTATAGCACATATGGGACAACATATTACTTATCATGGATTGTACAATCCCAACAAATTGAAATCCCTCTTTAATCAAATTTGAATCGTATGAATTAAGATACTTGACATTTGTGAAATTTGCTTCACGTGAAGTTATTAGTTTTCAAATCTGGTATCACAAAGGTGATGTATCATATGGACATACCAGATTTGTATATGGTATACCGGGTATGTCCATATGCAGTTTGGTTTATATGTAACAGTGGCACCTGACTATGGATTAAGCACCAAGCCATTAATCAAGTTGTATTATTTTTCTCTTAAAAGTCTTTGTCAATAATCTTGTACTCTTAGTCAAAATCTGTTACTTTTTACGTGGCTTTGGAAGCCTTGAAAATAGCCACTTGAAAAGGCTACAAATCACATGGAATAGGAGTTCGATTGAATAAAAGTTTCAAAACCACATAAAAACACTGATGCAACATTATACCATCACCCAGTAAATAGCACCAGTATTAATTATCAGGTACAGTGCGATAAACTTTTCCCTCATCCTAGTTTGTACTGGGTTTATGACCCTGTTTCTATCCCACAACTTGAGCCTTCTCATCCCCACTAATGGGTTGCCTACCAGTATGATGTGCCTAGAATTTCTGCATGTTGCCATGGAAACAGTTGGTTTTCATTACCTTCCCCTTTGCGGGATGTGGTGGAGTAGTTTAATATTCCTAGCTCTGCGAGGCCAGACAAAATAGACATGTGTTTGATTTCACTTGCAGGCAGCAAAATAACCATGGTATTTAAAGGAGGTGTGTTTGTTCTGTTTGGTACTTATTAACAGGAGATTCAATGAATCACTGTACTTAGGAGTGTGGAGAAAAGTCAACATTAAAACAGTTGTCATTACTAGCCATTTACAAATTGAATGTTTTTTCACAATTTTAACATTTTACGAGCACAACTTTCAAATTGCGAACGCCATTTCTGGCTTGCTAAGCACAATTTCACGGGCAGTATGCCTTAGACATACTTAGTGTAGTATTAAGAACATTACATAAATAAATATCAGTGAGGAGGTATGTACCTTTAAAAATACTACCCAATTCAGTTTATTCCTCATCTCACTTCAGATTCATTTTGTAAAAGAACCTGCATAATTTGTGTTAAAATACAGTTTGCCTGAAATTGAACACTGAATTTTATATGTGTATTTACTAAACTTCAACATCTTGGAGGAATTCAATCTTCTTCATGGCAGTTGTCTGCAATTCAACATTGCTTACTACATCTTGAAATAGTGCATTTTGTGTATTATTTCGCAGCTTTCAGGTGGTATCTGCTTTTCGTAAGTTAGGAGAACTTTGACAGCTCAGGGCAATGGTGTGCACCTTGAGGGTGATAACCTTACCTGAACCCGGTGAAAAAAGGTCAGGGTAAATCATGTTGCGGTTACCATGTCAAAATATATCACATTTTTAGAAGTGAGCTGCTAGGGTTGGTGCAATGATACGTTCTTCAGTGAAGTGAACACCATCCTTAGTGAACAGCTATGGAATGGTGGCAGTACTTATGTTTAGAGTTAGGTGTGAGGCGATTGTTTTATAGATTTTGTCATCAGTTTGAAAAGTCCAAAAAAAGTGGTTCATCTTCATCGTTTGACCATCCAATCATTGCGTGATTGTCAGATCCATGCTTGATTGTCAGATCATTGCTTGATTGTCAGATCCATGCTTGATTGTCAGATCATTGCTTGCTTGTCAGATCATTGCTTGATTGTCAGATCATTGCTTGACTATTGGATTATTGCTTGATTGTCAGATTATTACTTGACCATTGGGTCATTTATTGACCGCAAGGTCATTGTTGTGGACAGTTCCTTGTGTACTTGTTGTAGTGAACACCAATGAGTTAGCTAGTATTATTCTATAAATCCTTACATGCAAAGACAACTCTTCCTTTGCCCCACCACATTGTTTGCTCAGTGAGATTTAACAAGATCGCCATCCAGAAAATTAACTCTAGATGGCAGGTGGACAAGGAAGCCTTTTGGCTTATCGAGAGTCCAATACTTTTTATCTACGTGTATCCCGCCCTTTTAAGGTATGTGTCGATTTTATTTTAAAACATTCACACTACTAGCACCAACTCAATCAGGAGATAATCTCTTCCATTCATTTACAGTCCTTTGTGAGAATGATAACTTTCTAATCTACACTGCTCCTTTACTAACGTAACTTCATGTCCTCTGGTCCTTCTATGTTAACAACATACGTGGCCATAGGGAGTGATTTATTCAGGTGCCGGCCAGGACAGGTTTATGCAGACAGATTTTTTCAACAGAACTATAAAGAACTGGAATGGTCTATCCGAAACAGTCGTGTCTGCAGCCATGGTGGACACTTCTCAAACTAGGCTGGGCAGATACATCTAAAGTTCCTGCAGTGCTATTGCACACACCTTCATATTGGTGTAATGACCTTAGTATTTTTACCAATTAGTATATAGACATAGAGTCCTCAAATGTGGCACGGACCAATACGTCACAGCCAGACAAAGTAATTCACCTTGCCAGACGCGGGTGGCAGGAGGAATTAAATACACACCTGGCACCCCCCAAAGGTAAGCAATGGCTGCTTCTCCCACCTCCCTTCTCCCTCCCCGATTGGCTGACATTTGCCCCAACGACATTTAGAACATTCCCAGAATCTCCCCAGCTCATCCATTGGGATTCCCGTGGTTTTTATTCCCCCTCCCCCTCCCCAGCAGCCCCCCGTTCGTTGGTCGAGTTTCAAATTTTGTTGAGCTGATGTTAGTAGTTGTCTCCTTCTGTTGACGGATGTCTGTGGATCTGTAGCAGCCTGTGCTCCCTGATTCCTCACTCCCTCCGTACCACCTCACTCCTCCCGTCCTCGTAACCTTGAAAGAGAGGACCATCATGTCGACGACCTTCAAAGTGCAGACCAAGCTAGTGATGGGAGGTGGACCGCAAAACGTAAGTGGACCGCAGAAAATAGTAGCGCCGCAGAAAATAGTGTGAATTACCTGTAGTGATTTTTCTTTTCATGCAAAAAAATTGTATGTATTGGAAGCAGTTTATTTTGCGATGTAGCTGGTCTGTTTTTAATGGACTTCCTATTTGTTATTTTTCCTTCTGAAGAATAATTAAACAATTTTGGTTAGTTTCTAGGATTATGGAAAGAGCTACAAAAATACTGGTGATTCTGAAAGATACTTCTCTGAATATTTTTAGTATCATGCTCTGAATAGTTTCTTCCTCTGTGTCAATTAAATAAGAAAATGCAATCGGTGAGCTGCACTTTTGAAAGTTTGAATGCCATAAGCTTTTTGTCATCTAGAGGTTATGTGCATTCTTACAAATGGCTTGATATATTTTGTCTGATCATATTTAGTTCAAATTATATATCAATTTAGTATTATTGACATAAATAAGATTTGTTCTAAACTTTTATAATGTTATGATATGAAATATAAATTGTATTGAAGTTACAATTATATGTGTTGAACCAAACTTGCTTTGAACAGTCGCACACACTGATTAATATGCTTAAGGAAATCACTTTCCTTTTACATTTTATTTGAACAAATGTTACTGTTGGACATTTGGTCACATTTAAATTGCAATGTAATTTGCTTGGAAAGCACAGGTTATGTCATAAATAGACCTAAGCATGGTTAATGTGATTAAAGTAACTACACTGGAGCATAAAGATATAATTTTGTTAATTACAAGTGGGGTAGGTGATTAAATGTATACTTGTAAGTCGATATACATAACACCATTACTTTGAATGATACTCCCAGTGGTATGGCTCATCAAAAGCTTCTACACTCCAATCATATGCCAATCTGCATTCTTTCCACCCACGTCCGTCCCAAGAAAGGAGATTTCCCGGCCGATACCACAGACATGGGATAACATAGTGTCTGACTAATCCATGTACATAAGTCAGTATGTAACTAGCACACGTACATTCACAGCGTTGTGAGGGAAACAGAACTTTGGACGAAAAGTCCATGTTTCTGGAAATCTGGGAAGTTGTCTTTGTACAAGACCAGGAATCTAACTGCTGGTAGGGGGCCTTGTTTTCCTGTGGGACTGGGGTTTATGGCAGCAGGAACCCATGGTGCATGGATATGGGAAATGCCTTAAAATGTACCTACCCGGGGGTAGGCAGCTGGGTACACTGACAGGCACTACAGGGGGTGTCAAGTTAAGGGTCTGCTTTCTATAGAGTGGAGCAGATGGATAGATTATTGCATAAGCACACTAATGTTATTCAAATAGTACAAAGTAGCTTATGCCCACCCATGGACCTAAAACAAAGGCACCTGTTGTCACCATTGCAATATTTTGATGTTAAACTAACTCTTGTTGGCCATTTAATTTCTGCTGTTGCCAGTCACAACATACATGCAGGAGATGACAAAGTCCAGGTAAACCTAACATCAGGTGCATACTTTATTACATACTGGTATTATTGATGTAATATAATCAGTGATGGATTCTTGTAGTGGTAAGTTATCATTCGTTGTTGTCATCTGCTGCCTTGATGAAATAGGGTTGACAAGTGTGCAGTAGTGTTGACAACTTGCAGTCACCTTTGGGTTGATCCCGATGTTGTAATGTACTGCTCCTCAATCATAGCCTGGAATGCCTGTCTGCATTGTACGCAGACATGCCACCCTTTTTGAAATCCATATTTGTGTCAAGAAGTTCTGTATGGCAAAGTGGTGTAGCATTACAGCGTTGGATTCTCGACTTAGAGATTCCATGTTTGATTCCTCTTTCTGCTGGTTTGAACCTTGGGCAAGTTTTTTTCACTCCAAGCAGTTCCAATTCTCTCAGGTGTATGGATGAGTACCTGGCTATAGACAGTGGTGGATATTTGTGCACGAATGGTCTTCACGTAGTAATTGTTGCACGGCTGAATGCTTTCCTCAGAAGTGTAAAACACAAGCTAGGTTTTGTCAAAAACTATCATGCAGTGGAATGCAACTACAACAAACCTAAACCTATGTTTGCCAGGTATCTACCTAGCATCTAAATCAATGATTTGTCTCATTCGGTGTGGTGACTTTAGAAGGAATTATGTACTAGTAAGGTCACCCTCATGACCAGGCCAACTTGACCTGACTAGGAATGCACTCTTGAATAACGAGATGACCGTATTATCAGGATTTATTTCCTTTACATGCTTGGTACAGAAATTAATTTGGAACCGCCTGAGGGTGACCTTAATTGTGAAGTGGCTGTATTACCAAGGTGTTGTTTTTCTATTTCAAACATGTGTATCATAACAGGATATGGTTGTAATCGTCCAAATATCCCACAATTCTGTTGGACATCTGTGTGATGTGGCTGGTTTGTGTTGCAAGAGTTTTTCATTTCCTTGTTATGGTGGTCTTTCTTTTTTACTAGCAGTTCCTCTCTGTGGCAATGTTCTCCCCAGCTTTATGGTTTGTAATTGCTATCCACTAGAATCCCAAACATACCACATATGTTGCACAGTCATACTAATCAAGCCAAGCTACTTAAACTAACCTATTTGGAAACAGCTGTGTTTCAGCAACTAACGTTCCACTTTGCCGACTGCATACTACATGTTGTTGACCCATTCCTGAAAGACTGTTGTCATGGCAATTAGGGTATTGAGTGACCCATCGAGTTGTTATATGCTTTGCAACGACTGGTTGACATGGTAACATGCAAATGAAAGTCACAGTGATGTCAGTTTTAAAGAAATTCTACTTTTTGACATTTTACTACCTGGATACCCCACTTAGGCTATAAATGCACAGGCAACGTTTTTGGTCCAGTTATGATGAATAGCTGTTATTTATAACACCGAATAATTGTGTTCATTTGTTTTACTGTTTAGATATAGTATGCATTTGATTAAAAGATCATATCTATGACTACACAACATTAAATCTAGAATCAGATATAATTGTTTTTGAAATATTACTTCAGTTAAGGGTGTGCCTATTGCCTTGCATGCAGACATGCACAAATTCACACAGCCGTAATACATCATAGTTCTGTGGAGCACAGTAGTAGTGTATTAAAACAATGTTTATTACTAATTATTTTCTGTTTTACTGTACAAACAGTTAAAACGTCTTAAGAATTATAAATTGGAGCAGGTCTTCCATTTGAGAACGTGCCGAGCAGGCTGAGTTTAATAGACGAAGAGAAAGCTCTTTGCTCCAGCTGTTGGTTCTTGGAACTGGCTGTGCCTAGAAGTACTGCTATAAATAGCCCGGTGCAGAGGTAACGATTACAGCGGCAGATTGTGAGAAGTGTGAAGCACCATAAGGAAGGAATGCAATCATTCCTCCGCACAACCTCCGCTGATAAGAACCATTTCTCCTACTTCCTTTTCAGGAATATTTTCACTCCCCGTCACACCTGGTCCATGTTTGACAAACACCTTAGGGTAGATTTTATTTGACAAGATTAATTATCAATAAGAAATCTGAAGGTCAAGCAATGATTTGAGGGTTAAACAATGTCCTGACAGTCGAGCAATCGTGAACTGGCTTGAAAAGAAAATCGTAGGAGTCGGGCAACTTTATAATGGCAATAGTGATTATGAAGCTGTTCCTACATTGTTTTAGATAAACAAACTAATAAAAGAATTATTGTGTACCTAACATATACCTAATAAATTTGCCTGACATCTGGAATATTTTGTTGTCCTTCACAATAAAGGCCAACTTTGTAACAACATGCCTTCTTCCTATCACACCTAGCTCAAATGATAAGTGCAGATTTCCAGGGTGTTTGTTATCATCAGAGCCTGCAAGTGATAACGCTTGCTGCTCTCCTGATGCTGACTAGTTGACTGGACCTGGCAGAGTGCCTGATTCTAGTCTAGCGGGGGAGTCAGGCAGTTGGTGGGTTGCTTTCAGAGGGACTGGGTTTCGCAACGGGTTGCTTCTCCAAACAGGAATGCGAGATGTTTTACTGACTGTCTACCTGCAGAGAGTTGGAAACTGAAGCCGGTTTTCTGAAATTCCTTGCCCTTG
The DNA here is from genome assembly GCA_963995525.1 of Escarpia spicata. NCBI lineage: Eukaryota > Metazoa > Annelida > Polychaeta > Sabellida > Siboglinidae > Escarpia > Escarpia spicata. The sequence continues at coordinate 6,595,744 of OZ023213.1, forward strand.
AAAGGTGTGTACAGGTATTTGTGCGACGTATGGTTTTGATGTGTTGGATTTTTATAAATTGTAGGAAATTACATTGCATAGTGATACTTTGGTGATAGGTCAAGGTTTCTGTTGTATTCGTTTTTATTAATATGGATATTAATATTGTCTCTTTATTCTGGGATAAACAATTATGAGTAGCTATAAACAAGTTAAATAAAGTTAAGTGTCGGTGCATCATTGTGCTCCTGTGTAGGTGTTTATAATGGGTTTAATGACTGAAGTGGGATCAATAAATTTGGTGATGTACCACTTGCAGATCAGCGTGTTCATGTAAATTGTTACAACTTACAGATTAAAGTTGGGTTAAACAAAAAGGTGAGAATTTACGAGCGAGAAACATGTGTTATCGAGACACAGGGAATTAGTGTGTTTTGCAGTATTTGTTTAGTCTGTCATAGCAGCTGTGGTAGAAAACATTCTAGGTCAGATTACATCCAATGTGCTTCAGGAACAGGAATTTTATCCTTTGTATCTATCATCCACAAATCTTAGGTTATTTATGTGTTTTTATTAGATGATGAGGAACTTGTAATGATACATTGTAAACAACTTCAGAGTAATAGTTATAGCAAATTTGTCTATGAAAATATGGATTGTAGCTGCAAGGCACAAACTAATTTGGTCCAGTGTCAAAGCCTAGTACATGTAATATGGTTTATTGGGACCATATTTACAAGGTATTTACGTCTGATCTGATTTGGATGAATAACTTTAAACTCCCTGTCCTGGCCTGCCCGGTTTGATTTACCCATGGATATAAGGACAATCAGATATAAGAAACAGTTTGATCACGTGTCAATGTGTTCTTTATAGTGAAGGTTCACTGTAATTGAACATTTGGCAAAACAGTCATCCTTCAGCTGAGACCAAGATGAGGATATAGAACCTACAGAGTAGAGTTAAACTTAGCCATACAGTATGAATCGTGTTACCACTACTACACAGCGATACTTGGTTTTACAGGAGTGGTTTATAAGAACTGCATTATATGGAGCATTGTAAAGTATTCTCTGTTGGAAACACGTTTCATGACAGATGGATCACTAAACAGTCTTAGATGATCTATTCCTGGAGACTTTAGACAAAATGTGTGTTCTTTGATTTTATGATTTTGACAAATTTATAGATTGGAAACAGTTTGCAGTGGCAAAAAAAGTATTGTAATTTTCTAAACAATGTATTACTTTAAACTAATTTGTTTGACATTTTATTTTATAAAATTTAAGCACCTTATTTATTTTAGGCAAGTAACATGTCACCTGGTTTGATTTAGTTTTTTATATTTTTCTTATATATTTTAACATAGCTTTTATTTGCTCGGATTTACTTAAATTAAACTTGTGCTACTTCTAAACTATCTTATAATGTTATTTTTGTACTAAATTTTAATGAGTTTGACTTACATTTGTATCGTTGAGAGTGCCTTTGAGCAGATAATTTACTTAGACGTGTTTAATACCATAATGACTGTAAACATAAGGTACACAACAATAATTAAGTTGTAGATTTTTAAGGTGTCTGGAAACACACAATCATTATGGTAATATTAATAGTAATAAGTACGTTTATAAAGTGCCGTAAATCAAGAAAAAAGTCTCTTCGGAGGCGCTGAAATACATGAGATACATAATTACTAAAACTGCAATTAAAACAATGCTAATAATAATTTATTCACTGATACATGGATGAATCATCACAGCACTGTTAGAGTTACCCCCGGCACTGTACTGGCAGTGGGTACAGCACTGTTAGAGTTACCCCCGGCACTGTACTGGCAGTGGGTACAGCACTGTTAGAGTTACCCCCGGCACTGTACTGGCAGTGGGTACAGCACTGTTAGAGTTACCCCCGGCACTGTACTGGCAGTGGGTACCTCACTGTTAGAGTTACCCCCGGCACTGTACTGGCAGTGGGTACAGCACTGTTAGAGTTACCCCCAGCACTGTACTGGCAGTGGGTACAGCACTGTTAGAATTACCCCCTGCACTGAACTGGCAGTGGGTACAGCACTGTTAGAGCCCCAGCACTGTACTGGCAGTGGGTACAGCACTGTTAGAGCCCCAGCACTGTACTGGCAGTGGGTACAGCACTTTTTTCTTCCCTTGACCCCCCCTCCCGTCTCTACTCCAGCCTTATCAGGAGACCTGTCCTAGCTTCTGGGGAGAGATAATCTGCCCTCTTATCTCTGCTGGGGGAAGATCAACTTCTTCCTGGGGTTCTGGTCAGGAAGTCATGCTTGAGGTCAGATGGGGAGATGAAAATAGATCTTGTGGAGTTTTGCAAGAGGGTGAGGGGTGGGGTGATAACTGGGTGATTTTACAGGAAACCCGGTTTTTGTTTTGGTATGTGATTCTGATGTGGTTGGTTTGGTAAAACATCAAAAGACTGGTCATTGTTTTTAAACAAGAATATGTGTCCCAAGTTTTTAACAAATGTCTAACATACACGCATGCACACATGCATCCACGTAGGCACGCACGCACATACACAAATAACATTAACTTTGTTTTAAATATATTTGTGTCTTCTTTGTTGAACTATCATACAGGGACTTTGGTTCCTCATATGAAGATCACTGTGTACCGCAGATCTTCCAGAAGACCAACATAAACAAACACATAAGATCACTGTGTACCGCAGATCTTCCAGAAGACCAACATAAACAAACACATAAGATCACTGTGTACCGCAGATCTTCCAGAAGACCAACATAAACAAACACATAAGATCACTGTGTACCGCAGATCTTCCAGAAGACCAACATAAACAAACACATAAGATCACTGTGTACCGCAGATCTTCCAGAAGACCAACATAAACAAACACATAAGATCACTGTGTACCGCAGATCTTCCAGAAGACCAACATAAACAAACACATAAGATCACTGTGTACCGCAGATCTTCCAGAAGACCAACATAAACAAACACATAAGATCACTGTGTACCGCAGATCTTCCAGAAGACCAACATAAACAAACACATAAGATCACTGTGTACCGCAGATCTTCCAGAAGACCAACATAAACAAACACATAAGATCACTGTGTACCGCAGATCTTCCAGAAGACCAACATAAACAAACACATAAGATCACTGTGTACCGCAGATCTTCCAGAAGACCAACATAAACAAACACATAAGCTACAAAATCATACAAATTATGACATTATTTTATTTTTTTAATGGACTTGACAAGTAGTACATTTCCCCTACAATCCTAGTCATTAAAAAATATTAAATAATGATGAATGTATGCAATCAGTAACAAACTTGTTTTTGATGTAAGTCTGGATTATATCTACATTACACATATGCTTGCAGCACCATCTCGGGACATTTGTTGTTGTTTTTATTGCCCTTATGCATAGTTCTGAAGCGTAGTTGCTTTATTATGATATCTCATGTTTCGTAAGTTGTACACAGGTTTTTTTTTAATGGAACATCTAGTTTCCCCTTGAAATAGATCTGCAAACACATATTAGAACACTTGCAGTTTTAGCCTAAACACAGATAGGTCTTGTAGGAATAAAACCAAATTTACGAGCACAAACCGTTCTTGTAGGAATATGTGTTCTCCTTAAAATGTTACATCGTAATGGATATAATACAATAAGATGTTGGGTCCTCATGTAGTACTTCCACCCTGCTGGGTTTATACAGTTTGTGTTTGAATGTCATGGAGTATGAGGCAATGTGGCCTGGTTGGCAGCAACATTTCAACAAATATTCTTTGTTATTTGAGAATATGGATGACTTTGATTGAGACACTATTTGCTCTTAGTAGGAGTCTCCTGTCCTTTAGCTAACATTGATTTTTTATACTGATAAACATACCATCTGCAGCTTGTTTATATATTGTTTTAGTTTACTCTTTTAAACATCAATATAATAACATTTCCATGTATTAATTATCATGTTATAATTGAGAAGAAAAAAAAGTTTTCTGATTCTATGAAAGCAGTCTTATCCTAGATCATGATCCCTGCTGGTTTTGGGCGTCAACGTAGGGACAGGAACTGTTAACAAGCAATCTCCCTTCCCTGCTGTTAAAGCTACACACATGAAGCAACAGGACGACCACCATACTCTCTGCCACACTGGCTAATAATCTACAGTGTTAGTAATGTCGGCTGCCGTGTAGCAGCAAGTGATATGGTTGTCTTGCAGACATATTTTAGGGCCCATCTCCACCGAATCCCACCTTGTACAGGAGTATGTATGAGACTGGTGCTTCCCGGAATGGTGTATGACGTAGTTTCTAGGCCAGTCATATGTATGTGCAAATACGTAGTAATGAGAAGCATGTGTTGTCTGTGATAGAACTAAACTGTGTGTAGTGCCAGCATTACTGCCGAAGTGTGCAAGTGGATAGAGTTTCATTAGTAGGACCCAGAAGGTTTGTGGCATGTTGTGTTAGATCATAGGTAATGTTTTACGCATTGCTTTTTCAATGTTGTTCTTACTACAATTATTTCATATTAGATGTTAACATATTTATCGTAGCTTTAATAATTGTAAGGACGTACAGTGTAGGTAGGGATTTTATTAGAAAGTGAATAAGTTGGGTTTGCTATTATGATTATTATAATTATTAACTTGTTACACTGAGTACATATATTTCATTTGGAGTCCAGAAGTGTAATGTACAATGGTGTGCTTTTTGTTTTAGGAAAAATGACTGTTGTCCTTTCATTAGGCTTCTTGTTTTGGAAATATTTGTTATTGGTCAGAAGTGCATGGTTATTTATTTTCTACTGTCTGTCATTGTAAACATCTCAGAATGAGTGAAAATGTACAGCTTGCCAAATATGCAACTTGAAACTTTATTAAAGCCATGTTTCGACATAGTCAGTGATACATTGCATTGCAATTTAGGAATGAAACATTTTTTTAATGTCCCCAATCTGTGGGGCTGACAAACATGTTTCAGTTGTGTATAATCAAAATAAATACAGTTTATGTGTGGTCAGCAATACCCATGCATGAATGCTCAGTGTTTAGAAACAGGAAGCGTTTGTTGACACCATACTGCAAAGGTTGTCTGCAGATCAGCTTGTGTTTTGTGAACTTAATTAAGTGGTGACGGGTGAGGAATACTAGAATTGGGTTAATTGTTCACTTTTTAGTTCACTGTGTCTTTTGTGTAGTCCTTTAGAGTTGAGGATAGTTGTAGGTTTTTAGCTGAAAATATACAATAAAACATGTTGCATTTTCTAGAATACACCTTTGAACAGGAGCACATGGAGTTAAACTGACAGTTTTGTACATTCTGTGGTTATTGTGATAAGTTTATTTGTGTATTTGTATGTGTTTTCATTTGCCTCTGAATGGGCTGATATAGCACTTTGCAAATGTTAGTATTTATCAATTATTATCTTACTAAATGAATGCAAGCAGTAGACTTAAAGAATACTGATGAATAGTTAAATTTGCCTCCAGTGAGTAACCCTGGGTAGAATGAGGTATATGGAAGACGTTTTGATAACTGGTAGTTCTATTAATCAGATGCAATCTGTGCTGGTGAAGAGCCAAACCTTTTTGTAGTGGATAGCAGTCAGACTGGGAAATATGTCCATTGAACACAGGTGTCTGTTATAGTCAGGGCCAGTGTAAGCGATGACATGAGACTGGCTCTGATGTTTTTACGCAGGGAACTAGTGTATGATGTCGCCAGAGAAACTGGTCTCAAATGCCACTTACCAGATTTCACAGATGTAATACATTTTAGCTTTTTGTAGCAATGTTAATTTACTACTGCAGAATGTATCAGTTATGTGTATTAGGTAGCCAGACAATGCATTAGCTAGTTAAGCCATACATTAACCAAAAGGCCACATTTCATCCAGCAAGGGCACAAATTAGCCAACAAAGTAATGCATTAGCCAGCAAGGGCACACATTAGCCAACAAAGTAATTAATTAACCAGCAAGGGCACACATTAGCCAATAAAGTAATTAATTAACCAGCAAGGGCACATATTAGCCAACAAAGTAATTAATTAACCAGCAAGGGCACACATTAGCCAACAAAGTAATTAATTAACCAGCAAGGGCACATATTAGCCAACAAAGTAATTAATTAACCAGCAAGGGCACACATTAGCCAACAAAGTAATTAATTAACCAGCAAGGGCACACATTAGCCAACAAAGTAATTAATTAACCAGCAAGGGCACACATTAGCCAATAAAGTAATTAATTAACCAGCAAGGGCACATATTAGCCAACAAAGTAATTAATTAACCAGCAAGGGCACACATTAGCCAATAAAGTAATTAATTAACCAGCAAGGGCACACATTAGCCAACAAAGTAATTAATTAACCAGCAAGGGCACACATTAGCCAACAAAGTAATTAATTAACCAGCAAGGGCACATATTAGCCAATAAAGCCATGCGTTAGCCAGCAAGGACACATATGAGCCAGCAGGGACACAAGTCAGCCAGGCAGGCGACATATGAGGTGGCCAGCCAGCCAGACCGCTGTAGACTATGACATGAAAGGGAGGATCATGTCTCTCCACTACTAGTCTGTCACCCAATATGACAAGCTTCACACTATTCTATTTGTGTGCTCTGATCTTTGGCAACAGTGTCTACTATGAACAGTTGCTGTAGAATTGAAAAAATGTAAGCAAATAATTACATGGAAGCTTAAAAAAAGTTCAACTTTGCTGCCAGCATAGCATTAAAAATATAAGTTACAAAAAATTGACCTAAATATATGTGCCAATGAAAACAGTACACATTCCTGGTATTCACAGGGTTATGCAGTGTTTGGCTTTATACTGCTTATATGCTGCCATCTGTTGAATAGTACTTCTGTCAAAACACTTTTCAGTTATAACCGTAGTACTGTTGTTGTCCACCAGAGGGTTTATTGGAGATGTTCCTGCCGTGTGGGTTACTTTGGTGGAGAGAACACATCTGTTAGGGTTAGCTCAGTACACGTAGACAGACAGTCCGGTATGCTCACTGCAGATCTGTAAACAGGAGTATATGTGGTGCTTCCCGGCTTAACAGGATTGCAACCCAAAGTAATAGGAGAGCCAATGGAAAATGGAATCGGATCAAATCATTTTTTTGGCAAAAAACAACAATGCATAAAAAGCAAAACAAAACTGTTATGTTATGTGGAGGTCACATGGCATGTTAATTTGCTTTATTGAAAGTCTGACATAGTTGGTGAGATATTTACCAGTCTTACTTTTAAACATTCTGATGTTCCCATGCTAGTATTAAAAAAATTGTGCTGTTGCTAATTTGTTCCATTAATCTAGGGTCTTCTGTGAGAAAGAACACTTGCTATTTATTCTACATTGTTTCTTCAGTAAACTTGCTGCATGTCCTCTAGTTGTCTTTATTAACTGAAAAAAAATACTTATATTACCGGTAATAATCTTTGCAATTTGATGTATTCCAGTTTGTGTGTTTCCATGGTAACCGTTTCCTGGCATGGAGCTAGCAAGAATGGTGCTGTTGAGAAATCACTATTAGTCACTCGATGCTTTATCGTTCCTGTCATACTCTAACCTTTAGCTGTGGCAAGACTAGGTTTCTTTTCCAACATTGAAGTAAGCAGGCAAACTATTAGTTCACATTTCTGTAGCCAGACATGTGCTGTAACATTCTTTTGTCTGACAAACCTGTAACAAAGTACATAAATAATAATAAAATTTACCCAAATCTATTTTTAATGATTTTCTCCAAAACATAAGAGGTCAAAACCCACCGAACAATCATTAAAATAAAATGCATGTAGCATGTTCAAACAGTATCATTAATAAAACAGTTGTCCAGAATTCAACTAATGTTGTTAACAAAAACGTATTGCCACACAATTGTTTTATATATTGATGAGTTTCAATTATTGTGAAATACAATGCAGAATGTGAGTTTTCTATGCCTGATCTTCATTTCTGATCAACCATAAGCATGGTAAAAAATTATTTTTGCACTATATTTCAACATGTCATTGTCCATCTAACAGCTCATTGTTGTCTTTTCTCAGGTTGTATATTTGCAAAGTTTACCTGTGTAGGGATTAGTTTTGGGTGTCCAAAGCCCAACTTTGCATGATACCAAACACAATATGTAAGAAATGGTGACTACGTTTTATAAGCTTGAAGATGCAGGTAAAAAGCATGGTGCCTCATATAAATCAGATATACAATACATAAAAAAATGGTTAGGGATTCCTCTGTAGAAGTCTGTTTTAAAGGGCTATTGCGATCCGTGAGGCTGGGATTATGTTTCTAGAGAAATCATTACTTGTTTGTGGACCACATGTAACATGGTCATGTCTGAATGGTGTTTCATTCAAAAGGTCAAAGGATGAAATTATAGCTATGACTTCCACTGTTAGGTAGAAAGGTCAAGGGGTAGAGCCCTGTGATGGTCACATTAGGTGAATGTTGTGGAACTTAATATACAGTGTATGCACTGGTTCACAAGGGAAATATTTATTCTGTGATGATAACAAATGGATGAAAGCGGGGTGAACTTAGATCACGTTTTTCATGATATTTTAGTGATGTCCTAATTAGAATGTGCTTACCTATAATGTTGTGTTCCAATTAATCAACTTTGTTGGAGTTTGATGCTTTTGATCAATTTGTCGATTGCAATCTTGTATGAAAGATGATCGTTTTGATTTTATAAAAGTTAATATATTAAATATGTTCGAGCATGTAAGTATGTGCATATACATATGTGCGTGCACATACACACATATACACATGTGCACATGTGCACACATGCACACGCACAGGCACGCACGATCATAACACATGGCCTACACAGTATAAAGAGTAATACTTATAAGATGGGTGCAACATTTAGGTTCACAACAGTGCACATGTAGCATGAGGAATCTCTGCTTTGTGCCATGTAGCTTGGGATGTCCGTGACACACATCGTTACACTGGCTTGGCCTCACAGTGGCAGGAGACTGGGACCTCAGAGTTCTAGGCAGGCACTATCAGGTAACAGGGAGGCAGGAGGTGTTACTCATCCTCCAGTTGTTTACCTGGCTAGGGGAAGGAGTGGAACAGCCTGGAAATCCCAATCCTAATAAAGGAACAAGCTGCCAGATTACTGGCTGGGAGAACATGGCTGTGTTAATGTGTGTGTGTGTGTGTGTGTGTGTGTGTGTGTGTGTGTGTGTGTGTGTGTGTGTGTGTGTGTGTGTGTGTGTGTGTGTGTGTGTGTGTGTGTGTGTGTGTGTGTGTGTGTGTGTGTGTATGTGTGAATGTGTGCATATGTATACATGTGTGTGAGTGAGTGAGTGAGTGAGTGAGTGTGTGAGTGAGTGAGTGAGTGAGTGAGTGTGCGCGCGCGCGTGCATGTGAGTGAGTGACTGGGTGGGTGGATGAGTTAGCGAGTGAGTGAGTGAGTGAGTGAGTGAGTGAGTGTGTAGGAGTGCAAGTGTGTAAGTGTGTGTTGGTAAGTGTGTGTGTGTGCATGCACGCCTGTGTGTATATATGTGTTAGTGTGTTAGTATTTGAGTGGATGAGTATGTGTGTGTTTTAACACATGCATTGGTAGTGTGTATGTGAGCCTGTGCTCACGCGTGTACATACATATGCACACATATGCAGATGTATGATTGCGTATTAGTGCATGTGTACATTCTGGTGTGGGTGGATTGGTTTATGTGCACTCTTGCATGCTCGTACGTGTCCATGTGCACATGCATCCATGTGTACTCAGTCGTACTACAGGCACATATGGCTCTATGGCTGACCTAATCATCGCTGGACCCGTGAGACATCCAACGGATAACTTTATCACCTGTAGCACTGGCACATGTTGGCACTACCATTGAGGCAAGATTCTAGACCCAATAACAACATGGTGATTTTGACAGTCCGATTAATTCACAGACATTGATAGGTTGTCTGTAGAATCATATATACCGGGTGTATGCTTTTAGTCAATCTTGTACCATGTCTCAGATTTCTCCTGTCATTCCTAAATGTGCAGTGGCTGACATGTTTACACAAAAGGGAGAATAATCAGTGGTTATTTTAGTCCCAATGTGGTGTTTTTTTCTCGAAGAGAAACAATGTTTTGTTTCATCTATACTTTGAACAATATCCTAGTTATTTGTGTTTTGTTATTTTGGAATGTGATATTTAACGTAGCAATTACTTGTTAAGAACATTTTTGAATCTTTCTGAATATTTCTACCAGCTCACTCATAATTGGTCATGTGACATGGCTGTAGAGAAGTCAGTCTTTCAGCACAGACTGAGCAAGTCAGTTGACATTTCTACAAAGAACACAAGTTTCCTGAAAGATACTTACCATGTCAAATGACATGAGAATTGTAGCCAACTTCTCAGTAGATATGCTACATTATCTAGCATTGGTTCAATCAAAGAAAGACCTGTTAAATACAATAAATCTGTTTCATATGTCTTCCCTCCAGTGGATTGCAGTGGTGCAGTGGCTAGAGCTTTGGACTCTTGACCGAGAGAACCCGGGTTCGAATCCTGTGCTGCAGTGTCAAACCTTGGGCAAATTTGTTCACTCTATGCCGCTCCAGTTCACTCAGCTCTATGAATGAGTACCTGGCTATAGACAGTGGTGGATAGTTATGTACGAATAGTGTTAATTATTAATGTATTAAATGCTACCCAGAGAAGACGAGATGGTGTTCGATTAAACAGGTCTGCCAGGGAGTAAAGTGTAAAGCACTTTGAGTAGTCCTTAGGACTAGATACTGCGCTATGTAAGAACTTTTACTTTACTTTTTTCCATTCCCTGTATTGCTCAACCATATCTCCAGTCTTACTGTCAGTCTTGAGTACCATATCATGTAAGCAAATGTATCACTGTTCAACAAGATATGTACCCTTGTTTGTGATCCATAAATGATTTGACACAGTTATTCACATGTATCGATTAACAATTCTGCCCTATAAACATAAATGTTGATTTTGAAAGAATTCACTTAGAAATGTGTGTATGATGCACAATATTAGTCTTGTAAGTGGCATGTTTTAATCACGTAACAAACATGCCCTAATTGTGTAATATACATGCCCTGATTCTGTAGTAGACAAGCCCTGATATTGTAATGTACATGCCTTAATTATGTAACAGACATGCCCTAATTGTGTAATAGACATACACTGATTATCTCAGGTCGGAGAAAGACACTCAAGAAAAGCACAGCATTAAATTCTAAACAACTGTTGTTGTGTTTGTAAAATACATTGCCAATTGGTAGATCAGAGGTCAGTGGTCCAAGGAAGCCAACGAATATTGAAAGGAGTAGACCCTGGCACCCTGGAGGAGAGGCACATACAATTGGTAGATCAGAGGCCAGTGGTCCAAGGAAGCCATTGGATATTGAAAGGAGTAGACCCTGGCACCCAGGAGGAGAGGCACATACAATTGGTAGATCAGAGGTCAGTGGTCCAAGGAAGCCAACGAATATTGAAAGGAGTATACCCTGGCACCCTGGAGGAGAGGCACATACAATTGGTAGATCAGAGGCCAGTGGTCCAAGGAAGCCATTGGATATTGAAAGGAGTAGACTATGGCACCCGGGAGGAGAGGCACATACAATTGGTAGATCAGAGGTCAATGGTCCAAGGAAGCCAATGAATATTGACAGGAGTAGACCCTGGCACCCGGGAGGAGAGGCACATACAGTTGGTAGATCAGAGGCCAGTGGTCCAAGGAAGCCATTGGATATTGAAAGGAGTAGACCCTGGCACCCAGGAGGAGAGGCACATACAATTGGTAGATCAGAGGCCAGTGGTCCAAGGAAGCCATTGGATATTGAAAGGAGTAGACCCTGGCACCCAGGAGGAGAGGCACATACAATTGGTAGATCAGAGGTCAGTGGTCCAAGGAAGCCAACGAATATTGAAAGGAGTAGACCCTGGCACCCAGGAGGAAAGGCACATACAGTTGGTAGATCAGAGGCCAGTAGTCCAAGGAAGCCATTGGATATTGAAAGGAGTAGACTATGGCACCCGGGAGGAGAGGCACATACAATTGGTAGATCAGAGGTCAATGGTCCAAGGAAGCCAATGAATATTGACAGGAGTAGACCCTGGCACCCGGGAGGAGAGGCACATACAATTGGTAGATCAGAGGCCAGTGGTCCAAGGAAGCCATTGGATATTGAAAGGAGTAGACCCTGGCACCCAGGAGGAGAGGCACATACAATTGGTAGATCAGAGGTCAGTGGTCCAAGGAAGCCAACGAATATTGAAAGGAGTATACCCTGGCACCCTGGAGGAGAGGCACATACAATTGGTAGATCAGAGGCCAGTGGTCCAAGGAAGCCATTGGATATTGAAAGGAGTAGACCCTGGCACCCAGGAGGAGAGGCACATACAATTGGTAGATCAGAGGTCAGTGGTCCAAGGAAGCCAACGAATATTGAAAGGAGTAGACCCTGGCACCCAGGAGGAAAGGCACATACAGTTGGTAGATCAGAGGCCAGTAGTCCAAGGAAGCCATTGGATATTGAAAGGAGTAGACTATGGCACCCGGGAGGAGAGGCACATACAATTGGTAGATCAGAGGTCAATGGTCCAAGGAAGCCAATGAATATTGACAGGAGTAGACCCTGGCACCCGGGAGGAGAGGCACATACAATTGGTAGATCAGAGGCCAGTGGTCCAAGGAAGCCATTGGATATTGAAAGGAGTAGACCCTGGCACCCAGGAGGAGAGGCACATACAATTGGTAGATCAGAGGTCAGTGGTCCAAGGAAGCCAACGAATATTGAAAGGAGTATACCCTGGCACCCTGGAGGAGAGGCACATACAATTGGTAGATCAGAGGCCAGTGGTCCAAGGAAGCCATTGGATATTGAAAGGAGTAGACCCTGGCACCCAGGAGGAGAGGCACATACAATTGGTAGATCAGAGGTCAGTGGTCCAAGGAAGCCAACGAATATTGAAAGGAGTAGACCCTGGCACCCAGGAGGAAAGGCACATACAGTTGGTAGATCAGAGGCCAGTAGTCCAAGGAAGCCATTGGATATTGAAAGGAGTAGACTATGGCACCCGGGAGGAGAGGCACATACAATTGGTAGATCAGAGGTCAATGGTCCAAGGAAGCCAATGAATATTGACAGGAGTAGACCCTGGCACCCGGGAGGAGAGGCACATACAGTTGGTAGATCAGAGGCCAGTGGTCCAAGGAAGCCAATGAATATTGAAAGGAGTAGACCCTGGCACATACAATTGGTAGATCAGAGGCCAGTGGTCCAAGGAAGCCATTGGATATTGAAAGGAGTGAGTAGACCCTGGCACCCGGGAGGAGAGGCACATACAATTGGTAGATCAGAGGCCATTGGTCCAAGGAAGCCATTGGATATTGAAAGGAGTGAGTAGACACTAGCACCTGGGAGAAGAGGCACATACAATTGGTAGATCACAGGCCAGTGGTCCACGGAAGCCAATGAATATTGAAAGGAGTAGACCCTGGCACTTGGGAGGAGAGGCACATAAAATTGGTAGATCACAGGCCAGTGGGCCACGGAAGCCATTGGATATTGAAAGGAGTAGACCCTGGCACCCGGGAGGGGAGGCACATACAATTGGTAGATCAGAGGCCAGTGGTCCACGGAAGCCAATGAATATTGAAAGGAGTGAGTAGACCCTGGTACCCGGGAGGAGATGCACATACAATTGGTAGATCAGAGGTCAGTGGTCCAAGGAAGCCATTGGATATTGAAAGGAGTGAGTAGACCCTGGCACCCGGGAGGGGAGGCACATACAATTGGTAGATCAGAGGTCAGTGGTCCAAGGAAGCCATTGGATATTGAAAGGAGTGAGTAGACCCTGGCACCCGGGAGGAGATGCACATACAATTGGTAGATCAGAGGTCAGTGGTCCAAGGAAGCCATTAGATATTGAAAGGAGTGAGTAGACCCTGGCACCTGGGAGGAGAGGCACATACAATTGGTAGATCAGAGGCCAGTGGTCCAAGGAAGCCATTGGATATTGAAAGGAGTAGACCCTGGCACCTGGGAGGAGAGGCACATACAATGTTGTAGAGTCAGCATACCAGTATATAGACCGTGACATCAATTGTGACAACTGATTGATTGTGGAGCACTGTAGTCTATCGGTTAAAATGTCAGACTGTGAGTCGAGTGATTCCAGGTTTGAACCCTCCTGGTGTTGTTTCAAACATTGGACCTGTTTGTTCACTCTACATTGCTCCAGTTCACTCAGCTGTGTGCATGAGTACCTGCTACAGACAATGTGGATATGTGTGTATGAATGTGTGCATTAATTGCAGAATGGCTTAATGCATCCTAGAGAAGTTGAGATGATGTTCATTTGAATAGGTCTGCCAGGGAGTAAAATGTAAAGTGCTTTGAACAGCCTGATGACTGTTCAAAGCACTTTATGTTAGGTACATTTACCTCTCAAGAAACTTTTTTGTTTTTTCGCTGTATAATCTTGACTGCTTCTCACAGCCTTCTTCAGCAGACTGAATTTACGGTCGTGTCACAAGACCTATGTCATGTGACACACGCTGGAGCATGACTGGCGGGATCTCCTGGCTTATGTCTCTGTTCAGTGAAGGCTTCCCCCTGTAGATGTTAATCACCTCCTTGATCTTTCTCCTCTGTCAGTTCTCCTCGAGGTCTAACAACTTGAATAACCAAGAATCCAGATCATCACAACATTCAAGGAACTTACCTTTACTTTCACAGTTACGCATATTTTTGTCGATTGCGATAACTTGCGTTAATGTAAAACAACTGTCGAATTACATCATAAGAAACGTCATTTACGGACTCGTAGGGAAACTCATCATGTCTTTGTCATGTCTTCGAGACTGGACAAAGTGACCTGCATAGCAAGGTGACCGTATTAGCGAGACTCATTTCCTGTACAGAAATAATTGAGACTATACCAGCGTGACCTTAATTATGAGGTGGCTGTGTTACCAAGGTGGCCGTAAAGCGAGGTGCAACTGTATAATTGTGATGGTGACATCAGTTTGTGGATGTAACAACTAACTGACCGTGTCTGTCTCTTGCAGCAGGTGCCCACTGTGTCCGCGCCTCTCAGGGCTGTCATCACCAACGTGGAGACAAGCAGCAGTATCAACATGGGGGACACGAGTGACATCAACAACATGGAGGATGAAGAGAAACTACATGACCTGGTGAGTCCCTCCCATTCACACGCCCTTCATCATCATCATTGTGCAGTTGTAGTGTCCTGTGGTTGGGTGAAGGCCTCAGCGTGTTGTTTCCAGATCTGCCTGTCTTGCGCTATCCTCTGCCTGATGGTGCCCTTCCAGTACTCGTCTGTTTCGTCTCTCCACCGTCTTGCCAGTCTTCCTCTAGATCGTTTCCCTTCATAAGGTTTCCAGGTTGTGACATGCGATGTCCATCGGTTATCTCATAGTCTGCTGATGTGCCCTGCCCAGGTCCACTTCTGTCTTCTGATTAGTTCTGTCACATCTATGACCTTTGTCTTCTCTCTTACCCAGATGTTTGTTTTTCTTTCCCAATATGTGATGTTTACCATACTTCTTTCCATCTTTATTTGCGTGGCTGCTAGTTTGTTTGTTACTCTTAGCAAGAAATAACGTTTTGCCAGTCTTGAATTAACCAAAAGTGAGCCTTTTAGTGTTCAGATGGCTTGCTTCGAATCCAGTCACATCAGTCACTGCCATTATTGGCCATCACTGAAAAACTAGTGTTATTTGGGCCATTTATTTAATTTAATCTGATCTATTTGATTTGTATCACTACCAGTTGTGACAAAGATAGTCATTAACGGGCCCCTAGACTTGGAACTATTAGTTTGTGTCAATCTTGAAGATGGGCAGACTGGTTTATGGCTAAGCCACTGTCCCTCATCCCTTGTGTGTTAATTGACCTATCCATCAAATGACCTGCTGCAATAGCTCTGTCAAATCATCAAAAGTTGGATGATGAATATGTGGCGTGTTCATGCATTCTGTAGTGTTTTTTTTTTAAATTCTGGCCAAAAATGGTTCTTTGTGACAAAAAACAATAACGCAAAGCCTATAAAGTGTGTGTGTGGGAATGTTTGATTTATGAGATGTCATGCATTTATAGTAATGTAATTGTTATCAACATTGTTGACAAAGGTAGAGCTTGATGGAGATCACATGCAAAGTTTTGATTGTGACATGCATAGCGACATAGTTCAACAGATCCATCAGTTTTAAACCATGGGCAACTACCACGACCGTTACATTATTTTGAACTTAAACCCGTTCCCATGACCATTTAATTTCTGCTTTTGCCAAATACAAATTGCAGTCAGCAGAACAACTTTAGTGGTGTCTTCTGGGGAGTGACTGACAATTGAAACAATTATAAACTTGAAAAGAACTTCATTTTGTGTTTTTTTCAACGTAGTGAAAATAGCTTTTGTGTATGTTTTTGAAATATAAAAAAAAAAATTAAATTGAATTGTTACAGGTGAGCTAAATTCACAGACATTGTGAAATCTTGTCTTGTTATGATAAATATGAAACAAATGATGTGAAATTTGTATTTGAACTCAATGTTGGCAAATTAAACTGTAACTAAGTACTTCTTTAAAATACTCATGTGTACATCCACTCTATGTTCATTTTGTTAGTGCATTATTTTCATTGCTAATTTTTATGTGTGTTATTGACCTTTTTGTTAAAAGTTAATGGTGTTGACATGCAAACATGTTTGCATTGATATTAACGAGAGATATTTGTATGCATAACATTTATTTGTTTTTTGATAGCATTTTATTGTTATTTTTCCAGCTGAGTCAAACAGAGAATTTTGATGAGAGGCGAAAGATTCGTGCACGGTTGCGGGCAGTGCGAGAACAAAAATCAGGTTTGTGCCTGCTAGATAACAGCTTCACACAGAAATATTTGTCTTCCATCAGTGCTGTTCTATTTATTTGCTAGATGCATATTTTAAAATAAAATCATCTTGAAGAATATAAAATAATGATCTGTTTGCAGAACGTAATAGTTATTTGTATCAGGCAACATTGTTGGTAGAACATCTGTCATCTGCAAATGTTCAGATGCTTGCTTCCCCAGCCGCCTGGAACCGTCCTTTAATTTTGACAATGCATGAAGGTGGCATCACCCTCTGGATAATAATGCAACTTTGGGTTTGCTGGATTCTAGTGTATCTGCGGTGCGCTAGGGGTATTTAATGTATGGCTTTATATTTGAATTTTTTAGTAAGGGCTGTTTCAAAATATCGATTGACAAAGTGTTTGTAGATATACATAGCATTCTATGCAAACACATGCAGACACGACATATCATGTTTTGCAAGTTTAGTTTAAACTTTGATTTGTATATTTGGAACCAACTTGTCCAGAACTCAATTATGTTTAAAATAAGCACAATTTGCAATGTTGAAAAACAAAGTACAAAAAATGTAAACCCAAAAATTATATACTGGTGTTTTATGCTTGTGCTGCAGGGACATGGAATGTGTTTCATAAAATGATGTGGAGGTTAAAGGGGTAATAATGTAAGCTTCATTGCTCTCACAGAGGAGTGGGCAAACAGGCGTGCTGAGAGAGAGGCAGCCCGTGCGGAGGCAAACAAGCTCCGCCAGCTGCAGTCCGAGCAGGCGAAACAACGCAAAATGAAGCAGTATGAAGAACAAGCCAAGGACCAGCGCAAGGGTTCGGGGGCGGTGGAGGAGGGCATCAAACGCAGGGTCGCCGAGGCCGACGCAGAGAAACAACGCAAGCTGGAACAGTACAAGGAGATAGGCAAGGTGATGTCAGCTGCCTACCACAGTGGTAAGTTCTTGTTTCTCGTCCGTGTGTCATTGTTTGGGTCGGCTATGGTATGGAAATGCAGTGAAACCTGCCTGAATGAACACTTGTCCATAATAAAAACCTGCTTTTTAGGCAGTGTTGATGAAAGACAATCCCCAATCTTAGCCCTCTGGTGTCTATCGGTTAAATATGACAAAAAACTCTCTTTACGGTTTTACAGGCACATTTCAGATGTCTGTAAAAAAAAAAGGTTTACAATGGACAGGACAGTACTGAATGTTCTGAATGAGTAGTTTGCGCTGTCCACTAGGTCTACATGTTCATAGAGGTAATCTGGCCATAATGGATATGTTGTGCATTCCTGACGATGTCCACCTATAGACAGGTTTTACTGTATTTCTTTTGGGTCAGTTATGGTGTAATGGGATAAGAATTTCCCCATGCCAGAAGTAGTCATCTATTAGGACCAAAAGTAGGTGTTGGTTTTGAGGTGGTTTTTCAGTAATATGTTTAAGTTTAACATTTTATTTGTTAGACTACATAATGTAACCATAACTGTAATAACTACTGCAATTATTTGCAGAAAAAAAGAAATAAAATCAATAAGAACACTAACTAAAACTAGCTATTGCTGACATGGCTATACACCTTGTTGCTAAAAGTGATGTCATAGGTCAAGGAGCAGCGTTGTTCACTGCACATATGCATTAGCAGTATACGTAAGCCTACTTCTTGCACGAGTCTACTCTCGGCCCATTTCACTGATGTAATTGTGTGACTTCTGTTATTTTAAAAAATGTGTGTCATTTACAGTGGAACCTCATTAATCCGGAAGCTGATTATCCACAAATCTTGGCATCTGCACTCCATTATATGAAAATTTTGTAATGCTGATGTACCCCATTATATGCATAACTAGTTTACCCAGAACACACGTACGCTGGATTAATGAAGTTCCACTGTATAAATCTTGTTAAAATGTTCTTCTTTTTATAAGTTTTGGTCATATTTGTTGAGTTGCTCCCTCCTACGACCCCCTTCCTCCCACCTTCCCTGTTTTCTGTTCCCCCTTTCCCATTTGACAATATGTGTCCCTGCCGTTTAACACTCAACAATTAACCATGTAGCAAGGCAAGTCTAACTGTCATAGCCAGTAAATTTAAATGGGTAATAATTAGTTTTCAGAATTTGTATTGCCTCTTAATACTGGTTATTCATACAAAAAGGAGACAAATGTTATAAAAATGCAGCAGGTTTGATGAGAAAGTAAGATGAGCAGAGGAAGCACTTGACTGGATGCTGTGTTTGGATGATTTTTGTATTTTGTGCTTTCTTACAGCTTCTAATGCCTTGCTGCTAAATGCTAGCAAGACAAGAGCTAACTAATAGAATACTCAGTGGTGAAATGAAATGTAAAACTTTGCCTTCTCACTGCTGTATAGTCTACCAATCTTTGTTGGTACTTTATTCCAAAATGTTACCTTCTGGAAATGTCACATTTTAGAAGCTTCTTCTGCATATATTTAAAACCCACACATTTAAAACTGTTAGTGTTTAGTGAAATGCTTTTTGTGTTATTTTGTTCTGTCTTCTTTTCCAAGTGTTGATTTATTTATGTCCATCTAATTATTGATAATATTTAATTCTTTCAGTTCTATGTTATGTCTGTGTTAAAATGACTAAACATGTGCCCACCTCTTGTTTGACTTTTTTTATTCAACAATCGTTTAATAAATATCTAATCTTATTGTTTAGGACCTGGTGAGTATACAGAACTTTACGCTTCTCTTTTAAGTTCTTTCTAACAAACATTCATTTTATTGCATGCTTTTGTGTTACTTTTGGCATTGTCGTACCACAGCATGTAACATGTGCATTAATTTGATGGTGTAATAGAGTTATATTTGTAATAGCAGTATTTATGTATTTATCAAAATAATTGAGCTTTTGCACAACTTTGTCATGTGAGGTGTATGTTTCATGAGGCTGCAAATTGGAACTGCTGTAATGTTTATTATTTCTGCATTATTGCTATTAACATCCCTTGAAATTTTCTGATACGGTGCACTGCACTAAATGTGTGCGTGGCCTTGAATGTTGTGTATGTGAAGGAGAGCATAGGTGGTAGATGCCTTATGATTGTAGATCAGTCTAATTTAGAACTAGATTCATTTCTGGCCCTGGAGAAATGTAGAAAAGTTTCAAATTTCCTGGCAGTGTGTTGCCATAGTGACATAATGTGTAGCCCCAGTTGGCACCGATACCACTATCAGAGTTGTAAAGCATGCTGATAAAATATGGATGTGAATAATCTAACAAACTGCTTCAAAGCTGCGTTCTGCCCATCAGTGGCATACTGAATTTATTATACATCTTGAGGATGAAAATGTAACATCGGATTTGAAGCAGAACTGGTCAGTATATTGTTATGGTAACTTATTGAATGCATAGATATAATATATAATCTTGTAACAAGGCAATTACAGTATTGTTAACCTGTTTATAAATGTTTAAAACAAATTTGGTTTTGGCATGTTTGCCTATTCTCATACAGTTGTGATTGTGTTCTGTCTGTTAGACGCAAGCCTTAGGGGCTGGTTGGTAGTTCCTGAGATGGGATTCCTGTTGGTATTAACTGCTGTATTAGATGGTGTTCTTGAAAACTTGATACTTTCCGTCCGGAGTCAGATTCCCTTCTAGATATACATGTTGTCATTTCCTTCTGTATTACTATAGATAGGCCTGTGTAGCTGTTGATTTCGATTTATCATATATATTAATGTACCAAGTTGTGAGTGTGTCTCCTACAAGGTGCCTACGTCCACTGACATCTTTCTATCTTCATTTGTTTACTTGGACCAGTGGCCACAGATCAACCAATTGGCAATGTATTTAAAAAAGATTGTCATTTAATTATTTTGAGTTATTTAGTTTTACAGTCGACACATTTAATGGTCAATCATTCTCCAGGGGGTGCTAGTGTGGAATTGCATTCGGTTTATCAGGACGCTGTTATCTGCTGCATGCAGTGCCGAAATTGCTGACAGCAAAAAATTAAATGGTCAACAGGAATGAGTTTAAAATCAAAATACTGTACTGTATTTGCTGCCTTTGGGGTATTATTTGGTGGGTTAGGATTTAAGTAGGTTTGGATTAATGATGTTGTGAAAACATTTTCTTTCTATTGTAATAGTGGATTTTTTAAAGTTGTTAATAATCCCGGGTTGTGAATATATTACTATGTTACATATTACGTAATAAACCACTAATGTTCCTGTGTATTTGATGGAACTTCTGATCCAGTTGACTTAAGGCAAACCTCGGTAATTAAGTAGTCTATCTGTCTCATTTTCTTCTAATGTATAACTAGAAATACATCCTGCAGCTGGTTGTTTGCCTGAAACCACTTGTTTCTTAACCTGTCCCAAAGTTCTCTGTTGCTTCAGGTTCCAGGCCTACTTCTTTCTGCGGTAGCACATTCAGCATTCAGCAGTTTTGTGAAGTTGTAGTGTTGGTTCCTTTTCCTCCAGGCTACCAACCAACTTCAACAATTTGAAGATCATTGCTGGTGTTTCAGCTCTATGTTGGTTAGCACAGGATGGACACTATTCACAACAGCTGGTTACTGAAACAACCCAGTTAAATGTAGCTGACCTTAGAAGTTCTTACAAAATGACAAGAAAAATATCGTAGACAATATTCACAGTAACTGATTACCAGAGCAACCATGTTAAATGTAGCTGACACTATTAGTTCTTATAACGTGACAATAAAAATACTTTAGTAGAAAATATTTACAATAACTGGTTACCCAAGCAACCCTGTTAAGTGTAACTGATTGACCTTAGATGTTCTTATAAAATGACAAGAAAAGTACAATATAAAATATTCACAATAACTGATTACCTGAACAGCCCTGTTAAACTTAGCTGACTCTATAAGTTCATACAACATGACCAGAAATATACTTAGTATTATATTTTGCAAGTCTGTTTCAATTGAGCTCAAGGAAAAGCAGACAGCTGTGCCACCTGATCGAATATCTAGCTGTCAAAACACCACAATATATATATGTTTCTTATATTGTTTTGAGGATTAATGACATTTTTGTAACAACAAAATTTTAGCAAGAAAATATTCAAGTGCTTATGTATTAGATAAGCACTTGAATATTTTCTTGCTAACTTTCCATTGTTACGAAAAGTAAGTAACTATATTATAGTTACTTATCCTAAAACATTTTACCTCAGGAAAATAATAAATAGAAAGAAAACGTGTCCTACCAACCTTAAGATATGAGAGCAGGTAAGAGAAAAAAATTAACAATTACTGTTATTGTGGAATGCCTTATGAATGAAAGATATTGGTAATATTGGCACGACAGTGGTCAGTCAATGTCCAACTCCACTGACCAGCTGTTCCTCATTAGTTGTACCCACCCAGGGCAGACCAAGCTAGAGTACCGGTAAGTATGTTTCTATAGCAAAGATGTGTTTACAATTATGAGGGTTGTAGTTATTTATCTAGGTTCAAGTTTACCATTAGTTACGTAGCCAACAGCTAATAAGTGTTACGTTTGGCTAATAAAAATGAGGTTTGGCTAAACAAAATGAAAGTGGCTAATCAAAATAAAACTTTAGCAAATTTGGCTGGGAAAAAAACACTACTTAGCAAGATGGATAACAAAAAAACTATGAGTCCAGTTTATGTTGATATATTTCAGTTTTAAACCAATATTTGTAACAATTTAAATTAGATACCTTATCAAACATTGTTTAAAATGCAACTTATGTATTTTAAGTCCCCATTCTGAGAACATTTAGTTAACTAGTATAGCTGTATTTTCTTTTATGAAGATCAAGGTATTAATCAATATTAATCATTTTGTGTCCCTAATCCTGATGAACTATATAAATGCCTCCTGAAACACTGCACAGGCTGGTGAACTGTTGCAGTTTGTAGGTGGCTATTTCTTGTAGGAAGTAAACAAATGGGAGTGGGTTGGTGATGTTAACTGGGGTTCAGTGATGACGTACTAGCCACACTAGCTGGGGAGGGTGATGTATGGAGGTGTTTATGGGTAGCTGTTGATGTATGTTTATATGTTTAATCCCCTGCCGCCTGTAACACCAGCAACAACACCCAAGTTTGGTTCCAAGCCTATCGTATGTGAAAGCCCTAAACATGTAGAAATGTCATGGTATAATCATGCAGCATACAAGTCTCTAAATATTCCGATTTTCCACTCTTGTGTCATCTGGTGTACATGCAGGACAATGTTGGTATTTTTATCACATAACCATAATAAAACCTGTGTTTAGTATTTAATAACATAAACTGCATTTTATTGAAATAAATGCTTTGCAGTCTGATAATTATATATTCAGAATAACAGATACATGTATTTGAAATGCTGTGTTAGCTAATGATAACTATTTTGAACATTTGCGATTTGAAACAAGAAAACAAACTATGATGTCAGAACACAATATGACTTTGTAACCAAGAGACTTCATAACAACATACTTCAATGTGGAATTAATAAAATTTACAGAAACAGACAATTTGCAGAATCCTGTTATAAGGTACTTCTGCCTGAGAGAAACACCTTTAAACACCCGTTCTGGCTAGCATTGTGATATAAGGATCGTCAGATATACAGATCAGTTTCACCAGTTTGCAAAGTGTTTCTTATCATGAAAGTACACTGTTTGATAATGATCTATCTCACTAAGACCAAGATGTCGCTACTGTGAGTGCCACCCTTAAACATTACAATGTTAAATTAATAAAACATTAATTAATTTATCATTAACAAATTTAAACTTAAATTAATGCTCATAATAACAATGACAAACATATACAAATATAAAGTAAATATGATAGGGAAATCAATATAGCAATAAAACATGTACCTTATAAAGTCATTTATGTCTTAAACATGTTCGTATAATCACATAAATCTTTAAGGACTTTGCACACACCAAGTACACAATAGCATGGTGATCCTGTTCAATCTTGCCCAGTCTAGTTCTGCTAGGATTGACCAACTCTTGGAGACTGGTAATGTTTTAATTGTGCCTGAGATCTGCCAGTTCTGCTGTTTGGCATCATGCCAGCGGGAGTGGGCTTCTAGGAGGGTTATTTCTGTCCTAGCTGGGTGCAGCTTGAGGAGGGAGTAGGTGGGAGGGTGGTGAAATGTCAGGTGGGAACCAACCTACCTACAGGTATATCATGTGAGACAGTCTCCCAGCTTGTCAGTGGCAGCGGGAGGTCGCGACAGAGTATTGGATTCTGTGGAGTGCACGTAAAAAACGTTGGTATGACATCGAGAGCGCGTGTTCTGGGACTGGAATGATGTGTATTTTGGAGAATATCTCTGGATATGGATCGTTCGTGCTTTGTTTTGTGGTTTATCCAGGACGGACTGGATAACGGAAGCGTACACGTGCTAGATAATAATCATGGATTACCCCTGGTGCTGGACTGCAGGAGATGTGTTCACACTATTCTGTGATCATTGTGGATATTCACAAGTGTTTGTGTTTTCAGACAGTCAATGGATTTATGATTGATCTACTTCCTGAATATGTTTGGTAGTGGTTTATGAGCATTTGATTTTAAGAATGGTGCTTTTTTGTCTTACTTGGGTAGTTGTTTGTCAGTAGTACAGCAGAACAGTACCTTACCTCTGTGTGTTTACTTTTGTACTCTCTCAAGCAAGTGGAAATGGTGTCTTATAAAATATGTAAATGCTATGCTATCAGAATGGTTTGTTTTGTAAAGGTCCATTATCAGTGAGTACAATTGTGTGTGTGTTTGCTAGCAAGACAGGTCTGCAGTAAATTACATTGGATGGTCTTGTAAGGGGGTTCTCTCCTACAGTAGTAGATTCATACATTTTGCTGATGGTTATCTTTCGTCATATTGCTCTGAGTGAAGGTTCTGGGCTTGTTTTGTGTTTCCCATCCTTTTATTAAGACCGTTGGATGTTAAAAAAATATACCAGAGAATTATGATAGATATATTAAAGGTAAAAGTAACCACAATACTTATGTCTCATGCAGTCAAAATGGTTTTCATTGTGTCAATATATAACCTGATATGGTGTTAGGTCTGTTAGAATAATATTTGTTTTACACTGTACCTGCTCTCAAATGTTACAATAGGTAGTTAGGACAGATTTTCTTTCTTCTATGGTTTTCTTATAGGACATATACGATAGGTCGGCATTTGTGTGTATATACTTGGTATTCTTTGTTGTCTTTCTTTATACTTGGATTTAACAAATTATGTATTTTCCATGTTGTAAGAACATCTAAAGTTAGCATCTTTTAGCAGCAATCGTAATGTAATGGGAACCAGAAATATTAACCCGGTGTAAAACCTGTTCGTGTAGGTTCCGACATGGCAACCCGCAACGCTATCAGTGTCGCAGACAAGGACAAGGAGCGCCGCCTACAGGAGTTCGAGGAAGAGGCTGTGTCGCGAACAATGTCGACCGAGCAACTGGAGGACGGCAGTGTCAGCACAACTAGCACAACGGTCAGCACACAGAGGAGCAAAGGTTTGTGGTCCACGTGACATGGTCCTTCTTCAGTTTGGTCCTGTATGGTCCATATGACAAGGCCCTTGAGAATGGTCCGTTGTGATCCATGTTAAGTGGTCCTTCGTTAGATGGGTCATTTGAAACAAAGCACACATAGTTTCTGTCTATGGTTGTCAGTTTTTTTAATGGCAATTAAAATTTATTTTAAAATATAAAAATCCTGTAACAATTAACTTTAATAATAACTTTATTTATATACAAATATCCAAAGTGCAGTTTTGCTCAGTAGTAAGCATCATAAGCACCTTATCTAGGCACATACTGGCCCTACATAAGGTGACACAGTATTATTGTTATTACTTGGTTAAACATTGTTCCTACTTATATAGAAAATTGTACATTTTGTTTACTCATGGTCTTAACATTAGCTACTTAGAGCTGAAGGTTATGAAGTTAACTTCTAAAGTTTGTGATGTTACTCTACAATGTTTGAAGATATTTTCTTCACTCATTGCTGATGGCGATACTGAGGAAGATTACAGTACTTTAAATGTCATCAGTTAGCTCAAATACCTGTTGCAAGACTGACATTCAGCTGGGATGTGGGTGGAAGACTCGGTGGATATTAAACAGCAACTGGGCTGACATGCCACAGAGTTGGTGTTTGACATCTGCAGTGAATGATAACCATATTATATACTGTTGGATTGACTATACATCATTCCATATCTAACCCTCACCTCATGTCATGATATATATATATGTATATATTTTCTAAACAGGGAAAAAAATTAGAAAACAAATTAAACACCTTATCACATAATTGCAGGTGTATATTGAGGCTGTAGTAAGAAATTAATAAGTAAACAAACACATTTTTTATTTTTTATTTATTTACCTAGTTTTTATTTACATACTGGATACATATCTTACATACATTAATCGTCTTATAAAGTTATGGTTATTACTTTGTAGTTATTCATGAATTTTGGCATCTTAACGTTAACGTCATAGAGCTTAATTTGGGAAGGACTTGCACAAAAATCAAGATTCTTGTGAGAAAATGATGTCTAACTTTATTAATTTGACTAAAACATTTTCTGAGATGAGCCTTGGTGTTTTTTGAAGATAATGATCAGCAGTCATAACTACACAAAAAGATCACACTCACTTTAACAAAATGCACAAATGCAATGATACATTTGAGCCTTATAAATATGTACACATAAATATTTGTTATATATATATAGATATAACATTCCCGTCATTGCAAGCAAGGAAGATAGATAGACCCTGGCAGCAGACTCACAAGTCAACAACAGAGTGCCATGTCAGTCTGCTGTCATCTGGTGATACGTTGCAACGTCACGTTACGGCAACACCTTAGTGTACCTGGTTTGAGGTGCCAGTATGTCCGTCAGAGGAACCACAAAGAGGCACTCCGAGCCTCCACATTTCTCCCCTTCTTCCTATCAATCATCTTCCCAAGTTTCCCAAAACAGCTGGGTTGTCTTGTTGCTAGGAAACTTACTTTGGGTGGATTCCAGCTTTGTAATTCACAGGTTGTTTTACAGAACTAGAAGCAATATGCAGGGGAAATGTGTATTTTTGTGTGAAATAAATTTATCATAAAATAAATTATAGTAAAACGGGTCCATAGTGGACATTGTCTGGACTGCGTTTGTTCATTATGACCAAGTTACTGCTATGAGCAGGTAGTGGGCATTGCAAACCAGTCAGTCAGGACTTTCAAGTGTTCACTGTGAACAGGTTTCCATTATGGAATTGTATCCGAATACTTCCCAGAATCCCAGAGAAGTCGAGATGGTGTTCGATTGCAAGGAAGTAATGTGTACAGCGCTTGGAGCATTCTTAAGGACTGGATACCGTGCTCTATTAGAACTTACAGTCGAACCTCGCTTTACGTTCACCTCTGTAATACAGCCACCACACAATTAAGGTCACCCTAGAACAGTCCCAAATTACTTCCACGTGCAGTAAAGTACAGGATGTTAGTCCCACTAATACGGTCACCTTGCTATTCAGCCTATTCAGGTCAGTTTTGTCCAGTCCCAATAGTGAGATTCCACCGTACTTAAAAAGAGGAAATACCTGTCACTAGGTTGTAGAAACCAAGCTGCAGTGTTGTGTGTTTTGACCTTCCAGATGGCAACACAACGACAGTTCGACAGACCAAGCAGGTGACGAAGGTTGGAGGCATTGGGGGCACAGCATACGTGACCAACCGGCCTGGAGCAGGTCAGTAGAGGGGGTGCACGACAGGGTAGGAGGAATGCTAGTTGTGTGATCGCTGTGTATTTTGCATTTGTGTTGTTGTTGTTGTTGATGAAACATTTTGGTTAGAACGGCTGCATCATGTCTGTCAAATTAACATAATGTTTCTCTTTTTTCATTTGCTTCACATTTGCACAAACAAATGTAACTTTGCATTTTCCCACAAAATAAATAATAACTGCACTATGCTGAATTTATATAAATTTACAACAACAAAATTGACTTATTAATGCATGATTAATAAAAAATTATATAAAAAAAACCATTTGGAATTATTTATGCATGATTATTTTTGAAACTATTTGCTGCATGTAAATCCCCTCCCCTCCGAACCCGGGCAACTCGGCCCATCGATGTGCAACTGTCGTCATTGATATCTCTCGTTTCCCCGGCGACCAACAGAGGATACAGCGAGACGAGTGGCCAACACATTCGCCCAACGTGGCTACCCCCAGACAAGTGGCCTCATTCGGGTGAAGACGGAATCGTGGAGTAGTCAAGACGGAGTGAAGCATCGAGCCCAGAAAGCATGCTCGTGGTCCGGAGGTACTGCACTGTGGCTCCCCTAGTGGCTTTGTTGCACACTAACACTTAGCTGCATGTACTCGATGGATTTTTTGTGATTTGTTGTAGTAATAATAACAATGTACATATTTCCACCACTGGAATGATAATAGTGCATGTTTCCATATGTTAGTGTACGTACAGTGGCCCATATCCATCACTCATAGATATCTTGCAGATAAAAGCAAAGCACATACTTTTTTAATTGTAAACATATTGTGCTGTGATTTTAGCTGAAAACCGAGAATAGAAGAGTAAACTGTGTTATTATAAATTGATTTACTATCTATATTTCTTTATTACCTGGAGTTGTTTACATTGCAGTTCCTTGTTCCTAATGACGAACATTAATACCCAAATATACCATAAGTTGGTGCAGTAAACATAGTTGTACATGTTTTAAAATAAGGGTTATTTTCTACATCAAATATAGATGTTTTGTTTGCAATGATGAAGGGTTGTTCTGTTAAAAAGTTGAAGGCTTTTGGTGTCTGAATTGCAGCATGTGTGGGTTTTATTAGTTGTTTCTTAATTAACGTTTATCCAGTGTCCTTTATTCAAAATCTAGGCCTACAGTATAGGGTGATGTTTACACAGTAAGCCATAACGCAGAAACATCCTTATATTACTAGTTACCATGAACACTCACCGTCATTCAAAATCTAGGCCTACAGTATAGGGTGATGTTTACACTGTGAGCCATAACGCAGAAACATCCATATATTACTAGTTAGCATGAACACTCACCTTCATTCAAAATCTAGGCCTACAGTATAGGGTGATGTTTACACTGTGAGCCATAACACAAAAACATCCATATATTACTAGTTAGCATGAACACTCACCTTCATTCAAAATCTAGGCCTACAGTATAGGGTGATGTTTACACTGAGCCATAACACAAAAACATCCATATATTACTAGTTAGCATGACCTTCATTCAAAATCTAGGCCTACAGTATTTAAACCAAGCAGTAGTTGGTAGAAAAACATTTACAACAATATGAAAATTCTAGAATCTAGGTATAGATGAGAAATATCAACCATCGCTTTATCAAGGTAATGACAAAATGTGTTCAAATTCTATAGTGGTGTTAGAGACTAAAATAGAGGTGTGCGCCCTATTGCTTGGGTGTTTTCAACCCTTAGTATATAGTATATCTAGTATATAGGACATAATATGATAGGCAGAAGTAGGTGTGCATTAGATTTTACTGCATTTTAACCATTTATAAACAGTTATTACTATTTATAAATTAAGCGTTTTAGGGCAAAACGCAATAAATGCAATTTTTGACATTTTGCCCAAACCAGGACTAAACGTTTGTTTAAACACATGTTGAGCTAGAATACTATCTAATTTATAAAAGATGCAATAAATCCTCATGAAACGACGTGCACAAAAAGAACGTTTGTTTTCAAAACACAATAAGTGTCATCCGTCTTTTTTATCAAAACACAATATATCCACGTTCAGCCAATCAGCACCGCACGTGCAGTTACGCAGAGTGACGGCGCGCCCTGTATGAATATACAGTGTTTTGATAACAAAATCATTTAAAATAACATCTTCATAACAAATGTACAATAAACATTTCAGAGGTTGCCACCATTCACTGTGATTTGGGATTCTAAATATATATATATCAACTTAATTTACAACTTGTATCTTTGAGGATGGAGCACAAAAGTGACTTTTTCTGAAAACGAAGAAAATGGATATATCGTGTTTTGCCCTGAAATCCTTCAAATGTTAATCGTAGTTATTACTATTTTACTGCATTACTCCGCAGACACACAGCCACAGCGCATTGTTTCATGTATTGTACAATTTCTGTTGTACGATAAAATATTCACAATTAATAGGAACAGTTTTTGACAAATACTTATACATCAAGCTAACTTCTCGGAAAGTTTTCAGCTGTTCATTTGGAGTGCACAAGGTACCCATTCAGATAACTTTATCATAGCCAGTCAATCATTCACACAGCCAAGTGGTGTGGAATAATAACAATACCTGTACTTTATATGTAGTGCTTTTTAGTTCAAAGTTTAGCAATTAAAGCTTCTCACTATGCTTAATAATTAAAATACCTGAAGATTAAATGTATAAATATTCGGTAAAACAGACCTAATGAATACAATATTTTAAGTGTTAAAATGCTTTTGAAAACAATAAATAAAACCAATATTGTAAAATATAAAGCAATGTTACCTACGTGTGGACAAGAAGTGTGCATCAAGTCAAGTAATGATGGCAAAATAACTTGGTACAGTGCAACGCCTTTACTAAGGTCACTATTGGGACTGGACAGAAGTGATCTGAATAGCAAGGTGACCATATTAGTGATAATTTACTGTTAGTGAAATCATTTAGGACTATCCTAGAGTGACCTTAATTGCGAGGTGGCTGTATTACTGAGGTACTGTAAAGCAAGATTTTACTGTATAAGTTCCAGTGATTTCTATGGGAGTGGTCAGTTTGGAGGATGACCGTGTGCTTCTGTCTATAGGTCGGTCAGGGCCACGCGGTGCCATGGCGGCCTTCCAAAACATGGATGCAGCCAACGGACCAGCCGGACGACCAAAGTAAGCTTTCACTTTCACTTCATCTATGTTCAAGAACTGCACATTTTTTATTGGAAAGATATATGTGATGAGCCACAGTGGTTGGAACCGTAAGGTACAATTAATAAAACTGGGGAAACTCCAAAATACATTTGCAGCAACGAAAGTATTGTTTTTCATGTTTGTGTTTTTAAATATAACAAAACATTTGCTACCAGTTTGAATAACGCAGTTTGAAATTGTTATGCTGAAACATGCTTTTACGTGTGGTGGATTAAATGGTACGTGATTTGAAATGTAAATATCTTCTTTGATAACGTCTGCCTTGAAACTTGAATTCTTCAGTTGGGTCAGCTTAACCACCCGTAACTTATACAGACGACACTGATGTTGCAAAACTGGAATGTTGACCTTTAACTTGATATTCATAACTTTGTTCAAACAAACTATGTCTCAAATTTTTTTTGGTTTCACTTTCAGTATTGGTGGAGGCCGGGTTGGAGTGCAGCGAAGTGCCAGTACAATCAAACAGATGCTGCTCGACTGGTGCCGCTCAATGACAAGGGGCTACGAAGTATGCATTACACATATGAAGACACTGAATACGATAAATGTGCACAACAAAAATAAAAAATCCTTGTATATTACACGGAAGTTCAGGTCTCCACATAATGAAGAAGGAGAAGATACAAGTTTTGAAACACTTTCTTTTCGAAGCATTCATTTTGAACGGTTTTAATTCCCATACACTTTCTATTTCACTTTCATAGAAATGTATTGTAATTACACTTTTGTTTTTCTTATATACCTTATTTGTATAGAGATATCTTCAAGATAGATTAACCTGTTTTCTATAATCATATAATGTATTTATATCTTGACTAGAGTACTAAACACGCAAGTATTTTCATGTATGTATACATGAAGTTAGACTCAAACAAAATATTGACTTACTCACTTTACTTACTTACTATTGTGTTGTTTCCAGAATGTTGACATCACAAACTTCTCAAGTAGTTGGAACAATGGCATGGCCTTCTGTGCGCTCATCCACCATTTCTTCCCCAATGCATTCGAGTACTCGAAACTCAATCCAAAGAACCGGCGTTTCAATTTTACGCTCGGTTTCGAAGTTGCTGAGTAAGTAGCTGATGAATTTCACAAAATGATCTATGATATTAATGTGCAAACTTTGTATCATTGCAAGTGCACATCGTCAGATGAGCCTCTTTCTACGTTCATTCATGTCCACGGACTGTTGGCCTCTGATGTGCTAATCAGCGACGTATTTCAGAAAACAAACTCTCAATAGATTGCTATTGAGAGTTATTACAAAGAATTATAAGAAACAGTTAATGTCAACGTATAGTTCAAAAGATTAGTTTTGTAATCGCGCTGAAGTACAACAAAGAATTACCAAAATCAACAAGACACCAAAGTCTGACATTATTCCATGAACAGGCACTTATAAGTACAACTAAGTATTACCAAAAACAACAAGATGCCATAGTCTGACATTATTCCATGAACAGGCACTTATAAGTACAACAAAGTATTACCAAAAACAACAAGCCACCATTGTCTGACATTATTCCATGAACAGGCACTTATAAGTACAAAAAGTATTACCAAAAACAACAAGGCTCCATAGTCTGACATTATTCCATGAACAGGCACTTATAAGTACAACAAAGTATTACCAAAAAATACAAGACACCGTAGTCTGACATTATTCCATGAACAGGCACTTATAAGTACAACAAAGTATTACCAAAAACAACAAGACACCGTAGTCTGACATGATTCCATGAACAGGCACTTATAATTACAACAAAGTATTACCAAAAACAACAAGACACCATAGTCTGACATGATTCCATGAACAGGCACTTATAAGTACAACAAAGTATTACCAAAAACAACAAGACACCATAGTCTGACATTCCATGAACAAGCACTTATAAGTACAAAAAGTATTGCCAAAAACAACAAGACTCCATAGTCTGACATTATTCCATGAACAGGCACTTATAAGTATAACAAAGTATTACCAAAAACAACAAGATGCCATAGTCTGACATTATTCCATGAACAGGCACTTATAAGTACAACAAAGTATTACCAAAGACAACAAGACGCCATAGTCTGACATTATTCCATGAACAGGGACTTATAAGTACAACAAAGTATTACCAAAAACAACAAGACACCATAGTCTGACATTATTCCATGAACAAGCACTTATAAGTACAAAAAAGTATTACCAAAAACAACAAGATGCCATAGTCTGACATTATTCCATGAACAGGCACTTATAAGTACAACAAAGTATTACCCAAAACAACAAGACGCCGTAGTCTGACATTATTCCATGAACAGGCACTTATAAGTACAACAAAGTATTACCAAAAAATACAAGACACCGTAGTCTGACATTATTCCATGAACAGGCACTTATAAGTACAACAAAGTATTACCAAAAACAACAAGACACCGTAGTCTGACATGATTCCATGAACAGGCACTTATAATTACAACAAAGTATTACCAAAAACAACAAGACACCATAGTCTGACATGATTCCATGAACAGGCACTTATAAGTACAACAAAGTATTACCAAAAACAACAAGACACCATAGTCTGACATTCCATGAACAAGCACTTATAAGTACAAAAAGTATTGCCAAAAACAACAAGACTCCATAGTCTGACATTATTCCATGAACAGGCACTTATAAGTATAACAAAGTATTACCAAAAACAACAAGATGCCATAGTCTGACATTATTCCATGAACAGGCACTTATAAGTACAACAAAGTATTACCCAAAACAACAAGACGCCGTAGTCTGACATTATTCCATGAACAGGCACTTATAAGTACAACAAAGTATTACCAAAATCAACAAGACACCGTAGTCTGACATTATTCCATGAACAGGCACTTATAAGTACAACAAAGTATTACCAAAAACAACAAGACACCGTAGTCTGACATTATTCCATGAACAGGTACTTATAAGTACAACAAAGTATTACCAAAGACAACAAGACGCCATAGTCTGACATTATTCCATGAACAGGGACTTATAAGTACAACAAAGTATTACCAAAAACAACAAGACACCATAGTCTGACATTATTCCATGAACAAGCACTTATAAGTACAAAAAGTATTACCAAAAACAACAAGACTCCATAGTCTGACATTATTCCATGAACAGGCACTTATAAGTACAACAAAGTATTACCAAAAACAACAAGATGCCATAGTCTGACATTATTCCATGAACAGGCACTTATAAGTACAACAAAGTATTACCCAAAACAACAAGACGCCGTAGTCTGACATTATTCCATGAACAGGCACTTATAAGTACAACAAAGAATTACCAAAATCAACAAGACACCATAGTCTGACATTATTCCATGAACAGGCACTTATAAGTACAACAAAGTATTACCAAAAACAACAAGACACCGTAGTCTGACATTATTCCATGAACAGGCACTTATAAGTACAACAAAGTATTACCAAAAACAACAAGACACCGTAGTCTGACATGATTCCATGAACAGGCACTTATAATTACAACAAAGTATTACCAAAAACAACAAGACACCATAGTCTGACATGATTCCATGAACAGGCACTTATAAGTACAACAAAGTATTACCAAAAACAACAAGACACCATAGTCTGACATTATTCCATGAACAAGCACTTATAAGTACAAAAAGTATTGCCAAAAACAACAAGACTCCATAGTCTGACATTATTCCATGAACAGGCACTTATAAGTATAACAAAGTATTACCAAAAACAACAAGATGCCATAGTCTGACATTATTCCATGAACAGGCACTTATAAGTACAACAAAGTATTACCCAAAACAACAAGACGCCGTAGTCTGACATTATTCCATGAACAGACACTTATAAGTACAACAAAGTATTACCAAAATCAACAAGACACCGTAGTCTGACATTATTCCATGAACAGGCACTTATAAGTACAACAAAGTATTACCAAAAACAACAAGACACCGTAGTCTGACATTATTCCATGAACAGGCACTTATAAGTACAACAAAGTATTACCAAAAACAACAAGACACCGTAGTCTGACATGATTCCATGAACAGGCACTTATAAGTACAACAAAGTATTACCAAAAACAACAAGACACCGTAGTCTGACATTATTCCATGAACAGGCACTTATAAGTACAACAAAGTATTACAAAAATCAACAAGACACCATAGTCTGACATTATTCCATGAACAAGCACTTATAAGTACAACAAGTATTGCCAAAAACAACAAGACTCCATAGTCTGACATTATTCCATGAACAGGCACTTATAAGTACAACAAAGTATTACCAAAAACAACAAGACGCCGTAGTCTGACATTATTCCATGAACAGGCACTTATAAGTACAACAAAGTATTACCGAAATCAACAAGACACCGTAGTCTGACATGATTCCATGAACAGGCACTTATAAGTACAACAAAGTATTACCAAAAACAACAAGACACCGTAGTCTGACATGATTCCATGAACAGGCACTTATAAGTACAACAAAGTATTACCGAAAACAACAAGACACCAAAGTCTGACATTATTCCATGAACAGGCACTTATAAGTACAACAAAGTATTACCAAAAACAACAAGACACCAAAAGTCTGACATTATTCTATGAACAGGCACTTATAAGTACAACAAAGTATTACCAAAATCAAGAAGACACCATAGTCTGAAATTATTCCATGAACAGGCACTTATAAGTACAAGAAAGGAAAGTTTAACACTTACAGTTTCAAAGTTGTGGAATAGTCTACCAGAAAAGGTAACAACTGCACCTAGCATTTTAAAAACAATGTAGATAAGCATCGGAACATTGAAGAATGTCTATAAATATTTGGTTACCTTCCAAAGAAGTCGTAGTATATTTCAAGGGAACTATGTAGATCTAACCACTTAGGCCACACTTACATTTAAAAAGAATCTGAGTAAGCGTAAGTAAAGTAAACCTAAGTAAAAGTTCAAGAAACCTGGTCATTTTCTAAGGTCTACAAATGTTCACCATGTTACAGGAAGTTTGCCGACATTGCGCCTCTCCTTGACGTCGAGGACATGGTGCGCATGAAGAACCCGGACTGGAAGTGTGTCTTCACCACGGTGCAGTGCTACTACCGCTGGTACCGCTCGCAGGAGAACAAGAAGGAGGGAGCAGTAACGTCACCGTCACCCGCGTCCACTCCCGTAGCGGCCGCGCAGTAGATGTCGACGTTCGTCGTTGCTCACGGAAGCCGCATCTCTGTGTTCAGCAGACCAGACAAACAACGGACTCTCGAAGCCAATTTGGAACGTTCGCGTGGTGCCAGATTATCTACACTGAATGCTTGTCGTTACTTTTTGCGATCGTATCTGTGAGGCGATCGCGGAATTCGCTGCCGATTTGTAATAATGTTTGTTATCGGTTGTTGGCGTATTGGATGTCTGGTGAAGATGTTAATTGCAGAACAGCTATCGATTACGCTGTTGTAGCGTTGGGACGCCTTTTCTGCGAAGTCCTATTTAAGATTTTTTCGTGAAGGCTGACTTGGTTTTGAGCCGGAACTCTATCTAACATGCGGGCATATGCAAACCCGTGTACGCTGGGAGTTGTTTTCGGTATATAATCGATATTTTCTGGATAGTCGGTGCTGTGTATGAAGAAAAGTGTATTTTACCGGTAGCAAGGATCCGGTTATAGCTTTCAGCAGTGGTTGGTATAACACACACTTGACTTACGTGAGTTGTTTGTTTGTTATGGTGTCGTTGTCTTTAAGAGAACGTTATAGTTAAGTTGAGTTTTGCCTCTGTGCCTTGAGTTGCCTTCTGCCATAGCCGGCAGCGTATTTATGTACCAAGTTTTCACTGGCAGCGAATTTGTGATCAAGTCATAGCTCACACGGCTTTTCGAGTAGCCCAGTAACGGAGCTATAGCTTGGAGGGATTAATAAAATGCATTTAAGTGTGTTTGAGAAAACATCGGAGAACGTCGTGTGCGAATTGGCATCAATCTTGCAAAAGGAATACCATCGGCACAAGTTTGATACGGCATGGAGGCTATTCACAGACATGTTGGCTGATTAAGAACTGCCGACGATTTGTAGAATTTTATCCATCGTGGTGTTGCTATGAGTGAATGGGCTGTTTCTAGTTACATAGTAATAGGATGTTTGTATCATATTTGCACCGATCGCGTCGTTTCTAGTGCAATATTTTGCCGATTTGCTGATGACGTATATATGCTTATTGAAAGCTTTCTGAATCGGTAGCATGGCATGTTGTTTTTGTAGAATGCATTATTACATATTCTAATTATTATGCAGTATGTACACAACGAATAAATTACGATATGTTTATCACGTCGTGTTTGATTTGATCGTGGTTGAAATAGCATGTAACTCTCGTCATATACAAATTATATTACTATATATGACTATGAGTCAGGGTTTAACAAGAAATTATCCGGAAATCCAAGGGTTTATAAGCAGAGAATGTTGGTGGATATATGGCGTTAGCGATTGGTCTTTAAGAGTCGCTGACGTCGTTGCCCAGTCTCTCCTCTCTATGTCAGAAACAATGTCGCGTGTTTTTAATTAACCTTCATTCTAACGAGTGAAAATGGTCGCCAAACTGGATGGGTAAATTAGTCATCAGGCGGCTATCGATAGAATCACATAGTAGACTGGGAAGGGACCTTATTTGTAGACGGGGTCGGACTAGAAAATAAGATGCATCTGAAAAGCGGTCTCGATAAGAAAAATCATGATGAGATCCGGTACCGATTCTCATATCTACGATGATCTCCCGAAGAGCCGCAGCCGCAGGAACAAGGTAGCGTGATTCGTCTGTGCAGAATTACCACTGTGTCGCTATTTAGTGATAGTCGAGAGCAATCGAAACGTCACGACATATAATAATTTAATTCAATTCTTTATTTCCAATTGAACAAAAATTATAACAAAGTAGGTGTATACAACACACGTACATTTGTTAAATTTCTGAAGTTCAAATGGAAAGGGAGAAAGTTTAAGCATATTGCTTATTAGAACTTCCCCGCAAACATCAATATGTAATATGACAATATAAGTTATATAACATGCATGCAATTGCATCATATTTACAGTATACATTAATGTTTATTATAATTTTAGTAATATAAGGTAAACCGACTCTGAAAAAAGTAAAAACATTACTCTGCTCAATTGAAAAATCTCAGTATCTACTCATGTATCAGTAATTTTATTTCCTTTTTATAAGGAAAATATCACAATCCATCACCAATATGTCTGCCCTCCAATATCTTACAAATACAAGGAACGTAAAATTGGAAAACGTAGGGCCTAGCAATGGTAGACAGGGAGGCACACATAAAGAAGATATTCAAGGAAGTTCTACTGAGAAGAAAAAGAAAGGCAACAACGAACCGAGACGAAGGGAATTACGAACTTATTCACGTGTAGAATTATATTCTACCAGGGCGTCACTAGAACCGATGAAGCCAGCTTGATGAGATTGGGAAATAATCTAGAGGTAGGCCTACCTACACATT
The DNA here is from genome assembly GCA_963995525.1 of Escarpia spicata. Taxonomy (NCBI): domain Eukaryota; kingdom Metazoa; phylum Annelida; class Polychaeta; order Sabellida; family Siboglinidae; genus Escarpia; species Escarpia spicata. Next base: position 6,634,141 of record OZ023213.1, read on the forward strand.
TAATTTTGGATGTGTAAGAAGTTTAGTAAATAAAAATTGACAATCTTGTAGGATTTCAGTAGTCACATGTTTTAAAGATATCGTCTGGTCGGATCGAGCGAGAATGTTAGTGTATATCGGTCTTAACACGTTTAGCGGATAAATGAATAAAGGCCGGGATACACTGGCACTTTTATCACCAAACAAGACCAAGCCAGACTCACCCCGACTGCAGTGTACACGCTACTGATAACGACTGCGCTAGACTCGAAGCCGGCATGACGTCATAATCACGTAGTAAACTTGAAAACTAAACAGGCTTACCAAAATATAGAAGGGAAGAAGGTAAACCCAGGAATTAATTGTTCGCATCAGTAGTCACATTGAATCGGTTATATTTATTACCACGTTTGTCGGTTATTGAAATATTTATGTTTCAAATTATATATACGCCAAAAGAAGAAGCTTGAATGGTGACATTGTATACGGAGAAGCCACTTGAGCAACATTAGGTCGTGATTCCATCAAACAAAACGCCGAAACGTGCACCCAAGAATCTTCCGAAAAGACTTCCGGAAGTTCGCATTGACGCATGCGTAGATGAGGGGATTTAGCGTCGAGTTGATGTATCCTGTCCAGATGGCGCCAGTGATCAGACTCGACGGGAACCCACAACGACGGCAAATGGGACGCAATATGTAGATGCAATAGAACGGCGACCAACAGACGATGACCGTCAACCCTATGACAACCAGCGACACCATCGACCGGACATGGCTGCGGGCTGCGCGCGCAGCCCTCCATTGCGTTACGTACGACTCGGTCGCGCGCGGGCAACTCTCCGCGGTCGATATGGCGAACACGCGCATGCGCACTGAACCGTTTCCGTCGACTTCCGGCGTCGTGGATATTTTTAAAAAGGAGTCTCCTCGGTGACGCGGTTTTACAATCCACGCGTCCGGTCTTAATTCTGATTGGCTGGCTGGAACGAGCGATCGGGGGTGTGACATCAGTTGTTGCTCGATACAAATACGACGACGTTTGCGCAATTTCCAGCAGGTAGTGCAAGTGACAAACGTCATAATTGCGATAGGAATGAAGTAAGTCACCGAAGCAGTGTACAAAACGACACCAACATCGGAGTAAATCACGCAACTGCCAACGGCCGCGTCTTCGCCGTCGTTCAACAACCAGGTCACCGGCAGGGGCGCGCTGGTGCCGATCGCGACGCTCCACGCGACCGCGATGAGTAGAACAGCTTTTCGACGGGTCTTCTTGCACTGGACAAACGCCAAGGGGTGTGCCACTGCGCAGTAGCGCAGTATCCCGATGATGCAGATGTTTAGGATGGAACTGCTGTGAACAAGAACGACAGATTAGTGTTCTATGTGACGTCAACAACAAGAACAATTAAAGATTACAGCAATCACAGTGCAGGTAGTCGTTGTAAAATGTCGTATGCTGTCGCCGAGTGAGATTGCACAGGCTTCAAGATACGATCATATCGAACATGAAATACTGGGATAATTATAACACATGTTATAGTATATAACGCTAGCCATACAGTTATAATAAACCATGACGACAATTGGTCTGCAACTACGATGGACCACTATCTCGATTCAGAGGTTTCCAAGTGCATCAGTACAAAAAGAATAGACGGCAAGAGGAACCACTCAGCCTAACTACTGGTCGAAAAGTGAAGCCACGCAATTAGTGGCGCCACAGGGCGGCTATATAGGAGAACTACGCAATGGCGATAACATCTCAATAATGTCGCACGCCGATTTCACTGAAACAGCGCTCATATAATTGTGTTTGTGCGTTCGCATGTGTATACTTGTTCAAAAACACATAATTTGTTTAGAAAAAAAGTATTGTCGAAATTACTGGGCGCAGATCTGTGTCAACTGCAGCTTGGTGCAGCGCACAGAATTGTTCAAACTATAGAAATAAATATCCAGAGAAGGGTTTTTCGCTTTCCAAAAGATGCCAAAATGTACATATAGTTGAGTATGTTTGTGTCACAATTCATTGTTGACATTCATGACATTTTATAACTGATAAAATAAATCAACAAATTTCCTCGCTCAACGCCCTCATCCTACGGCAATAATCGATTTAGTTGAGAATAGAGTCCCTGTACAGACAATAGAGGGACCGTAGTCGAGAATAATTTAATATACACCTACATGTCGAAAGAAAGGAATTAATTATTGGATTGTTTTATATACCAAATCGTCAAGGATTCTTGTCCGTTTGAAAGAGCGACATCGCTTTCAGTATTCTACAATTTCAATGTAAAAACGGAACAGAAATAGAGCAGAAACGTCTCTCGCATTTTAGCTTACCACTTGAGTTGTAAATAATGAGTCACTGGTACAGGTGTATATAGGAACAAAATGTATTTGCATGAATGCAAGTTGCAAATCGTTTAAATCAGTTGTAACGGATTGTCGTTCGTTTGGAATAGCGGCACTGTTTGTCAACATCCTCGTAACACTCGGAGAACACAGACCATTATGTAGACTTTTGCATATCACAAAAGCCCAAAATAGTGTACGTACTCTACAGACAAAACTTGCTATTCTCTATTCCTCTGCCAATTGCTACACATAGGTGAACATACAATTATTCTCGACTAAAACGAGTATTACGTAACAGTACGTTGGGCCCGTTGAGCAAGTTAATTCTTGAATGTCAACAGTGAATTATAGCACAACCATGCTCAATAATACGTACCTTTCAGCATCTTTTTGAAAATGAAACTTCTCCGGTCAAGCATTTCTAGAGTTTGAACAATTCGGTGCGTTGCACTAAGCTGTGCTGTCGCGGCGCCATCTTGTAGTTCTCCTAGCTCGCCGCCGGAGGCCGCTGCTGCATGGCGGCTTAACTAAAAACAGCGAAGTGGGTCCTCTTGCCTTCTATTCGTTTTGGTCAGTATCACATTGTGTGGTATAAATCAATAAATTAATGTAGGGGCCTATATAATGATGATGTCCTGCCATTGGCAGATGATATAACAAGCAAGGTGCTGCGGATGATACAAAATTGTTTAGAAGGATTACACATGATGAAGATAGACAGCATTTACAAGTTGATCTTGACAGATTGATGAAATGGTCTGAAAAATGGCATGTGTTGTTCAATTTTGAGAAATGTAAATGCCTCCACACAGGACATGGGAAGGAAGATGTACAATATACATGTTCTGTACTAAGTACTACTGTAAAAGAAAAGGACTTAGGGCTAACCATTAGTGCTGATATGAAGGTTTCAGAACAGTGCGGTATTGCCTCTTCAAAAGGAAATCAAATCCTTGGATTAATTAGGCGAAACATAACGTATAAGGAAAAGGAGCTAATGACACCGCTGTACAAAACAATAGCTAGGCCTCATTTATAATATTGTATTCAAGTGTGGAGGCCATATCGCAGCAAGGACATAGATATGCTAGAAAGAGTGCAAAGGAGAGCAACTAAAATGATACAAAAACTGAGGGATCTTAGTTACGAAATACGCCTAACAAGTGTGGTTTAACAACAATAGAGACCAGGAGATTGAGAGGAGATCAGATAGAAGTGTTTTAAATATTGAATTGTTATGAAAATATTGATAGAAATATTGTTTTCAGTTAAGAAAGATAGAAGGACCAGAGGACATGAAGTTACATTAGTAAAGGAGCAGTGTAGATTATATATAAGAAAGTTTTCATTCTCACAAAGGACTGTAAATTATTGGAACAGATTATCTTCTGATTCCGTTGGTGCTAGTAGCGTGAATATGTTTAAAAATTAAATCGACACATACCTTAAAAGGCGGGATACACGTAGATAAAAAGTACTGGACTCTCGATAAGCCAAACGGCTTCCTTGTCTACCTGCCATCTAGATTTAATTTTCTGGATGGCAATCTTGTTAAATCTTGTTAAATATGTAGCTGCCGCGAGTAGTGTAGTATTACATTTGTGTTCTACTACTGATGGTTCGACAGGATGCACACGTTGTGTGATATAAATAAATAAAATATTTAATGTATGTGACATAATAATAAGACAAGTAAATTCTTATATAGCGCAGTATCCAGTCCTCATGACTGCTCACAGCGTTTTACATTTTACTCCCTAACATACCTATTCAATCGAACACCATCTCGACTTCTCTGGGAAGCATTCAGCCATGCTGCAATTAATGCGCGAATACTATCGGTACACAAATATCCACCACTGTCTATAGCCAGGTACTCATTAATATAGCTGAGTGAACTGAAGCAACGTAGAGTAAACGAACTTTCCCAAGGTTCGACACTGCCGCACAGGAATCGAACCCGGGTTCTCTCAGTCGAAAGTCCGAAGCTCTTACCGCTGCGCTACTGAGCTCCACATAGACGTCATAGTTAGAATAGTACTACTGGTTTTACTATCGTTGACGCGATGGGTAGAGACGAGACACACTTACCTGCAGCAGACAGCATCGAGGAACTGCCACACGATGCACATCCGGTAACCGAACATCCACCTTCCGGTCACGTCATATACGAGAGTGAGCGGCATCACGCACACACCAACCGTCAGATCAGCCAGCGCCAGACTCAGAAAGAAACAGTTGTTGAACGTCCGGAGACTTCGGTCGATGGCGAAGGCGACGACAACGAAAAGGTTGCCGGCGATAGTGCAGGCCGTGAGCAAGGACAGGAGGGCTCCAACGGCGTAGACTCTCGCCGAAGAGAGGCCTCGGTCAGGCACGAAATGCGGGCTGCGAATGTCGTTAGGGTGAGTGTGGTTCATCGTGTCGTTAGGCGAAAGTCTGTTAAGTTGCAAAATTGCACAATCGTGATTTGTACCTTTTTGGATTCCGGTGATTATGAGCATTGAAATGGTACATACATTTTTTATATATATATTCAATACGTTTTCATGTATTGCTAAAAATTAAGCAAACTTAAAAAAACCGATGTGTTGAAAAAGAAGGTTTAAAATAAATCGGAAATTGAAAGATAGCGAATGCAAGGTAATTATGAAGGTATGCATTTCTGTCAAAATCACCAAATTGATGGGACATGGTCTATGCGACTTCATTACCCAGTTCGCTGTGGCACTTCACATATTACGCCTATCTATCAATACGATACAACTGGATCGTTGTAACTGTATCTCCTCCCAGGCACCGATGTCCACTCACCCGCTAAGCCATCCCATCGGCCTCTCACCTACCAATTAATCTTTCATAAAACACAACGATACTTATTTACAGTTATTTACATTAAAGTTATTTACCAGTATGTCCTTTCCTACAGGACATTTATTCTACAGGGCATTTATCCTGCGTGGCAGTATTGAATGGTGATCAGTTCATCACATAGTGCCAGTGTAAACGATATTGCTTGGTTTGTTACCCCCAAGAGTGGGTGTAAGTAGTGAACCACTCTCCTCCAGAGGGTGCCAATGTGGAACGAGGTTTAAGCGATTAAATACTGTAGGTTTGAGGTAACTGCTGCCCTTAGCTTCCTGCTCCATAGAGGTGAGTGTAAGCTAGTTCACGTTATTCAGTTTTGGTGAACCTGTGCATACAGCGAAGTAGCCGTCTGTGTTTCAGTTAGGAACAAAATGCTTCTCGCGTAATGTATAGACAAACAATCCACTCACCATTCGAACAGTTCGCATAATTCAAAACGACGTTATCAAAGGAGCACAAATGAAATGCAACGTGTGCCAGCATGGTCGCCACTGATAGACAGCAGATGTGCAATGCGCATCGTCTATAGGGTACGTTATAACGACCTGTACAACGGCTATCAAAACACCCCACAAAAGTATGGGATATCAGAGCGAGTCCTCTGGTCAATAGTTTGACACAATTTGTTGGAGGATTGTAGCTAATATACGGAAGTAATGGTGTGGTAGCAGACCCGTACGTTGTTTCAATCAAGATCACAAATGGGAAGAAATACAACGTAAATACTGTCACGTGGTTGGGAGGGTGGTTCCGGGTAAAAGTATGGACAAAGCCGCTTTAAAAGGCTCATTTTAACGCAAAAGGAATAGTATGGAAATGTTGACTACGTTACCTGGGATTTCATTAAGCGGAATTTATACTACACTTACTTTGCGGAAGAGGTTCGTGTGGTACGGCTATCTTCATTGTTGTGTCGAACCGCCGTCTTGTGGTTTATTGTCGCAATACTGGTGCACCGTCGAGTACCACGCCGAGCTGCCCCCGTGGAAGGTCGGTGTACGAGTGACGAGGCACCGAACCGAACTAGGTAGAGCGATCGATTAAGGAACCATGGTCGGGTTCACTGAATAGGACGTGTCTTTTAGCTGTGTCTCAAGGCGCGTTGTGTAATTGCCTTCATCAGAATTGACGTGTAGCGCTAAATATAGTAGATAACGTGTGGAGCTATTGCGCGTGCGCGAACAAAAACCGGAAAACAAGGGCACACCTTGATGGCGATAATTTATCGTTGGCGATAAATCCTGTTGTATTCTTGTATTCTATGTCGCTAGTATAACATTGAGTGCCCAACATTGTTAATAAGCATTGTAGTTATGGGACTAGCGACATTGATTCAAGATACGCTCACTGACGGCACACGCGGAGTGTTTATTTCTCCCCTTCCCCAAAACAGGCAAAAGCAGGCACACTTCGAAATTCTAAACTAAAGTGTAGCCCTGTACTAATATAGTTGTAGTTGTACCTTTTTAGTTGTAGTAAGTCTGAGGGAAGGCTTCACCAACTTACAACCAGTGCCTGGCTCCTGAAACCTAGGGACAATTGATTGCTGAACATTTAAGATTGCATATTCATTTCATTGCGCGTCCTAAATTCGTGCAACGTGCAATTCAATGTCCCCTTGGTCTTGGACGTTGTCTAGTTTTTCTGTTTGATTGCTTCGGTGAAAGCGCATATTAAACTGACAGCTACAACTGCTAATAAACCTGGTTGGTGTGCCATCATTCAGTGCAAGTTTGAAGTTTGAAAAAAATTACAATATGTACAGTGTTGCAACAGAATTCAGCTTCGAAACGGTAGCACACGAATAAAATCGCCCGAAACCAATGAGGCTGCAGCGTCAATGGGCGCTTATTAAAAGTCGCTGAAGTTGCAAATAAATATGTATTATTCCCAAAAATGTTCCATTTGTTGACATCCTTACCACAGCGTGGCCTGCTCTATCAATGAGCTAATTTGTTATACTACGTCTGTGATGTATTGTATTGATGTAATGGCCTATTTGTTTTAATTTAGTATGGTATGTGTTGCTATCGAATTCATATTATTATAGGGGTTATACAAAGTTGACAAACTGTTGACAACACTAATTATTGTGAACTTACAGTAAAGTAACTGGTTGGTATTGACAACGTTTATTTGTGTTAGATAATGTTAATTATTTCACAATTAAGACAACTTTTCAACAATTTGTTTGTTTTCAACAGTTGACATAGCTAAATAATTAGTAATATAGAATATTGATTCTTCACACGAAGCTTTCATCAGATTTGTGTAAAAACAACATATATTAATGTAATTTAAGAGAGTAATCCTATACACACACGCACACTCACACACACATATACTCGCACTTAATAATAATAATAAACTGCTAATTGTATAATGCCGTGTATCCAGATAAAAAAAATCTGTTCGTATTAAAATGTCAGTGGTAAAACATAATCACTAACATAACAATTTAAGAAAGAATCAAAATATAAAGAAATAGCTTACGTTATGTGAAATAAAGTATGGGACACATGACGATATACAGCTGTACTGACTAACGTATTTAACTAGTAGAATATAATTGTTTTGTTTTTGCAGCACCAAATCCATTAATGTCCATAGTGCTGTATATAAAACTAATAGATGACACACACAATTAGTCACTGCTTTAAAATAAATAATACAAATACATAACTAAAATGCAAAAACATCACGTTGGTGGGTGACAGTATGTATTATATAAGTATCAGGCATACTTATTGAAAATACAAATTGCTGGTTATATCGTTGTTGCAAGCATAACTAAACTAGACGACCATTTTTCTGCCAGTTTCAAACAAACTTCGCTCGAAGGAAGGCCGCGATATTGCAGCCATGCACATACATACGTACATACATACTTACATACTTACATACATACATACATACATACATACATACATGCATACATGCATCCATGCTTGCATACATACATATACATACACGCATGCACGCATACACGCATACATGCATACACGCATACACGCATACACGCATAAACGCATACATACACACGCGCACGTTCCCGCGCACGCACACAGACACACACGTCCAAACGAATGCAATGAACCAGCTTCAAAACCCAATCAGACGTCACTGTGGCTAATCTATTCATTACGACGGATAGCATCTGCCAGGACAGATCTTTGCCGACTGCTTCTTGTACAACAACTGTCCTCGAGGCGCTGAAGTATGACATGGGTGATGACCTAAGTAATTAAGCGCAGGGCAATTAATCTAACAGCATCAATGTTACGACCACAAGCGGCTGTTCTTGATTAAATATAGTGCTGTGTTTACGACGAAAATCACGTCGAAGTCATTGGTTTGGACCCATATTTATCGACAATGTGTGTATGAGTGTGTGGTTATGTTTAGGTAGACTTCGCCTCTCATGTGCAAGGTTCATTCGATTCCTCAACAATTTATTTATATGAGTGTATGGTTATGTTTAGGCAGGCTTTTCCTCCGAGGTGCCTGGTTCATTCGATTCCTCAACAGTGTGTGTATATGAATGTATGGTTATGTTTAGGTTAGCTTGGCCTCCCATGTGCCAGGTTCACTCGATTCCTCAACAATGTGTGTATATGTGTGTGTGTGGTTATATTTAGGTAGGCTTCGTCTCCGAGGTGTCAGGTTCACTTGATTCCTTGACAATGTGTATGTATGAGTCTGTGGTTATGTTTAGGTAGACTTCGCCTCCGAGGTGTCAGGTTCACTTGATTCCTTGACAATGTGTATGTATGAGTCTGTGGTTATGTTTAGGTAGACTTCGTCTCCGAGGTGTCAGGTTCACTTGATTCCTTGACAATGTGTATGTATGAGTCTGTGGTTATGTTTAGGTAGACTTCGTCTCCGAGGTGTCAGGTTCACTTGATTCCTTGACAATGTGTATGTATGAGTCTGTGGTTATGTTTAGGTAGACTTCGCCTCCCATGTGCCAGGTTCACTCGTGTCTTTCTACGTTCATTCGCTTCGTTGGATCTTTGTCTTCGGATATACTAATTTGACGTGTATTTCATAAACACAAGGCCTTAGCTGCTTGCTCATTCTGCTAGTCCACCCACCTGTCGAAGAACGATAGGAACTTTCAGTATCGGCCTCATGACGGCCACTGGGGTCAAACATTACTGGCTTCAACCATCCGTCTCCAGATTCCTCTGTCTGTCATTGCCGTCTTCAGCTCATCGTCTCTAGACCCACATCTTCCTTTACGCAATCGATGTAAGTTGCTGCTGGTCTTCCTGCCTTGGTTCTTCCATGTGTCGGTTGACACAAGATGGTCTTAGATGCCATTTCATTCTTATGTGTGTAGCAGTGTCCAGCAAATCTCAGTCGCTTTCTTCTTATTTTATCAGTGGCTACATATTTCACTGTATAGTTTTATGTTAGTCAAAAGCTGCTGCCAGTGGATGTAAATATCTGTCTAGTTATTTATCAAATTAAAATATTGGTTGACGAGCAACTCATCAGAGGGCGCTATTGTGTTGCACCAGCAGATATAAAATGGTCAGCGGTGTTGATATAGACAAGTGAGTTTGATTCGTCGATAATGTTTAAGAAACTAAAATTATATACTTATCCTACTGGAATTATAAATATTGTGCTTCTTGTTCATCAATAGGCAGTGGCTGGTTGTCAAACCGTCAATAATTAATTACAAAAAGGTGTTCAGGAAATGTCATCAAGTCATTTGAATTTCTTCTAAATGCATAATGCAAACTGACACACAACACATACACCCGCACACGCACACACACACACCCAGACTCATACACACACGCACGCACGCGCGCGCACACTCACGCACACACATACACGCACGCACGCACGCACGCACGCAGACACGTTATATCAACAATCCACAAGCATGTATTTGTTGTAATTTCCACAATTTTATTCCGTTTAATACTTGCGTCTCCTGTGTGGAATCCGGTGTACTCGTTAAATAATTAATCTCCTACATGTACACAACTGTAGGAAACAATACAAATTCAACAACAACATTAGAGGAGGCTGGTGCAAAGTGAAATTTACTTTGTTTAGACTAAGTTGCGGAAACATTTACCCGTGTAGTGACACACCAGTAGCCCACTGGTAAACTGAACTGCAGATTGCATGGATATGTCTCTTTCCACCATATGTCACCATTTCCTAGTCTAAAGAAAGGATGTTCCACTTTGCCCTTGTGGTTCACGTTGCCCCGGCATCCCATACTTTATAACAAAATAGTTGTTGACATTTGCTTAATCGTAATTATAAAAATGTTGGTCATGTGAATTTGGGCAAACCCCTACATATCTCTGTCAAGGCTTCGATAGAGCCGTGTTTGTAGGAACTGTTACAAGAACTTAAGTCGTTCCCAGGTATATTTAGCGTAGCTCCGTATCGGCAGAGATGTGGAGGAATATAATTTATAACTGGAGCCGTATTTTTATGTTGGTCTGTGTATAATTATTATGTATAGTTGCAAAGCAATAATGATTGAATTTGAATATTTTAACATTTTATTATTGTTGTTATTTCATGTCCAATGCGTACACCACGTTATGATATTGGTACGCACCTACATACAATTCTGTAGTTTAATACATTTACGATAATGTGTTTTAAAGCTCCAGTAGAGAGGGTGGAAGTACGTTCTGTACGAATGGGTAAATGTTAAGAATGGTGAACGGCCCCTAAATAGAAGGACACAGCATACTGTACTTCCATGTCAACGTTGCTCACATTATGACAACCTCTGCGATGTAAGCAACGGCTTGGCCAGCATATCATATTGTCAGGCAATAATCCTAAACATCTGACCTAATAATTAACGAACATACATTATTGATATCCTCTGTTCGAGCCTCCGTGGAGACGGACATTCGAGAGTGTCTGTCTTCTCAAATCGAGACTACCTACTTAGACTTAGTTCCTCCTGTTCCTTTCGGGACATCGGGCGACGAGCTTTCTCCATCTACTACGGTCTTTCGCAATTTCTTTGGCCTCATTCCAGGTGATTTCCATCTCTGCCAGATCTTCTGGCAGAGATGGAAATCACCTGGAATGAGGTCAAAGAAATTGCGAAAGATGAATCGAGACTACACAATGCAGCCATTTTAAAGCAACTTCCTTGTTCCGTTTCCCGGAATCACCACCTAAAACCAGCGCTGGTGATCATTAGCAGCAAGTTCGCTGAATTAGCTGTACTTTGCCCCATTTGCGATCTTGATTGCGGAAACCAAGTTCTGTAGCACCACCTTTCAAACAACAAGAACTTGCAGCTAACACAATCTCCTTCCAAAACATATATACAGTGCAAACGTTCCGTGGGAACATTATTAACATTATTAAAATTGCGGAAAACCCATCAGCATATTAAAGGCATATCGACGGGCAGTATATTATATCCCGTCAACATAATGTATTCTTTTATTAGAAACATTATATTAAATAACGAAGAACATTAAACGTCGGTGTAAGACTACCTTTCTGTTATGGCATCGTGAAAGCACCGTTCAGAACATCACCTCGTCTCGAAAACAATTCGAGTTTAATGTTATCGTTACTAGTTATATTTGTTCATATATATTACACGAACTCGTCGTTTTTGCAAACGTGCTATGTTTGTATTCTCGTCAGGAGGATAGTGCCTGCAGTGCCGGTAATGTGTCGTAGTCCGGAGATTTCTCGTGTTCTCGCTTGATGAGTTCCACCGCGGCCTTCCACGACATGTACTTGTCGTAGTCCAAATACAACCCCAGAATCTGTCCAGCTGAAAACAGAGCAGATCTTAAACTGTACCAATCAAAGTCCACGCTCGGTGCTAGATATAACACTTACGGTTATATATTGGTATAACAAACGTTGCGCAATCTGTATGATTTACTGTACCATGCAAAGGTGGGTGGATGGATGGATGGATGGATGGATGGATGGATGGGTGGATGGGTGGGTGGGTGGATGGGTGGATGGGTGGATGGGTGGATGGGTGGATGGGTGGATGGGTGGATGGATGGATGGATGGATGAATGTGTGGGTGGTTGGGGTGACAGGATGGATGGATGGATGGATGGATGGATGGATGGATGGATGGATGGATGGATGGATGGATGGATGGATGGATGGATGGATGGATGGATGGATGGATGGATGGATTGGTGGATTGGTGGACGGATGGACGGATGGATGGCTGGATGAGTGGATGGATGGATGAATGGAATAACGGGTGGACGGGTGGATAAGTGAATGAATGGGCAAGTGGACGTGTGAACAGGTGGACGGGAGGATGGGTAGACGGCTGGAGGAGTGGATAGGAGGACGGGTGGACGAGGAGACAGGAGTGGACGTGTGAACGGGTGGGCGGGGGACGGGTAGACGGGTGGACGGGTGAACTGGTGGACGGCTGGACGGGTGGACTGGTGGACAGGAGGACGGCTGGACGAGAGGATGAGCGGATGGGCAGATGGACGGGTGGGCGGATTGCGGATGGGTAGATGGCTGGCTCATTTCATGTGAATGTCCGTCTGTAGCACTTTTCTACTTTAATACCGTTGAAAATGCGTGACACTACAATGATATGAACCGCCCGACATTTTCTGTATATTCGTACAATGTAAAAGAAGAGAAACATTGTTTTATAACAATATCAACAATAGAGTGTCACTTTCATACTACACAGATATACATTATGTTTAACTTGGCACATACCGAAAAACGCAGTTCTAAAAAATCATACTTTAAAAGCTTGAGTATTCACAGTTCTCAGTAAAATTTACTTACAGAAAAGACAGATTATATAATATTTTCTTAGCAGCTGTTACAATTCTTAAATCAATTTGACGAGCCCTTGACTTCATTTTCGGTCTACATCTCAAACTGAGTGTTGGTGCTATGAAACGCATTTTCATAGTGAAAGGTCACACATATCGGTCATAGCACCGTCTTACAACTTGTTTCAATGTCTAAATAAGCAACGAGAGGCATCTTATGGCCCACCCACCAGCTTCCGACCACGTTGTCTCATCCACAGCCTCTATGCCGACCATATTAGGGTACATCAACTTGGATATGTCCGTCAGCAACTGTGGACAACACCAACAATACACAATTCAACAAACCAGATAGCCTTCTGCCTAGTGTTGGTTTTGTCAACGTCTAGATGTTTCCCAGAGAAGTCGAGATGAGGTTCGATTGAACAAGTCTGCCAGGATTGGATACTGCGCTATGTACGGACGTACCTTTTTTGTTTTTAGGGGTCATCTATAAAGTATGTCACACTATGTGTGAATATGTTTCAGACCAATCACCCCCTTGCCAAGGCTACGCATCGCTGGCATACATGAACCACCCGGAATTGCGTTCGTTTTGAAAACACGCCCGCTATGAAGCAGACATCTATAATAATTATCATATTCGTTGCATGTGTATATTGATTCCTTGTTTACACATAAAATATACGTCAGTAAGTGTAATAAAAAACAGGTTTTGAACGGGTTGTGCCAACGCAATTTACGTAGAACGTGTCCAACTAATTGGCGGGCTTCGGAACAATCGTATACACAACTCGTGACGTTGCTAACAATCAATTAACGTCCATTTAACTTCCGATACGAACCCTAAAACCGGCGGCATCAACCCTTAAATTAGTCAACGGGAATTTTAAAAAAAATATATAGGCGATATTTTTCTTCGAGTGGTAGTAGATGCAAACCGTCTGGGAGGAAAACATTAACATGCCCACATAATGCGCTAGCTCGATTATAGTTAGATTATTGATCGCCCTTTTCATAGTGGGGTCCTGAGCGAGCCTTGAGGCACGTGCCCCCTAGACCTTTAGAATCTGGTCGAGCTATGCCTGCGCTGGAGTGGCATGCCCCAAGAACTGTTGAATGTGTCTCCGTTACGTGCCCCCCAGACATTTGGAATGTGTCCCTGTTTAGGTGAGACTCAGGCGGGGGTGCAGGTGTGAACATCGCCGCGAAAATGTTCAACAGAACCCTCCTCCTATATTCACGAGAGCTGCGGGTCTGCCCACCCAATATGAATTTGGTTGGGCCGATTGTGAAGGTTTTTTGCTAGCCTCAAGGGGAGGGGGTGTAATTATAGGTTTTGGGCCTTCCCTAGACTACCCTCTCTGGATCCGCCCCTGTTTTTGCTACGTACATTGTAGCCCTGTCTGTTGCCGAGCAGGTCGCATCCCGCGATGTGGACTTTCGTCTGAGTGTGATCGATCTTCGTCATTAGTTCGCCAATCTCCCGCCAGAATCTAAAACGTCATCGACATTAGGGATGGTCTCAAAATTATGTTTGCAAAGTCCAAAAAAGTCATAAACACGTCTAGAATTGGTTCACTCCCCCCACACACAAATACGTGGTGTGGAACTTGTGATTCTTACCATCCAAAAACGATATAGCATCAATTTGCATTGCTTAATATCTCACTCGCTAGATGGCACCACTGTGGCAATTATTCCTCACGATACGTGGTGCCGCCATACTCCATAACATAATCGTAATGATTAGAGTATTTTGGGACTTTGCAGAGTGGCGCGATCAAACCTTACTCAATTGCAAAATAACCGGCGATCGGTGTCAATGTGTAATTCAAACAGCAACCATGGTAGTATTATTCATAACAGTATTACTAACAGCACCCATAGTATAGAATGTGTACAATACTGCATATGCCTACCGAATCGCATGTCACTATTTTTTATTTATCAGTGAGTAACAATTTGCACGCGTACTTCTCCTGATGTTCATTTCTGTGTGGACGTTTTCTTTCATTTTCTATGTTGAGTATCGATCGACCTCAGTAAAACAGGATAAAGAAAACATGGAATGTAAGAATTATTGTAAACTCATTAATGTTAACACTTACGCCTGCAGATCCAGCTGCTTCTGAAGCTTCTGTGGCGTGACAACTCTTTTGTTGACCAAGTAGATAAACCCAGGCCCGCCCTGCAATAGGGTGGAAATGATGGTAGTCTATTCGAGTATTAATGCGTGGTATTCACGAGAGCGGTGGTCGCAAACGCACGCACGCACACACAAAGGCAGGCACCCAGGAGCGGGCGCACGCACGCACGCACGCACGCACGCACACACACACGCACACACACGCACAGATTTTGTTCTCTCAAAATGATGACTCATCGAATTATTATGACATTGCGGTAATAAATAAATATAATTATCACATCAATTTGATAAACGATACGAGTAGGATATTTTACTATTGTTAGTAGCCTATTGCATAGTAACATCGACAGTAGCGTCGATAATTCGACGCAATAATACACCCCTAGTTGCCACTCACCTTGCAGTAAAACACCAAGGACCGCGCCCGACAATTTTTTTGATACGAATCCAACTTTCGTTTAATTAGACCTGCAACGGAACGTTTGTACAGCTGTATAAATAATTGTTGCGCATTCACCTTTTTTATGAGTTACGACTATTTTGTACAACATTAAACTGACGGTGTTAACAGTTTATCACAAGTCACCGTGTACCACAGTTTGGTAAATCACTCACCATCTTATTAACCTTTTTAATTAGGTTTGGGGAATAAGCGAACAGTATTCATTGATTAACTAAGAAATTAAGAATTCAGACCATACACTTTGACGGTCGAACTCACACTTTTTCTTCATTTACATAATAATATATAATTGTACGTATAACCTCACGGTCTCCCGCCTTTGTGCTGAAACCTACCGCTTGACCGATATTTCACGGTGTACGTTCGTGCTGATTTTAAATCTTTACAAACCGGATGAATTTCAAGGTTTAAAACAATTAGTTACATATTTTGAACTCAACTATGCTGCCTAACTAACGTTTCACCTAAGGAATGCGCCGAAATAAGTAAATATCCAATCATTATACGGCTTTTTGTGTAATATAGCTTGTTTTGTGTCGTTGTGACATGCATATACGCTATATGGTCATATACGCTACGCTATGGGGCCTCATATATATTCTTCACTTAAAGATGCAAAGTCTGGTCTCTTTTTATAATAAAGTCATGTTACAGAGTATTTACTATTATTTGCTTTATCCGCCGTGTCATTTTAACTGTCCATATGTTTATTAATGGACCATTTAAAATATATAATTTGACCGTGATATGTTTATGTTTAATGGATCATCTTGATCATTATCTTTTCTTTGCATGCCGAACGACTAGGTCGATATTCATTGACCTATGTGACGGTCTAAACAAATTTCAGGTTTCGGCGGCAAGATGTTGGAATATATATAGTTTGTCCATTATAGCATCAATTTAAATATAGTACGATATAATTCTGAATTGCTGCAAGTACCATTTTAGACAACACAATATTAATAACAAGTCGGTTCTTTTGGAGTAAATCTGGAGAAATAAACTTTTCAGTCAGACAAGTACATTTTATGATTCTGGTGTTACACTATTTATGAACAATATGATTTTAGATTAGTTATTTTATTACTCTTATAATAGTTATGATAAACGCTAGATAGACATAGATTTTCAGAACAAATTGTGATAACAATTCTATACTATTTATTGATTTTATGATGTACACAAATGATACTAATGATATGATTTTTAGAACATTGCTCTTAATTTTTTGAATAAGGCTTTGTAATTGTTAATTTTACTATTTTAAGATGACCATTGAACTAATAAACTCAACCGACCTAGTGGTCTAGACCCGTGTAAGCGCCATGCGCGCCTCTATTTAGCGGATACCGGCGCTATATAAGACTCATCATCATTACTATTATTATTATTACTATTATTACTAAACGAATGGATGCGTGTATCAACAAAGGTTACATTACTATAGATGTACAGCGGAGAACATCCTACCTAGAACAGTATCGTACGTCGCCGTTTGGAAATCCTGCAAAATATAACAACCACATTTTGATGCCGATAAGATCATTAGCTGAACTACTGACGATAATGGATACACATTGTTCGGCTATACGACAACACGTTTGGTTGCCTTGATAAATAATTTACTTTACCAATCAACTGGACCGATCGACCGACGGCCTGAAATGTAGGAATGGATTACACTTGGGTGGATTATTCGACAAGTTGACAAACACGCAACACTCACAACTGATGATTCAGCGAATTAACTCCATGCGAACAAACAAACGAAAGAACAAGATCGAGGGTACGTGATGCTTACGTAGTCAACCGTCAACACCGATTCACTCCGTCGAACGACATTTTCTAGTAGAGACGAACCGTACAATACGTTACTTGGCACAACCTGGAACAAACATTAAATATATAATTCCGTTTGTGTGTGTGTGTGTGTGTGTGAGTGTGTGTGTGTGTGCGTGTGTGCGTATGTGCGTGTGTGCGTGTGTGCGTGTGTGCGTGTGTGCGTGTGTGCGTGTGTGCGTGTGTGCGTGTGTGCGTGTGTGTGTGTGTGTGTGTGTGTGTGTGTGTGTGTGTGTGTGTGTGTGTGTGTGTGTGTGTGTGTGTGTGTGTGTGTGTGTGTGTGTGTGTGTGTGTGTGTGTGTGTGTGTGTGTGTGTGTGTGTGTGTGTGTGTGTGTGTGTGTGTGTGTTTATGTGTGCGCGCATGCGTGCGCATGTGACCCTATGCGCGCGTGCGTTTGTGTGTCAGTGTGTAAGTGTGCATGTGCGTGTGCCTAATAGTAAACACACGTAAACTATAAAACGATTTCGTTTGACCAGTACGAACAATATAAGGTGTTAAGTTTTTTGACGCTATGGTAGACTGACCACAATTCGTGGAGCGACGAACCAAGGTCCCATGTTGGTAGACTCAAGTTGTTGGCGTGACAACCATTTTGTGCGTTCTATCTCGTCTAGGAAGTCGTCTATGTTTCGTTGAACGTCGTTGCTGACTGCAACAAGTATAATTATGTGTTTTAACATCCATAGACAATGTTTGTAGGTGTAGTGTAGTGTTTTGTGTTTTATGTTGTGTGTTGTTTTTGTGTGGTGTGTGGTGTGTGGTGTGTGGTGTGTGGTGTGTGGTGTTAGAGGTGGTGGTACAGATGACGGTATTTGTAGAGGTGACGGTGATAGCGTTGAATGTGTATGTTAGACGAAGAAATGTATTTGCATTATCCTAAAAACGTATTATCTAGCGTTACTTGTAAACGCAAATAAATACAATCTCTATCGGCAAAATGAATTGACGCCATCTTACAGTAACACTCATCTTCCTGCCTGCCGCCAGACTCTCTTCCCGGTGTGTTCACGCACAAGACGAGATCTGTAATTTTGTACTCACGCACATTGATGCCCGGCAAATGTGGCGCCACCGGCACCGATGCGGACAACTTGTCGTTAGAGGCCGACGGTAGCGCCCCTCGTCGGGGCGAGGCTACGCGCAGACGGTCGTTGAGGAGAGCGGTGAGTAAGGAGGGTCGGGGCGTCGCTCTGGTCGTGGAAAGTTCGCTCCGGCTGTCGAGACTCTTTGGTGGCAGACGTAGCTCGTTGAGTTGGCTTCGTGGGAAGATGGGAGGCTCGCGATGATACCGACTGAAGATGACACGTGAAGAGGGAATGACGAGCCTGGACAAAATTTAACAACCTTTAAAGGGAGGCAGTCTGTTCCTCTACCCGGAATCAGCCAGCTTCCTAACGTATAACAGGAAGTCTGCTGTGTAGAACGTGGGGAATCGGAAATTGGTGAGAATCAAAGTGTATTGCGGTTAACTCAGCACTTCATAAAGGAGAAACTATGAAAAGAACCTTTTAACAAGATTTAATCAAAATTGCCATCCATAGCAGTAACCCCACATGGCATATAGGCAAGGAAGGTTTTAGCTTACTAAGATTCCAACATTTTCTGTATCTAATCACTACCTATATGTTTAATTGATATATTTTGTTAAATTTTTTATTGGAAATATTCATCCCGCTGGCACTTATGATGACGATGTACCGACATATTCATTATTATCAAGTTATTGCAAGAGTCCATTGTACTGGGAGTGACGCTATTTCGTTAAGACATTGTAGTGCGCAGTTTTGGGGAGTTTGAATACAATCCTAATGCAACAGATGATCATATGTCAAGTATTTTCATATGTCGTGTATTTTCTGACGACCATAACGTCCACGTTAACAAAGTGTTTATGCACTTTTATATTGAAATACAAAATTGAAAGACAATGTTGATCAGACAGGCTTGGCGAAGAGTCTACTATAAAAAACACCTTTTTAAAATTAAATACTCGGGATGACGGTTTAAAACAACACCAGCAAACATGCCAGGTAATCCTTGCGTCATGGGTCCAATTTTAGAGTCAATAAATATTAATGTATCTGTCAAATTCAAGTAGTAAGTTAGGAACCATAACACACACGCACGCACGCACATGTAGACCCACTCTACACACGCACGCACGAACACACGCGCACAACACACACTACCCAATTTATTTGAAAGTATCGCCGTATAGCGCAACTCACATTTCTTGTGATGACGACGATAGCCATTATAAATCAACTGTGGAGATGAGATTGCGATAAAGACGAAGAAGATGACGGTGGTATGGAGAAGAAGGATGTAGTGATTTTAACGATTATGTCAGCAATTACGTATCTATTCGCAACTCCTATTTTCGCAACGACATATGTTATCTGCTCCGGGATCACTGAACTTTACAAATGTAACAATCCTAAGTGACGATTTTGAAGAATTCATTCTCTGTAAGGCTATTTTACACACAAAAAATGCCGACGATTTGCCGACGACAAATACACTGTAGTATTATGTCCTGCATTGTTTGTGTCAACGAAGTCTGACGAGAATCTATTTTGCTGCCGGGTCACTGTTGAGTTCTCCATTGGTGGCAATTGATAAGTTTTATATGTTACAGGCAAAATTACGTTTTGACCTATCTTGATATAGTAAATGTGTCAACATATATAGTATTTCTGTAAGCTGCCAGGAAAAACAAGTGTCAAATTTTGTCAATTTCCCAAAATCATGTAATCAGTAACTGTAACTGAAGAAAAACTCAGAAAATGAAACAGGAACACAATGGAAACAAGTGTAGTTTCTTTTGTCATCCTCGTAATAAACATGTAAAGAAATAACGGCAAATACGTATTGTTGTGTATAATGAAATGCGTTTCCAATTGGTAGACCTGAGGACAATGGTCCAAGTACGCGAATGAACAAAGAAAGAGGTGATTGGGCCTCGGCGCCTGTGGGGAGATACTAGTACAATGATCCAAAGTTAGCGTATTAATTATACATATGCAGGAGATCGTTTACTAGTGCATTAAGGGGGTCAAATGAGTTCGCACAAAGTCCTAAAAGCGTATGCATTCTTCAATGAACAAAAATCCCAAAAGAGAACACCCTCTCAAAATTACCTGAACCTTATTTGCCTAACCTGAACAACGAACTGAAATAGTGAACCTTCCTCATTTCGCGAATCATCCGCCGACAATGCTAGCGTGCTTACAATGGTAAAGGCACAGCGCTACAAACAGCCTATCATGGCGGGTGTGACTGATCGTGCCGTTCCTCTTCAACATTGATTAATGCGTGGCGCAAACAACACCTGAGAGCTAAACTGATTACGCATGGGACGTCGCATTGATTATTCCGATTGCTCGCTCTGCTTTGACCCTTGCGCTTACGGTCACGCATGGCTGGTTTGCAGGTGGATACGCGTGACTGCATTCATGCATCGCGCAGACGTAAAACATACCCCCGGTTTGTGTTACATTCTGAGAAACAAAGCACTGGAAGAACCATTAAAAATTGATGTTTTGTTATACAAATATATACTTTTGTAAAAAGGCAAGACAGGTGGTTATGTAATTATTGAAT
>OZ023213.1:6660199-6677833 GCA_963995525.1 Escarpia spicata
TGTGATATTTTAATACACTGCTTAATTCCTCTCCAAATCGTATACACTTTACAGTGTGTTTCAAAATATATCAGCGTTGACAGTTGTCGGAAACATCAGCTGTAGGAATAACAAATTATGATCTTAAACAAATACAACCGGGACGTTTTAGATACAAATTCATTTAATATAGCAACGTGCCGTGGATTAGACATTGCACTGAATATTATCGTCTCACTCAAGTTCTCACTCAATCAATGAAATTCGCTCTACATTCTCTTTAATCGTGGAACCACAAAATTATCAACTGCGCTACACATGGGTCGATAGTTGGTATCAAAACGATAGTCCGAGTTGACTTTATCGTTAGAACTAGCTGACCCATTGTGTATCAAACTAAAATCATCAATTGTCACTATTACGATGGCCCTATATGGAGAAACCCATTCAACTAAGGACAGGACAAAGGCGCTCTAGAAACGCAGAGCATATCAAAACACACAGGAAGGAAGAGGTGATTAGACTTCGGAGCCTGTGAGGAGATACTGTTACAATGATCCGACATTAGCGTATTAATTATAGATATGCAGGAGATCGTTTAGTAATGCAAAATATAGTCGTATAAGTTCGAAAACTCCCAAAAGCGTATATCATTAAGTTTGGGTGGGTGGTGAGTAGGTCCTCGCCACATATCGAGGGTGAAATAAATTGCTACAAGGCGCCACCTATTAAATGGAATATAAACGAATGCACATTACATCTGTTGTGAATGTCAGAAGCAGTCAACGTGATGGATCATGTCTTGACAACTGTGTCGCATCAATTGAATTCAGCGGCTGTTGGTGTCTTTTAAAAACTATTTTGGATTACACAAGATCTTAAGTTGAGCAGCACGTACTGTTGAGGGTGTATGGTGGTTGGAAACAATACGAAACAACGCACGTCTTTGGACGTCGCAAACTGATGAAACCGCTCCTAGAGCTCAATCAACATATACGGCCATATTGCAAAACACCTGCGCATAGGAGACCGCTCCCGGTTGACAGCCGCCGACCGTTGCTAGGGGCAACAAAGGAAAGTTTTTGTTGCAGTAATAAAATCGGCGAGGCCGGACGCCGTAGCAATAATAATTCATAACACAACCGAACGCTCAGTTAGTCACGATATCACTCACGCTGGATTATGTTTGATTACGTCGTTGCGATTGAGCGCAAATTGTTCGTTGAATTAATATTTTATGCTTCGATGGCAGACGAAAACATCGATTTCGCAATAATGGCTTCTTTAGTGCACAAATTGGTCACGTGGCTCCTCGGTTGTTTCATGATTATTTTAGGAATGAATGAATGTGAATACTGACATGTCTGAGATAAAATGAGTGCAGATTCTATTCGATCAAGTAACTATTCATTGCAATAAAGCGTGGAAAATATATTGCATTTGGACAGGATATTTTATAACGCGTAAGTAATGCAATTTCCTTAAGCTGTGCTTATTGGGTCCTACTGACTAAAGGTATGTTAGACACATTTGCCAGACTCCATTACCGTGGCAATATACAAAATGACCGTTGTGTGATGGAATACAAACATAGTTCAAAGTTCAACATTTGAAAGATAATGGATATTTGTATAATGCAGAATCATCATTGGTTTAATGAGCTGTGCAACATCACCGATGGATTTTATGACATTAATTTGTGTAAATGTACGTTTCTTAAATATGTTCTAATGATTGTACATATATTGTATATACTGTAAATACAACATTTGTTGACACACATTTATACACTATACCATAGATATTGCAGCAACTTTGTTGACGTTTCGAGATTATGAAGGAGATTACAACAATTAAAATATATGGGGATATAATTGTTTTGTTTCCAGGGTGATGCCATTTAATTGTGTCGACTTCGTATAAGAACATATTGAATAACAATTTGATTACGACAGTTCAACAAACACAATTGTTTTATAATATGTATTGTGTTTTGTCATTAAGCAACCGATTTGTATTCAATGCTAAACACGTTGCACGGCTTGTAGACTATTTAGAAAATAATACTGGTTGTATTGACCGGTTTCTGAGTTTGCCAATATTTAATATGTGGAGTAAACCCATGGAGTATACTTCAGTTAAATATATCGACGAGTTCCAAATCAATATAATATAATCCGATTAAATAAGGTTAAACTGCCACATTTAATGTAACTGATAGAGTTTTATGGAGGCGCCGCATTTGATGATTGGTGGGGTGGCGGTGGATGTGGCGGTGGGAGAGGAGGATGGGGATAGATCACTATTTCACGAATAAAGTCTCAGTGATTTTGAGACGGTATCCCCTTTCTAGGATTTGCGACTTTCAGAATGGCAGAGTTTTATGATTATACATCAACGATTTCGATAAAATTTCATTCTAACAAAGTACCGAATAGTTTATTTTTTCACAAGGGGGTCCATACCAGACACGCAGACACGCAGACACGCAGACACGCAGACACGCAGACACGCAGACACGCAGACACGCAGACACGCAGACACTCAGACACGCAGACACGCAGACACGCAGACACGCAGACACGCAGACACGCAGACACGCAGACACGCAGACACGCAGACACGCGGACACATTAACATGCAGACAGGCAGACAGGCAGACACGCAGACACGCAGACACGCAGACACGCAGACACGCAGACACGCAGACACGCAGACACATTGACATGCAGACAGGCAGACAGGCGTACACGCAGAGACACATACACGCACACAGGCAGACAGGCAGACAGGCAGACACGCAGACACGCAGACACGCAGACACGCAGACACGCAGGCACGCAGGCACGCAGACACGCAGACACGAAGGCACACGTGCATACAGACAGAGTGACAGACAGACAGCCTCACCCACCTTCGACATCGCTCCCTTATCTGCGCCATCTGCTGTGAGATGCTGTGAGAACTGATTCCTTCCTCCGTCAACACGGCCTCAATGGTGGGCAGCGTGAGCGAGTAACACAACGTCTCCGAGTCAATGTCATAGTCACTATCAGCTGACATCGGCCTTCGCAACGCCGTCCGCACAACCTCAAACGGGCTCCTCTTTCCCCACCCGGGACTACCCCGTCCGTCGGCATCAGGTGTCGCCATCAACTTCCGCTTGCGCGGCAACTGACCTGCGGGGATAACTTCGAGCGCCTGCAGATGATCCAACCGCACGTGCCTGTTATTGCGCACCATGAACGCCACATCGGGACCTCCGCACGCCGCGCCAATCCTCGTCGTTCGTTCACTCTCACCCCCGCGCGATGGACTCCACGCCGTCGCCTCTATCGCCAAGTTACGCGTGCTGTGCGCGGTAGCTATTGCGGGTAACCGCATCTCCCTGTCCAACTCTTCGCTCTGCGTCGTCGCGACCAACTCCCTCCCGCATGGCGACTCAACACATCTGACCTGAGAGTCTAGTTTCGGCTTCCAAGCTCTGCGCGTGTTGCTATTGACGCTCCCAACGTTCGACACGAACAGTGCCGGGAGTCTGATAGTCTCTTTACGTAGTCGCGTCGGCATTGCCTCCGCAGTTCTCCCGCCGCGCTGATGATAAATCTGCCGGGCCGGTCCGCCTGCCATGCAACAGTGAGATCAGTCGATTGTGGTCAATTATGCATCACGCCGCGGGCAAGCGCCGTAGGAGATTATCGACGTCTGACAATAACGCCGGTCGACAATTTACGGACTCGGCCAACCGAATCGTCTGCGATCGACCGGGAGCAAGGGGCAGAACGACCAGTGACGTAACTACGTGATCTTATAAATAACAGAAAATGCATAAATCCTAAATTATTGATTTGTTTTTAATGGTCCATTCGAATTTTTTTATATATATAAATTTCTCTTAATTTTGCTGTATCCAACATTCCTTTCACATTGGCATTAGTTCCTCCAATTTGGACTTTTTTGAGGTAGGGGTATGAGTGGGTCAATCGTATGCAAATTTTTTTTCGAGTGCTTTGATTGTTTATGTGTGCCACGTCCCGAACCGTATGCGTGTGCATTATACATAATTCCACAGCATAGATTTTAAAGTTTTCGTCAGTGTCTATTAAATTCGGTGCTAACGAATTGACGTTTATAACCCGCGTGGCATGGCATAAAATGGCATGCAGCGAAAGTTTTACGGCCACTTTCCGTATAATTGGACTGCAACGGTGGCAATTGCCATTTATCGTAAACTCGTTCAATACCGACGACGACGACGACTATGGCGACGATGGCGATGGCGATGGCGACGATGGCGATGGCGACGATGACAATGGTGATGGCGATGGCAACGATGGCGATAGCGATGGCAACGACAACTAAAATGTTCGCTCAATGATGAGCAGTAAATAGCATACATTTAACCGGTGAATCTCAATACGCTGATCATTATAACCATATCCTTTAAATAACAACATACAATCTCAATTTAGCGCTATGTTCAATCAGCATACTGAATCTCAAAACCACCGATCCAATTCCCGACTGAACGATGGGTCAGACGAGAACCTTTTCTCACCCTACCTTACGGTATATCGCAGTTTCGCGAATTTGACTGGACAAAATCCTGTGCCATCGATTTCGGATCATTTATGACAAATCTGGCTATACATACATTGGCACAGAGAGGTTTAGCACACACGACGTCTAGAAGGACATCCGTCTATAACACAACCGTTACTTCTCATATCGACAAGCGCGAAATTACACTGCCTCGCGTATACGGCTCCCGTGGTCGGAATTACGTTAATTGGCGGTTACATAACAAAGACACATTAGCGACGTCGGCAGTGGTAATCCCGAACGGCTTATTGCATCACGTATTATGACTCAGATATGGAAACATAGTGCATAGTTCGTTGTTACACAACGCAACATGTAGTCACGCGACTTATATCCTTCGCGGGTGCAAGGTGTGAGTCACTTTACGGTTTCACGACGCACGCCATCATCACACCAACGCCGCCATTTTGCGGATGCTATATTACGTCACGCAAGGAAATGGAATCACACTTCGTTCCTCGCAGAGCTGTTCATTCGACCAGCAAATACGGCTTCTCGTTGAGGCATTTAGTCGCGTCGCAATAACTGCCCGAATACTGTTCATTCACACATGCACATGCAGTTATGTGCTCGGGTAAACAGTTTAACGAACTAAGTCAAGATGGAGTGGACAAAATCGGCCAACGTTTCCGAAATGCAGCACAGTGCAATGGATTCGGGTGCTATATGCACCGTTGTGATTGTTGTTGAAATTAAGATGGATATGTGCTTCACGTGATGCGTTATCATGCCCCTTTCGGGTTACGGACCTTTCTAGGAATTATCCGAGCTCGCCATTCGGGGATTAGACTGACCGATCAGCGATATTTGTAAGCATTGAATTGTTGAATTCAAAAGTAGTTTTGGCTTCGTGAATACATATTTGGCTGTAAATACGTTAGAATACGTTTATTCTGAATGAACGATTTTATAATAAAACCGAACGTAAAACTTCACTTTAAAGGGTTGAATAATAAACGGTGTCCAAGCAAACTGCCAGTAAGCAATTCGCCCTGAGTCGTACCATTTGTTTAATCAATTCAGTAAGTTTAACTCGAGTAAGTTAGACGGTTACATAATTGCCATGACAACAACAAATGGACAGACGCGGTATATATATATACCGCGTCTTTCCATTTAAATAATGAAAAATGAATATACATGTATAAACAGTTCTACATTCATTTTGAACTTTTGAACATGTCGTCACGGGCATGCGCTCCCATTTTCATACACAGGTGTATACACGACAGATTATTTCTAGAAAAGATGTGGTGCCAAGCTCTCAATACACAGGCGTTTGTACGGTTTGTATCGTTGCGAATTGTAGCTGTATATTTCTGTCGTTGTTATAGTTAAACAATAATGTCATGATAAATTGTACACAGCCACATTGCATACAAAATATGCCATATTATGACATGTGCAAATCATATTACACATTTTTGTTTCATACACAAACGTAGTCAGACGGGTTGTAAGCATGCGAATTCAACTTAATAACCGTCACGTTACTGTGGTAAAATTATCAATATTACCTTTGTTGAATGAAACCCAGCGACGGATTCAAGTAAACCTCCAGCACGTCGGATGCCCATGTGTTTTATACGTCGGTAATTATCCACAAGATAGTTTTAAATATAGCTTAAATTCACCTACGTACAAACGACATTAAATAAACATATAAGCACGAGAAACACATTTGAAATTTAGCGCGGAGACCCTTACTGTATGGAACAAAAACGCCACAATGGACACTTCGGGATAAGCGGATGTTACGTATTGCGCGATGTATTATGGGATGCCAACGTGGAGCGACGTGTAAGTTGGTCGTGCCGCGCCGGACGTGAGGCGGCGTTGTGGTATCTGATTTGGCAAGGTCTGCCATGTTGGATAACCGACTGTCGGCTGCATATCGCCGCGAATGGATCCGGCGCGCAGCGTCTCCACCTGGCGATCAACTGCACTAACAACAGCTGCCACCTAACACTAGTGTACAAGTAAGCCTGGTCGTTGATGCTCGACGATAACAATGTGTCTTTTTCGTGCATTGAGGGCCTAGTACACGTGTCGACGGCAACAGCAAAACCTCGACGGCTGCAAACCGCGAGCATAGCCTACTAGTACACATAGCTCGGTAATATTTGACGGCATATGCAAATTGGTCATGTAAGTTGTTTGTGGGCGATCTAAAAGTGGCGGTCCAAAGAAGCAATTGAGAGGAGGAAGCGTTGTTCATGTTGTTGTTAGCCAGAAGGCAAAGACAACGGAACCATTGAAGACGACATCGAAACTTTTGTTGCATTATTTCTATTAATTATGACTTACCAGTCATGTTCAGGCTGGCTCCCTATGACCTCACAAACGACCAACTTCTGGAGTTTTTATAATCGTGATGGGACAACGCATATAAAAGCTCTCTTCCTTCCACCTCAAGGATCAATTTCTCTGCTGACATCTTGGATTTTGTAAGGGTTGTCAACCGAAGGCGCCGCTAATTCAGTCGGACACAAATCCGCTACGATTTCACCTTGCATCTGTAACTACGTATTCTTCTCATACTTTGTTATGTTGGAATAACTTTATAAACACTGCGTTCTTTACAATTAGAGTGTTTTAAATGTTAACTCCCATGACCTTTTAATTTCTGCTGTCGCCAATTAGGGATAATTATAATTGTTATCATAACTCCATAGTGTCGCTACCTGGGGAATGACGGACACGGCAATTTGTCCACTGACACAAATGAATAACTGTAAATAACTACCTTTTGTGTTTGTTCAAATACATCGTCAATTTGTAGAGGCCGATGGTTCAATAAACGTAATCAACATAGGAAGAGGCGTGAAAACGTCGACGCCGCGGAGGAGATGCTCTTACGATTCTCCGAAGTTAGCGTATTCATATATATATATATGTCCTATTGGCTGTCTGTTGCAGGTGGCCGGAGAGAGACGAGGGATATGTTGCTGGAGGCGCTTCTATTTTTGCTCGTCCTGTTGATTGTCATGCAGTTGATCGTCTTGTCCACAATGATGATCATTATGTTGACCGTCATACGTCAGTCGGCCTTAGAAGGTCTGGGTTAGTGCTTAAACATTGCGGTTACTTCCGTTTTCATCACCGATCGTCGGGAAAGGGTTATTCAACAGTGTCGTTTTCTATCTAAAAATATGAGACAAGCACTGCAACTGAGTGTGCATGCAGTGGCATACAAATTCCAATTTAGAAACTTATTTCGCAGTCAGTCTACCTCTTTTCCGTGACGTTTCGACTGCTATCAGCAATCTTCATCAGACGGCTACCGCTAAATGGCGATATGGTGGCTCTTCGTTAGATTGTCGTAGAAATGTGAGAGTAGGTACCTGCTCACATCTCGATTGATACTGTCTTTCTTTGTTTTATCTATATATAACTTCTTTGATATATGGTAATACTCGCTATGAAACATACACCTTCGCACATCATGTGTGGTTCCACGTTGCCTTTAGGTTAGAGGTCGGCAACCTGCGGCCTGCGGGCCAACTGCGGCCCGCAGAGCTATTTCATACGGCCCGCGGACTAAAAGCGAGATTGTACACATGCGGCCCGCGGGATGACGACAGTTGGTGTACCTTCCATGGTCGGAAGAACCATTATCCACAGCAGCATCCTTCAAGAAAGCATGTGTGGAAAGTAAATGAAAATGCCAAACATAATCGTGAAGACTGTGAACTATCTTCGTTCTCGTGACCTAAACCACCGACAGTTCCAAGATATTCTTGCTGGTATAAATGTGCAATATTCAGACCTCAACTCCTCCGAGGTACGCTGCACGATGCGACGCGTATAAAAGCCGAAACATGGGACTAGCTTGTTCACGGAACAGAGGGTACATATTTAATGGAATTCGCTGACCGCAGGCTGATGTGTGAGTTTGCATTTCTGTTAAGATCATGGCGCACCTCAAGCTGCTAAATGTTCAACTTCAGGGATGAGAACAACTTACCAATGAACACGTCTCAATACCAGGAGAAAGTTTATGACGTCAGTAAACTGATGGCATCCTAATGCAAAGTCAACATGCGTAATTAGGATCCTATGGAAATTGTTTTGGTTAAATAAGCATCCCTTAATGGTAGAGTAGCCTCACAGCGGCAAGGAGAATGGACATAGTTTATAAACCCGTTTTATAGTATACCTGTTAATGATTATCAGATAACTGTTGAAGCAGTTGATGCTTTTGATATTGATAAACGGTAACCAGCTCACGGGTAAGTAAAACAAGTTGTAGTCAAGGATGAATAACATAGCTGTTGATGCACCATATCTAGACGTAGCTGGGAACACTGGGAAACCTGATACTAGTAAAGGTCCCCTTCTCGTATAGCTTACTTAAAGAACGCCTTTCCGTTCACTGTTGCTATCAAGGTCGACGTAAATTATTGAAAGAATGTGTTTTACATTATATTGTTATATTACAACTAACTTGAAGACTTTCACAGAAAGTGTCTGCACTGGCTAAGACATCTTCTTGCATCGTTATAAGCGGACGCACAACTGCTGAAGCGCTACAGCCACAACGAGTAGGAGCCTGCAGTCAAGAAGAGTATGGGATTGACGCGAAACCTGAGATGCAATGGTGCAGGCAACATGGCTGGCATTCTCCGGAAGCTGCTGTACGCAGACGATCTGACGGTGGTAGCGGACGGGGAAGCGAACTCCCAAGAACAACTGACAAATTGGAAGGATATGTTCAGCAGGCATGGACTGAAAGTAAGTTGGAAAAGTCATAGGTACTCAGGGTTGGGGAACAGCTCAGAGAAAGAAATTCGGAGGAGGATACAAGTAGGGGCGATTGCATGGAGTACTATAGTGGAGGTGTGGTGGAAGACAGACACTAATTTGCGAAAACAACTGGGTCAGAAGAATTGCGAGAGTGAATAGAATCAACAAGCAAAGAATGGAGAAACTGAGGAAGCAGGTTGGTGTGGGTTTCAAGAAGAAGCTGGCGAGGAGTGGCTGAAGTGGGCTGGACAGATAGAGCGAATGGGATGAAAACAGCAAAAAGGCAGATGCTCGGAAATTGGAAAGGAAAAAGAGACGATGACGACCAAGACTGCGTTTGGAGGATTGTGTAAAGATAGCATTGGATGAATTGGGAGAGGAGTGGAGAGGAGAGTAATAGTAGAAGGTAGTGGAGATGCTTGATGGAGGCAGCAGTGAGGTTGATGAAACAAAAAAGAAAACATAAATCGAGGATCAGTTGAGGCCAGCCTCACCCCGGAGATTTAGGGAAAGACGAGGAGAATAACAACGTAAGATATACTGTACACCCACCTTTAACCACGGATGGTGGTTACGTAGGAGTCGTGTGTTTTCTCCATTACCTCAGGTTTCCATGCTTCATGTCGACCTCAAATTGCACCAGATTTTCATTGATTACATTGATTCATTGCTTAAAATGCTGTATCATCAGAGAGTTATGCTTCCACATGTATTTATGCTTAGCTACGCCCCTGCACGCATCTCGTTAGAGATCCAGATTGACAAGTCTGCGCAGAACGGACATCGTGACGCCATCTAGCGGTCGTCGTCTGATAAAGATTGCTGATAGTTAAGCTATTAACACACTTCATAAAAGAATCACATTCGTGAATGGGCAAACAAAAAGAGGAAGCAGCTTTAACGTGTTACAATAGCAACATAATGTGTATTTTATGAAACTAAAGGCATGTGCGTATAAGTGTATTATCAAGTTGTATTGATCACCAAACTATGATAACAGACGCCCATAGCGAAAGTCTCGCCTACACTGAAAGGAGATCAATCAACAAAGCGAAAGTTGAGTAAAAGAGAAAATAAATGCATCACCACGATCACCACGGTGTGTAGGTGGGTTAATGAGCATGTGTGTAGGTGTGTTTGCGTGCGTGCATGCTTGACCGTGTTCAACTTCATGCGTGCGTATGGGGTGTGTGTGCGTGTGCATTCTCGCGCCTATGCGAATGTATACATTGATTCGTCTGCTTGTCTAACTCCCATGTTCATCGAATGATCTCCCAGTGCCTTCCTTTCCTGACCCTTTAACGCCATCATTTCCGTCGCCAGCAGAAGGTGGAGACGGTCCGGTGCTCGGCAGGATCAACCCGAACATTCTCCGGGGAGGAGACATTGACCTTGGCGGCATAGAGTGACGTAACGTCTGGGGCCAATGACCACGTGCGTCAATGGAGGAGGTGGCAGTTTATCATCACACGTTTAGTTTTGACAAACAACCCGACCTTAATTGCTATTATGTTGTCGCTTGATGCCGATTCTGTTAATCTTTCTCTCTGTCTTTCTGGCTCTCAGTATCTCTGTTCGTTCTGCCGTTCTTTCCGTTCCTCACTCACTCACTCACTCACTCACTCACTCACTCACTCACTCACTCACTCACTCACTCACTCACTCACTCACTCACTCACTCACTCACTCACTCACTCACTCACTCACTCACTCACTCACTCACTCACTCACTCACTCACTCACTCACTCACTCACTCACTCACTCAATCACTCAATCACCCACCATCCTCCTCTCACTCTTCTCTGTATTAGTCGCAGCAACGAAGTGATCGCGGTCCATACAGGTTGGACAAAAATGTCAACAAAGCTTTCTAACCTGAAATGGGTTCGTTGGTGGTATGTCTCACCACCAAAAAAAACCCCACCCATGGCAAAACCTCTTTTTCGGCTCAAATCCAAGATGGCCGACATTATACAGGGTCTAATATTCAAATGGACCTAATGTTGGAACTAAGCAACATAAACACGTTTGAGGTGTCATTTCCAACTAATTTAAAGATGTCCATTCGTTTGGTGACACTTTGGAGGTCGATATAGGTCAAGGTTATGCGATAAGGTCAAGGCAAAATTGTATGTACTAATCTGGAAAATATGCTGGATTCGGACCAACGAAATGAAGTTACAAACACATATTCAGGTGTCATTGCAGCCAAGTTTACTATGCCTACTCATTTAAACCACATTTTACAGGTGATCATAGTTCAAAGTAACGTTTCAATTGTCTATTTACAATCCTGTATGATCCTGATCAACATCCCGGTCATCATCATCCTGGCTCTCCACTTGTGTCACATTCATACATGTGATGTCCCTGCACTGGCCACATGCTGGTGTGCACTGCAGTACATTCTTACGGCAGGTGCATGTTTTCTTATCGCAGTGATCGCCGCATTTGCATCGAATTATCTTGAGGAGTCGCTCTGGTGCCGCATGCTGACACATTCTGATAGGCTAGACATTAAGAGAAGATGCTACCCAACCCCAAAGCTCGGGGAGATGTCGTTGCTACGCCATCCCTGCACCTGATGATAAGTCCGATGGTTATGAAAGGCGGCTGTATCATTTGTTGGCGGATGCTTCTCTGGAGAGACGTATTGTGTAGAAGTAGCTACCTTCAGCAGGAACTTCGTCACCCGTGCAGTGTTGAGGCTTAGTGATGTGGTGCACTCGTACATCACCAGCAGGGCATCCTATCCTGCCTTTTCGAAGCCCTCTTTCGAGGAAGATGGAGACATGAAGACGGAGGTGGACTTTTTCAGTGCTGCATACTTCGTGAGAACAGTCACTTTGCCAATTCCATATGACCTTTACGTGGTATTACACCCACTGAGAGCGTGCAGAAAGGGCAGAGCTTCTGAGAGGGTTGGATTCGTCTTCAATGTAGTAATGCATACCGTCTGTTTCGATGTCACCAAGTACATGTTATCACTCTTATGTATGGTATCAGCATGATGTTCTATGAGTTGAAATACATCTGAATCTTCTGCGACAACATTTGTTGGCGTTTTCTTCGCTGAAAGGCATGTTATTGTGCCCAACAGCTGGAGGATAAGCCTGCATATAACACAAAGACTGTAAATACAGGGGCCAGCTTCATAAACGCGCAGATCGGATGAAGGCCCTCACAATTGCGACCATTATCTGATACTGCGTCCACAGTCTGGCGGTTGCATGCTTTTGCATTGAGGCACGCCAATCATCAAGTGCAATCTGGATGTGAAATAATGTGGTGCTCTTGCGTGCATCATCCAGACTCATCTTTGTCTCCTGCACATTTGTACTAGCTGAAAGATACGAGCGAGAAGAGCAACCGCGTTTAAATCACCTAAAAAAGACACAAGGTTATAATATGTATTACGCATAAATGTTGATAGGAAATACAATTAATTGCATAGAAATGTCACTGTTTGTACGTGGATAGCATGCATGTAGACATCTAGTTTATGCAGTTCATACAAAACTAATCTACATGTGCCTGCACGAGGAGTTCGACTGCAGGAAGGTCCTACTCGTCTCAAACAACCTAAATTGTTCATTGCTGAGACTAGTCGCAGCAACGAAGTGGTCGCGGTCCATAGAGGTTGAACAAACATGTTAACAAAGCTTTCACACCACAAAAAAAATGTTGACGTTGACCTTATTGCATGACCGTTACCTCTAACGACATCCAAAATGTCACCAAACGAATGGAGATCCTAACATTATTTGGAAATGACACCTCAACCATGTTTTTATGTTGCTTAGTTCAAAAATTAGGTCCATTTTAATATTATACCCTGTATAATGTCGGCCATCTTGGATTTGAGCCGAAAAAGAGGTTTTGTCATGGGTGGATTCGGGTGGTTTTTTTTTTGGTGGTGAGACATACCACCAACGAACCCATTTCAGGTGAGAAAGCTTTGTTAACATTTTTGTCCAACCTAAATCGTTCGTTGCTGAGACTCTCTATTGCTCTCTCTGTCGATCTGCTGGTGTATTTTGCTTCAGGGGATATCTAAAAAACGATAAGTTGGAGGAGTTTGAAGATGACGTGGAGGCACAGAAAAAAACGACCCGTGGGGGAAACTAAGGCGGAAGTTGCGCTGGACATGTAAAAATCGACAACAACCATTACGACCAATCGCACTGTTATTAGGTCACCGTAGAATAAAGAATCATGATGAGATACAACAGAATTTAGTGACAAAACAATTCAGTTTGCCTTCTTTGTTGTTGCACCTACAACATTGTAGAAAGTGGCTCGCTTTGTTAAGTATTTAAAGGCACATATCAAGTAAACATGGCAGCTTGTTTGTGCAATTAATTTATTTTTGATGAAGTCACCATACAAATTAATACTTTTGAACAGGTCTGGTCACAAATCGGCTGAAAAAAGTGGCTAAGGATAAATCAATCGAGGAGGGCGTTTTAAGTGGTATTGTTACACAACGTACTAGATTTTATTCCATGTATATACATTACATATTGTCAGATTAAAATAAACATGTAAACCAAACCCCTAAGTGTGTACATCATTGATAAGTATATATATTATGCTTAAGTTCAATAGCGTCCTTGCTCCGAATAATTTTGTGTTTAGGTTTTGTTTAATTTGCAATATATGTACTTAATTGATTATCTTATATTTAGTACCTTATTCTTAATAACTTAATTATATGTCGAATGAATGCAGTCCCCAAAATTGTGCTTAATTAGCCCGTAACTGTGTTCACAATTTCAACGTTGCGTCCGCAAAATTTTCCAGCTTCTAAACGCGCTCTTTTAACAATATTGACGAAGCCGACTGGGTCAACAAGAAGACTTTGTTTGATTGTTTTGGATTTTTGGTCCGTTCTTGTTTGCCCACATTTAAAACAACACATTCTGCGAGCTTCCTGTTAGTATATATACCACGTTGTGTGAATCCACTTAACGGAACAGAGAGCAGACATCATACATTCAAAGCACACATGAGAAATACTCTATTCTCTTGTGAAATACACAAACACAGCGCTGCACAAACGATTCTAGGCAGATATACAATAAAAAACGTAATGGTGCAAATAGACAGCGAACCGTAAACAGTTTACGTTTCTACACTGTGGTCGCTTTGAAACAATACAACATGCTTGTAATCAAACTCTTAACCAGCGCTGGGACTTGTTTCTGGCACTTCTACGATGAGTGGCAGAAATTAGTTGGAGAACCATTATGAGAGTTGCAAGGTAGATAGATTTGATCTGCCAGGTGGCGCCATATACGCAGTGGAGCGCAGTGGCTCAGTCTCCATAGCATCGGACTCTCAGTCGACAGAACACCAGGTTCGAACCATGTCCTGCCGTGTCGAACCTTCGTTCACTCTACATTGCTCCAGTTCACTCAGCTGTATGAATGAGTACCTGGCTAAAGACAGTGGTGGATATTTGTGTACGAATAGTCTTCGCGAATTAATTGCAGCGTGGCTGAAACTTCCCAGAGAAGTCGAGATAGTGTTCAATTGAACAGGTCTTCCATGGAGTAAAATGTAAAGCGCTTTGAGCAGTCCTAAGCACTGTATATTGCTCTATATAGCAACATACATTTTCATTTTTTTATACGACATAAACACTTTTGTATATAAAAAACAACAAACAGTGAAATGCTTATACGCTGTCATTAAAAGGGTGCTCGTTAAACATGTAATACTATTTCTGGCCAATTTAATAATAACAATGTAACTTCTGCGCCTAAATAATTGGAAACCAAACTCAGAGGCAATTTTATATACTTATTTTATTTTTGTGTATGTATATTGTTAATAAGGTGACCGAATTAGCGAGACTAATTTCCTATACTTTACTGTATGGATCTTATTGAGGACTGTGCTAGACCTTAATTGCGAGGTGGCTGCATTACCGAGGTGACCGTAATGCGAGGTTTGACTGTATGTGTACTCGGTAATGTTATCTAATTTCTACCTACTATGCGGGTTTATTGGTAAGTGTGCGTTCTCCAGAGATCCTCACTTGACGATAAATCGCTGCCTGAATGTTGAGTGTTACTGCGTCCGGGAAGTGTGATCTACAGTGTAAGCGATACTACCCAGGAAGTGTAGAATTGTCCACTGGAGCAATAAGCTGGCAAACGAGGAGCTGTGTGGGGACACAGGCAGTTTTCAAACAACTTTTTTCTCGAGATGACCATTGCTGTCGTCACACTGAAGAACCAAATTCATCCCGTGGACGCCCACTAAAAAAACCCTGAGGTAAACAAAATTGTTTTCCAGCAAACTGATACGTAAATAAACTGTTGATATGGCTGACATTCCATCCTTAATTAAAAATCAACCCTCATGGAAACGGCACTGGCTCCAGTTATGTAACCAATGATGAAAGTGGTCTAACCGCGAATTACCTGTGTAATCCTCTTTTTGGTTTGGGAGTTTCTGACGCCCCCTTTTTGTGTTGCGCCAGGCTAAATATGTAGGCAGACAACACCAACACGTATACCGTGAACCACGCAAGCGAGGATAGGCCACTTAACTTTAGAGAACCTGCAAGAAGTTCGATCAACTTGTCTTCACACTCTGAAATAATTTCGCGCCTCGCTATATATGGACTTTGTAGATAATAATAAAGTATATATGTAGTGTTAAAAGGTAACTAGTTATACAATGTAGTAAAGAGTCCGTTAGATTGTCCAAAGTGTATAATCTCCAGCAGGCATAGGGCAATTAAGAGGCATAGGGCAATTAAGTTGGAAAGTTAATTAATTAAATTACAAATAACTCAATAACTTCACACATTTATCAGGTCAATTAAATTAAGTTAACCTCCCAAATTGTTCAATTAAATTAACAATTAACTTACATTCAATTAACAATTCATTTAAATTAACTTCAATTAAATTACCAATTAATTTCAACTCAGTTAACAATTCATTTTAATGCAAGACAGAAACCACTAAGGGGGCTAACTTGAACGGATCACCACAGGAACAAATGTCTAACGGGGCAAGCCTGCTAATAAAACATCATTACTTTGTACAACTATTTCTGAAACTTGAAAGCACATTTCGAGAATGTAAGTTAATAATTGTATTGCCAAATTGTGTTCACTTTTTACATTTACCTTTTGTTATTTAGGTATTATGTCTAGAAAACCTTCAGACTCCAGATACACTTTGTACTTGGATGTGTGCTAGAAGCTGATGAAGCAGACATAATTATATGATTGTGGGTAACTGAACCAGTTCAGAACATCCTCTTACATAATAGAAATGTAGCAATTGGTCACCCCCTGACCACCCAACTCAGTCCACTGGCTGGACATTTGAACCTGTTCAACCAATTGCCTTGGCCTCCTAACTAATTGCTATGTTTGATGTCAGTTGGGTAACTGAGTGCAAATAGTGTGTACTATGATCATCAAAGCTAATTACATCTACTGAAATCAGTGACTGTCACTTCAGGAATACATAAAGTAATACCAAATAAAACAAAATTAATTGGCCGTTAATTGAGATTTTTTTCATTAAATTAAATTAACCTCTTCCAGAAAATGTAATTAATTAAATTAAATTAAGCTAATTGAGTACATTCAATTAACAAATTAACAATTGAAATTAACCCGTGCCTGAACTTCAGCATATACCTGTTATTTCCGCTACTAAGGGAGGGAGGGAGAGAAATTAATTGGACGTTAATTGAGATTTTTTTAATTAAATTAAATTAACCTCTTCCAGAAAAGTTAATTAATTAAATTAAATTAAGCTAATTGAGTACATTCAATTAACAAATTAACAATTGAAATTAACCCGTGCTTGAATTCCAGCATATACCTGTTATTTCCGCTACTAAGGGAGGGAGGGAGAGAGGGAGAGAGGGAGAGAGGGAGAGAGGGAGAGAGGGAGAGAGGGAGAGTGGGAGAGAGGGAGAGAGGGAGGGGGAGAGAGGGAGAGAGGGAGGGGGAGAGAGGGAGAGAGGGAGAGAGGGAGAGAGGGAGAGAGGGAGAGAGGGAGAGAGGGGAGAGAGTGTGTGTGTGAGAGAGAGAGTAGAGAAAGGGAGGGAGAGAGAGCGATAGGGAGAGAGGGAGAGAGGGAGAGAGGGAGAGAGGGAGAGAGGGAGAGAGGGAGAGAGAGAGAGAGAGAGAGTGAGAGAGAGAGAGAGAGAGAGAGAGAGAGGGAGAGAGAGAGGGAGAGAGGGGAGAGAGGGAGAGAGGGAGAGAGGGAGAGATGGAGAGATGGAGAGATGGAGAGAGGGAGAGAGGAAGAGAGGGAGAGAGGGAGAGG
>OZ023213.1:6678033-6748033 GCA_963995525.1 Escarpia spicata
ATTTAACGATTGAGACATGAAACTGGGTATCACTTCAAAAAGCAGTAATATTGTCAGTAGTTGCCGACGTGTTACCGGATTAGTTCCATTTGTTACAGCTGTTTTCTCACCTGGTATAGCCAAACGCGAATCATGTTCTTTCTTGCCTAAATGTGAGCAGTGTGAGAATAACTTAAATAATATCCCTCCGCAGTTTAAAAAACTGAATTGGTTAGGGTAGTTATGTCTGGTAACTCCCCAAAACCAGTTGCCCGGCAGACTCATTTAAATTGATGTCAGATCCGGAATTAAATACGTTGATAGTTTGTTTGATGATGATTTTATTAAGCTTACCAAGTCCGCACCCCTCCCCGCGGATGAAAATAGTCTATTTTAGGCAACAGGGTTCTGCTTGAACATAACTTAAGGGGATGGGGTTGGTGGAAAGAAGATGGGGAATTGAGTTTTTTCATGATGCTCAGGGGTGATTTTGTGTTTTTCTGAGTCTCAGGGGGTGCAGTTGGAGGTTTATTATGAGTATCGCCGAGGTGCTATTTCCGGTCTAAGAACGCCACCCCCAATTAAATTACGTTACAGTGTACCGGCCTGATAGCGTACATCGCTGTGAACAAATTAGCATATCTCATAGAATACATGCATGCACGCACGCACGTATACTCATACGCACGCAACCACATAAATACATACACACACACACACACACACACACACACACACACACACACACACACACACACACACACACACACACACACACACACACACACACACACACACACACACACACACACACACACACACACACACACGGACGCACGCATACAATATTGGAAAGACTAATTAATGTATAACAGGTTGTTCAGATGTATGAATAAACATATTATTATGTATACATAACAGTTTAGTTTTCGAAAAAATCACTAACGTGACATTAATAACCATTGTAAACAAGATATCAGAAACCTCACGAAATAAACAATTTATGCTAGGGGCGTTCGTAGATTTATCTAAAGCATTCAATACAGTTGATCATGAGATATTGTGTCAGAAACTCCAAAGTTATGGTATACGTGGCTTAGCCAATGACTGGATTAAAAGTAACTTATTTAATTTAATAGAAGTCAATATGCGTATTACAGTTATACAGCTCCACAAAACAAACTATTACTTGTGGAGTCCCGCAAGGATCTATACTGGGGCCATTGTAGTTTTCTATAATAAATCAATGATGCTAATGTCTCAGATATTGTTTCATCCATATTATTTGCTGATGACACTAGTCTCTTTATACATGGTGATCAGTTGCATGATATAACTAACAAAATAAATATTTTAATAAAAAA
This sequence comes from Escarpia spicata, assembly GCA_963995525.1. NCBI lineage: Eukaryota > Metazoa > Annelida > Polychaeta > Sabellida > Siboglinidae > Escarpia > Escarpia spicata. The sequence continues at coordinate 6,679,377 of OZ023213.1, forward strand.
ATGTAGTTTGACTAAATGCCAACAAACTATCTTTCAACATTGTTAAGATCCAATAAGTGGTATTTAGAACACCAACCAGAAAACATACCAAACCGACAAAACGTAAACTTAATGATAATGCTATTAAAAAAGTATCTTCGCCAACATTTTCGAGGAGTTACTATTGGTAACAAACGCAACTGGGCAGAACACATTAACCAAGTCAAATGTAAACTTCCTAAACGTGTTGGAATTTAAAAAAAGCCAAAACATTACTAACTAGATCACGTTTGGTCACCTTATATTACTCGTTGTTATTTCCACACTTGACGTATTGTATTGACCTATGGGGAGGTACATCTGACACACATTGTTCAAGGATCATTAAGACACAAAAGAAAGCAGTGAGGATGCATGTTTCAGCCAACAGATGTTCATAGTTACAATACACGACAATCTACACAGATGCACATATCTGTGGCAACTTTAGAAAAAAGACTTCGTTCAATAAGAAATAAGGGTGCTAACCATTTGGAACTATGTCAATATAAGACTTATGTTTACGACTTTTCAATAATTAATTAGAAATGTACACTAAAACAATTCATATTTCATAATGGTGTTAATATATAACATATTTAATTCACAATTATGTGTTCTACACCTGCACGCAGTTTTTGTTTTCAATATTATGAGATATTAAATAGAAATATTGAAATATTCAATAGGGAATATAACATTATCTACTGTTCTTCCCTACTGTTCTCGTTACGCTATTATATACTATTTATTATTAGTCTTCTATTGTATCTGTATGTACTGTACTAAGTTCAGTAAGTTTAATTAAATTAAATTAAATTATATATATATGTGTATATGTATATATATATATATATATCATTATATTTAGACACCTTTTAAGGTACTTTTCCTAAGAGTACATCTTATGTTTTAACACATCGACAATATTAATATATGAATACTTCAGCTTCAATACATTTTATTCGTGCATTACGTCAGAGAAAATACAGCAGAGGTACGGCATTATGGGAAGATGACACGTCCGTCATTCGCTGGCAAGAGCGAGTACAGGCCGGCGGCGTCTAAACAGCCTGTGCGCCAACAACATGAGGCGACTAGAAACCCTGTCCTACGGCGATTGTCCTGAATTGGATATACTGGAAACAACTGGTAATGCGATGACTATTACTGGTGTGAGTTTGATACACTGTTATTGAAATGCGTGAAAAATCGATGCTTCAACTGATGAATGGACACACTAGGGTGCAGTATATGCAAACCTTTATTTGAAGAAGAAACACGCAGACGTTGTAGTATCGTTGCTGCCGGAGAAACTGTCGCAGCGATCACGTGAAAGACGCATGTGTCACTGGTGCATTATACGTTGCTGGACTGCTGAAGAAAATGTGGCAGCATGTTAACGGAAATGTTCCTCACTGTGCTCCTGATCATTATAGCTGTGGTTGTCTTTCTGCTAGACTACAGTGGCGACAGTGTTTGTAACAAACTCTTTCCCAACGTGTAATTAACTTCAGCTTGTGTCATTTACGGACAACGGCTAAAGAAACATGCGAAACGAATGCGGCATCTTACGTAAATGCATCGTCTGCTCGCACCGTTCGTTTAACAAGTCTATCTCTTTGACGGGAAGATATTCCAAGTAGTATTAAACTTCATTAACACTTATGGTGGGCAGGAAACAAACGGACTTTGTAATGGTTGTGTTTGTCGCGAAGAAACAATTCACATCTGAAGTATGCCTAGTGACAGTGCAACAATAAGCAGGGGCTGCAGTCAGACGTCAAAGCAACCTGCAGCATGATTGGAGCGATTTTTGAGTACATAAACGAATTCCTAAAGTTCATCAACAGCATCATGACGATGATGATCCTAACGAGTGTACTCTTGATCCTTCTCCGGATCTTTCTCGCCACCAGCCGAGACAACGAAAGATCTGAAAATAATTTAGGCCCACTAGGTCAAGCCGAAACAAAAGACACTCAATGACTGCCTATTAGGTTACGCGTAATAACAATACCTCGAAAGAAAACGATGTTAACATTGCTTAACTGTATTTGTGTTCGGTTGAATTGGTAGATAGTATGTCTCCAGTACTGCATCCGCATGAACGACAAAACTATGTAGCAATACTATATAAAGATAATATAACATAGTTTCTATTTGATGGCGTAATTGCGGTAGACATTGTAAATACAAACACACACGCACAAACGAACGCAAGAACGCACGCAAGGATGCATACAAGCACACACGCATACACACACACACGCACACACGCTCACACGCACACACGCACACACGCACACACGCACACACGCACACACGCACACACGCACACACACACACATACACACACACACAATCATATATTTTATGTATTTATGAGTGAGATAACGATAGAGAGAGGGGGAAGGGAGTGAGGGGAGGGATGGAGGGATACAGAAATAGACCGATAGGCAGATATATATATATATATATACGTGTGCGTGTGTGCGTGTGTGCGTGTGTGCGTGTGTGCGTGTGTGCGTGTGTGTGTGTGTATGCGTGTATATATATAAACATATATATATAGATAAATATATATATATATATATATAGATAGATAGATAGATAGATATGCAGATACATATATATATATATATAGATAGATAGATAGATAGATAGATAGCTATATAGATATATAGATAGATACATAGATAGATAGATAGGTAGGCAGATATATATATATATATAAATATATATATATATATATATATAGATAGGCAGATATATAGATATACAGATCAATAGATAGATATATATATATATATATGGATATATAGATAGATAGATAGATAGACATAGATAGACATCGATAGACAGACAGACAGACATACATATGTATAGACAGATAGATATATGGGTATATATATATATATATATATATATATATAGATAGATAGATAGATAGATAGATAGATAGATATATAGATAGATAGACAGATAGCGTCTAGTGTCGCAATGTAGGGAGTAGCTAGTCCCTTCACAGAGGCAAAAAAGGACATGAGTGCGCAAGCCTCCCCTGCTGGTACATAGCCTCTCCATAGACAAGACTCTAGCATGATCTCCTTGTGGTACACTGCGGTAACTGGGCACCTTATGGCCCCAGGCACATGTTATGGATCTAGGAAAGGGACAACTCTGATTTAAAACCAGGGTAGACCCAACTCATTAGCCTTGACAGGCAGTGGGTCTAGGAGAAGGAAAACTCTCGTGCGAAGTCCGGTTTGCAACTCTCAATGTGGAAACAATGGCGGGGAAACGAGTGGAGGTGGTGGAGCTAATGAAGAGGCGGCAACTGTCAGTGATGGGGATACAAGAAACCAAGTGAAAAGGGGACCGGGCAGTGGACCTGGGAGATGGGTTTAAGATGCTGCATGCAGGGGGAGATGGAAGGACAAATGGAGTGGGAGTGATTATGAAGGAGGAATACAGCAAGGAAGTCATCAGGGTGGAACGATGGGAAGGAAGGATAATTGCAGTGTGGATGTTAGTTGGTGGAGAGATGACGTGCATACTATCGGTCTACGCACCGCAGACAGGGAGAACCCAAGAATACAAGGATGCATTCCGAAACAACCTGGAAGAAATTATTGGACATGTGGAGCCGGAGACAATGCTGGTTGTGACAGGTGATTTAAATGCACATGTAGGAAAGAGACAGAACAGTGAGGAGACGTTAGGAAAGTACGGGTATGGAACGAGAAACAGAGAGGGGAAAGATCTGGTTGAGATGCTAGGCAGAAATCAACTATTGGTGGTAAACTCCTTCTTTCAGAAGAAGGAATCACACACGATCACATACAGAAGTGGAAACAACAGAAGAGAGATATATCTGCTGATTGTTAAAAGCAGCCAGTTGAACAAGGTTAGAGACTGCAAAGTTCTGGCAAGAGAGCACATAACGAGCCAACATAAACCAGTGGTTTATGAAATGTGGATAGGAATAGGCAAACAGGGGAGGAAGAAACAAAGACAGGTAATAAAATGGTGGAAATGTGAATGAGAGGTGATGGCCCAATACAAAACTGAAGTAGAGAGGAAGTTCAGGCTACTCCAAGAACAAAGGGAGGATGTGGAATCAGCGTGGAAATCACTTTAGGAAGGCTTTGTTAGAACAGCTGAGGAGATATGTGGCCGAACATCAGGAAAGCCGACACAAAGTCGAAAGAAGAAAGAACAGTGGTGGTGGAACCAGGAAGTTGAACAAGCAATACGAGAAAAAAAGGAGGCACTTAAGTGTTTGGAAGAAGCGGGTGATGGAGAAAAGACAAGGTTGAAGCAGAAGTACCGAGAGAAGAAGAATGCAGCAAATAGGGCAGTTGCTAAAGCAAGAGATGATAAACAGCAGGAATTATGTTATAAGTTTAAAGAAGATGGAGGGAAAAAACTGATCTTCAAACTTGCCAGGGATAGAGAGAGAGAGAGAGAGAGAGCAAAGATACTGTACGAACATCAGCAATGAAGAGAAGCGACGGGACACTGGTCACAGAGAGAGAGAGAGTGCTGGGTGTTTGGGAGGAGTACTTCAAGTAGGGTGAGAGCTGGAGGTGAGGACAATAACAGAAGAAGAGGTGGAGAAAGCAGTAAAGAAGATGAAAATAGGAAAGGCTGTAGGAGTGGATGAACTCTCAGTGGAAATGGTGAAAGCAAACAGACTAGTTGGAATCGAGTGGCTGACGAGGCTGTTTAATGTGAGCTTCTCAGCAGGAGAGATACCAGCAGAGTGGCGAAGAGGAGTGATTGTGCCGATATGGAAGGGAAAAGGGGACATCCATCCATGAAAAGGATACTGGATACTAGTGTGAAGCTTTCAGTGGAGAGCAAAATCGGAGAGAATCAGCTGGGATTTAGGAAAGGGAGAGGAACAGATAATGAATTGTTTGCCATCAGTCAAATTATCGAGAAGAAGAGAGAATTTTAAAAGGATGTAGCGTTCGGTTTTGTATATCTGGAAAAGGCATTTGACACCGTGCCGAGAGAACTCGCATTTGCAGTCATGAGATGGATGGAGGCTGGAGAAGCAGAAGCCAGAATGGTGGAGGAAATGGTGGACAGAAAACTGAAGAAACAACTGAACGGAAAAGTGTTAGAAACCTGCGTTGTACCAGCCAGCCTGTATATATGGGTTGGGAACACTGCCACTGACAGAGAGACAGGATGAGAAACTACAGGTGGCAGAAAATAACTGGGTCAGAAGAATATGTAGAGTAACATGAGAGGATAGAAGGACGATGAAGGAATTGAGAGAGGAGATTGGAATGAAAAAACATCTAAAGAGGAAAGTAGCCGGTAACAGAATGAGATGGACGGGACATGTACAAAGAATGGGTGAAGACAGACTGCCGAAAAGAGCGTGGAAAGTAGAAGAGGGTGGCTGACGAAGGAGAGGAAGACCAAGGTTGAGATGGAACGACAGCATAAAACGAGAACTGGGGAGGACTGGTGTGAACAGCCATGAATGGATGGCAATTGCGGACGAGAGAGAGAGGTGGAAAGAACTGACAAGAAAAGTAGAAGAAGCTACCAAGTGACGTGGACCCCACCCCGCAAGGGGGCAAGGGGAAGAAGAAGAAGATAGATAGAGAGATAGATAGACAGGCATACAACAGACATACAGACAGGTAGACAGACAGATATATAGATAGAGACAGATATATATACATATACATATATATATAGATGGATAGATAGAAGATAGATAAATAGATAGTTAGATAGATATATATATATATATATAGATAGATAGATAGATAGATAGATAGATAGATAGATAGATAGATAGATAGATAGATAGATAGATAGATAGATAGATAGAGAGACAGGCAGACATACAAACAGACAGACATACATATATATATACATATATATATGTCTGTCTATCTATAATTGCTATATATATATATATATATATATATATATATATATATATATAGCAATTATAGATACGACAAGTGGATTCATAATTTTAAATAAAAACTTTTTGTGTGTATGTTGAAAAAACATATAGACTGTGGGTGTAAATGTTATTAATGATAATACTTGGTGTATTGTTAACTGTCTCAACTATGTTGTACCTAATGCATTTTTTTCCGCAAATTCATGTTTGAATCTGGACATATACAGATTATTTCTTTCACGTGTACAGTGCTGATGAATATCATAGATGTGTGTGTTTGGAAAAACATTGAAGTAGTAGGGTAAAAGATTGTTAATTAATTTATAGGGAAATTTTAATTGTTGCATTTTATAGATGTGATCCAACTTTAGCAACTGAAGTCTTTTAAAAATAGGACTTGTGTGATAGACAGACATACATACAGGCAGACAGATATAAAGACAGATATATATATATATATATGTATATATATATATATATATATATACATATATAATATATGTGTGTGTATATATATATATATATATATATATATATATATAGATACATAGATAGATAGATAGATAATTAGGTAGATATATATATATAGATAGATAGATAGATAGATATATATATATATAGATATATAGATAGATAGATAGATAGATAGATAGATAGATAGATAGATAGATAGATAGATAGATAGATAGATAGATAGATAGATAGATAGATAGATAGATAGATAGATAGATAGATAGATATATAAATATATAGATGGTAGATGGATAGGTAGATAGACAGATAGACAGATAGACAGATAGACAGATAGACAGATAGACAGATAGACATATAGACAGAGAGAGAAACAGAGAGAGAAACAGAGAGAGAAACAGAGAGACAGAGAGACAGAGAGACTGGGAGACTGAGAGACAGAGAGACAGAGAGACAGAGAGACAGAGAGACAGAGAGACAGAGAGACAGAGAGACAGAGAGACAGAGAGACAGAGAGACAGAGAGACAGCAGGGATGGGTTCAAGTACCTGAGTATTTGAGTACTTGTGTACTTAAGTACAGCAGTACTGTACTTGGACTTGTACTTGTACTTGCCATTTTGGATTGGATTTGGAAACCAACCCACCTAACGGCCCAGGCTAACTCTGCACCAGTCGAGCGACTATTTAGTGTCGCGGGCAGTCTTTCGCCCAGACAGATGTAGGCTAATTGATGAAAAGTTTGAACGGATCATATTTATGCGGTGCAACAAGAAATGAATGCTGAGTGCTGAACATCTCAAAGGTTGACGCAAAAGGTCCGTGTTTTATGTGTTGACTACTTGACTTAAATAAATAATGAATAAATGCATAATACTGCTGCTTTTGTGTTTTCATCCCTTTGACTTTCACCTTTATGAAACATAAACGTAGCGTTCAATGTACTTGACTGTATTTGACTAAAATTGTCAAAGTACTTGGTAATTGTACTTGAGTTTTCCACAAAGTACTTGTACTTGTACTTGCCTATAGTTTTAGGTGAGTAATTGTACTTGGAAAAATTGAAAGTACTTGCTCTTGTATTCAAGTACATTGTGCATGTATTTGACCATCCCTGATATACAGACAGACAGACAGACAGACAGACAGACAGACAGACAGACAGACAGACAGACAGACAGACAGACAGACAGACAGACAGACAGACAGACATACATACATGCATACAGACAGACAGACAGACAGATATACAGACAGACAGAGAGACAGACAGACAGACATATATAGGCGGACAGACATGCAGACAGACAGACAGACAGACAGACAGATAGACAGACAGAGAGAGACAGACAGAAAGATAGATATATAGATATATGTATAGATAGATAGATAGATAGATATAATATATATATATATACATATATATATATATATATATAGACAGACAGACAGACAGACATATAGACATACAGACAAACATGTAGATTGATAGACGGACAGACAAAGAGGCATGCAGGCAGAGAGATTAAGAGGTAGAAAGAGATAAGACACTTTTCATTAAAGTGAAACAAAAAGCATTGTGTTGGTCCTATCTAAAAGATTTTATAAAAAACATCAATTAGCAACTACAGTAAGGAATATTATGTCGGCAGTATATAAAAATAAACTTGTAGAAGTCAGATAGTTTTAATATTTTACGGACAGTGCCATTGTGACAGAACACCTGACGTCACCAATGCCTACTCCTTCCAATTCGATAGTCGCCAACCTGAGAATGTGCGACTGCGAGTTTATATTGGCGGTATTTATAAATGGTACGTCCACATGGTGCGCTGTATTGCATTGTAACTATTGTACGTGTTAATCTGATTCGAAGGGAATACGAGAAACCAACATATGAGCTGACATATTCATGTGCATGTCTAGGAAACAGGGGTATTCGACGTAACCACAACGTCAAAGTAAAAGAAGCTATAATTTTGTATTATGCATCGGGGGCGTGTTTCAACATGTCAGCCGCTGAGAACTGTAAGATTTCACTAGAATCATACACTGTGAAAACACATTCTGCGTAAACCACAGGCGTGATATTGCTGATTGTAGTTGCAAATGGTTAGATTTTATTACCTCTTTTAGGTGCATAGATCCACACAGTTGTCTTGTGTTTCCCTTTAGCAGACCATCGTCTATGTGTAACAGGCAACGAATCTATTTACTTACGTTACAACGTTACAATTTGTATTGCGCACCTCATACTCAGGATCAGTTTGTGTTTAAATGTTAGCGCATAAGTGTTATTTTAGTAATATATTCATTGGCAGGCTGCTGGCATGGGATTATACTAGTGTAAGAGGCAGTCTGACTTGAACCACCTTACTTATACAGAGGAAGACTGGCAATTCTTGTTCTTAGCAGTTAGCATTGTCAGTCACTGTCAAGTGGCATGGTCTCCAGACTACATCAAAGGCAATTCCTGTCTAACTGGTGTGGTAACTGCTAATTGGCTCTTTATGGACATCCTGGTGGCTTAATTAAACAAACATGTTTATGGCCTGAACTGATAGTCTACAAATATTGTTCGCTTAACAGGGTGTTTCTGACTGGGAAAAGATGCTGACTGTTGCCATGTTTGGATACCATAGTCATGGTCATCAGAGAATGAGGATGTACTATGTGTAGGGATGGTAAGGTGGTATTCTATCAGAAATAATAAGGTATTTTAAAAATAGTTGAACATTTAAATATTTCAGGAAAATTTCATTTTATAACAAAATATATTAATTTTCCCCAGTACTTATTGAGAAAGTACTCAGATGTACTCGTAATGTACTCATAAAATCTGAGTACAATGAGTATGAGTACGAGTACGAGTACGAGTCCATGACCCACAAGTTTTATGAGTACGAGTTCGAGTACTTCAAAAATGTACTCGAGTACACGAGTACACGAGCACACGACTATACGAGTAGTGAGTACTTCGGCCCCAGGTCTGGTCTGAAAATTTTACTGTCATGCTTTTCTTATAATTATTGTCTCTGATCCAAACTATAGATATGTTACAATTACGGTGGAGTTGGCAGATTAAACAGTACATTAGACAGGCCGGTTTTAACAGCAGAGCGGTGTGCTCTAAACAGGAAAAAATGGAGTGGTGTGACATCCAGGAGGATAGCTAGGGGTCAAATTGGCATAGGCATTTAAGTCGATTAAGTCATTGCGGTTATATGGAACAAAATAAATTACTTAATCAATTATATTAAAATGAAGCCTTAGCAATTACGATCTCGGATATCATGATTTAACTCACCGACAATTATAACTTTAATGTGAATTCCAATTTGTAATTAAAAAATCGTGTATTACGTAGTTTACAAGACAGGAAGTTCTATTGCATTATGGGAAGATAACAAGGTGAGCAGAAACCAGCGGCGGTTATACTGCCGGGGGTTCTACAATCCTTGCAGCGTCCACAGCACTTATCTTGCGGCCTTTGTTACGAATTATATATCCGTTAGGGAGAAAAACGGAAAAGGACAGGAACGATCAGTAGTGTGAGTTTGCTACACAACAAGTGTTCACCGTTCTAAGCCAAACGTCGGTACCTAATTATAGTGTGCACCGATTGCGGAAATTGCTGCTGCTTACGTTCCAACCATACAAACTGTTGCGTGGAAGGAGAATCACGGGGACACTGTAACATCATTACCGCAGCAGATTCGGTCGCAGCGATTACAAGAAAAACGCCAGAGTTGCCGGTGCTAAACACGCGCGTGGTTGAGGACTATTTGGCAACATGTTTGCTGTAATTGTCTTCGCTTCCATCGCCTTTATGATAGTTGTGTCCTTGGTTGTTCGTCTGGTGAACACAAGTGCAGGCTGTAGATGCAATGACAGACAAGATTAGCATGGGAAACGCATGGACAGTGACACATAAAAAACGTTGAAGGAAATTGGCACTATGTTGTCCGCCACAACCGTGACTCTCTTCAGTCCGGGCTTCACAGAGGCAGCTCGGTGTTTGCTTGCTCATCTGCTGAACTATAGCTGTCTTTCTTGTCTGGTAGAATGGCACGAATTTACTATTTGACACGTGTGTACAGTAACAAGGAAACTTCAGAGAGGAAGTTGTCATAACATGCATGAATTTGTTTAAAGTGTCCATATCGCTGAAGATACGAGGTTCGACGTGCGTTAATAAAATGTTTCTTCGGAGCCAACACAACAAAAGTGAAGAACGCACGTGCGTTTCGTCGCCAGGGCTGTTATTTCCGTTCCGCAACCATGTTGCCGTAGCTGATCGACCAACATGAGCGAATATGTAAACAGGAATTTTCTTACTTTATTTTTACTTTATTTTTACATACCTTTCATATCTTCATACAATCAGGTAGAGTTCACCGTTAGTGATGACGTCGTGAACTGATTGCTGTCTGATATGACCTGGTTACCAACATTTAACCTTGACTTTTACCAAACGATGAACTGAACATAATGTATGCTGCATGCTATCAGGATGATAGAGGTTGAAATCCTTGTAATGTTGATGCTTCAAGCTGATCTGCGCTACTGATTACTAAAATGTCATCACACACCGTGACAGTGAACGATCAATCCAAATTAGCCAAAGATGGCTTCCACTAGATGGATCATTATTGCACCATCTCGTGAATTTCGCGAGACTCCGATATCACTGAGAGACTATTAAAGACGCCCATGTTGCGACTGAGAGATGAGAGTGGTTCGGCTACGCTGTCGCCATATGGTGGGCAAGAGGACAATCAGTCAAGACATGCATCATGTTAAAGATTTCACCTCTACAAACGGATATGCTAGACATATGACACGATGACGTAATAAACTTGTGGTCAGGCAATAGACTTGAGGGAATTAGACATGTCAAACGCTTGTACGGAACAGAAGACACGATAACGTAATAAACATGGTCAGATTATAGCCTTGAGAGTTTGAGCCATATGATTATGAGGTTTTATTTTAACGGCCATATCAATCGCAGTTAGCAGATATTGCACACAATGTATCTTGAGAGCCTGCAGCATGATTGCAGTGTTTGGCGCACTCCTGGAGATCATGAAGGAACGGCGATGTCCTCTGCAGGATTTAGGGCAAGGCAAACGGGGAAGTTGCCCAAGGGACACAGCAATATCATTGTATGGGGGCCTCCGCAAAATGGTGTTTGGGTAATTTCGTTGGGGTCGAAACGTTTTTAGACGTAACTGGAATGGTTCAGTATGATATAAATTGGTGCGCTAAATAAACGAAGTCGTGTTTGCTGTGAAGTCTCTGTTATAGAAGGTAGGAATAAGTGAGAATTATTATGATACGATACCCGGTCAATCACTGTCCAGGGGCAACCGCAGTTAGTCCTATATCCGACATTTGATGACATACTGTGGGATTTAATTTAAAGATGGCCGCCCTGCGCATGCGTTTTCCGAAAATGATTTTAGCGCCTCTTGAGTTTGAGGAATCCGTATGTGGTTCATATATGAATACGTATATATTCACGAGTATGTCCATTCTTGTTGTTTCGGAGCTATTTTCTGAACAATAAAATAAATGGCAGTGCATGATTAAGAATGGACAACACAAATGGTTACATTTTGAGTTCACGTCACGACATCGTGTTGACAACACGTCTCGAAGTTTATTGGCAACATTTTGTTGTGAAGATACCAACAATATCAAGTCAATCACCCACAAGGAGTGACGGTTGTGCTGTAAGTTTAACACAAATCCTCAATCCTGGGAGAGGTAAATGGTGACAGGGCCAGATATATCACAGGTATCTAGATAGAGTTGGACGATAGCGTTTAAACTGCCAATTAAAAAACTCAACAAAGCATAAATGTACTACACTCTGGCATACAATACAACTTTGCTAAATAAATATCAGATTTAGTGTCAACACTTAAACATTTGTATAATCCAACAATCGCATATATGTAGACTCTGAGTACAAACTTATTCATGGACAAAACCACATAATGCAAACGGTATACACTGTTAAGGACACATGGAAATATAACAGGAGATATGCTGACGAAACGACAGAAAAAACGCCAATTATGACAAGGATCACAATCAGACTGACTGGCGTACCAAACACAGTACTTCCCACCATTGCCGATTTCGTCATATCTCTACACAGAGATATGTTGGATGATGATGCTATCCAGGGGTAGATGGATAGTTGACGATGATGCCCAGCAATAATGAATCATACACAATACATCCCAGTTGGCAACTGTCAGAAGAGCATATATTGTATGTTATAGGTATTTTTACAGACATCCTCAAGCAACGTGTATATGTTTTTCAACATACTCAAAACACTGTTTTATTTAAATTATGAATCTAGTTGTATCCATAATTGCTTTATTTGTAATTCGTAATACGTATTGGAATGTATACCTAAGTATCTATATGTACGTCAATGTGTACACGAGTACATATAATCAGTCCTTATGTTATGCATGCATGTTGATACATTGAGTAATTATCAACTATAAAAAGAAGTCTATTGCTATTCTGATTTGTGTTATGTAAATTGTGTTGTTGTTTATGTTTATGGGGTGGCTCCTGTGCTAGCGATATTATATATCTTAATGGAAGTCTCCCGACATTATCTATTACCTACGTTATCCGTTATACATGTATCGTATTTATAGGTCAAATAAATTGATTCTGAGTTCTGAGTAAGCAAAACGAGAACGCAGAATACATAGCGGAACCACCCAGAGGTTGTTTTGTTATTTGCTACAATGTACAATGGTCACTCGTTTCCGGTTTCATTGCTTTTGAAATAAATTAACGTTTTGCCGTTGAAACTCACTTTTGTCCCATTTCAACCCATGCCATTACCAATACCTGTGAAATCGGAAACATTAATGCTATGCAATGGTTATGAAAATATTGATAGAAATATGTTTTTTTCAGTTAAGAAAGATAGAAAGACTAGAGGACATGAAGTTACATTAGTAAAGGAGCAGTGTAGATTAGACGTAAAAAAGCTCTCATTTTCACAAAGGACTGTGAATGAATGGAACATATTATCTGATGATTATGTGGGTGCGAATATGTTTAAAAATAAAATCGACACATACCTCAGAAGGGCTGGATATATGTAGATAAAAGGGTTGGACTCTCGATAAGCCAAAAGGCTTCCTTGTCCACCTGCCATCTAGAGTTAATTCTCTGGATGGCAATCTTGTTAAATCTTGTTAAATCTATGTCTTGAGTTGGTGTGACATAGTCTCCAGTTTCCTTGGTCGAGGGAAGAAGTCGTGATGATTAGCATGGACTCCATTCCCCGCTGTTACAGATGTCTTCCTCGCCCTGTCATCACAATCATAAGAATGCTTTTATATATAACAGGGTGGATGAAACAAGGAAACAGCTGTTTACCCAGGGATCTGGTACTACTTGGAATACCCCATCAACAAAACATGGATTGCACCAACATATGAGAAGGGCTGTTTATAACATTGGTTATGTGATGTTACAATCTCTTGTGCCAAATCTCCATCTGCCTGGTGTTGGACACTGTGGTTGGAGTGCAACTGGTTCAGTATGGAAACCATGCTGGACTCGAACTCCCAGAGGCACCGATGCCATGCCATGACCTAGTGCACCGTGGTTGCAAATCTAAGCGTAGTCCAATTTAGATATTATTTTTCATGAGTATGTATGTTGTGAGGTATTTTATGGTTGAGGATATAACTGAGTAACATTTGGTAATAGCCTGAAAGGTTATAATCGTGAAGACACGTACCATCAACCAGGTATGGATTGCTATAAACCCAACACAAGTTCAGATCATGTACCTATAACGTACATATGCATGGCAGCCATCTTGATATTCTGTGTGACCATCATTTGATGGTTGTAATCGATCTATTTTTTATTTTACACGTATACTACCTGATTAAGCACAAAGAGTATGTTTTTGTGTTGTACATAAGATGAACTAAACCAAAATATATGGTTTTGGACGTCGGCCAACTTGAATTTAAATATGTCTGTCATCTGGGGATACAAGTCATGGGGAAGAAATTCATTAATTAACCCTGAATATCCACAATATCATGTTTCTGTGTTGTGTAGAAGCCAATATATTTGGACAGATTATTTCCATGGCAGCCATTTTGTTTTTCAAAATAGCTGTCATCTGGGAATAATGCAAGTGGCACGACTGGATTCATTGACCTTGAAACATATGAATCACATATGGATTCGTCATATAGAATCTAAAATAACAAGAGGTATTAACAACTAACATTATGTTCATAAAACGTCTGTGTATGATAGCCATCTTGAATTTCAATATGGTCGTCAACTGAGGATATAATTTACTCATTAATGTTTTATTTTCTACTTATTTATTAATTATTATTATCTGTTATGTACATCTTGATATTTTTAGCTTAGATTTGTTTAGTACATTTTATATCTTAACGCAGTTCTAGCCTTTTTATATATTTAATTAGCTTCACTAGCCTATTATTTTAATAATTTAGTCATTGATATTTTATTGTATATTTATTTATTTATTATTATAATTGTTATGTATGTCTTGATACTTTTAGCTTAGGTTTGCTTAGTATATATTTATTTATTTATTTAATGCAGTTTTAGTCTTTTTATACGTTTAATTCTATTATTTATATTTTAGTAGCTATTAGTTGTCAGTGTCAGCCTTGAACAGTGTCCTACTCTGGATATGAGTGTATAAATAAAGTATACTATTATTATTATTATTATCATATGACAGACATGGATTCCTTTGAAAATGTTGATTTAAACACAAAGAACATGTTTTATGTTACTTAGAAGCTGAGATATCTGGATAAAGGATTTCCATGGCGGCCATCTTGAATGTCAATATAGCCGTCATCATTGGATACTTGCAAATGACAGAAATGGATTCCTTGATTCTGGAAATATTGGTTTAGACACCAAGATCATATTTCTGTGTTGTTTAGAAGCTGATATGCAGTGTACTTGTCTAGTGCATTTCCGTGGCGGCCGCCAATAGCGATGGGTACCTAGCTTCATAAAATTCTATATTATATCATAAACTAAATACGTGCCAATTTTCATGCCTTTATTAAAAGTGCACCATTCGAGTCATCCAAACGAAAATGTCATTAAAACAATCTAAGGAGCAATTAGTATTAGGCGTAGAAAAAGAAATATAAATCTGGGTATTATCTACAAAAGATGATGGTTTTGATTGTGACTGTTAATAACAGAGCTTAGCGGTGCTGTGTAGAGAGTGAAAAGCAAAGGCCCAAGAACAGAACCCTGAGGAACGCCACATAAAGTGGGCAGTGCAGCCGAAAAGCAGTTCTCAATCTTAATGGTTTGGTATCTATCAGTTAGGTATGAAGAAAACTAGCTCAGGGCTGTGCCCGATATGCCATACCACTACGATAAACGTTTAATTAGAATGTTATGATCAATGGTATCAAAGACGGCAGATAGATCAAGTAAGGTTAGGCAGTTACTTTACCGTTATCAATGTTTAAGTTAATATCATTATGTACTATATCTTACAAGAGCCGTTTCTGTTGAATGATATTGTTTATATGCTGCTTGTAACACATTAGTTAAGACATGTGTGCTAACGTGAGATCTTAGACGGCTAGCTACAATGTTCTCTAGTATTTCATAAATAAAGCTAATGTTAGAAATACGTTTTGGTCTTGTTTAGGCAGGAATGACTTTTTAAGAACTGGACTGACATGGCCGCATTTGAAGTCATCGTGAAAGAAGCCAGAGCACAGTGGTGCATTGATGAAATTTGTTGTAGGTATGAGTAATGTATCGATACATGCTTTTAGCAGTATGGTCGGAAATCGATCGAGAACACAAGAGTTATTTGGGAGGCCATAATTACTTTCCCCACTTCGTCAACTGTAGTAGATTGAAACGATACAAGTAGATAATTTACATATGGAGAGTCCACTTGTATTGTACTTAAAGTATGATCTGGGAAAGCCGAGCGAATAAGAATGATTGTTGTTCTTAAAATGACTAGAAAACGAATCACACAGAAATTGATACATGATTATGTAGCGATGGAGCACTGCATTTGTGTAGAAAGTTATTGATGCAGTTCAATAACTGACGTGGACTATTGGACTTATTTGTGACCACATTTTTGTAGTAATCGCATGCACGCTCTAAATGATAATGATAAATAATAAAAGTACTTATAATATGTAGCGCCTGATCAATTGAAACACACACACCCACACACACCCACCCACACACACACACACACACACACACACACACACACACGCACACACACACACACGCACACACATTAGTCTTTTACATAAAAAGAAAAGAAATGGTAAGAAAATAAACATGTAAAATATATAGCATTACATTAAATATAGTTACTAAAACAAGTTAAAAAAGAGAGATCAATCAAAAGTATGTTGAACAAACACATATTATACTAAGATATTCTTTAAAAAAACAAATTTTAATACATTCATTTATTCAAGAAGAATAACCCTAAATATGCTAAGAAACTGATAGAACAAAACATATTTGTATAAAGGAAGCACATAAAAAGCCCTCGTCGGTGAATTATATAAACGATTGTTTAAAAAGGTGATTTTTCAAAAGTGTTTTCAACATTTGTAATGATGCTGCTGTTCTGAGCGTTGGAGGCAAATTGTTCCATAGAACCGCCGAGCAAACCGCGAAACGGCGATCACCATGAGTGAGTTTGTGACGCCGGTACAAACAAAAGACGAGGCAGCGAGATCGTAGAGTTCTGTTGATGGGGCGGTAGCTAATTAATTCACTCAAATAGTCCGGCTCTAAACCACTCAAGGCACAATACGTAAACAACAGCACTTTGTAGGTCTCAAATAATCGGGCAGCCAGTGTAAACGCTGCAACACGGGCGTAATGTGTTCTTGTTTCTTCGTGCGAGTAATGAGGCGAGCGGCACAGTTCTGCACCATTTCTAGCCATTGCACCACCGTGTGTGGGAGACCATAAAAAGTGCATTCCCATAATCTAAACGGGATGTCACTAGTGCGTGAACAAGTGTCTTGCATGATTCTTCGGTCAGCTGTGGATGAATTCGCCCAATGTGTCTAATCTGATAAAAGCTATTTTTTCACAATGTTGGCAATCTGCTGTTCCATTTTCAGGTTCCTATCAAAGAGAACACCCAAACTGCGCACACACGATGCAGGTTGAATTCGATGGCCGGCTATTGTAATGTACACATTGGTAGGCAGACTGTCGCGTTTTTCTTCGCTGGAGAAAAAACGATCGCCTCAGATTTATCTGTGTTAAGTTTTAACCCTCCTCAGTACATCATGAGTCCATGCGGACCTAGGGCTACATTTTTGTGATATTTTGACCAGAAGGAGAAAGGCCAGCAATGCAAACAACTGTGTCATGTGGGGTACGCCAGGTCTCAGTGACAGACAGGATGTATACTTCCTTAGAAATTAGAAAAACTACAAAACGAGGTTGTCCTATCTCGAAGTGATCGAACATTGGTAGTTGCTACCCGAATATCACGCCTAACAGCTGGGTCAGGATTCAGACTTATACCTCCTGCTAGTAGTAGAATTGTAGCTAATTTCAATGTTGGTGTAGAGCAGGGGATTGGCAGCAACCTTCTATTAAAACAAATGTTGAGACACGGTAAACTGTGTAAACAGGACAACGAATCGTGTATTGTCATGGGTTGAGAACATGTTGCGTTGCCATTGCCATTGCAAATTAAGTGGCTTGCACAAGGCAAAATCATCACTTCTCGAAGCCATGTAACAGATAAAAATAGATCACGTAATAGAAATAGTGGTGACATTGTTTTAGTGAGACAGTCTAGCGTCCTCAAAAGATGAATTATTAATCAATAAGCAAAATCTAAAAGTGATACGTTAACAACAACGACAACCGTAACTATATAAGAACAGTTCAATACAAAAGGAGGAGGACCAACATTTCAGTAATTGCTGAGAACCCAGCTAATGCGAACACGTTTTAATAACTACTAGGCTTAAGCCATAGTCAGTCCTACGGCTAAAACCGTATTATCGCTCAGTCTTCGTAAAACATTCAATTTAGATTGAGAGATTAGAAGGTAATAACATTATTTCAACAGACAGTTACGCTAGTACATAGACTAAGTACAGCATTATCCACGGATGTATATTTTTGCAATGGCAAGAAGAATTTTTAGTTTAAATTAAAGCGGACAACAACAACAATTCAACCAGTAACTGAATAACTAAGGCACTCGTATGCAAGCTGCTCATCATGGTAACAAATACAATGCTATTTCTAAGGCTAAGTACAGCTGCAGGGAAAAGGAGTTACAATTAAATTGTGGTAGAATAATAATGTATTTAATTAACTGTGTATGACTTGGGCCAACTCTAGTCGCTAGATTGTATCTCAAAGACCTATTAGGTGGAGGAGAACCAATTGCAGACACAACACTACAGCTCAGCCAAAGAAAAATACAACAACACTCTAAGACAGTGTACAATATATATTATACAAATTACATTAATGTTATATAATTATGTGCACAATATAAGGTGTTAATGTAAGTTGCAATTAGCAACACGAAGATAAGTAGCACATAACGAATAGTCATGATTGAATAAACAAAGACCTAGGGAAAAAGTAAAATGACTGCGTGAGTTAACGGTCATGAGCGATAATACTGAGAAATATGAATCACGGTAACTAAAAAAGTCTACAAATAAAACTTAGGATACTTAATTTGTGTTTGTATAAACTGTATGTCAGCACCGAACGTTCAAGATAATGGTAGATAAATTGAAATAAACAAACAAAGCTTTAATAGTTATACAATAACAAATATAACCGCTACATAATGTTGAATGATTTCCTGTCGTCGCCTAGCAACCCCTTAACCAAATGTTCACAGATCCTTATAAGAACAATAATGGCTATCTCGTGTGTGTACGTGTTCACAATCACAGCGGTTCTTCACCTGTGGGATAATACTAATAATGAGGTAACTTCTTATGCGTCTAAATCCTCGGAAACCAAGCTCAGAGGCGCATAAATAAAAAGGGTTAGTCAATATCAGAATTGATAAGCCATATTAAAGTCGATAACAGATGGATCGATACACCAGCGAGCTAAGGTGGATACGCAAGATTAGTTTTTAAATGACGGCGAAATTGTATAATATTTTCAACTGATCTAACACTAATAGGGAGCATATTCTACAGAGTTGGTGCAACAATAGAAAATGCCCTAGTTCCAATATTAGTATTTATTTTAGAATCAAAAGGTAAATTATAACTAGACGATTTTTGTTTACAGGAGTATGCAAACAATATAAATACGCTGGTTGCTTACATGAACGTGTCTGGTATAGGTAATGGAACACATATTTAAAATAATACGATATCGGACAGGAAGCCAGGGCAAAGATTGCAGAAGAGGCACTGAATGATAAAACCGCGGAGACCGAGACACAATTCTAGCTAAGCAATTCTGTACACGTTGTAACCTAATGATATCCTTATGGGCAATATTGTGTAAAAGGGAATTGCAATAGTTAAGCAACAGAAAGAGGCAAATAACGGCGAATACGTCGTAAATCACGAATATGATAATAACAGCAGCGACAAGTTTGAAAAAATATGCCGTCTAAAATCGAAATTATCATCAACGATTACGCCGAGATTTTGTGCTGAAGGTGCAGGCGTAACATACTGGCTAAGCATAGGTGTGAAGAGAAGCTTTACATTTTGTCACGCTGCCTCTGTGTACCAATAATACGAAACTCTGATTTATCAAAATTAAACTTTAATCTACTCTCAGTCACCCAAACAAAAATGTTATAATGACCATTTCTGCGCTGATCTAAGGAGCCATTATTATTAGGCGTAGATAAAGAAATGTAAATGTGGGTATCATCTGTATACAGATGATGATTCAGATTATGACTGTTAATAACAGAGCTTAGTGGTGTTGTGTAGAGAGTGGACAGTAATGGTCCGAGGACAGAACCATAAAGAACATTACATGAAATAGGAAGTGCTGATGAAAGACAATCCCCAATCTTCATTGTTTGATGCCTATGTGTTAGATATGACAAAACAACTTAAAGCTGTGCCGGATACACCATACCACAAAGACAGACGATTTATTACAATTTTGATTTGATACAATTTATTTGGTATCATTGATCACGCCATTCTCATAGAGATTGTATCAAAGGCAGCATACAGATCTAGCAAGGTATGCGCGGTTACTTTACCTTTATATAATTTTTTTTTAAATTAAAATAGCTGTTTGTATGCAGATTGTAATTAATTAGACAAGCCATTGGATTTAATGTCAGATCCAAGGCGTTTTGCTACAACTTTTTCAAGTATCTTGGAAATGAAACTGAGATTAGAAAATGGTCTATAATTCTTGAAGTTATCTTTAGGAAGGGATGTCTGCTTGAGGAGGGGGTTACATATGCATGTTTAAAATCGTCTGGAAAAATTCCCGAGCCTGGTGACAAATTTTTAATACTTGTAATTGTATCAAATAGAGAAATAAAACATGCCTTTAACAGTATAGGTGGTAGCGCATCAAGTTCACAGGACTTATTTGGAGATGCCATAATTATTTGTTTCACTTCATCAACAATTGCAGGTGGGAAAGAAGAAAGCAGAGACATTTGTGGATTGTCAACGTTAACATGATTCCAAGATTGTTCGGAAATGAAGAAAAAATAGGGATAATTGTATCATTAAAATAATAAGAAAACATATCGTAGAGAGATTTTAGTGAATCATGTTTCGGTAGTGACTGAGCAGGCTGTCTGAGGAGAGAGAGAAGAAGTTTATTTATACAACTCTATAACTGAGGAGAATTTTCCGAATTATTGGACATCATATTTGCAAAATAATTTGATTTCTATTTTGCCATTTGTCTATAACAATAGTGACATTGTTTCGAGTAACATAACCTATCCAATGGGGAACAAGATTTACGCCAAACACGTTCATGATAACGACAGCGTCTTTTAGACTACAGTTTCTGGATTCATACACGGGGAAGGTACTTTCTATTAAACACATTTACAGGCAATGGGAGCATGTTTCTCAATAAAGTTTAAGCACAGAACAATATTGTCCATACAAGTTATCATTTGTTGAATTTCTGAACAGATCTGATTCTAGAATATGATTATTAAAGGAAGTAATGTAAATTTTATGTATAGGTCTATACGAAAACAACTCTTTGGATATGACCGGAGTTGTGGAAATGTTAACATCAACAATTACAGTATGATGATCGGATAAGCCATCAGAAACTGAAAGCCTTTTAATAGTTTTGCAAGATTAACGAGTTATAAAAAGATGAAGACAATGGCCATGAATGTGTGTAGAAAAAGAAACATAGTGTTTTCACTCAATTGAGGTCAGTTTATCACAGAAAGAAGTGGTTATTGCTGTAGGTGCATCCAAATGAAAATCAAAGTCACCATAATATATATATATATATAAATCTGAATGCGATATGGTCAGGTTATCAAGAAGATCTTTAAAATCTTCGAAGAGATTAACTGGACGTTCTGGTGGACGATAAAGGCAGAGGAAATAGGCTGAAAAAGAAGAATCAGACATTTCAACACAAATTGAATCAAAGCTGGCATATGAAGGGACCGAATGTACATTAATGTAATATGATCCTATAAGAGGAAACTCACTCCACCACTTTTCCCAACTAACCGTGGTTGGTGTACGAAAGGCTATCCTGGAGGTATTATATCAGCAATACATGCCTCAGTATCGACTGGTTTCAGCCAGGTTTCCGTGAAAGCAAGAGTATAATTTTTTTAAAGAAAATACCAAATTACACAGATGCTGTATTGCCACAAATAGATTGAATATTAATTGTGACAAACCTCATATTGAAAGTAATAGCTGGTCCACGGGTGAGGCTAACATCTCCTGCTAAAAGATGCATTAATTGAACGTCAGCGCAGAATTGTGAATAACTGGCAACATTTTGCAATTATAACAAAGATGGAGACATGACAAGCTGTGGACATTTTAGACTGAATGGTGTATCCTAGTGTAATTGCGAAATAGCATACCAAAGGATGCGACCTTAAATTGGGTTGCCAGACTATTTTGAGTGGGTGTCCAATACATTCTAGTATTATGTGTGTACACAAAGGTTTCTTTGTCTTCCCGCCTGTCCGTGGCAGATGATGTGAGACGAATAATTTATGCCAACTGTTTCATTAATAAAAAATATTATCACACGGATTTTCAAATTTATCCACATTAATATATATCATAACTGGTTCGTTTTGATTGCATCTCGTTTGGGTAAGTCATCACATTCTGTTTAATACCAGTGTCATATGGAATAAGGACTCCATGGGATATATACCCCTGGGGAATGAATTCTATATAGAATATATAATAATAATATTTGATTTTGTTAAGCGCCACATACAATATTGTTCACAACGCTTTATAACAATATACAAATGTATGTTAAAAATATTGCATTTGAATAAAAAATAATAGTTGTTATATCATAGATAAAATTAACTAATGATAATAGTGATTAAGACAATAAATATAGTAGAAGTAGAAAAGGAATGTGATATAAAATAGCATAAGGTAAAATAGTTAAGATCATAATAATAATAATTATTATTATTTTAATAAATAAACTAAAATTAATGTAAACATCAACAAATTAGGCTAAAATGTATGTGAAAAGTAAATAAATATATAAATAAATAATAAATAAACGTTAAACATCAACCAGCTATGGTAAAACAGTGTTGGTAAGCGTCCGAGTTACATATACGCTGCAGTGAACAGTTGAGTCTTCAAAACAGATTTAAATGATTCCAGTGATGTTTTGCTGGTAACACTTGACGGCAGATCGTTCCACACTGCTGCCGCTTCGTGACCAAATGTACAGTCATCGGCTCTGCTGCGTTTTCTCGGAACAACTGTTTCGTTCGAGTCAGCAGACCGAAGACGTCTGGCTGGCATATAGACACGCACGAGTTTCTGCATGCAAGACAGGCGAGAGGTCTTCGTGCAGCGCCTTCTACGTAAAAACAGCGATCTTGACTGCAATGCACTGTTGAATAGGTAGCTAGTGCAGTTCGCGAAGAATAGGGGTCGCACTTTCACAACGAGCCTGTCGAGTGATAAGGCGAGCGGCGGCATTCTGGAGTCGCTGCAGTCGACCGATGTTATTGGTTGAGGTACCGAACAGTAGAGAGTTGCACTAGTCCAAACGGGATGTAATCATGGCATTGACTACCCGTTCCGCTGTCGGTTGAGTGAGGTAACTCTGAATCAACCCGATGTTACGCAGGTACAGTGAGCAAGTGCTGATAGTACGTGACACTTGCATAGTCATATCCAGGTGTCCATCAAGGTGGACACTGACATTTCTAACATGCTAATCCGATCAAAACTCGAGTATGTATCTTCCACAGGGAACCCACACACTGCCACCCAAATTAAGCACTTTGAAAAAATACAACACTATGCTGCCAGATTTGTTAAAATGATCATAGACACAAAACCAACTCAGCAGACCCAGTAACCAGCCTTGGATGGCCAACTCTTGAATTTTTAATTTAATCAACCCACAGCACATGTGCACATACACCACAAACTCATGCGTTAGCCCCAAATTGGGCAGTTTGGAATACCCTAAGACATCGATATACTACACAATAACTCTTTCGGACGCTTGCTTCGACCCAACGTCTGTCGTTGTAAACATGTTGTGAACATTCGCGCGTCTGACGTCACACCTAGACATATCGAAAAGCGCGCCAAGATATGCATATTCGAAGAAGACCAGTTGCACTGCGTATGTTGTGAAATTGTTAATATATTGAACTCTGGTAAAAGTATTGTCTTGGTGGAAATGGACATATACAGGAAGATGTAATATAATATTAATTCAAGCAACAAGGGGTTATTATTCCCTTTAATAATATATTAAATGAGATAGTATAAAGGCACGCAATTGATTACTGAAGTTGAGTCATTTACTGTGGAACAGGCGACTGATTTTCAGTGTAGGGCTACAACAAGATGAATCTAGCCCCAAGAACCGGATGTCATGTTCACCGGAAATGACGTCGCAATGGCAATTGTGGCATTACACCAACAGATTCTAGAGCCAATGAGACAACAACATGATTTCGCTGATCTTCGAAACTGCGTCGAATGCGTTGATTGCGGTAATGTTGGTAATTACCCTGTCTATTGTGCTACGCGTTGTGTACCACACCGAGCGAGATGTTCAGCAGTTGATGGAACCCATACTGGGCCGTTACGACGCGCTTTCACGACAAGGAAGCGTCCAAACAATGCCAGAAGAAACAGCGAAGAAGACCGTTTAGGGAATGTGACTTCCATGTATTTATAACATATAATTACACAATGTCATCGTGCGCACATTGGCAACTTCGCTACAGAGTTAGACACCCTACGCACAAAAGAGCCTACGTCAGCATATCACGGATAACAAAGATGGCAACACAGCGGTGGTTCAGACATGCGAAGTTATGAAGAATTGCTAAGATGCGAAGGTGACGAGAAGGATATAAAATGTCAATTGTAAATGTAGAAATGTATAATCACTACGTGTGGGAGATACTGCGATAGGAATGTATAGTGTGTTACGCTATCATTTGTCATGTATCGTAAGAATGGAATGAAACAGGAAGTGATAATGTTTCGATGGGGAAACAGTGAACAAACGGTAGGTGTAGCAGGTTACAGAGAACACAATTGGCCAGCTATGTTTGGTTTTACATTGGTTTTACGGATGTGATGTTTAAACGTACGAATACCAAGAGCTTATGTGGAGATAGGTAAACGCGTGCACGCATCATATACCCACAAGCATATACATACGCACGCATGCACGCGCACACTAACAGACACACACTACACACGGACGCGTGTACGTACACATTCGAACACACACAGACACACACACGCGAGCGGGCGCGTACAAAACACACCACGCGTGCAGACTCACTCACACGCGCAAACATACGCACGCACGCACACGTACACACATCCACCCACTCACATACACGCATGCATGCACGCACGCACACACACACACACACACACACACACACACACGATTCATCTTTCTCCATTTACAAAATGCTTGAGTACGCGGACTTGCTTTTGTTGCAGTTCCTAACATGAGAAGTGAGGTTTTGTCTACAAGGGAAGTGTTTGCTTCCGTCCTAACATTACGCTGGCGATCTGTCGTCGCTAGGTTGCTTTGTTTACCCACTGGTAAACAACGCAATGGTCGATACCTTTGAAATCGACTGCGAGTTTACTGATATAAATAATGGCCCTTTTACGAACTCTCCGGCATCTGGTCGTCTTTCGTATTGCAACTTGGAAACAGTGTACTGTATAAGTGCAAAAAACGCATCCGTACTCTGCGTATTTCACCCTTTTTTTAACTACAGCTTCATTGGCACGTAAAGGGACACACCCTTGCATATTGCCCTCATTATTTAACTTTGTTGTTACAACTAATACTACGTTACTACATGGGTTGCATGACACAATGTGCAGTTTTCACACAATATGATATTGTCATTATAGCTCGGTGTCTTTGTGTTCCTATATTATAATTGTCCTGATCATTTTATCCAGAATCCTCACTGAATGCTATAAGGCAAGGTGGTGTTTCATCACCCCTAATATAATTATCTCAATATATATATTATCAAGCAACGTAGCGTTTAAGTTTGCGTGCATATATGTCCGACGTTTCCTGTCCTTGCCGCCATGCAGCTCGTCAGGGTTTCTTGTATCACTCCACGAAGGATGCATAACGCATTCATTTTTTTTCTCGACAATAACCCCCATTATTACGTTTTCTTCGAACAATGTAATTCAAAGTTTATGCATGCCGTACCAACTGATTTACGTAACTTCGTAATGCTAGCAGTGTTGGTACGTAATGTTGTAATTTATGGCGACTGTCAACTTACGCGATCACCCCCTGCAAAGTAGATCAAATTGTTTAGCGCCGTTAAGCCATAAAACGAAAATTCTCAAGTAGTTCCGCATACAAATTGCATCGGCATCGGGACCAACGCGGTGATAAACAGAGGACAATTTCTCCGTCGCGAAGTCGCACACAGCAGTTGCCAATGGCGCAGCCACTCCAAGTTTGTACTTGGAGTTGTTTACAGATTTAATGATGGTTCGGCATAACATATGTGTTATCGACAAGACATTTCTTACGGCATCATTAACATCTGCCAGTTTAAGGTTATTGTTGATTATTTTATTATGGCCAAGACAATACGTTTGTCGCGCTGTCGCGCTTACATTTATCCGGACGTTAACTTTTATCCGGGTGATGCTTATATGCATATGTAAGGCATAATATATGGCACCAGTAGATGAGCGTTATGGTTAGAGTACATAATTATAATTTGCTGTTTAAGATTTGTGACCAAATTGTTTATTTTTGTGGGAAGCAAACATTTTATAATTTATGTATATATATATATATATATAATTTATATAGACATATATGTATATATATATATATATACATATATACATACATAACGCCCGAAAAAATGAAAACGCGACAGTCGTAGCTGGTGCTAAATGCATTCCCCTAGATACGCGCACGCGCAGAAACGTCACCCGGATATTATTTGACGCCCGGATAAATGTAAGCGCGACAGCGCACTATGACTGACTGGTACAGTACGACAATTGCGATAACATTGTTTTATTTATCACTTATCCGTAACGGTTCAAACGCATTTTACAAACGCCGGTTGTTTTTTTAAATTGAGTCCATTGGCTCTTAGAATACATGACATATTTTACCATGTCCCTATGTAGGAAGTTCAACTTCCCTTTCCTTCACCAACAATATATATATATATATATATATATATATATATATATACGTGCGAGCTACATAGATTGTATGAATCCTGGAAAAAATTACGCAGGACTAAATCCACCAATGTGAAATGGGGACAAAATCTCACAGTACATAGACATTATATAATATTATGATAATACTTGTCATAGTATTACGTGCTTTCTAATTATGTAGATATTAAGTTATGCAAATTTAAGTTGCTTCTGTCTTTAATACTGCACCTTTATACAAAGTTGGAATCCGATCAATTATTTGCACTAAAATCAATTTTTTTAATTAATGAAATTAAGTCAAACATATATTTATGTTCAAAGTTAAGGAAAAGATAAGTACTTATACTGTGCACTATCCGCAGTACTGCTCAGAGCACTTTACGCTTTAGTCCCTGGCAGACCTGTTCAATTGACCACCATCCCGACTTCTCGGAGAAGTACTCACTAAAACGTATATACTTAATACCTTGTTGTCGGATTCTCTCTAATTTCTGCAACTGTAGTTATTGAAACATATTCATGTTATTGTTGAAAATGTTTCGCCGCTGCGCCGCTGTCTCGGCTGTGAACTCATGACATCCGAACACGGGGGGACAGTGCTGTTCAAAACCAAGTTATAACCCTAACCCTGTTTCCGCGCCTATGGGCATTACCGTCATCCTTCCGTGTACTCAAGTACACTGCCATAATTTTGATCATACAACATAAATTTGGGGGGGTTTCCGGGCAACAAAACCCTCTGGATACGCCCCTGCTGTACGTTACCGAATGGATCATATAATAGTGATGAATTTGGGGGGGTTTCCGGGCAACAAAACCCCCGTGGGTACGCCCCTGCTGTACGTTACCGAATGGATCATGTAATAGTGAGGAATTTTGGGGGGTTTCCGGGCAAAAAAAAAACCTGGGTACGCCCCTGCTGTACGTTACCGAATGGATCATATAATATTGAGGAATTTTGGGGGGTTTCCGGGCAACAAAAAAACCCTGGGAACGCCACTGATATTCGTCTTAATGCAGACTTCCCATCTTAATTGTGATCTGCACCTTTTTCAGTTGTCTCGCCATGTTACCCCAGACATCAGCCGTATCTAGTGATTGTAATAATTGTTTACTAAACAACAACAGTTGTCAATCAGAGCAGCGTCATCCATCATATGAATTCTTACATTCACGAATTAAATTATTGCTATATATTAAATTATGTTTGTAGTGTTGTGCATGAAATATATACGATGTTTATTACAGAATGTAATTATACATGTTTTCTATTAACCAAATTTTTAGAAAATGTGTTATCCATTTATATGTGTAAACAAAACAGTTTATGGTGAAGTCATGTTATCATTGTGTGCGGACGTGAACGCAAAGTTAATTGTGTTAACGATATGCCTACATAATCAGTTTTTATTTTATTTTAATTATTAACAAACAGTTTTAACAACGTATTTTTTCCAGGGAGGCAGAGTACGACTATAATGCAGTAGAGTAACGTGTCCGACCTTGTATCTGGTTAATATTTAGCGACGTCGCAATAAACTGCGGGGCCGTCCATTTTCTCGGCGGACAACTAATCCGCCATTAATGCCACCATCTATCAGATAAGGACCGGCTATTCCCTGACACTCACGGCTGCTCTCTCCGTCCCCAGGGCCCGCCGCCGCCCGCCCGGGAATGCTAATTAAATCCGCGGTAATTAATTGCCCCCGTTTGCTATCTAATTAAAACAAACCGCGATTAGAAAGTTTACAAATTGACACGCTGGGTATGAAACCTACAGCCGATGCAGGGCAGATGTCGCAATGAAATATCGACCGGGGCCTGTCGTTAACGAGCCCCTACGTAAACAGAGCCAGCCCCCCGTGGCGTGACGCGGGTCTGTTTTCTCGACGAGGGCAATCGCTTCTAAATGGCCCCATATCCCACAATTCCAATAGTAGCGAATATCCACAACAACGATATTTTTAAATTCTCTTTTGTAAATAGCTTATTGTGTGATTCGTTATTCTTACAGCATCATTATTAATGTTAGCAGAAACACCCTCAGAATATAATAATGAAAATAATAAAACAACAATAGAATTAATGATTACACTAAAAATAACTAACAATTATAACAAATGAACTAGTATAATTATAATAAACATAATAATAATAATGACGGCAGTAACGATAATAACTAAAACAATAGTAATAATTACATTACAAATACAACAATAGTACAGTATTATTTATTACTTGTTACATTTCTCAGATATCATATTTAACAAGATTTAACAAGATTGCCATCCAGAAAATTAACTCTAGATGGCAGGTGGACAAAGAAGCCTTTTGGCTTATCGAGAGTCCAATACTTTTTATATATGTGTATCCCGCCCTTTTAAGGTATGTGTCGATTTTATTTTAAAACATATTCACGCTAATAGCACCAACACAATCAGGAGGTAATCTGTTCCATTTATTTACAGTCCTTTGTGAGAATGAGAACTTTCTTATATCTAATCTACACTGCTCCTTTACTAATGTAACTTCATGTCCTCTGGTTCTTCTATCTTTCTTAACTTAATATTTATATCAATATTGTTATAACCATTCAATATTTTAAACATTTCTATCTGATTTCCTCTCAATCTCCTGGTCTCTAGTATACAAAAATACACGTTATTATAACTTAATAATAGTTCGCATGGCAACATGTGGAGGCTATACGTGTTTTGATTTATTCGAGGATCTGCTAAACAGTACTGGATATCACTTGAGATAAAGGTGATGTTATATTTCGAGTATGATTCATCAACTGTCCAATCTTAGGTGGGCAACTACTGCTAATAATGTAACTAAATTTCTGTTCTATAAATAATTGATTGCGTATGTTCTGAATTCGGCTGACCCATGCTGACCTAAATGCCCATTTAATACCTATGGGATCATCATTAGTAACGCATTATCATTAGGAGGAGTTGGTGAAATATAGAAATACATTACCGATACGCTAGTGGAACTCGTAGTGGAGTGATACACCACAGTACGCTGATACAATTAATTTTCCGAGGAGTTTGTTTATTTTTCCGACGACTGTGGTACTTACACGTCGACGTGCACGGAATATGGCGACGGAGGCGCGATAACTTTCCAAGCCGGGGGTATAAATAACTCGAGGCAAGCGACGCTCTCTCAGTATAAGTTAGTGTTCGCCTCGCAGACCGAGACAAGTGGAAGTTAATCGCTCAGATAAGTCGGATTTTGTTTCGTTTCGCGTCTTTCTGGCTGCGGACCGCAGAAGAACAACAGCTGGAAACATGAATAAAACGCGGCTCAGCATGTCAGGCCAACTTTAGAAACTAGCATATGCTTTATTATGTAAGCCCATGTAATTAATATTATTTTTAACTTACGAAAGACGAAGAGTCAGCATGGTTAACTTGATAACTATATATTGTGTCCCTATTCATACTGTCATACTGTCTAATGAGTCTTATAAAAAGCTGGGAAGTTTTACTAAACATTATAATGATTTGTATAAGTGTATACTCTCACGTGTCAGAGTCGCCGGCATGCACTGTGTGATAAGTTATATATCTTTATAATAAAATAACCATCAGTGTTTCCACACAAAAAACTATTAGTCTATTCGATCTTGATTTATGTTGACATCGCGAAACTTAGCTCAGATAAGACAAGTAACGTTTGGTTTCATCATAAACTCAATGGTTAAGTGGAGGTTACCTAATTGGCACTTTCAGGTGACGTATGTTTGAGATATGACACAGACCATTGTTCAGGGAGGTGAGATCATCGCAGAGCAACGCGTAAACACTTTATAGATCCAGACTGCTTTGGTGCAGAACTACTTGTCACAATAATGGTCTGCCCACGATGCCAACAAATGAAATAATCGTCAAAGAGTTTATAAATCCCATAAACAAAGACTTATTTTGAAGATGTGTATGTAAAAATGAATGCAAGTGTCATGAAAAAAGGGACAATGTGAAGTGCAAATTTTGGCAATTATTGCAAAGATCATGTCTTTTTGGGACGAAGCAAACCAAAGAATTGGTGACGTCACGATTTTAAATGTGACTACAACGGGAACAACTCCTTTGTCTTACATCATGAATACTGCATCTTGACTTCAACGGTTCTGAAACAAAATAGACTTGCCGATATGTTCGGGAATATCATATGTGGACGTGTGGACATTTCGAAAAAACGATTCACCCGACATAATTTCTGACAAGAATGAATATTCGCTTTTAGCACATTTAGTCGGTTTTTTGTTGTTTGACAAACAGAGGTGCGACGAATATATGACGATAAATGGTAATTCGAATGAGTGACAGCTCGAGATGACACAACTATTCGGTAGTTACGATTGTCGTTACTGTGTAGTCTTCTTCTTAATTTGCTTTTCTTCTTCGTCTTCTTCGGTGTACACTGACTCTGTACACGATGCGACCAAATACACGTTGTAACGTATTATATCATAATGTGTCTCACCTATTAAGAAAGAACATACATCTTAACTCAATAATCCGTATCTCCAAATCAATCTTGATTCTGACGTAGTCCTGTCAAGTTGTGTTGTGCTGACAACGAAATGAGTAGCACCGTCTTTGCCAATTGTCATGGCGTGTAATACCAGATGACATTCTTGCGCCAGAGGAGATATGCCCTTATCCGTGAGCAAACGACGTGTGAATTACAAACACGCTCACAAGCCCTCCAGAAGCCGTTTACAGTTAAACAATTCAATTGGTCTGCACCGAATGCACTATTCGCCTCAGGCGTTGTGAGACGCATATGTCATATCGTTGTTATTCTGGAAGGTTCTTACGGAATATCTGGTAGTGGCATGTATTAGCAAAATCGAAGCATTTATATCGTAGTTGTCATTATCATCCTACGAAAGAAAAGACCCATTACCGTTTCAATGACGACAACTATATTTGTGTGTGTGTGTGTGTGTATGTATGTGTGTGCGTGCGTGTGCGTGTGTGAGTCTGTTCCCTTTGCGTATCCGAATCACGCACTGTATTAAAACATTATTTATAACAAACAGACTTGATGTACGAATCGCTGTCGACATTCACAGGCAGCGGATTTTATTTACTGTTACTGAAAAATACATGGACAGAGGCATATATTTGGTGGGTATATACTCCGTTACATGCGTAATGACGAAATGACATCAATGAAACTTTGTTGCCACTAGTCAGCCCAGCTTTTACATTTACCAATTCTCTGTAACTATACCCTGGGAAACTGCACCTGGTATTGGGAAAAAGAGATGTATGAAGACAGATTGCTGGAGCCAAAGCATAGTTTCTTACCAATAATCAACATGAGGAGGTCATAATATATTATTGTTATTACGTACGCCTTAACTATGTACGAGATACACAAATAGTTCGTGAGAAAAGCGTACTGATGACGCCATTTCGTTAACCAGTAACATACCGCTAATTATAGCTGCTGAAATCATTCTAGATCTGAATAAGATATGTAACCATGCTTCATATCAGGGCCTCGACAGAACTGGCGCCGTTCTGCGATCGGTGGTAAAGCCAAACACTAAATGAAATTCGCGTTATATAATGTTTTCAATAAGAAAAAAACGCCACGAGAAAGCTGGCTAATGCCCGGCGTACACTGACGACTAGTTTACCATTTTTTGATAACTCAACTGTCGGAAGATATCGGAAGACATCGTAAGAATGTTGTCGTCCGTGTACGCCAGTAACGCAACTACGATTCCTAGTTGGACAACTCGTTACGACGCATATTAAGGGCGTCGTATCCGATTCGAAAAAAATAATCGGGAGTACAGTGCGTCGTCAGTGTGTGCGCCCCAGTAAACCAACTCAACTGCCAGACGCAAGTGTACGCGCTAATTAAGATGCAACTAGATTCTCCGATTGCGTTGGCCAATAACAACACGACTTGATGTCGTCGGAAGTAATTCCTAGAGCAGTGCTTCTCAACCTTTTAAAATTCACCGCACACTTTTATGGATTTTGTGATTGCCCAATCCTTTTGTTTCGATGCGTCTCTGAGCTTGGTTTCCAAAGATTTACGCTCAATAGAAGTTATCTTATTATTATTATTATTATTGTTATTTACAGTTAGGCACACCGATCCACATTTTTCTGCCAGAGTATATTGTATTATCACCACCTACTAGTCATTTTATGGAATGGTAAATTGTCGTTTTCCCCACCGATCAGAATATTTTTAGCAAACGTATTGCACACAAAATAATTTAATTCCAAGTGTCGTATATGAAATATAAATTAATACGAACACGTCTTCACACAGTATCATATTTGGTCGTGCATGTAGTTAAAACCATATTTAAATAACGTAATATACCGTATTTATGATAACGAATTTACTGGCCTCGGGAAACTGAATTTGTAATACTTGTTGGTTCATGGTATATAATAAATTAAATTACAGTGTATTCACGTAACGAACTATTATTACACAATTATGCCTAGTAAAATATAACAAATTAACAAGTATAGTTAAGTGCTTGATGATCAGACAGTTTTGCGTTATTGTCATTTTACCGGCCCTTATTATGCACAGATCCGTAATTAACATAAATATTAAGTAACAAGATATATACATATATATTTTTACAACGAGTAATGTAAACATGTGAAGACAGCATGTAATGCCAAAGGTTACAAGAAATAAACCCAAAGGATGTCTTATTATTTGCTGCATATATAAGTGTCGCAATCATTAAACATGAACATTTCTAGTAATAAAAACAAACAAACAAACAACAAAACATTGTGTGAAGTGCGTACCGCATAAAATCACTGACACTTAATTCATTCTCTTGACACGAACTCGGAAGTTAAATAATTAACCTTCCCAGGATTTCTTGCCGCAATGCGGCGACAACGAGGATACCGATTGTTGGGACGTTGTTCCCGGCAGCCGACGGCACCGAAGTACTGCCGTCAACACGGCACTTGTTCCGGCGGAATATTTACCCGGACCCCGCGGTCGCAACGTACACACGCCGCGGTAACCCTCCAGGCGAGCAGCGCCCACCCGGAGGCTGCGATCCCTCGGCAACGTGCATGTCTTCATGGGCGCTCCTGACATAATGACAGCATGATGGATGGCCGACGAGCACGCAATTCCGCCGAATCTCAACCGACCACGATAAGATGACGCGGCGGGCACAATCCTGACATTAATCCGACCCAGTTCACGCTGTGCTTCCGCGCAGGGTGATGTCGGGGGACGGTGGTGGAATCTGACGAATCGCGAGTCGGGGCACATCAGTATTAGGGGTTGGCTTTGCGAACCAATAGGCTGCGTTGATGCATAATCTGGTTTTATGATTGTGAATGCTGAAAGATGTTGCCTCTGAAGAAGCACTTCTGACGGGTCCAGCGAGCGGAGTTGACCATGAGACGACACCGGTAGTTATTCCTTGCGTCTCGTCATCATCGCGGGATTAAGCGGACTTCGCTGAGGGAGTCTCGCCGGCGATGGTAGTACCGCCTCCGGGCAAGTCGCCGTAAACTATCCCGGCAGCCCATGGATGCAAACAATCCGTTGTCTCCCAGGGCTAACGCGTTCAGCATCGCATCTCTCATGTCCGACCCAGACATGCAGTACTCTCTCTTGGACTACGGCTATCACCCGGTCACTGCTGCAACTGCCGCTGCCGCCAACTCGGACACACAAGCGGTCAAGGACTGTTATTATGACTGCACAGGGATGATGGCCAGTGGGTTTGGTCAATGGGGGGCCAGTATATCGCGTGGGATCAAAGGAATGGAAGGTGAGTATGACCTCACATGCGGAAAGTCTTATCATCTTATCAGTCGAACTGTCGTCGGTCAGAAACCACGTTGAACTTGTTAAAGTACGATGGCGGAAAAAGATGTTGACATCTAGATTTGTTGCACAGCATCGACTTCTTATTGTGCCTTAAGTTATTCATTTACACACACGTTTGAATGTGTGATATCTGTACCATTTTCAGTTAATCTCATATTGACATCACCACATGTTACCTGAAATACTGTTCTTATTTTAAGTCAAATCAAGAGCGTTTATTCAAACAAATCAAACAAACTAGATGTACAAATAAAATATACAAAGCATATTGATGAAAAGGTCGAATTAAGGAACATAGATGTACAAATTATAAGTGGTGTTTCTCCTTGGTCGACAATTTAGAGCAGCTTCTTACATATGTTAGGTTCATTAGTGATATAGACACAGCGATCATTATTAATATTTTAGGTGTTTGCTATGAAACTGAACAATGTAGATCTGCATACAATAACTTTCAAATATATGTTTGATGTAGCATGTCTTAAAACGATGTGTCGAGCTAATATTGGTAAAACTGACATTCAACGAGTTCCACAGTTTGGTTCCTTAGACTATTAACAACACACACCTGTTGGTGGTTGATGCACGGGTTCCCGAAAATAAATGTTGTCTTCGTTTACATTTAGTTATTCGTTTACACAAATGTCCATGCATGATATATTTGCAGTTGATTGGACGTTTCAAATTCATCGATTGCACTAAACAGCTCATTTACATTCCCCCCGAGTATTTTACGTGAAATATAATCGCATACAATGCAATTCAATACGTAACAATTCTACTGAAAATTCCACTATCAGTTCTTGTATTGCAACGATTCCGTCACTATGCCTACACGTATTGTCATTATTAATTCTTATATAACCGTTGTTGTAAAACACCTCGTGGATACTTTGCATTGTATCTTATCGGTGCTTCCCACATCTACCAAAGTTCGTACTATCGACGTTTCCGGTCTAAAATTTAAAAACTATCTCTCCGCAATATGATATGATTAGCTTGTCACATTTCATGCCAATTTCGAAAAAAATCTAATTTATTTAGTATTGCATACGATACTATTTAGTTGTACAAACTGAATATATTTATGTTTGACCTGATTCGATCCAGTGTCGGCAAAATTAGCAGTAGCCCGGCTGAGTATAGAGAATATACCTCGTGAATAGCCCTGTGCTATTGAATAAAGGCAATGACACCTTAGTTAGTTATCTTATATATAACAATCAAAATAACTTCCATCGATGATTGCAGCAGAGGTACAATCACAAGATGTAATAAACTAACTGCGCGTGGTATTTCTTTAACTGTTCACATGTGATACGGATTAACAATGAAAGCGACCTGTGATGGGCCAAATCAACTGAGTTTTAATTCTGTCCCACTAAATGTTTATACTTACTTTGTGTTGATAGTTTTCTTTTTGTCCGCGAGTAGCTAAACCACACATGCACAATTACTACGAAGTTTGACTGTGATTGCAACTAAATTCAATTTAAACTGGTACAGTGTACTTTCACAAAACGAACGCTTTGGTCGTTTCGGTATCTTAATTCCTAAGTAAGTATAGGTGGTGTACAAATGAACGAACAGGTCTGACAGTGGGTGAAGTGTTAATCGGTAAATCGTTCTGAGCAGCCATACAGCTACAGACTGGATAATAGGTAATCACGGTTTTATTAAAATAAAAAAGAAATTAACCAATAGTCATTTCATCACTACAAAAAACATAACGACAAATCTACAGAAAAAGAAACATATTTATATAGAATTAATATTATAAACATATATATATATATATATATATATTTATATATATTATATTTAATATAAATATGTACCCTGTCGTATTGCATAAAACAGCACAGATTCAACATTTAAACATCAAGAACGAATTTCTACCAGGAATATACCAGGTACTACGGAATACACGTTTCTCTCTACCCGCCAACGCTGGACAACCCCGATGTTTCCTTTGGGGCTTTGGTGCCGACACATGTTTACTCATGTTTTCTCACCCCGTGGGAACTGGTTTCCTCATCGACGTCTGGCGGGCCAACGTGATAACCTTTCGTAAACAATAGTACACAAACACCGGGCGCCCGCTCGTGCGATTGTCTAGCAATGCTTTAGATGTCTTAACTGCGCATTTACAGTCACGATTTACGCCACCGGCCGATGTTTTTGCAAAGTGATTCGGCGCCATTTTGTTCCTGCTCTCTGAAGGCTGTTATATGGTGGTGGTGGATAGTGGCATTAATATGTGCAACAAAAATTCGAACTTCAGTTAATATCATTTACCATTCGTGTGCATGTATGCTCATCTATGGTTATTCTTTTAGCCTGTATTAATTATTTACCGTAGTTTGCTATAGGAACACGCTAGGCTACGTACAATTCACTGTATTTAGCACATGTCGTCTTAGACCATTTATTTTATTTACAGCATTTCATATCTGAATTAAGTTATATTCTCTTCTAACGTACCTTGACATTATTTCTGTTTCTGTTATATAGCCGTACATTATTTGTGAAAATTACAACGTTTATAATAATAATAACAATAATAACAATAACACTAATAATAGTACTTTATTTTTACGCCGTCAAATCTTGAGCTATTGCCCCGTTCACGGGTGTGTACAAAC
The DNA here is from genome assembly GCA_963995525.1 of Escarpia spicata. Classification (NCBI taxonomy): domain Eukaryota; kingdom Metazoa; phylum Annelida; class Polychaeta; order Sabellida; family Siboglinidae; genus Escarpia; species Escarpia spicata. The sequence continues at coordinate 6,717,301 of OZ023213.1, forward strand.
ATAATGTTTTAATTCTCACGCTTGGATGTAGTATTACATATAATATCAACAATAGGGTGTCTTGTGATAATAATAATAATAATAGTAGTAGTAGTAGTAGCAGTAGTAGTAATACTTTTGCACTATAAGATGTTAACACCATGCAAAATACTCACGTGTGTAAATTAGGTTACGAAAATCTAATAATGATAATAATAACTATGCTAGTTATATCGTTCCATCACAGTATTACCCCAAAAGCGGAATTGTTTTAACATTGAAATATAGTTAACTCTGTCTGGCTAACTAATGAATATGACATGCCGCAACGGTTCGGAAAGTAAGGACTTAGGTGTACTTCTCAAAACTGAGAAAAAGCACAAATACATTCATAGGGGTGAATGTATGAATGTTATTGTGGTGTCCACGTTTTTAAATAATAACCAATCTACTACCCGTATTAATAAAGCAATTTGAAGATAGTATCTTGAAAAAGGTTTTTTTGATGAGTGTTTGGAATGTTATATGATTTGACACTATGCCTAACACTGTTGTTTTCTATCTGAAGACTATTCTAGTGGTTGGACAGCTCAGGCCCCCATCACTTCACAAAACGTTGACTTACACTGATGATAGAGATGTAATTATAAAAACGAATCGTTGCCAGTCAATCATCTTGCCCCATACTCTATAATTTTCCTCAACATTAAAACGGCACAGAAGACAAACTATTATGTCAAAATAAACTCTATTTATCACGCGTTTATTAGTCTTTTGACCGGACATGGCGACCAGTACTTTTGGAAATGCGTAATTTAATGACTAATATATCAGGTGCCAAAGTGACATGCACGGTTGCAAATATATATGATCAAGTACGTAATATTGTTCATGTTGCATACCAACTTTCTGACCAACATATGGAAATGGTAGTTTAACTCCGAATGGAAATTTTAAGTCTGAACTGTCGATACCCGTCACAACTAGTATAGCGCCTTATTTTCAATAAAACACTAAATACCCATGCAAAATTCCGGTATATTTGCTGTGTCTGAAAAAATACCTAACTGTATACCCATGGCATGGCTCTTTATGTTATTTGTGCATCATACGAACGAGATTCGCGTTTGTTTCACGGGTCAGGCGTACCCGGTAATTGCATAAGAATACGCACGTAAATAACCGGAATGCCGTCGGCGTTACATAATCACGTAAATAAACAACAGATGCAAGTAAATAAATAACAGTCGTGAGATATTTCCGTTTCGTGTGTGGTCACACGTGTTCACAGTGCAAGCAACTACCAATTAATTTAGTAGTAATACTTAGTGGAAATATGTTTATTTACAAAATATTCCCAACATGCATATGGCAACACACTAGTTGTTCAGATATCAAGCCAAACTGAAGCATTAAGAATGTCATTTTTATACAGAACTATTGGCAACTGGAACAATCTTCCCACCGAGGTGGTGCAGGCCCCTAAACTGGAGTCGTTCAGGACTCTCCTCACGGCGCTCCCAGTCACAGAGTGAAACTGGAATAGACCTTACAAGCAGTGTAAATTTTATGTATTTATTTAAATATATTCAATATTTACTTTTTATTTAATATTTTTTATTTATTTGCTCTGCGCGTACATAATTATTGTCAACTTGATATGATTTTCGTTATATTGGAAAAAGAAGAAGAAACAATACGTCATAATCGAAAGCATTACGAAAATTTAGCGACGTTTATTAAGGTATTTTCATTAAAAGGTTATGAGCTAAATTATGGTGGCATGATAATGAAAATTATACGTTTATCGCAATCATGAAAGGAATTATTTTACTTTTAATAGTTGATATACATACATGCAACTCGCTTATAGCTTCACCGACACAAATTACATATGTGGATTTGTATTACATATTTTTCCAGCATGTGTCTCCGCATAATAATATTCGTTAAGCATAAATGGTTTATTTCAGATATTAATATAATATTTTATAATTCAACTATATTCCTAAACCTTATTCGTGCACATACCATTGTCTAAACATGAAATATATGGTGAACCAAATACATGTAGCAAATGGTACTTTAACAATAATTCCACAAACAGTATCTAGCGTTATCGGTGTACATACTATAGTAAAACGTCAGAATAAAATATTGACTTGTATTGTATCCGAATCAATTGTAATACTTCTCTTTTCGATTTAATATATATGTATATATATATATATATACACACAAACACACACACACACACACACACACACACACACACACACACACACACACACACACACACACACACACACACACACACACACACACACACACACACACACACACACACACACATATATATATGTATATATATATATAATATATATATATATATATACATATATATATACATATTTATATAACAATTGCGGCCACTGTGGCCTAAACAATCGTTTTTGGCGACCAAACGATGATATCTGTATACAAATTAATAACAGTGAATTGGAATCTCACCAATCAAATATTAAATCGAAAAATATATATATATATACTAAAAATGTGTTGACATAATTATTATCAGGGATCTGTATTTATTGTATGATTTTGTATGTATCAGATACAAGTACACTTTGCAGTGCATTTTATTATTTCGAACTTGAAAATATTTTCATACAGCGTTATATCATTTTCGTTATTAATTATTTGTAAGCTTATTCTCGCAAACCTTTACACCGTTCGTTTAAGAGAAGAAACGAGAGTACTTATGCGTTGTCCGCGGTGTATTTAGAAATGGTAAATTAAATGTAATTTTAGTTTTGTAAAATTACCTTTTTAAAACTTCGTCACACCTTAAGTTATGTTTCTATTGTTACGCTTGCCCTGCATCGATCATAGTTATTTTACATAACTATTGATTATTTTACATAACTATTGGTTAATTGTGGGTTAATGGCCAGATGCAAATCATTACTTGGTTGATGCGTACAGCTCTCATAAATATAAAAAGACGAGGAACAAATAGTGTTGTTTTAAAGAAAGTCTACACAATTATTTCAACATTTTAATACCTGTATTAAATAAACATAGGCTGATGTTTGAGGAATTATTTTACGATATTAGTTCTTGTTATTTGATGATATCATATCACGTATTGCTGATCATATATCAAATAATATAACGACATATTTCTTATACATAATTATATTTCACATTATGAACATTAATGTATAATCACAATTTTACTGGTAGAATTCGGGGAGAAAGGCATAGATTTAAAAGATATTTCAACAACGATTTCCTGAATATGATGAACGTGCAGATAGTTTATTGAAAAATAAAATGTTGAATGCATGAACATTATTAGGCACAAACATATCTGAAAGACGGGGTTTCATACTTTGACGTGCCAATCAATATCTAATAAATCCTTATATGCAAATACATTTTCACGTGAATTGCTTCAATGTTTTGTAGGCGGGTATATGGCATGCACTTGATTATTTCCAATAATACGTTGCGGATTTGTTTTTGTGTACGGATATTTCGTTGCAACCCTCAATCGGATTAGGATATATATATATCTCTCTTTTAACGAAATCAACACGGTATTTCACTTTTAGCAATAACGCATGTCTACATGTAATGAGGGAAACAAAACAGCTTTAAGCATCACATTCTTAACACAGATTAATTATTGATACTACAAAATAATGGGGTTCATATGTATATTGACCAGGGTGTAAACGCATACATAACTACGTTTCAACACAAATATATCGATACCATATGACATATCTATAAAGTACAAAAGCAATATATTACGACATGTTAACCGGAATACTTACGGTGATAGGAAATATAAGTTCTTAAGTTGACAGTTTGATTTGTCTACGCTAAACACAACAACATCAACAAAGTAATATCACGACATATCTCAAACATCGATCAATAAATATCGAGACCGTGGATGAATATTCAGTTAATTATATTTTCGCACTGGGAACAATTTATATATTCTATAAACACAGTACGTCACACATATTTCAGTAATATACAAACCTGTTTATTAATTGTACAATGTTGACTAATAATTCTGCTACATAGATGTGAAGATTATTCCTTAGCGGTTTTGAGATGGTTGCCAAAACAACGGTACGACGTACATGTGTATATATATATATATATATATATATATATATATATATATATATATATAATGAATATATGAACCGCATCTGTATGTCTTCGTGTTAGACTGGGGATTTATATTCGTATTGGCATAAGGCCTGCGTCCTCGGGCTAATACGACTACACTCAGTCCGATACAAAGGCATTATGACAATTACCAATCAATAACATATATAAATTTATCATAGAATTTTTTAATTACGTAAACATAACACGTGTGTACTATTTTGAAGTAGGCCCTACTATTGTCGTAAGGTAATTTAACTTATTACGGTAACAGTTTGAAATTTACACAAGATAGTCTTCGTATCACAGAAAAACATCGTATTAATAATATGATATATTGTGCAAACTATTTAACGTTCTAACACATTGACCCAAAAAACTATGTCATAATATACTTAAATGTGGTATATCATTTGATTGTTGTATGTGTATGTTTGACAAGAGTAACAGGAAAATAACTGTATGCAAAGGGCGTTGTTCACCAACAGATAAAAGTCCAATATATTTTATATCTAACATGATTTTACGAAAAGACCTATCAGATTTTAATATTCCATACTACATACATTATGAGTAGGTCCTGTAGTCGTCGCTAACATAATTGTTCGTCTCTTTTTGTGATTAATTTGACCGAGTTTCGGACCATAATTTGAACAGTATACGATGTGTCTGAGGCATTCTTTTTTAATGACATAATTCATAGAGTTCACCATCCATCGTAAATATCTCCTTACGGAGTTTCGAAGGGTTTGGCGCCAATCAAAATGCCGACATTCAGCGAGTGATAACATACACGCTTTGGTTAGTCAAACGTCCTTCGTAAGATGAGCGTCTTCTTGCAACGTATAATCAAGAACACTTTCTAACGAGTCCCCTCCAATTACAGGCGCCTCCGATGGCAGTAAACAAATATAAACACATGTTGCGGTTAGTTACACGCGGTGAGTTTGCGAAACGATTTCGCAGGTAATTAACTTGTTTTGATTGAAGCCCATACGTCAATCTTGTTACGGTTTGAAACGGGAATGTTTATACAGTGTTCATAATTAGATATCTTACAAACATGCGTAGAATGTGGCCATAGGGAAGAATCTATATTAACAAATAAATATGTAGTATACTATTCGAAACACGCAGTAGGCATAAGGTATTATATTAAATTATGTTTTAATCGCGAAGGCAAATAAATATCCTATGTATAATACAAAAAATACCAGGCTGTGCAACGAATGAAATTGACTTTTATTGAATAGGTGTATTAGTATTTTATGATAATTTAATGGATAATGTAATAATATATATCGACTATATAGCAAAAACAACTTACTCCCACAAAATTGGTGCATTTTACAGGGATAAAATGTATGATTGGTTAATTGTTTTTTTATTAATAACAATAATGTTATGCAATTATGTACTTTTATTTGTTTCCATCGTTGTTCTTGCTGGTTTTATTATTGTAATTAATAATAGTCTTATTAGTGGTACTGTATTATGGTTATTTTTGTCATAATAACGTTAATGAAGAATTTTGTTATCGCTGAGTTTAATTTTATTATAGGTATTAATTAATTAATGTTACCATAATAATAATAAGTATTATTATTACTGTTGTGGTCGTCATTATCATCATTCATTCATTAAATGTTTTCAATGTTGCTATTTTATTTTATATATACATAATTTTTCATAAAATTAATGACCTGATCTATCGACAGAGTGCATCCTAAACGCCGGCTCGATCCGTCCTTACTATGACCCCGCGGCCGATCCTGTGGGCTACGGCCAAGCGCCGATTTCCTCCGCTCCGGACACGGTATGCTTGCCTGTCGACCCCGCTCTCTCGCCCGGCAAGACGGCCACATCCTCGGCGTCGACCCCGCCGATGGAGGCTGATTCCGGCGCCTCTCCTCAGGGCGTCAAGAACGAGGAGGACACGGAGGCGAAGGAGAGCGAGGCGAAGCCGAAGAAGCCGCCCCACCACAAGTTGCTGCATGTCGCGGCCCAGTTGGAGATGAAGGGTCTGTGGGACGAGTTTGATCAGCTCGGTACGGAGATGATCGTCACGAAGGCCGGAAGGTGGGTGTTTGTACTGATGGTTGTGTGTGCGTGTGTGTGTGCGTGTGTGTGTGTGCGCGCGCGCGTGTGTGTTAGCACAGGCGTGCGCCCTAGTATTTGCAACTGAGAAACATCGACACCAGTGAAGACTAGAACATGCTTTATGCATTTAGAGAATTTGGCGTTTTACAATGAATGCTAATGTGCTATTCGGAAAGTCAAAACTGTTACGATGAAATGGTAATAACCGATGTGACAGTCTTGGCGGATCTTGAAATGCCCATTTAGAGTTTTATACGTTTGATACCAGCAGCGTTGGGACACATTTTCGCACAGTTTTGTTTCAATCACATCAATGAAACACTTCAATAAGTAGCTAAACATGTATAACAATTTCTATATTCCACTGGGGACCCATATTCCACTGTGTCAAAAGAACGTAGATTCAGAATTCACAGAAGTCTGTGCAATGTTTTTCCGCCCCCGGTCCATGTTGTAGCGTGTGTCTGGCAGCAGAAATGATATGATCGTGTAATAAATGGTGCACTCTTCTGTAATGGATTATTGCAGCAATATAGGAATTATGATCGAACATATATTTTAGCCTGCGGGACAATGCTTTTATACTAAATCATCGTATACACAACTCATTTAGCCCACGCGTCGTAAACATTTTGTTGATGGTAAAATACATAGTTAGTGAATAGCAGCCACCTACTATTATATGCGTACTCGGTTTAATAAAATAACGTATAGTTTTGTTACAAACATGGCAATAATAGACTTTAGATCAGGTACGAACGAATGACGTTGTGTTATACTATATACAGCCGGAGTATGTTTTCCCATTTTTCGCCGAGTTTCGACTGTGACTATAATGGATAATTTATATATTAAAATGACGCACTGCATATTCGCGCCCACCCGGTAAGAAAACAATCTCCCGGATTGTAGGTGTTTTGCAGTTGGGTAATTATTGAGCCTCGAGGAGGTACAGTTGGAGGTTTTTGTTGAATTTGAAGTCTTATTGGATCTCGAAACTTGAATGTTGTCACGTATACCAAGCAATGCACACAACCTTATCACTGGTAACACCACAATATAGTCTTCAATAACTTGTGAAAAAATTAAAGTTATGAGTCCATATATACGAAAACGTCATGAGGATTCGATGTGCGGCAAAACAATGAACATATTGCCACGTGGAAATTAATAGTAGTATTTCCATAAGTACGTAGGCGATGTGGTATGTGGCAAAGCAATGAATATAGTACCCAGTGGAAATTAATTGAAGTACCTCCATAAGTACATAGGCAATGTGGTATGTGGCAAAACAATGAATATAGTACCCAGTGGAAATTAATAGAAGTACTTCCATAAGTACATAGGCGATGTGGTATGTGGCAAAAAACAATGAATATAGTACCCAGTGGAAATTAAGAGAAGTAGTCCCATGAGTACATAGACAGATGTAGAGTTTTTACGCGGCTGCTTGATTCAGTGTTGATATGGACAGAACGACTCCGGAGAGTAACTTAAGTTCTTCCTCGGGTCCGTTCTTGCACAGCTGTGAGTCGTCGACCACACACCTCGAGACGACGCCGCAGTACAATAAAATAAATCAAAAGACCGTGCTACGGGGGACGAAAACGTTTTGCGATATATCACAAGCAGGGATTCGCCAGGAGGAAACGTTATACGGGTACGCTTGTTGGAGTTATGTTATTGCTGTGCGCATATGTTGTTGCAACAAGTTATTTAGTAAACACTATTCGATCATTCGTAGCAGATGTAATAAGGTTACCATCGGGACGGGGTCAAGTTATAACAAAGAGACCGTAATACCGGGAGAAATTTCCTATTTTTAACTGCTATGGAAATAATGTCATATTGTTCTATGGTTATCTTAATTGCAAACCAATGACCGCAGGGTAATGACGAAGAGGTGACTGTAATGCGAGGCTAGACAGTAGTATGATTAATATATTTGATTAGTAGGTATAAGTAGTTAGTAGTTATTATCATTAACTGTGCCGATGTGCTGGCAATACATACGTATTTATACACAGGTAGTTATATTACTCGGTTGAAATATTTCTCATATTCACCCGTTCTCAATAACCTGTTAAACATGACGCCTGCGACCGATTATAAACGTGATATGGTTTTCATGCGTCCTCATCAACTGATGTAAAATACATTTTGCACGATAACTTCTTGTGTCTGTTGCATCTAGGGCCATATATTCGTTACCCAGCTGGCAAGGAACATCTGCCAAAGCGTAATTTTGAAGCCCCCGTTGCGGAGATGACGGATATGGCTGGTCGCCCCATACATATATTTTGGTTGTTTCCGCTCGTATCTCGTTCCACGAACTACCGTATTGGCTTAAACTGTTTGTCGTAACACCTGCTTAGATAATGAACTTAGGGTATCACGCAGTATGTTAGGTCAATTATAGTTTATAATTTTTTGCAAATTAAACTAAATGTTTGTTTTAACTATTTATCTTAGTCTTGACTGTTTTGAATTAAGAAATTATTATGCTAATATATCACAACATGATCACAATCTTCTTCGTGCATCCGGAATTCGTAGCCGGCTAATTTCAGTGTTATTTATTCATCCCAGTATTATTAATTAATTTCACTGTTATATATATATATATATATATTGTACACTAAACATTTGCTCTTTCCTTTTTTCCTGTTAACTATTTCTTATAACTTTTATTGTTAACACCGTTCGCTATTATCAAGCAATTTTTATTGTTTATTTTTCTCATTGATTTAACATATTTATTTATATTATTTATTTAACTTAATTGTTAATTTATCGTTTAAATCAGTTTGTATTGTAAATGTTACATTTATACTTCGTCACAAATCTGAAACAGCAAATTATAATTATGTAATATAACTATAACGCTCGTATTACGACAACAAACGAAACATATGTAACTACTGGATATTATTTATCACTACGTGAAATACTGGTGCCAAATATGATGTCTTACATATACACATAAACATCATCCGGATAAATGTAAGCGCGACACCGCCCTTCGCATTCAATATTGCGCGCTTGCTCGCTCGTGCGATGCCCGTGCAGCCGTCAGGATCTAAGTCCGCCACACCTGACTCGAAGTGCTCGTCTCGCGTTGATCTCGTCAGCATTCCAACGGCCCGCCGCCGCCGACAGGTGTTGAGAGGCGGTGTCGGGCACCGCCGCCGCGCTCACAGCCTGATGAGCGCGGCCGGTGAACGCTGGCAACGCAGTGCCTGTCGAACTGCTTGGAGCCAAGAAGAGTTTGCGCAATATTAAGTCGTCAGTTGATTCTGATGGGAATGCATTTAGATTTAATAGTTTCCGTTAAGGGTGTTCTCAGTTTGTGCCAGTCGAACTGAGTCGTGAAGCGTTTGCGCAATATTAAGTCGTTAGATTATCATGGGAATGTCTTTAGATTGAATTTTTGGCGTATCTTATTTTGTACATTTTATGTTAGAAATATTGTCATAATATATATATATATATATATATTTTTTTTTGTCACCTTTCTCACCTTTCCCCGCCTTCTCCCTGTGCGGGGTGGCGGGTTTTGCAGAGTCTTTTCCACTTCTTCCTGTCCTGAGCCCATTCTTCGTTCTTATATCTTTCCTCACTGAGTCCTGCCATTTCGCTCGTTTCCCCTCTGTCTTCATCTCCACGGTGGCTCTTATGTCTTCCCTTCCTTCTTTTCACATGGCCAAACCACTCCAGCCTTCTTCTCCTCATGATGACAACAATGGCCAAACCACTCCAGCCTTCTTCTCCTCATGATGACAGCAATGGTCAAACCACTCGAGCCTTCTTCTCCTCATGATGACAACAATGGCCAAACCACTCCAGCCTTCTTCTCCTCATGATGACAACAATGGCCAAACCACTCCAGCCTTCTTCTCCTCATGATGACAGCAATGGCCAAACCACTCCAGCCTTCTTCTCCTCATGATGACAACAATGGCCAAACCACTCCAGCCTTCTTCTCCTCATGATGACAACAATGGCCAAACCACTCCAGCCTTCTTCTCCTCATGATGACAGCAATGGCCAAACCACTCCAGCCTTCTTCTCCTCATGATGACAACAATGGCCAAACCACTCCAGCCTTCTTCTCCTCATGATGACAACAATGGCCAAACCACTCCAGCCTTCTTCTCCTCATGATGACAGCAATGGCCAAACCACTCCAGCCTTCTTCTCATCATGATGACAACAATGGCCAAACCACTCCAGCCGTCTTCTCCTCATGATGACAACAATGGCCAAACCACTCCAGCCTTCTTCTCCTCATGATGACAACAATGGCCAAACCACTCCAGCCTTCTTCTCCTCATGACAACAACAATGGTCAAACCACTCCAGCCTTCTTCTCCTCATGATGACAACAATGGCCAAACCACTCCAGCCTTCTTCTCCTCATGATGACAACAATGGCCAAACCACTCCAGCCTTCTTCTCCTCATGATGACAGCAATGGCCAAACCACTCCAGCCTTCTTCTCCTCATGATGACAACAATGGCCAAACCACTCCAGCCTTCTTCTCCTCATGATGACAACAATGGCCAAACCACTCCAGCCTTCTTCTCCTCATGATGACAGCAATGGCCAAACCACTCCAGCCTTCTTCTCCTCATGATGACAGCAATGGCCAAACCACTCCAGCCTTCTTCTCCTCATGATGACAACAATGGCCAAACCACTCCAGCCTTCTTCTCCTCATGATGACAACAATGGCCAAACCACTCCAGCCTTCTTCTCCTCATGATGACAACAATGGCCAAACCACTCCAGCCTTCTTCTCCTCATGACAACAACAATGGTCAAACCACTCCAGCCTTCTTCTCCTCATGATGACAACAATGGCCAAACCACTCCAGCCTTCTTCTCCTCATGATGACAACAATGGCCAAACCACTCCAGCCTTCTTCTCCTCATGATGACAGCAATGGCCAAACCACTCCAGCCTTCTTCTCCTCATGATGACAACAATGGCCAAACCACTCCAGCCTTCTTCTCCTCATGATGACAACAATGGCCAAACCACTCCAGCCTTCTTCTCCTCATGATGACAGCAATGGCCAAACCACTCCAGCCTTCTTCTCCTCATGATGACAGCAATGGCCAAACCACTCCAGCCTTCTTCTCCTCATGATGACAACAATGGCCAAACCACTCCAGCCTTCTTCTCCTCATGATGACCACAATGGTCAAACCACTCCAGCCTTCTTCTCCTCATGATGACAGCAATGGCCAAACCACTCCAGCCTTCTTCTCCTCATGATGACAACAATGGCCAAACCACTCCAGCCTTCTTCTCCTCATGATGACAACAATGGCCAAACCACTCCAGCCTTCTTCTCCTCATGATGACAACAATGGCCAAACCACTCCAGCCTTCTTCTCCTCATGATGACAACAATGTCCAAACCACTCCAGCCTTCTTCTCCTCATGATGACAACAATGTCCAAACCACTCCAGCCTTCTTCTCCTCATGATGACAACAATGGCCAAACCACTCCAGCCTTCTTCTCCTCATGATGACAACAATGTCCAAACCACTCCAGCCTTCTTCTCCTCATGATGACAACAATGCTCTCCACATGTGTAACGTTAATTGCCTGCCTACTCGACTGTTTTTGGTACTGTTGCTACCGGTGATTAATTAGTAACTTATCGAACAATGGAACAACTGCCTGCAGGAGACATTGCCGGTAAGAACAGTGCTATCGGTGACGCGGTTGTGGAAGCGATTGCGAGAGAAATCGCCGCAAATACCAGCGGCAAAAAGTGCACTAAAGGCAGACAGAAAAAACTGCGAGACAGATACATCAAACTTCGAAGCGTCCGCCATCAATGACATTGTGACTCAAATCGTTGCGTTAATAGCACCGATCACCATCAAGTCTGTCACTTCGGCGGTGACCGCGGCTCTCTCAGAAACTACAACAATTCTAGTGAGGGAACTTAAAGAAGAGCTAGCTGGGTGTATGCAAGAACTCAACGACGAAGAAGGCAATTTGAGCTGAGAACTGCAACAACAAAAATGGCAGATCGACGCAATGGAACGAAACAGCAGGAGAGAAAACATAAAAATCGTCGGCTATACCGAACCTGCTGCGGATGAATCTGAAGACACGCAGCGGGATAAACGTTACAACAAACGACATAAGCGTATGCCACCGTCTGTCTGGGCGGGCCAAAGCCATAGTCGCTAAATTCGTGCCACGTGAAACAAAAAATCAGCGTGAACAAATCGAAGAAAAAGATGAAAGATGTCAGTGGCCCCAAGATTATGATTTATGAAGATCTGACATCCCTCCGAAGCAAACTGCTGCGTGAAGTAAAGAACGACGTGTCGGTTAAATATGCATTCACGCGTGATGGCCGCATACACTGTATGACGGTAGTGAGCGACCACCACAAGAAAGTGACGCTTGCATACCCGTATGACCTGTTCAAGCTTAGATGGGACGCATACAAGATCAAGCGGAATTCTACATGAGTTAATTCACTCCAGACTCATGTTGACTATTTCATGTATAAAACAGTGGCTACGATTAGTGAACATATAACATTCTTTGTTAGTCCTACTGTAGTTCACTGGAGAAACATCAATTTATAAAAATCGGCAATCAAAAAAGGTAAACATATTTTGTCAAATACCTTTTCTATTGCATAATATTGTTATACGTACTACTACATCATGAGTTCATTAAAAATAATTACGTTTTATTATAGCTATATACGATGTGTTTTCTATAAATAATTCTCACTTTTTGGGGAGGGCATTCGTTATACATCGTTTTTTCACTACTTTTAGTGCTAGTCAAATTACATTTTTATTTTCGGCACAATGCATCTATAGTATTTTCGCAACGATTAGCCTTAGTGTTTACACAATAATAATGTTGTGTTCCGTTCATTATACATATTTTATTTACATTCTACGTTCACAATGCAATGCAGGTACTTTAATTTATTTTCACACATGTTGTGTACGTTGCAATAAGTACGTTGCCTTGTACATGTATGCAAAATATTTTCTTCTATCAATTGTATTTGTATTATGCATCGTAGCATAGCTTACGCAACTCTTTCACCACAACTAGTACATGTTTAAATGATGATTCATATATACACGGAGCACTATTTTTGTAATTAAATTTGATTGATAACAATTATTTTTAGTGTAGTTTGGTGGTCTAGAGAAAATGTTTCTCTATCACGTATTAAAAACAGATGAAATGAATGAAGATGGGGATATCGAACCAAAAACAAACACATTGGATTACAAAGGGTATTATTTTGTCGATAAAGTTTATAAATAAATTGCATACGAGAATAAAACAAACTCCCGTAAATACAGAGCAGTATCGTATACTCAAAACTGACTTGCACACTTATAATATAATTCTTAAAAGAAATATTAGGTTAGCCAAGAAAATGCACTTTCAATCCAGTTTTGAAAAGCATAAACACGATGTTAAGAAGACGTGGTGTTTAATTAAAGCAATTATTAAGACAAATTCTAAGAAAGTACAAATTCCAGATTTTTTCAAAGTCGACGGGGAAATGACTAGCGACAAATGCATTATTGCACATAGGTTTAACACTTTTTTCTAATACTGTTCATACTCTAACCTATAAAATAACTTCATCTGGAGTTAAATCATACAAAGATTAACTTTAATTTTAACTGAATTGACATAGATACCACACTTCGTATAACTGATAGCTTACCTCAAAGATCTACTTGTGGAAACGAGGGTATATCAACTAAATTATTAACATTTATTAAAACAATGATATTAACATTGCAGTCACTCTAATTATTAATCAATCTTTTATAACTGGTAGATTTCCAAACAAATTAAAAATTACAAAAGTCATACCCCTTTTCAAAAGAGGTGACGTTTCTGACATTGACAACTATTGCCATATTTTTATTCTGCCAGTGATTTCAAAAAGTGTTGAAAGGGTTATGTTTGATCAAATCCAAGAATACTTCCATTCTAAAACGTTATAGATACAATAGCCAACATGGTTTTAGATAGAAACATTCTACTGAACTTGCAACACTTAAAATTACAGACAGTATTACACAAGAACTTGACAAATTGGCTACTCCAATAAATATATACCCCGATCTATCAAAAGTTTTCGATACAATCGATCACAATATACTGCTACATAAATTAAATTAGTATGTATTTAATGACAAAGCACTTTACAAGAGTTATTTACAAGAGTTATTTACAAAATCGCAAACAGTATGTAGAAATTGAAAATGTTAAGTCAAAGGAAATAGTCATAAACACTGGTGTTCCCCAAGGTTCAATTTTAGAACCACTCTTATTTATAATATATAGATATATATATATATATATATATATCAATGTTACAGCACTTTCTAGTAATCTTTTCAAATACATAACGTTGACACCACCCTTCCCAATATACTAAATAAATAAAACAATTCAGAAGGTCAAATGTTAAGTGAAAGAAATTTTTTTTTTTTTAAATTAGCAATTCTCGGAAAGCTATTAACTTTCACTAAATGCAAAAAAGACTATGTTCATGATTTTTTATATGGCTCAAAGAAAAATAGAATACCTTCTGTTAGAACACACTGAATGTGTAAATGATTTCAATTTTGTAGCCATCACGATAAATAACCATTTAAACTGGCAGAGTTATACAAACAAAATAGCTAACAAAATATCTAAAACAATAGGAATATTAAATAAATTTAAACACTTGTTATCATTTAATACATTAGGTATTATGTACAATGCTATTGTTCACCTTCATACTAATTATGGCTTACTTAATTGGTCATTAAGCACATAGAATTTCCCAACTACAGAAAACTGCAATACGAATAATATCATTACGTAAATGTAATGCTCACACAAGTCCTATTTATTAAAAAAACTTCAGTTACTAAAGTTGGATGACATTTATAAACTCCAACAACAAAACTTTTACTACAAATTAGTTATCAATGATTTACTTTACTTCAGTGTTATTCCCAACACACACATCTGTGACATTCATCAGCACTACACGCATGGAAGAGTGAAACGTGAATATGCCAAACAATGCATTATACATAACCTAGTAGAGACAGTAGACAATGCACGAAGTTGTATCAATAATAACAAATATTTACATCCACAGTCTTCGTGGTTTTTCGACATACACAAAAAATACTTTATTTCAAATTATGAATCCTGTTGTAGTATTCACAATTATTAGATTTGTAGTTCATAATACACATTGAAATGTATACATAGGTATCAATATGTACGTCAATACACGAACACATATAATATGTAATTGTATATATAGATGAATGTTGATACGTTAAGTAATCTTCAACTATATATTTAAGTCATATATTATTCTGATCGTTTCATGTAAATGTTGCTGTTGTTTATATTGATGGGGCGGCTCCTGTGCTGGCGATATAATATATCTTCATGGGAGTCTCCCAATCTTACGTATTACTTAAGTTATTCGTTGTGTATGTATTGTATATGTGTAAAATAAATTTATTGTGAGTTCTGAGTGCAGGAGGAAGGCCGATACTGTTTCTATAGAGACCCTAAACGAGAATGCTTCTGGGAACGTACAGTTACCAACCGGATAAGCGATTGCCCGTTTCACGAGTGCATTGCGTTTGTTTTTTACACTATTTGGTCGGATTTCGTGCGATGTAAAGAATTATCGTATCATCAGGCTGTGTTGAAAAAAACGCCTTGTTTATGGACGATCTGTCGGACCCGTTTCCTGGAAACCATTCGCTACACTCGGAGAGAACCTACTTATTTGGGTCTCCCACCGTTTCCGTTAGGTCACACTATCTATATTTCCAATTTAGTACTGTTGTATTGTATTGTTGAATTGATTAACTACCGTTGAAATATGACGTAGACTACTGTTATTCATAACTATTATACATATGTATAAATTATATATATATATATATATGTATATATATATATATATATATATATATATATATATATTATACAGGTTTATATATACATATATATTTTTATAGGTCTTTTGTTTGCTTGTTTATTCATTCATTCGTTCGATATTTCGTTATTCCGTTCGTTCGTTCGTACTTCTACTTCTACGTGGTTAATCAGATTAGTCCATAAGTCTGGATGTTGACGCCGATGTGTATGTATATATACAATTGTGCTGTGCCAGATGTGAAGGTGCGAGAGAAACTATATACAAAGTGCGAGTAAAGTATGAACGAGGTGGGAGTAAAAACACAGAACAAGGCTTAGATGTGCGAAACAACCGCACCACTGAATGGTTGGAGCTACCAACACATTCCCGTTAGATGTTATTGATGTGGTTCTGCCATGACATTGTATAAGATATAATAATAATAATAAAACATTTATTCGTACTAAAATTGTATAATTCGACTAAATCAATGTATATAAGTTACTGTGTACATAAAACAGTAAGCAATGAGCGCAGCTCGTCAATGGCTAAAAAAAGTAGAGCTACCCACATTATTTATATTATGTAATACATCTTTTGCAAATGAGACTCTACATACTAGTTCATCATCCAGCCCCTCCTGGTAGTGGTCTTGAATGATACCATAAAACTGATTATACTTCATTCGAAAGAATGTCATGGCATCAAGTTTGAATTTGGACATGATATATTTAAAACTTTTAGACATGTATGACCCACTACATTGAAGGGCTAGATGAGAGAGCATTTTCAAACTGGAGTTATTGCATTTCAAGCAACTCTGCATAAATCGTACCATTCGATTCATAATTTGAATTTGAATCGGTAAACAGTCTGCTAAAAGTGACACCATATTACAATGGGTGCAAACTGGTAGATTAAACAGTTTTCTGATACCTTTGCGCCACGTAGTATAGAACATATCAAGATGTTTGTTTTGCAAGTTCCACAGACATACACCATAGAAAGATATACAGTACGACATTTATAATTGACGTTTTATGTTTATATAACAAAACCCAAAATTAGCAGATAATGCATT
This sequence comes from Escarpia spicata, assembly GCA_963995525.1. NCBI lineage: Eukaryota > Metazoa > Annelida > Polychaeta > Sabellida > Siboglinidae > Escarpia > Escarpia spicata. Next base: position 6,734,620 of record OZ023213.1, read on the forward strand.
TACACGCCATATAAAATCATGACACATATCTTTTATCATAGCCTGGTGAGCGTCAGGACCAATAATGTGGCCTAAATGCAACCCTTTTTTTTACTATGTTTCACTTTTAAACCATCAAAGTAAAATGGGCAGTCGGTACCACTGTCATATTTAATAAGTTGACATTTTGCCGGGTTGAATTGTAACTCATATTCATATGCAAATTTTAGACATATATCACACATTTTGTTCAATGCATATATCGATGGAGCTACCAAAGATATATCATCAGCATAGCCAACAGCACCATAGTACTTATGACCAATCATACAGCCGAAACCAGACATGCAGAGTCTTGTTAACATTTCATCAAAGTAGATAGAAAGTAAAATGGGGGACAACACCCCACCCTGCTTCACACCATTGGTAGTGGAGAAATGCAATGACATGGAATTGTTCCATGATACATTTAAATGTTGATTAGTGTACATATAAAGTAAACATCTGATTAAAAGGGGATTAATTCCTCTATCCATCAGTAAGTTAAAAAGTTTAACATAATTTACTTTATCGAATGCTTTAGTCGTATCTAGTAATAACACGTAAACATCCGATTTATTCTGCTGGAAATAGTTCACAGTCTCCATTAACGCAAATGTACATTTAGCTGTAGAGCTTTGAGGTTTGAAACCAAACTGTAGATCACTTGTTTTAAGAGCATCAGAACTTTTTATCATTATAACCCAATCAAATATTTTCGACAGAGGGCTACTAAGAGCAATGGTTCGATAGTTATCAGAATTATTTGCTGATTTCCTCTTGTTTTTTTACGAGAGGTTGAATTGTTGATATATTACAACCATCCGAGGTATACCCGTGATATACCATTGCTGTGAATAGCAAAGAAAGAAAGACATGTCATTTGTTAGGTGCATGAATAACGTGGTCGGTATATATAACGCCATATCCATCACATTTGTTACTCTTAACATGATTAATGCCATTCAAAACATCATCCACCGTAATAGTATTTTCACCTTCGTTACAATGTGCGTCTACTTTACTATGTATGTTTTGTAATAATGATGTCATATCTGCATCATTATAGGCTACTGAATTATGTAATTCCTCATACTTAGTAGCAAAGTGTTTAGAAATATTTTCGTCTCCTGTCACTTCATCAACCATGTTGGGTAGCATATTATTGTTCTTTGTAACTTTACCTACTTCTTTCCAGAAGTGTCCCTACTTTTATTTCCAAGTAAAGCTGTCGCCATACTTTCTTTTTTAACATTATTTTGATTACGTTTAACAAAACGAACTGCTCTGTGATATTGAGAGCGTGATCTACGCATGACGTCAGCAATAACAGCATTGCGAGAAGAGCCACAATCTTTCCATAGATTATGCCAAAACATTGACGCTTCTCTGTATGGTTTAACGTGCTCATTCCAACCCGTTATTACCTTCGAATTTCCCTGTTTTGAAGTATGTGGAATGGAGTTTTGACAAGCTCTTATACAACAATCCATTATTGAATCATGAAATATCTGAATATCATGACAATGCGTTAACCTGCTAGGACAATGTTTATCGCGGCATTCTAGAGAATAATATATAATAATGACGGTGGTATGAGTATTGTGTGACCATGGAAAGTATACATCCTCCTAGATGGTAGTCGGCATTGATTGTATTGCAACGAAGGGTAATTCGCATGGTGTGGCATTTATCAATGTTAAATTTCATATGCCATTTATTTACCACTGTTGGAGTTTATTTAGGTCTTCCTGAAATGCTATGAAATTAGCTGGGCTGGAGATAGGTATATAGAGAAGACAGTCATCTGCAAACAGACGGAGCTTAGATGTTATTCCTGTTGGTAGATCGTTGATGAATGATAACTAAAGCAGTGGGCCGAGGACTGTTCCCTTGTGGACTCCTGACGTGACAGGAACCCTTGCAGTCTGAAACCTTTTCACTCGCTGAGATCGGGATGTCAGGAAGTTTTGTATCCACAGCTGTATAGGGCCTCGGATTCCATAGTGGTGCAGTTTGAGTAGTAATCGTTTGTGGGGTACTCGGTCAAATGCCTTGGAGAATGCGTCAACTTGTTTGCGATTATCTAGGGATTTAACAAGGTCTTGGGTTGTGATTATAATTAATTGTGAATCACAGGAACGGCCGGGTCTGAAACTGTGCTAGGCATCGGTAAGAATACTGCAATTACCATAATGCTCCATGCGTTGGCTGAATATGATGTGTTCAATCAACTTGCTGCAGACTGGTGTGATAGATACAGCGCGATATGTATTATAGAAAGGTCAATGCACATTCACGGCATACCGATATGGAACATAGCCGACTATATGTTTATCTGTGCTTAGTGCTTATGTGCACATATCATCACCAGTATGCAAAAAAATAGATATTGAGCTGCAAAGTTTGTCACTTTATCGGCAACATTTTCTTCTTGCTGAGCGACGAGTGAACGATAATATGCGTGGTTTGCGTATACCTGCCATCTCGTCAATAAATATCTCAACGGTATTCCTCCATGCGTTCTTAACGGGCTCGTAAGTTTTCGCGTCCTAATGACAGCTTACTGCTACGACATATAAGTTCCTTGGGAGTTGGCGAGGAGGGGGGGGGGGGCGTAAAATATAACCATTTGACGTACTCATTTCTGTTGACTAAATAACCGGAGGTGAAGAAAACATACACATGCATTCGTGCGATTTAAAGCGAGGATGGTTATTCCGTTAGGTTGTTATTGTAGCAAGACGTTTGTTGAATTAGTTGCACTTTGCGCGACTTGTGTTTTTATGTGTGTGAATTCTGGAACTTCAAAATTAATATCGTTGCGCCTGCGTCTGCGTCTGCAATAAATGCAAATTACAGACAATAGCGACCATGTAACATTTTAATATTATGTTTGCAATGTTGTAGACATTACCCGGGCGCGACTTTCAAAAACTGTTCCGAGTCTATTAAACGCACTTTAGCGAGCACGGAAACTTCAATATGTTTATTCTAGTATTAAGAACGATATATAAATAAATGTTTAAATGTTAATAACTCAACGAGAACGAACATTGTAATTTTATATGTTTACGACATACTATATATTATAGTCTTGTTTAATAAATGCATGTTTAGCATAATCGTATGTTTTACAACCGTTACATAAAAAGACATTATCGAAATGATTAGGATTTTCCAAGTTATTAACTCCGAGTTTCAAAATTTGTCCGAGTTAGCAATGTAGATTATCTAGCCAAAAAAATGTTGTCATACGTCTATCGTACAGACGATGGAGACATATCATTTTTCACTAAGATAAATACTATTATTAGATTTTACAGCATATTCCTCATACCACGTAATGGTGTGTGTGAAGTTACGTTCTTCGCAGATTGTGTTACACCTTCGGGTATACCTGTGCATAGGCGTGGCGAGTTCCGCATGGTTGTTTATGTGAAACTAACTCCCTTGATCAATTGTTATATTTCGCGTAGGAACAACTTGTTATATTGATGCCCCTATACATTAAATTGTATCCTCTCTAAAACGACCACTCGTTCTGTTAACGTCTCGTATATGCCCCCGTATCCCCTCTCTACAATGGCCACCTGTTCTGCCGACAGACGGATGTTCCCCACCTTCCAGGTGCGTCTGTTCGGCCTCGACCTGCTGTCCAGCTACATGATGATGATGGACTTTGTGCCGGTCGACGACAAACGCTACCGCTACTCGTTCCACAGCTCCAGTTGGGTCGTCGCCGGCAAGGCCGACCCTCACATGCCTGGCCGCATCCACGTACACCCCGACTCGCCGGGCAGTGGCGGGCAGTGGGTCAAGCAGGTTGTGTCCTTCGACAAACTCAAATTAACCAACAATGTCATGGACGACAATGGACACGTGAGTGTCGTCATTTCTAATTTATAGAAATGGGGTCAGATCTATGTTTCATTTCAGTTTGATTCTCAACTAGTTTTACACATCACAGTACAATTCATGTTACCTACCTCATGTTATATACAATATTATGGTCAAAATTGCATGTCACTAATTATGTTACTACTGTTGAAAAGTCCCAATATTTCACAGTTCAACATTGCTATTTTGTCGAACTATTAAAGATATTGAAATATTTGCGCAGCGCAAATATTGTAATACGCAAATGTTCCCCGTTCCTCTTGATACATTTTCCAAGTTACAACAAATCTGACCGTGTTAGCAATCATTTGGACTTCATTCATGTGACACGAATCCGGAAGTAAATAATTATCTCTCCCCGGATTGCTGTGCGCGTGACGTAACAAGATGGTGTGGTCTTGTCTTCAGATCATCCTCAACTCGATGCACCGCTACCAGCCTCGCTTTCACGTCGTGTACGTCAACCCGAAGACGGAGGACGTGTCCGGGACGGAGAACTTCCGGACCTTCATCTTCCCCGAGACCAAGTTCATGGCGGTCACCGCCTACCAGAACCACCGGGTCAGTTGCCACCGTCCACTCTCTCACCAATGACCAGTATCGCGCCATGCGCTGTATGTACGGCACAGAGCGTAGTATATATATATATATATATATATATATATAACTGGGCCACTTTTGTGAAACTTAATCATAACCAATGACATTATGTTGTTGATGTGCTGATCAAATTTCGTCAAAATCACATTCATTCAGCTCTTATCAAACGTGTCCATGCACTATGTCCTTCGACATTTACCAAACGCGCCCTGTAATAATTGTACGCGCGCATGTTATGTAAATAAAAATGACACTTCACTCCGCCAATTAAACTCTTCCAATTATCCATAGTTTCTCTATCAATACAGTCTGCCGCTAAACCTTCTAATATACATGAACAGTTACCCTCAGTTCGCATAATTTGTTCTATATTTTTATAGAACACAACAGGAAGGTTAGTTGTCGTCTGACCTCTGTTGTCTTGAAGCACATACATCCACACTCAGCATCAGGCCTATTGTCGTGAAATGCAACATCGCAGCAATACATAGGAAATGTTTTATTATAGTAACTAGTTATTATGCTAATATCTCGAACATTCTTAACATAAACGCGTATTAAATATATTAAGTTGTGTAAAATAAAAATAACAAATTAATTGTTATGTTTTCCAACGTTGTCATTGTGTTCCAATGATAGGTAATGTTGATTGTGCTTATGGGAAGTTGTGTGGCGTTTTAAAATGATTTACACTTTTCGTGGATTTACGTGTCACAATGAATACCTTCTACTTACCTAAAACTTGATAATTGCTTAAATATACCAGCACAGGCGTTTTATAGTAGAAGTTACTTTTGTCATATGAGTTGTGTTTGTTACATAGATAACGCAGCTGAAGATCGCAAGCAACCCGTTTGCGAAAGGCTTTCGAGATTGCGACCCTGATGATTGGTAGGCTTTGATTATGTGCTATATTTTTAGGATAACAAAAACAATACATCGATGCATCGCGATAGTTGATGTGACAATAGACGTATCGGTAGTAAATTTACCTATCGATAATAATCGTCGATAGTACTGAACTACTATCGAGAGTAGCGATAGTCGCCAAAGGAAATCAGCAGAAGTACATATGCCTTGCTATAAAAATTGTAGACATGTTTTTTTCAAATTCATTTTGTAGTATTACTTATTTAATGACATAACCTCAAAAGTTGTTGGCCATTGAGATATCAATCAAAGGTTCATTATTTGTAATAAACAGCCTCAAGGCCACGAAATGCAAATGCTCGACCCAAGGATTGTGACTGGTTTTCTGGGATATTCGTTAATCCTAGATGCTATCGCGATATCATTTGTTATACTCTAGCAATAGCATTTTTTTATAGTAATACTGCTATCAAATGCTACTGCAACTGGAAATCTATTCCTTTTAGTCACCCTACTGATAATGGTGCAAACGCACAATACTACTTCTTCAATCATCATGATCCTGATCAACAACAATTGCTATAGAAGTTACTGGAACTATATGTCTAATGGCGGATGGATACACTGTGCGTGTTGTGTTGCAGTGTGATCGAGGTGCTCACCCATCTGAACCCGTCCCAGCGTCCGCGAAACCTCCATCGACCGAGCTCGCTGCAACTGCTCGGCATCTCGAAGAAGCGAAGTGTAGAAGCAAACAACGGGGGAGGTCAGTGAGTTTCAGTTAAACCGAATGTATGAGTGTTCGTTGAAGAACATTTAATTTGTCATGGCGGGGTAGACGGAGACTGCTTGCGTTGCAAACGTTAATGTCAGTTTTAGGACTTGTCGCAAACTACAATAATTACGTCAAGTAAAACGTATCGCTAACTATACATTTTCTTATGTCAGATACAAGATAGTGTTAATACTGCTATTGGTGCTGCTGTCAACAATGCAAATGCTATGTTTCTCATGTTCTGGTGTTGCTGTTACTGTTGCTGTTTTTGGTAACATTCAAATCAATTTATTTTGCAACAACAACAACATTACAGTAAAACATACACAAAACAACCGTTTAAAAAAATAAAGTTGTGTTTCATGGTGGTCACGTGTCATGTTATATGACGTCTTCCTGTGACCCCATAAACATATATTTCGAAATATATTTACACATAGAAATACGAAGATTATCCTGAGTGTACGATATCTTCAGTATGACAACGGATGGGGATGCGAGGGAGCGTCGCTAAAATACTTGTCTAGATATTGATTGGACAATAAGAATTTGATTTTTTGTATGGATTTGATGTTTTGTATCTTATAATCAAGACTATTCTATGGTTTTATCAAATGGTCTTTAGGTAATTTAGATGAAAAATGTGTTCTCGGCTTCTCTGTATATAAGAAGTTACGTTGTTTAGTAATTCTGGTGTTAGTGGCTAGATTCTTTTTTGGTATATAATGTTTGATAGATTTAGGCAGTGTGTTATGGTGATAGTCATACATAAATAGTAAGACATGCAACCTGTGAAGATCAGTGATTTTAAGTATATTTCCATTTTTTTTAATAGGATCGGTGTGATTTCTATATAGTTTTTGTTAATTATTCATATGGCGAGTTTTTGTAAAAACATTCTATCTTTCTCATGGAATTTCCATTGTCCCATGCTTGTACACCGTAACCGTAAGTTAAGTGACTTTGAATTAAGGTATAAGAGAGAGTTTTTAAAGTGTTGTATGGCAAAACATGTTTCATTCTATTAATTACAAAAATTGCTCTAGATATTTTAAAACTGATTATTTTGATATGTTTTTTTCATGTTAAATGTTTATAAATATGTATTCCTAAGAACTTCTCCGATTCTTCTTTGTTATCCTTTCCAACATCATTAATAATTTCACTGTTTATTTTAATACAGTTATTTATCTGGTATTTGCTATTCGGTGGACTAAATATGCAAAAGTTTGTCTTGTTTATATTTAATGACAATTTATTGGCACAAAGCAAATCGTACAAATGTATTAATTCTTGGTGGATGCTGTCAATTAAAGTATCAATATGAGGACCTGATTGGTACACAATTGTGTCATCTGCAAAAGATAATAAATTCAGAGACGTAAACATAAGATTGGTCAAAGTATGGATCCCTGGGGCACTCCACTTATTATGTTTTTGGAGAAGATTGACATTTGTGTATCTCAGTATATTATTTTCGATTTGATAAATAACTTGCAAACCATTTATTGCTTATTCCCCGAATTCCATAAAAGTTTAATTTGAACAGTAAATTATCATGGTTTACTGTATCGAATGGCTTTGAAAGGTCCAGAAACACAGCCAATGTAGGGTCTTTTGTTATTTTATCGTTTGCATCTGCAATATCTTTGAGCAGATGCAATTTCCTTTTCTTTTGTTGCAAAATATATACTGTATTCTGGTGATTACAAATGTTCAGTTGTAGTGTATATTTCACATTTCAATATTACTGCATATGCCGGTATTTGTGTATATGTATGTAATACGTATATGTGTGTATAAATACATAATTTTGTATTTTTTTAATGCTGTTGGGAAAATAAAATATCCTTATTCTTATCCTTATCCACGACCGTTCTATTCCATCCCAATTTTCAGTAAAACATTTCCTATTTCAGATGACTGCAACTCCAACGTCGACTTCTCCAACGCGATGATCTCACCCATGGTTCTCCCGCCCCATCCGGCTAGCCTACACCACATGGCCCTTCCCCGGCCTGAACCTGCACCCAGCTTCCCATGCAGCTACGGCGACGCCGTGTCTCCATACTGCGCGTACTCGTCGTCATATCCGGTCAGCAATGCTTACGTCAGCAACGCGTACGTCAACAAAACGAGACAGGTGGCGGCGCCGTACGCGCGCGCGCCCGAGTACCCTCCGTACGCCGCCTACCATCCGAGACTGAAGGGGCTCTATCCGCGGTGTAGTCACGTACCATACAATCAGCAGCCGACCACGTGACGGGCTTCCGGCTACAGTTAACTTCGTTATTTGGTATACTGTTAGCTGTGTTAATTGATCTACAGTAAGTATGGTTAACTGGTCAACCGTTAGCTTCGTTAATTGGCTTACCGACGGATTTGTTAATAGAGCTACCGTTAGCTTTGGTAACGTGTCTACCGTTATGCCTGTTACCTGGTCTACCGTTACTGTGTTAATTGGTCTATCACTAGCTTCGTCAACTATACTACCATCAGCTTTGGTATCTGGTCTACCGGAAGCTGTTTAAATTGGTTTACAGTTAGCTTTGTTAACGGCTGTACCGTTAGCTTTGTTACCACGGATCACAACTGGGGTGGGGGTTGGGGCTCTCCCACACTGTGTACGGATGTAATACGTTGAACGAAAGTTCGCCAGAGTGACGGACATTTTCCTTCGACCATTGGTCAACAGATTACGTTGACCAACCGATTGAATGAACTCACCGGCCGCCTGGGTGGGCCTTAAACACTGTAGATACGTTTTTACGATTTTCGTCTCCACTATAAACGACTGACAGCCAGAGTTTCCAGCACGAACGGTTCTTGGTGCCATTTAGCGATAAATTGGTGGACGTCGGCATTAATTGTCAGAACTGCTTGAATTATTGTACGAGAACGCCATTACTTAGTGTTGTGTGTACGAACAGACGAAGGATAGTTTGTTGGGAAATGTAATGATTTCTGGGAATTACAGTTACACAAATGGAATGCGTACGGGCCATTGGTTACGTACGTGATTCGATGTATAGCTTTACAGTTGACTAGTAGGGGACCAACAGATCACTGTCGCATGAGGTGAACACCGATTTGCCTACTACAGTAACTGCAAATTGACGAAATTATGACATTTACGGGTCTGTTAGAAATTAACACGTGGTGCAAGCATACGCATAGCAGTTTCAATAGGCATTTTCTTGTAGAATGCTCTCTCCATTTCTAGATAAACACGCATACAAAAATAAATTCGAACGTAGATTAAAACAGTAAGCTATAAAGACAACAGACAACAGACACTAAGTTGCCGTGGCAACGAGTAATGTTGCAGGCTATCGGTTGATATAATTATGAATGAATGTTTAAAATGCCGTCTATTTGTCAAACAGTAGAATAATGACCTGAATTATATATACATGCCAATGCCATTTGGGTTATTAAAAAATCAACTAACCAATGTATTTCCTTTCTAAAATTAGGCATAGCAATGATCTTCAGTCTAACTTGGACAACGGAATAACTATATCAGCGTTTGAGACTTTTGCTGTTGGCATACATATACTTTATTCTACTTTCTTTTAATAACCATCATGCTGGTGCGCGGTCCACGGACGAAACAATAATATGTCTTTATAAAAAATCAGCTTGTCGTCCGGAAAGTTCTGGGCAGCATGTCCCACTAGATGTGACCAGCGATGTCGTTGAATGCACGGCAATGTCTCCTCATGTAAAGAATCGACATTATGACAAGTTCGTCCAAATTTTTAATCATAATTGCATGCGGTTTCAGATCTGCCATAGCGGTATAGCATCTATTCTTTCAAATTCACTAGTGCTTCCGGGATACATTTAGCACGGCGTGGTATGCGGACACCCTTGTGAAAAATTGAGCTGGTTATGTATCCATTGATTTGAAAACCACTGTCTGTAAATAAAAAATGCGCTATTCTGAAACTCAAAAATATGGCAACAAAATTGTCGAAATAGTGTTACTAACGGCAAAAGATGTTGAAAGTGTCATTGCTGATTTATATCAGTAAGGATTAGTTACATTTAAAACGTTGTTATAGTAAATGTAGGAAATAATAACTCTGGTATGACATTGTGCCTTCACTGGGAATGACAATGCCATTTTTACAGCGGTTGCATTAAATATAAACTTATGTAAGCTGATCTTGTCTTTGTAACAATGTTACAATGTCGCGATGATCTCGCAAATTGGTCAACTGTCACATATACATACATAATGGTTGACGGACGCAGGGACATGTAATAATTGTTGTCTAAGTTATTGTTCTGAATGTTGTGGAAAATGTGTCGTAATGTAGAGTTGTACTGTACATAATAAATAGATGCACAAAGTACAAAAGCGTGTTGAGACAGTTTGTTTTAAGTTATATTGAACGCGCGCGCGCGCACGCACGCACACACACACACACACACACACACACGGATACACACGCACACACACGCACACACGCACGCACGCGCACACACTCTCTCTCTCTCTCTCCCTCCCCCCCCCCCTCTCTCTCTACACTCCTTCATATATGGTTTATTCCAATTCATGCAGTTTATCGATGTTTTCTAAAACAAAATAAACACATTAAGACCTAACAATGTTCTTTTCCCTGCGCTTGTATTTATACATTTAAACAACATTGTTACCTTTCGTCCATCATCTTGCAACGGCGCGTTAATACATGTTTGACTTGCCGGAAGCGAAACATATTATTACACACGCATGCAATATATGCTCTATCAAAAACCGGGGTAAATACCAATTTCGTGTGCTACTTCCGCTCGGTACCACCTCACCCCCAGTGTATATATGGTGACATGTGTTACAGAATTGTTCATGCAGCCCTTTCTCCGTTTGTATAAAGTTACACCAACTATTGCGTAGGTTGATAATGGGCAATCCGAATGTATTAATTCACAGGGATTGCCATTGTGTACAGACAATCTATACAGTATATTTCGCATCCTGTGCACAGACAGGTACATAAAGATTACTGATCTATGTACCGCATATGCTGTGTACTACAATTTGTACACATATATAATAATTTTCCATTCTAGCTAGTTAGTGACTGAAAAACCATTGAATGCTGTTAGACTAGACATATTTACAGCACATGAACTGTCACAGATTGACAATATATAAATTCAAGGGAAAAAGATATATGTGTGCATAAAAAACCGGGGTAAATACCAATATCTAGTTGACTAAGTTTACAGACGTGGTTCACTGCCGTCTTGGATTTCACTAAAACAGTCACTTATTTATGGACAAAGCACTGAACTGGTAATAACATCTTTGTACCATTAACTTAGAGTTCTCTAAATTTATTTTTAAAAACATGTTAGAACCTTCACAAATTGTGTAACATTTCAACAATTGCAGACATGCTGGAATTTTACACAGGGCCCTTTCGTTAAACCCCATGCCTGTGCGTTGCTTTCTTCCATTCAGCGCCCAATTTCTTCCCACAAGGCAGGTAAAACTTGTCTGCTTTCTGGAACACAGTAGCGCAGTGCTAAAGCATCGGACTCTCGACCGAGAAAACCCGGGTTCACATCCTGTGCTGCCTGGTCGAAAATTGGACAACTTCGATCACTCTCCGTCGATCCAGTTCTCTCAGCTATGTGAATGAGTACCTGGCTATAAACAGTGGTGAACAGTTGTGTACGTATAGACTTCGCGTATTAAATTGCAGCGTAGCTGGATGCTTTCCAGACAAGTCGAGATAATCGAAAATATAAAAGGAAATAACGTTTCTCCAATTTGAAATCCAAAATGCATTTATAAAGTAAAAGTGTTCTCTTGTTTGAATAGTTAGTATATATATATATATATATATATATATATATATATATAATATATATATATTATTTTGTATGTATGCGCAATAATAATAATAATAATTATTATTATTATGTATGGCTTCATGGGGGAAGTCTTGCAATTGTTTTCACCAAATCGACTTCAGGATGGGTTATAATATGATACCCATACTTAATGGTATGTTAATAACCATTGATAACCATGATTGAATAATTAGGTTGCAATATAAATACTAATATTTCACAATGTTCTTACTTACAAAAGGTAAACTTCAAACGAGCAAATATAAAGAAACATAATCGTTGTCAGGCTAAAGAAATATACCACTTGATTTAACTGAGCCCACATGCATATGCATGACACAATTCCTCGGCGAAGAATCCGAGGATTATTCGAGGAATATTTGACCAATGTGGAAAAGGTAGTGGAAATACACGCATATTACAGCATAACCTCGTAGGCTTACTGTACAGTAGCTTTCCGAACAAACACAAAAGCAGATAAAAAAAAACAGATTCCACGCCAGCGTCAAAAGGACAGATTCGTTACATTGGGCGTACATGCAATTCAAAACTGCCATGCGTAATGTCAAATCTACAGGTCGCGAACCGTGGCTCGGGATGTATTAGCGGGGTGACAATACAAGGGCACAAGATCATCACAGAACCCGGGTGGTGAATGCAATGCCCTTGGTGTTGACTTTAATCCGGTTGAACCGCAGTGAGTACGTATCTATCTTCGGGCGTCGGCTATAAACTGGAATTCCAGTCGCCGTATGGTTAATGTATCACTGGACATGGAATCGTTCACAATCGTAAGTCAAAGCGCCGTTACAGTGCGAACGAACTCGTCTTTTATTAAGTTCGGTGGGTTGCTTGAATTAAGAATGACAATTAGTTGGGTGCATCAGCACGAATCAAAACGTTCTGTTGCAACGTTTTGTAAAAAAAAAAAAATTTTTAATGTTATGTAAAGAGTAATTTTTGCCAGATATTATTAATGGTGTTAATCATTTCTGGAGCTGTTGGGTGTTGGTAGAGTAAGGCTCTATATAGTTATCGATGTTAGGCAATATTTAGAATAGCACATCACAACCAGTGAACGGGTTTACCAAGTCTGCAATGCCACAGTTAGCTAATACCGAATTATATCTTAAATGTACGTTTGTGCCGCCCGCCCGCCCGCCCGCCCGCCCGCCCGCCCGCCCGCCCGCCCGCCCGCCCGCCCGCCCAATTAGTAATACTGAACTCTAAGTAGTAATATCCATGCTCTTAAGACAAGCGGAATATACTTAGCCACCGAATATTATTTATCACCAACTGATCTACTGATACCAAATGGTACGCAGAGAAACATCATCCGGATAAAATTTAACGCCCGAATAAATGAAAACACGACCGTCATAG
>OZ023213.1:6755533-6818689 GCA_963995525.1 Escarpia spicata
CTACATCTAGCAGATGTCAATCCGCACTAGTAATGCAAATGAGCATAGTAGTATTGTTGCTAACATTGTTGGCAAGGCAAAACTCGACGGAGGGTCACGTACATAAGTGTGACCGTGACGTAGGCAAAGAACGACGTACTGGATCCTCCAACTGATTTATCCATCAATTGACCTGTTGTCAACAAAACCTCCGTCAAGCAATCAAAAATGGATGCCGAAAACGTGGTGTGTTTGGACATCCCGTTGTATATTTTGTTGAAATTCTGGTTTCTTTATGACAAAAACATCAGGCAAAGTTTATAAAGTGACAACTGTTTGCGTTTGGAACGTTTGATGTCTTGCAGCAACCGTGTTGTAATCCATGTAAATGACCATTATTACCACTGTTGCGACGTAGGCAAACCGTAAAAGATCCAGTACGTCGTTGTTTGCCTACGTCACAATCAAACATATGCGCGTGACCTCCGCTAAGCCAACAGTGTTTACATAAGTAATATCAAAAATAGATAACCGAGCGAAAAACTTTCAAACACGTTCTAAAAACGCCTTTTGAACGACTGCTAGTACCATTTTCTTGATAATCATTCCTAAAATTAACTGAAAATGAACCTACAACCGGGCCCGTTCCGGTGTCTTAGACACTGCGAACCATGTTGTTTCGCCGACACAGTTCAACAATCTACCGATTGAGGCACCACTATCTGATTTCATGGTATAAGCTCCACCCACTTTCAAACGGCTGCTAAAATGACATACGTGAAGTAGGCGTGACGTCACAATCACGTATATCAACCAACCAACGCGACGAATTTAGACCCGTTTGGTGGCGTACTTTATTGTGACGTCACGCCGACGTAGAGACAGATCGGTTTCGCTGCGATCAAAGCACATCAATTTCGCCGCGGTTTAAAAGTGGGTGGAGTTTATAACATGAAATCAAGAAATGGCGAAGTGCGCATGCCTGAACCTATGCAAATGAGGAAAACAGCGCCGCAATCGGAAGATTAGTGTACTGAGTACCCGCCGCCAACATCGTTCGGAACAGTACAGAACACCAAAAACGGCATGATTGCAGGTCCATTTATCGGTGTTCTTTGAACGGTTACCGGGAAATCTAGATGTCGCTAGAATAACAAAAAGTGCATCCTTTCAAATGATACCAAGATCGTCGGGACAAGACGAGCCGTGAGGGTGCTAGCGACCGTAAAATTTCATGTTTTAGACGTGTTCTGAGTTGTTCATTTTTCGCTCGCTTATCTATTTTTGGTAATATTTAAGTAATAGTATGCATGATGAAAATTTCTGCAACATATGGCATGGAGATCAATGCCGAGAAAACCAAGCTGACGACCAACAACCCAAATAACCCCAACAAAAAACAAAGCAAATGGCTAAAAACTTGAAACATTATCCAGCTTCAAACACCTGGGTGCAATCATACGCCTAAAAGAATGTCGTTTAACAACGCTAGAGACCAGGAGATTGAGAGGAGATCAGGTAGAAGTGTTTAAAATATTGAATGGTTTTGAAAATATTGATAGAAATATTGTGTTCTCCGTTAAGAAAGATATAAAGATTAGGAGGACATGAAGTTATAATAGTAAAGCAATGTAGATTAGCTATAAGAAAGTTATCATTTTCACAAAGGACTGTAAATGAATGGAACACATTATCTGCTGATTGTGTGTGGGTGCTAGTAGCGTGAATATGTTTTTAAATAAAATCGACACATACCTCAGAAGGGCGGGATACACGTAGATAAAAAGGGTTGGACTCTCGACAAGCCAAAAGGCTTCCTTGTCCACCTGCCATCTAGAGTTAATTCTCGGGGTGGCAATCTTGTTAAATCTTGTTAAGTCATCATATAGATGAGGTGGAATTCCTATCCACAGACAACAGCAGAGCTGACAAGAGTAAAAGCTTGGCTTGACGGACATTCCACTAGGCAACAGGTCGCGTGATGGATAAGTCAATTAAAGAAAGTCCGCCGTAAGTCACGTGTTATTTATTCCGATGTCATTGTGATGTAACGTCATCCCGCGTATTCCACACAAATGAACTGACGTTTCTTTCGTTTATTTACGTTTTGCTTTTCACGACAGAGAAGCGCTACATTCGTCTATATCAAACTGCTTAATTGTATTAGCAACGTTTTGTTAACATGTATTAATGTATCGTATTGACGATCTTAGACTTTTCTGAAATGTCTATGTTCAACGGAGTTATTTTTTAACACAAAATATAAAAAATATTGCTAGTTATTAATGTATCTGTACTGTTGTTTTCTGCAATATATATAATTATACATGAAGGCTTTTTAAAAATTACATTTGTGAACGAATGTGTTCCCGCAATGAGTAACGTGCCTGACCTCCACGCAGCTTCCTTTGAAGTCTGAGCGCAACTTTCAGGCACCTTATTATTGGAATACCAAGAAACACGATAACGAATGGGGAACGCGTTGTTTCAAAGTTGCATAGGGTGTTGTAAACATTCAACAGAGATACAATGAAAAATAGAGGTACACTGGGCGTGACGCCCTTCCATCGCGCGTGGGGGCATCGGCCCACTATTTTTCATAAATTCCCATTAATCTCTCCACATTCTTGCCGACTGCAGCCTATGTCTCTATCCCGACTGACGGGCGCAGATGCGTCGATACAGGGTGCGGGTCGGGATTTCGCCGAGACGACGTATATGATGAATTCCCGTACCAGGCCGTAACAATGGTCACGGCGGCCCTAGAAGACTAATAGCGTGGGGTTGTTAGGCCGGGCCTCTGATGGTGATTAATGCTGCCGAACTTGGCTCTGCGGTTATTAATTTCCGCTAGTGAGTCATTGGTTGGAAATGGATTCGTTGGCTTACCGTTTTCCTAGTGGCGGCGATTGTACACGTGTTAATGCTATACTTACTTATGGTAGTGATATCCAGGGGCGACAACCAAGGTTCCCTTTATATTGGACTCTCTATGCATCTGTATGCGATGTCAGCTCAGCAGCCTTCAGTACCTCTTATGTTGTTCGTTTCCATCTTGTTTTTCATGTTCCCTTTATTCCTTTGTTAGATTCTCTCGTGTTTTGTTATTTTCATTCTTCCTACATTTGATGCTATGTAGGCTAGTTGGTCAATCAATCATATCCAAGAACGGATTGTTCTCCACAATGCAATTTATAACATTATAATATATTTCAATGATAAAAATGTACAATGTTGATGTAATCTGACTTTTTATTGTTGCATTTATGTAATTTTTGTTTCGTTTTAGATACAATAGGCCACTTGGTTGTATTGATTTTTGTAGAATGCAAGCATTGATTTAATATAGATTGCAGATCCAAGATGTAAAGCATTTTCCTTAATTCAATTTGTTTTCGTTCGTGTCCTTTCAAACTAATATCCGAATTAATATACTCTATCTTGCATCGGCGTAAAAACTGGTGTGGACAGATATGGCATTTGGTTTTGGTGAAATAATCAACAAACAAATAAAATAAGTTTCACCCGATCCGATCACAAATTGACGGAAATGGCAATTTATGATTAATTCATAAATAAATAAACAAAAATAAACAATTAGCAAAAACACGATCTAGCATGTTGTAATAATAATCACACACGCACATACACACACATATATATATAGTGTGTGTGTGTGTGTGTTTGATTTTATGCGAAATATGTCTGAAAAGAATCGACACCAATTTGTATTGAAGACGGATATTTAACACATTTAGGAAAAGAGTAATATACAATGTATGTGCAAAAATACAACAGCAAGACAGTGACACTTTACCGGAAAAGGTTGGACGTGTTTTTATCGCATTTGTTTCAGCAAGTGTTATCGGTAGGACCAAGCAGACTATCAACATCCCGTCAAAAGCGTTGTTGGAGCAGCGGAGAAGGTCGGAATGCAAGCAAAGCTTCATGTTAGCGCGCTTGTCTGTTTATGTTTGTGCGTGTAATGAGTTGCCGAAATATGAAAGAAAGCGAGGAACGTAGAAAAAGACGTAGGGCGTCAAAAGATGGATGCATGCTTTGCTCGGGTGACGAATACAGTTGGCAACGTACAGGTGTACGTCAGTCTAATGTTGGTGGTTCGTTTTTATATTCAGTCATTGTCATTTTGTGTATTGTGCCCTTTACCCGTATTGGTAACTTTGGTTAAAAGGTTAGTGTCATATAGTTATTAAATACGCATGCACAGGAGGCGCTGGCAGATAATGAGCTTATAATATCGTGCTTTAACAAGGTTTGGCTGTTTGAAATGTGGCTGTTAGATGTAGGTCATAATGTTCTGAAAGCAGAAGAAATTATTCGAATGCACAATATCGCTCAGCCGCTCGTGAGAATGGTCGAACGGTAATTATATTTGGAGTCGCGAGATATAGCCGCTGATCTCTATGTATGACTAACGAGAATTGAGCGTGACTTCCCTAGGCAATTACGTCACATGAATCAACATATATGTTTCATTGGTTATAACCGCTAGCGCGGTAGACGCTGTTACTAAACTTTTCGCGCGGCGCTGTGTTTTAGTACGGAAACTGTAAGTATTTCACTAAAACCAAGTTTTCTGACAATTTATTTGGAGAAGACGGCACAAATAAGTGGCAGGGTGTTATAATATGTATGTATTTCGCAAATGTGTCTTCAGATTTTGTATGAGCACGACATGTTTATATCGTTGACACGATCGATAACAAGACCATTATCATTTATCCCCAACAACTGCAAGAAGGCGCGTCAGCGTCTATTGCATTCAAGCGAGGGAAACAGTCCACTGTTTTTCAGCTGCACATCTTTGGCCGGTCACTTGAAGAACTTGTATGTTACTGTCAGCCTTTAGTGGTGGAATTATCCATCAAAATTCCGCTGCATCGTTTGGGTCCCATGGTAGACATTCGGTTGAATATAGCCAAGATGGCGGATCACATTGACGACGACACACAAAATAAAACCAATGTTCCCAATAAGAATATAACTATTTCTTCGTTATGTAATACGACTTGTGCGGTAACGTCAAAAGTATTTTTTTTTTACATTGTGATGAGTTCGTCGCGTGCAACTGATCTATGGTAAAAAAGTTACAGACGGCCATTTAATAAATTTTCGACCTGCCACATATGCAGTTCTCCTTTGACATTTTTAACTGCGTCCGAAGATTTTGGTGCGAAAGAATTAACTTTCTAGGTCCCGTATTTCAGCAGAACGGAAAGGAATGAAAACTGACAGCGGCGATGAAAAAGTAATCCACAACTTTGATTTAGCTAACATTATTAGGCGAGCGAAATAAATATAAAATTATAATATCACAACTAGGACATTTGTGCCATGTCAAACAGCGTGGCACTGAAATATCGTGTTTTAATTGCTCTTTGCCTACTTTAATAGGCTCCATCTCATACTAATCCACGTGACACGCTCTGGCCATTCAGAGACTTACACAACGTAGATAGGACGCACAGTTTGTTTGACGCAGGCGTTTTTTTACGAGAATTGGATTTTGCCGGTCTATTTATATACGTATATCACTCAAAACAACTTTTCTAACAATTTGTTTGCAGTAATTTAGCGGTGTTAAAGATGTAGCACATATATATCTTATGTAAGAATTGTATCCTGGTTTTGTTAAAATGACAAAAAACAGATTGGGCGCGCGATTAGTGCCCCGATCATACCTAGATTCCGAGTTTAATTACAAAGTGTAATCACAATTTTCTGTGGAAATGGAGAAAGCAAACATGTAATACTTGCCAATAATGTTTTCCCACTTAACGTCAACATTAAAGTAATATAACACGAGTTCATTCCGTACAAGTACATAACTTAAGCAAATTTATAAAACCTCACGTATAATTACAATGTTTTATAATATAGTATTATAAAATAATATAAATTTGCATGGATAATAGAATGTTAGTGTAATTATTTGACGATGTGAGATCGTGTAGTATTCATGATTACGCATTCTCAAAGCATTTTGTCAAGTAGTTATTTTATCTTTGGAACAGAAACCGTGTCTGCTTGACTCAGAGCCACAAAGAGACGTCGGCATAACGGCCGAAGACATTGCAACTGTGTCCCACGTTGCCAACTAAGATCGACGTCGTTCGCCAAATAAATAACACGCTCCGCGTCAAGCGTGGTCACAAATCTGTCGCCGGCCGTGTGTGGGTAGTACCACCGTTGTCACAAATGTGACACCGACCGCGTTGACAAAACCAGGGACTCCATATTGCGGTGACATAGTCGACCCCCCACCATTGTGACGTCACAATTGACAACTATTTTGGTAAGTTGTGTGGAGTTTACTGAAAGCAATCGGAACGTCCAAATCCACAGTACTAGAATTAAGAACTGTTTCTAATGTTTTGTTTATATTTCACAAAGCGCGTCCATAAACGAATTTATTTGTCCATGCATGATGCTGTATTAGCAGCCGACACTATCAAACCTGCCTTAGTTATATCTCAAAATGTTTGGTAAACGTTAGACGTTAAACGTTTAGAAATTAGCTTAATATACAAGTAGTCTTCGAGATTAACAACAACAACAACAACAACAAATAAGCCATAGCCACCGCCAATACCACCACCAGCACCATAACAACAACAACTACAGAATGTTACTTTAAAAATAAATCCCCCGTCAACACAAGTTAACGCATACGTTTTCCACCACCTTTTCGAACGTTGACGGTGCCGATCTTCCCACCGCCTTTCGGCCAATCACTCCCGGTCCCTGTCCGACTCAGTGGACGGGAGAAACCGTCCTCCACCTGCAGCCACCGCCGTCGCACACGAAGCCCCGGGCCGCCGCGGGATGTCTCGGCCAAGGCGTCTGTCTTGAGTGATGATTTATTGCATAGGTTTGGCCCGAAAGGCACTAATTGGCGGTAACGATAGTATTAATGATTTCGGCGAGCGGGCGTGCACGACATAGCGACGAAAAGCGCGTCGCTCTGGAAAAGCTCACCTCGTGACGGAGCGCAGGTGCCGGGGAAAGGACGGGAATGGGATGTTCTTATTGTTGGAGAAATGTAGTTAGTTATGTGGATTTTTTGTTTGATGTAAGTTGTCGGATGCATAAATAGATACGATAGTGTGTGTGCTTGTGCGTGTGCGTATGCGTGCGTGTGCGTGCGCGTGCGTATTTGTATGTATGTCGGCGTACGTGTGACATTGTGTGCGTGCGTGCGTGCCTGTATGCATGTATGTATGTTTGCATGGATGTATGTAAGTATGTATGTATATATCGGTTCGAATCTTCGCGCTGTCGTTTGGAAACTTGTGTAATTTCGTTCAATCCACATTTGATCAACTCATAACCTGGTTATACAGTGGATTTTTCTTGTACGTGTTAGCACAGCAATTGCGGTTTTGTTCGATGCTTCCAAGAGATGTGGAAAAGCACGTTGATCAGTCATAATAACGGTAGCCTTAACAATTATTTAACATGCATACGTTTTATATAAAGAAGTAGTTGTGATATTTCTGTCGCGCTTTTTAGCAACGCTTCAATGCTTATATATAACATTTGTACAAGTGTTATGCAAATCCTGAACAAGAATTCACGCACTCACGCATTCACGCATTCACGCATTCACGCATTCACGCATTCACGCATTCACGCATTCACGCATTCACGCATTCACGCATTCACGCATTCACGCATTCACGCATTCACGCATTCACGCATTCACGCATTCGCGCATTCACGCACTCGCGCATTCACGCACTCACGCATTCACGCACTCACGCACCCATGCAAACACGCATTCATGCGCTCAACTCAAGGTGGTCTGAATTGTTTGTTTCAATAGCAATACTTAAATGCAATAGGTTTAAGACAACTATTAATTTTCCTAATAGTTACGAATACATTGAGCGTTATGTTCAACGATACGCTAGTGTTGTTTCGGGTAAAGCAGCCTATCTGCATGCTGTCACTGATATGGAACAATTTAAATAATTAATATACGTATCCGTGGTGGATGTACGAAGAGTTTGTGATTTTGTCATCATTTCAAAACAAGGTGGAAAGCCATACTTTAGTCCTACGATAACGGCACTTTTTATACATAGTACAAGTATTCAAAACACTTTTTTTTCTTCGATTACATACAAAAAGTCATATCATATTTTGTATTTTGCAAATCTACTATAAAAATGTCTGTCTTTGCTATCATTCTATTTGATTCTTGAACCTGAGGATGAAATACAAAAGTGAGGTTATTTAATGCAACAAAGTGGACATATCGCGTTTTGCTCTGACCCCCTTTATATGTTTAATTAATGCAAGACATATTCGCCATGTCAAAATTCACCTGTTTTTCATTCAATTAACTTGAAGACGGAAATGCAACAAGCACCTGTCTCCGTCAATCCGCCATAATGCGGTACGTATGTCATTAGATTAAATTGATAACGTGCCTCATCACTTCAATTTGAGGGGCTACATCGTTGCTTCCTGTCACTCTATTTCGACGTTATTCCAACGACCCGCGAGGCATTTAAATTATTTGTTTTCCTTCCTCGGCGCATCGACACATGTTTGCACAAGAAATCATTAAGCCTTAATTAATCTAGATCGAATGGCTGTCGAGCGCCGATATCGCATAACGCGAAGCCGAACGGGTTTCCTTTGAATTCGTCGGCAGCTAAAAGAGCCGTAAATCATCGCCTTTGCGCAGCGGACTTTGAGAAAAGCAGCGAGGGGAATCGCGACAGGTTCTGTCAAGTTGAAGTCGGCCGTTTGCCCTCTGATGTCAGTCGTTCTTGCTATAGCCGAGGCGATTGGCGGTCGCTGGTCGGTGCTGACATAGGTCATGCTTTTTATTAATTCTTTAATGAAGCCACGACAGGTTCGTCGTTCGACGGTGTCTGTCCGTGACTGGTACGAGCCTCTGGTACCAATGGCTCCCTCAGACGGGACGCTGGCTTGTGAGGACTGGATGTGTCATCGGGCGATCGGCCATAGGCCTGGGTTGTTGTGGTTGTTTGTTTGTCGACCAGGTCGATTTACCGGAGATTGTCGGGTCGTTGTATGGCGACTGCAGGCTGGTATGAAAAATTGTGCGTAGCGTAATTTATAAACTAGTTTATTTATTTTACATACCTAATGTTTGTGCTCATTTCTTTCGTTCTTTCTTTTCTTTCTTTCTTTTCTTTCTTTCTTTCTTCCTGTCTTTGTGTTTTCTTTATTTATTTATTTATGTCTTTTGTTCTTTCCTTCTTTTTTCTTTCTTTATGTCTTTCTCTCTCCACACACGGGCACGCACTCACGCACACACGCGATCAACCACTGTACATCTCCCGATAATTATTTGTATTTAACATACATGAGGTAAATGTAACAATGTTGTCTTTGCACCACAATATATTCCCAATGTCATGTCGGCAAAACGCAGAATTTTAAAATTATTGTTGTTCGATATATGCGTGTACACGTGTGGTATTTAGTTATGTTTAGTTCAGTTCAAAACCATATGTTTATTAGTTTTATGTTGTTGTGGAAATCAACATTCTTACATTTATATCTTCCAATAGCCTCTCCTCTGTAAACAGCACAAAAATCCAGAAAATCTGCCTCCCACTACCGTCCCATAAAGAGCCATTAACGACGTTCCTGCACCCGAAAGGCTCGCGGCGAGATCTCCGTCTGGCGGGGTCGGATCCGCCAAAGACAATCAGACGGTAACGCGTGCCAGGTGTGGCGCGGATTTGTCGATCAATCCCGGATTAAAACCAGATAGGGACGATGAATCAAGTGCACCTTCCTCCCGTTCCCCGTGCCACCTGGGCCCACCCGCGCGATCCCATCTTCCGTCTCTGTCGCCTTCTTTCCCGGGCGTGTATTTATTAAGTCCGTCCGCAGGTGCCGATTGCCACGAAGCGAGGGGTCGAGTTTGGAAAAGAGATTATCTTCTTTCAAATCGAGAACGACATCGTCTACTCTTTGAATATCTCAGCTGCAGTGCTGCCGGAAATTTAATCTGCGTGGATTTACGCAAGCATTAGAAGCGTCCGTTTTTATAGTAAAATCGTGTTACGATTCAAGATTCAATAACCTTATTTTCCGTTTAAAACAATGCTTTAAAAACGCAAAATTTCCTTTAGCTACACATTCAGGAGCATGTATTAACATTGATAATACACATAAAATGTATCGATTTATCTAATATAACGGAACAATATTACGTAAAATTATATTTTTTTAACGTACTTATCGCTTCATCGAAGTAGAAGCAACGTTTGGATTGGACAGTTGAATGTTTACAAAACTGTAAGCAAACGATTTTACCCCGAAACAGTTAAATTTCAACAACGACAAATCGTTCATAAAAACATATTGGGGAGGAGAGCATATTACAATAGATATAATTTATTAAGTGTAACATGATATTACGATGAAAACAAAAGGACAGTTGCCTGCTCATTTCATGTTTTTATTTCTTTCGTTCCACAACCATTTCGCGAACATTCAAACATGTTTAGTATCTACCACAATAAAAAGGCTCGTTTGTGGAAATGAGTTATTTAATTATGGTGCAAACATCCGACACTTGTGTATCGCAGTGGTGCAGTGGCTAGAGCTTCGGACTCTCGACCGAGAGAACCCGGGTTCGAATCCTGTGCTGTGGTGTCGAACCTTGGGCAAGTTCGTTTCTCTACGTTGCACCAGTTCACTCAGCTGTATGAATGGGTACCTGGCTATAGACATTGGTGGATATTTGTGTACGAATAGTCTTCGTGCATTAATTTCAGCGTGGCTTAATGCTTCCCAGAGAAGTCGAGGTGATGTTCGATTGAACAGGTCTGTCAGGGAGTAAAGTGTGAAGCGCTTTGAACAGCCCTGTGGACTGGATACTGAGCTATAACTTACTTTTTAATTTTTTTGTTTTAAAAATGATTAACTTATTTTCGACTGATCCAGTCAATATTCGGATACAATGTAACAGCAATGGCTCCACCTATGTAAACTACCAATAGTAAATATATGGCACAAGGTTATTATTTGTTTCTATACATTGTAACGAACACTGTTGATTACTTCGATGTTTTAAACAAAATTACGCCCTCTTATAGCGATTGCATTACTTAAGTACTTAAACTAGTCACGTATCCTACACAATGGAACATCGACTAACTTGACTCGCTCGACTATTTGAGGAAGCTGCTTTAATTCATTCCTCGGCGCATGAACATATCGGCCATATTTATATATTGTTTGTATGGACATAGTAACAATAATAATGATGGGATGCTGTTGCTGCTGCTGATGATGATGATGATGACAATGATGTTGATGATGATGATGTTGATGATGCCGATGATTATGATGATGACGATGATGATGATGACGATTATAATTAACATTTCCGCATCTGTTTCAAGTGTTTGAATTTCTTGGCGCTGCGTATATATACATAATATATATATATATATATGTCCGTCCGCTCTTAAAATTGTTATGTTTATTATACGGCAGGGTAAATACCACAATTGATTTTCGCGTTGGTGGCCACTGTAACGTGTTATTTATTGTGCAAAAACGTGACCATCAAATTACCAAAAAAATGACACCCAGTATATAACTATAATTATTGGCAATTCACTGACAACGGATTTTTTTCAATATTGCCTGACAAATGCATTTACCCTCATTTTTGTAGTATTTGTTCAACACTGATATGTCAATCGGTTTTGTGTGAATGTCATTATCAAAACACCTTTACGCATTTTCAAGTCCACTGTATCCAGGAGCATCTCATTGCCAAAGGTCCGATTTCAAGTATTCTGTATACATACATAATTCATTCATTTAACAGTTCCTCAAAGGTACGTGTGTTTGGCCTTTGAAATGTCCTTAAAATGTGTTAATGTGTTTACGTGACTAGTTACACAGGCTTGTGCGTGGTAACCTATTGGATCAAGTTTAAAGTACTCTTGCTTACTTATCATTTTCTAAACACAACAGCCACCATGTATAATTAGTCTCCTGCATCTTTAACATATCTCAACCAAGCAACTCAGACCATACTTGCCACGTTTTTTATTCCTAAAAAAGTTTGCTTGGTATTACATGAGGACTTCGGCGCTATGGAAGTCTTGTTTTTGTTATATTTGCATATATACAACTTGGTTTATTTTCATGGGTACATACAAATGGATAAAGATACATGAACTGTTAAGTGTACGTATTAAATACACATAATGTTATATTAACCAAACATTAATTCGTTTTGATAAAGTAATGATATTAATACCTCCGTGCCATTCAAGTAAAATTAATCACATTTATATCGATCAGTGTTTGGTACGTTTTATTTATTACGAGTTACCATGACATATAATATGCTTACGATCGTCATTTGGTGCTGCAACCACGAATTTAAGACACCTAGTGCCGTTTGTAAAAAAAAACTTTTGTTGGTTAATCAGTCAAAATCATTGTCCATCTGTTGAATGGATCCCTCTTTGGCATGCACCCTCTGACTGATCTTTACTTCCTTACGGAATCACCATCAGTTAAGCCGAAAATAACCCCCATGCACGCGTACACCTTCACCCGACACCCCACTTCCGGTCCGTGCGTCGCTGTTGGTGTAGCGCGTGTGTAGTGGATCAGCTCGTTAAATGAGATTTAGACTTGACGAACGCGACAGAATTACGGCAAAATGAAAAAGCCAGACTGATGTATCGATAATAGATTATATAATGATAAGGAAACGGCACCGCGTCGGAGATCATCCCGGCGCGGAAAGACAAGAACAGATGCGAAGGGAAATGTCATTACGACGCGTCTACCGCCCATGTGCTACCGCTGACTTGACGGCGTCCGTGTCTCCTCTCAATTTGACGACCGTCAAATGGTATCAGCTAGGATAACGATGAGCTAATAACGACATTATGAGATTCGGATCTGAAGGGGCACCCAGACCAGGGACATCCGGTTGTAAGCGTGAGAAACATCCGCGTTACATTGGTACGTCGGCGCCGACGCGTGATCTGATGACAATCAGGTTAAACTTGTGGCTGCGTTACACAATAATAATTTACGGTAAAACAATGGTTTTAATTTATAATTGTTATGTGTGTGTGTGTGTGTGTGTGTGTGTGTGTGTGTGTGTGTGAGAGAGAGAGAGAGAGAGAGAGAGAGAGAGAGAGAGAGAGAGAGAGAGAGAGAGAGAGAGAGAGAGAGAGAGAGAGAGAGAGAGAGAGAGAGAGAGAGAGAGAGAGAGAGAGAGAGAGAGAGAGAGAGAGAGAGAGAGAGAGAGAGAGAGAGAGAGAGAGAGAGAGAGAGAGAGAGAGAGAGAGAGAGAGAGAGAGAGAGTTTGTGGGTTGTGCGTATGGGTGTGCGTGTGTGCGCGCGCTTGTGCGTGTGTGTGTGTGTGTGTGTGTGTGACATATAACACATTAAAAGGCTTCGTCTTACCGAAGATTGTTATTATGTAATGCAGCCATGAGTTTAACCGTGATTATTATCAGGTCACGTGTCCGCATATATAATTATGTATAATTATATATATACATATATATATATATATATGTGTGTGTGTGTGTGTGTGTGTGTGTGTGTGTGTGTGTGTGTGTGTGTGTGTGTGTGTGTGTGTGTGTGTGTGTGTGTGTGTGTGTGTATATATATATATATATATATATATATATATATGTATACCAACGCGTGTTGGTGTGCTTGAATTCCCGCGCGTGTTTGCGTGTGTTGCCGTTGTACTTGTGTGTGTGTGATTGTCGTTATCACTGACACTGTATTACATAGTGCACAAACTGTTAACTGTGCGTCTTGATATACGCGTGATACTACACTCAACATTACCATTAATTTTATACAAACTTTATGTGTAATTATACATGTTTTTTTTACTTTGATATAAGATAATAATTTCCAATATCATAATGTAAAACACCCGATTCCGCAACACAACAGACACCGTAATACACGCGATGGATACAGCGGAAATGCACGAATTAGCGTCGACGTAAAATGTGTCAAATTCGGTGTATGTTTCTATAGGCCGACGTACAGAGGCCTGTCGTCGTTTAGTCGGGTGATGATTATTATAATCATGACGTTCGCGTGCACTGTTGATATGTGCCCTCTGAGCTGTCTCCTTGGCTCCTTCATCACCGCATTCCGTGAGTGTTGACGCCCGTCACTTTATCGCACCTGTTTGTAGTTGGAAACACGCTACAGGCGGTGTAGTGTTGTACCTGCTCGTGTCTACGTGGAAGATCCGCCACTTTCGCTTCCGGTTGAAGATGCTATATTTTAGCATGATTTAACAAGATTGCTGTCGCCACAGAAGCAAGGTCCAGATGACATGTGGCAAAAAATCAGTAGATTATCCATAGTCGTTTTTCGTCAATCTACATGTCGGTCGTTCCTTTATAAGATTAGCTTCCATACTTAACTAAATTATGTTAGTTGATATGTAATACGAATACTGTGTGTTCAAAACATCGTCCTGTATAATTTGTTTAATATAATTTTTTAAATAAATATACTTTCCTTGTGTTGTTTTATTTATTCAGTGTTTCGTTTGCAAAGGCAAGGTTTAAAACAATATCTCCGTCGACGTGTTTATCCATTCGTCGCCATTTATTTTATAGAGAATATTAAGAGGTTCGATAATATGCCACATAGTGTAGGTTACATATTAAATATACTCATACGCATAATATAATATGTTGTCAACTAAATAATTTATTATAGACTAATTATTAGTCTATGATATAGATCCTGCGTTACTACAGCGCATTCGTGCATGCAGCGTGTATACCAAATATATCACATTCTTTGTCGCATTTTGTTTAATAATGTTTTACGTAGGTATATACGACGCTAATGTAGAGATACAAGTGTATTTGTTCCATATTCCGCATGCTCTATATACATGGCTTGAATACTTATTTATATACGGAGATATAACGCTGCTTTAGACGGCATTATACAAGTTGATATACAGATTGTTTTGCTTCATCTACTATTTCTTCTCGCTAACTGTACACCGTTTTATAGTGCAAACTAGATAACAACTCGAAGACACTTTCGTTATTTTTCTTCTCATAAATGTTCAACGTTATATAAAAAGTAGGACACGTATCGTCTTTTTATGTGTTTACACAGAGAAAACGAACCAGCGCGCAGCGATGTCTGCAGGAATGTAACAATTCGCGTGTCAGTTCTGACACGAGCCTGACGCAAACCGGGCACCCTTGATTACGTTCATTAGCATTCCACGCCTTATCAATCTGTGTGGCCGTCTAAACAAACATTCCTCCCCGCCAGGACAGTAGCCGCAAGACGGGTGTCATCGCCAGCGAACGCTTATCTCATCCGATTATTATCAAGAGACAGCTCGCAGCCGCGCGCCGCGCGTAATTGATGCTAATTAGCGAAGTAACGGGGGATGCGGAGGCTTGCTCTGGGTTTGGGATGGAGTAGACTTGGGCGGCGTCGAGAGACGGGAAAGTATGCGACCGGGAAAGGAAAGATCGAATCTGGAAGTCACTCCGAGAGATGAGGGAGGAGGGAAAGAATGCCATTCACAGATGGGTGAACTTTTGTTCAGCAGACAGTGAAGACCATCTATGAAGTCATAGTTGTGTAAAATTAACTCCAATGAAATAACAGTTCAGTTGTGGTAAAGGTATCGGTAATATGCAATGAAATTAAAGGATCTCGTAATTAAAAGCAAACATATACTCACTCATGGCATACAGGTAAGATGTACATACCATAAAACAGGTAAACAGGCTGACAAACAAACACAAAGAAAGACACATACCCCCATACGTCCGCATGTAATAATGTGTTGAATGTTTTCACCAAAACATTATAAACAATCTGTGCAAACTAGCTACCATGTCATTGTGGGCACGAAATAATTTCAATTTGTTGCGAAATTATTCTGAAAGGAGATATGCGAAACACAACAAACTGAGGAACAACCCTTGTTGAGCCGGACCTTAGGCAATCATATCTTTGTTATATAGCATTATGCACCTGTCACCTAAATCTCCCAAACTAGACTACCCTAATCAAAAGCAGTCTGTTCACATTTGAGTGCAATGGGTTCCACTATATCCTTTAACTGGTAATTTAGTTAATTCGATTTCAAATCGTGAAATATATAACGCGCCGTTCCAACAATCGTTGCTCACAGAGGCGGACACAATGTTTAGGTAAGTCTTATGATTCGATCTAAAATTTGCGAAATAATCGCCGGTTAACGGCTAATGGAGAGAGTAGACGCTTGATGCTTGGTATGTAAAGAGAATCACCATGTAAACATTGCTGCTAGATCCGTGCAGCAATGTGCGGTATATTGACAAAGCAGCGTTCCGTGACCGATAGCGTAATGTCTATTAATGTAGGAAATAAAGTCAGAGCAAAAATCACGAACAAAATGATATAAAGTCACAGGTAATAAAGTCACACGTTATATTTGGAGTTCTTTGTATTTAAATTACAAGTGAAAATATGAACTAATTTTGGTTGGATATTCGTTTTAATAATACAAAATTACTTAAAGATAACAATAAATGCAGTGCATAAGTTTGATGCTTAATCACGTATAAAGCTCACTTGTGCTCAACTTTAAAATTAGAGTTCATTATATTTATAATATGAGTGGAAATATTAAACAAATTCAGGTAAATATGTATTTTAATATTCCAAATGAACTTAAATATAACAACAAATTCAATTTAATTAAAAAAATCACTAATAAATCTCACTTGTACTTAGATGTCAATGAAAATGTGCAAGATTGTGAATTTCTTTGGAACTATTCGTTACAAAACATGCATCAAACCTTGTTGTGTTCAATTATCAGTGAGAATATGTAAGCTTGTGGTATTTCGTGTATAAATATTTGGATACAATTATGTTGTGACTTTATTTCCTGTGACTTATTTTCCTAGTAAAAAGTGAGTCTTTTTTTCGTGACTTTTTCTTGTGACATTATTTCGACCCACTCCCCTGTATGTCTATAAGTCTATGTCAATGCAGTTATTTCAACCGAGGTGGCGTTCCCCGTACACACGTCACCAGTGTGACTCCAATGAGTTTAACGGTTGTCGAGCTTGTATAAATATAATGGGCTGGACACCCAGGCTGTTGAATGCGTCATTTTTACAAACGGTATTCGGTGTGGATGCCTGTTAGAGCAATTTATGTTAGGACATTTCTATATTTCCTGTTACGTTCCGAACATATTATTACTAATATTCAACGCGCTCATGTTATAACCACCTGTTGTTCTTACTACGGTATATTAATAGTCATTATAATATTAATAATAAATATTAATATTTTTATAACAAAACTATTTTTTATTTATAAATCGCCTTGTATCCGGAATAGAATTATGTTTGCGGGCATCATAAATGAAATGTAGACAATATAATAAAACCATGTTTTCACAGTAAACTGTTTAAAAAGTATCTTATAGTCTATATTAATAAACATAATAAATTAAAAGAGCAAGAACGTGCTACAACAGCAGCAAGTATTTTACACATGATATGTCGTTAATTTAACTCACCTAATGATAAATAGACATCACATGTTTATAATTGTTAACACTATCTATGTATTAGTACCTAATCTAATTACCTAATCTAATTACCTAATCTAATTACAAGAAATATGTAGATTTTTTTCGACGATGCCCGGAAGAAGGTGACATGTACCTACCCGAATGTACATTTTAAATGTACAATAACATATTCTTATAATAAAATAACTTACCGATTTGTTGTATCACAAAGATAACACGAATATGGTTTCAAAACAAAAGTATTCAGCCAATAACTTTGCAAACGAAAATGTATGATAATAATGCATCACATGTGTGCCAACAATTTTGCCAGAGCTATAAGACGGCAACCAGTTTCCATAAGAAAGACAGCTGGCAATACCGTTAGGAACAGAGTGCTAACAGAATACAGTTGCGCTGACTTAAAAATTCATCTAACAGGCATATATGGGATGTGGCATTATCGTGTTTCCTTGTTCGTACTAGAAAACAAAGAATCGGATCATCGATGTGACATAATATATATTTACTATTATAAAATGAAATCTAACTATGCTATTTAAATATTAAATACATTCTGATTCAAGGCAGTATTCATTTTAGTCATCAAAATAAAATTTAAGATATCAAATTTAACTTTATTTTCTGTTACTTTTTCCGTGACCTTTGTCTTGTGACTTTATTTCCGCCCACCGAAGCAGTATGGGACGACCCCATACCGGCAACGGAGGCAGGGCGAGCTCGCGAGGCAGCCCATGAGCTGATTGATTCGCCAGCAAATGCGTCGGACGGGCTTTGCTTCGTCCAAATCAATTTGTCAACCAGCTTCACTTGCATTCGCATTTCGCCGTTTCCTCTCTTGATCTGCGCACCAGATGGACGCGCTTCTAAATCAAAGAGCACATTTATTTCGTCAGGCCCGTACGGACTGGAAGGGTGTAAATGTCAGTCAACATCTGTGCTTTCGCGAGCAGGTACATACGTGCCGTCGGTAGCGTGGTTGTTGTTTGACGATCGTGTGGTGTTGTGATGTTGTGATCGTGTGATGTCGCGGTGTCGCGGTGTCGCGGTGTCGCGTATTATATCGCAATAGTACTAGTGCACCACAAACGATACAATTTAGTACATAGTCCATTTTCATATGTACACATTGGGCGCCTTTAACGTGTTGTGTATGGATTATGGATAGCGCTGCGCTGACAGTGGGTCAATATACCTTTGATAGAACTTGTATTAATAAGTGTCGCGCGTTGTATTTCCCACTCGCGCATTGTCGCATAACATAGTGAATCAATTATGTATAATATGTTGTGTATGATTCAGGGGCTAGCCGCCAGGCAAGAAACAGCATAGGTATGTTTTTCTTGTTATAAACCCCCGTACAGCGTGGTAGCTGTGTCTGGGAACACTGTGTCTGTATGAATGACGATATTTGTTGTGTGTGTTTTCTTATATATATATTTGTCTTATATGTATATATATATATATATATATATATATAACAATTAGAAAGACAATCATAGATAGTTCACGCGTACTCTAGTGGTGTGTAACCTAACGATTATACTAACATGTTGTAGCAATTATATATACACACACGCACGCACGCACGCACGCACACACGCACACACACACACACACACATATATATATATATATATGCGTGCGTGCGTGCGTTTGTGTGTATATATGCTACAACATGTTAGTATAATTGTTAGGTTACACATCACTGCAGTACGCTAATACTATCAATGGTTGTCTTTGTAATGGTTTTCTGAGAGCATTGTGTGACGTCATATTGTCGCATTGTGATGTCGTATATAACGTATTTACGTCACTGCGACAAACAAAGTAGGCCCCTACTTGTTAATATGAAATAACAGTATTACTTTTTCCTTTCCTTTATTTTACAAGACTGATAGACTTTGTTGTGCAGTACTTCAGATAATGAATGTTATTTGATGCGCTATTCCGATAGTGTGGATATTAATACAACTGTCTTTGTATTGTCATACAATATGTTAATAAAGTGGCGTCTTGCTGTCTGAAGCCAAACTTTCAGGTAACGGTGTCGCGCTTACATTTATCCGGGTGTTACATTTTATTCAGGTGATGTTTATGTGCATATGTAAGGCATAATATTTGGCACCAGCAGATCACGCAGTGATAATTAATATCCAGTAGTTAAATATGTTTCGTTTGTTGTCGTAATACGAGCGTTATAGTTAGAGTACATAATTATAATTTGCTGTTTAAGATTTGTGACCAAGTATAAGAGTAAGTCACGTGACATGTGCGTGGAGAGGAAACTGTTTTACGACAGAAATTGTTTGTGTCTGTGGGAAGCAAACATTGTATAATTTATGTATACATAGATATATATATACATATATATATACGCAGAAACGTCACCCGGATATTATTTAACGCCCGGGTAAATGTAAGCGCGATAAAGTTAGATTTCCGATATTCGCCGTTGGTTAAGGGTTAGGATTGGTACCTACGTTCCACAAACGACTCGTCACAACGTTATCCATATTGTTTGTGATTGCTCTGAGGAGCACAGCTCATTTCCGGACGTTTTACAAACTTCCGTCAATGCCAAAACCTGCTTCAAATTTACGTCACAGCAAATTGCCTTTACGAATACTCCGGGAAATCGTCTTCTGCGTCTGCGTGTATGCATTTAGCGCTAGATGAGACGTTTTGCTAGTGTATGTAACACAATGGTACATGATTTGATGATGTGATCATGTAATGAATAGAATAAACAAAAACATAGTATCGAGGTTCTTGTTAATGATGCATTATAACCTACCAGATGTAGTTACCTAGTTTACATATAATAAATAATTATAGGCTACAATACATGCAATTTATTTTGTATCAATAAGAATTATTCACTGAAAGATGACAAATTTTCAATACATTAAAACTACTTCGTCCACTGTTTTCGCACATCGCAAATCCGAGTCTTTGATCTCCGTACATGTAACGTGTGACTAATAAAAACAATACTCACAGTCAGGTTACTATGAAAGTGCGTACTTTGGGGGAAATGGTCGAAATAATTGACGCTGGTCGTTAAATCTGGTAACGTTCCAACGCCAATTACATGGCCTACATTTAACCATCAGCCCACTGAGTCTGTTGAAAGTTTACTGACAGGTCAAGGAAAGTCGAACATCAACACAGACAAATATTTTGTTGCACAGCCAATTTAATTGGACCTCTCAAATGGGGTAATGAAAATTTCATGTAATAATTTAATATATATATATGTGTGTGTGCGTGTTTGTGTGTGCGTGCGTGTGTGTGTGAGCGTGTGCGTGTGCGTGTGCGTGTGAGTGAGTATAATGTTATTAGTAATATGTTGATGGTGTACGAATTATAGAGCTGCTCCAATGCGTGTGTAGCGTTATCATATTAATAAATTCCAACAATAATTATCCCTGAATTTAAGCAACAAACTCCACCGGAAGTTAAACACCATGAAACGTCATTTACCAACCGGCGGATTTTACTCAGGCGCTTAAACCACTCGCCATACTAATGACACAAAATATTACAGGCAGTACGGAAATATGAACCATTAGAAATAAAATAAAATAAATTATGTACACATGTCGTCAGCAACGTTGTCATGTGTTTGCTGAAAAAGAGACTTGTCGAGAAAACGGAATACTCTTTCGATCATTTATAACCAACATTTTTATCTTTAATATTATATATTACAACAGCATTATAAAATAATTAATTGTATTAGTGAAACGGTCCCCTGGATACCTAACGTCATTGTTCTGTTTGCAGGACATTATCGCTACAGGTAGTTAATGTCATCACTGCGAATAACCGATGTCACTGCATTGCATTCACCAGATGAATTATACCATCAGACCGCAATACAAAAGGTAATCGCTCCGGGTGTTTAGCAAGATTTAACAAGATTGCCACCCAGAGAATTAACTCTAGATGGCAGATGGACAAGGCAGCCTTTTGGTTTATCGAGAGTCCAACCCTTTTTATCTACGTGTATCCCGCCCTTCTGAGGTATGTGTCGATTTTATTTTAAAACATATTCACGCTACTAGCACCCACACACAATCAGCAGATAATCTGTTCCATTCATTTACAGTCCTTTGTAAAAATGAGAACTTTCGTACAGCTAATCTACATTGCTCCTTTGCTAATGTAACTTCAAGTCCTCTAGTCCATCTTTCTTAACTGAGGAAAAATATTTCTATCAATATTTTCATAACTATTCAATATTTTAAACACTTCTATCTGATCTCCTCTCAACCTCCTGGTCTCTAGTGTTGTTAAATCACATTCTTTTAGGCGTTTTTCATGACTAAGATCCCTAAGTTTTGATATCATTTTATTTGCTCTCCTCTGTATTCTTTCTAACATATCTATGTCCTTCTTGCGATACGCTTGTATAGAATATTCAAAATGAGGCATAACTATTGTTTTGTACAGCTAGTTCTTTTTCCTTATTCGCTATATTTCGCCTAATTAATCCAAAGATTTGATTTCCCTTTGAAGCTGCAATTCGGCACTTCTCTGAAACATTCATATCAGCACTAATGGTAAACCCTAAGTCCTTTTCCTTTATAGTAGTACTTAGTACAGAACCCCCCATTGTATATTGTACATCTTCGTTCCCATGTCCTGTGTGGAGGCATTTACATTTTCCAAAATTGAACAGCATTTGCCACTTTTCAGACCATTTGATCAACCTGTCAAGATCATCTTGTAAATGCTGTCTATCTCCATCACTTTTAATCCTTCTAAACACTTTTGTATCATCCGCAAATGTCAACACCTTGTTTGTTGTATCATCGTCCATATCGTTGATATATGTTCAGAATAATATAGGTCCAATACGGATCCCTGTGGTACCCCACTCAGTACTGATTTCCAGTTTGAAGTATCCCCATCAACTACTAACCGTTGCCGTTGAACGACACAATTCCGGGTGCTTCGCGTCAATGCTTCGCGTGCTTGACGTCATAGTTCCATGTTTTTTACGTAACCTCGTCGCTCCGGGTGCGTGACGTTATTACTGCGTGATCAATGCGTCACACGTCATATCTCGGGCGTGATGTCACCGTACCTCGTACATATACCCGGTATACTCTGCCGGGAGGTGCCGATGTGTGTAGTCAACGCTGCGGGTGTACAGGAGAGGTTTCTCAGCGACTCCACTCCCATAGACGTCACCGGGCGTGCCGTAATGAGGATAGCCCGTCGCATGCATCGACATGACATCGGTGAAGTGTGCTGCGGCGCCGCCTTCTTGGCTGTTGGTGAGTCCGTATGCGCCGATAGGTGGCAGTGTTGTCGTCAAGGAATTGAATCCAATTTGCGTCGCGCTTGGGAACTGTAGCGTGTTGTCTTCTGCGTGAGCTGCTGAAAATGTATGTTATATAATTATTTACTCTAATCTAATCTGATTGTATATATCATTTACTCTTCTCTTTACTAGTATTTTACTCACCTGACTGATATGTAAAGTGGTATAACAAGGAAATTGTCAGATGGTAATATTTTAGTTTAACTAATAAATGCATTCCTGGTATTCGTTCTCTGAAAGACATCAGGTTTGTAATGCGCACTCCACCGTCATATCTAATGTAAGGTTTCATTAACCTACACCCACTTGAACATAACGAGGCTTTTAACAGTTAAATTCATAATCTAATAAACGTGCGTCAGATAAATTGTTTGTGTAATATAATAATTCTTATCATTGCAGAAGATCTTTGCGTTGTTCAGAAAGGTCAAGCGGGCCTTTTAAAATATGGCATGATTAACAAGTGTGTATGCCTGTCATAATTATATTACCAGCGGCCTAACGGTCGTAAACTT
This sequence comes from Escarpia spicata, assembly GCA_963995525.1. Taxonomy (NCBI): domain Eukaryota; kingdom Metazoa; phylum Annelida; class Polychaeta; order Sabellida; family Siboglinidae; genus Escarpia; species Escarpia spicata. The sequence continues at coordinate 6,778,971 of OZ023213.1, forward strand.
ACACGGTGTCGCCATCTTGCGGCCGATAGACTTCATATTATGGAAACAACTTGGGCGGTGGTGACTTCGCAGCCGATTGTACGGGCTGAGTCGAGCTGTTGCGTCGGCCAAGCTGCGTGGAGACAGTGGAGATCTAGGTTTAGTATTTCATCTCCGCTTGCAAACACGCACACACACATACATACGCACGCACGCACGCACGCACGCACGCACGCACACACACACACACACACACAAGCAGCAAGACGGACACAGATAAACAGACAGACATGCAGGTAGACAGGACAATTGACATACATACGTATCAGACAAGTAGACAGAGAGAAAGACAGATAGACAGTAACACAGAAACATATAGGCAAACAGAAGCACGTAGAGACTGGGTGAGAGAGAAACATAACGACACACTGACAGACGAACATACGAACAAACGGACGGACGGACGGACGGACGGACGGACGGACGGACGGACGGACGGACAGGCAGGCAGACAGGCAGGCAGGCAGGCAGGCAGACAGACAGACAAACAAACAAACAAACAAACATATAAACAGACAGAACGGGATTACAAGAAAACGGACGTGTGTTTCTATTCAAGAAATAACGTACGACGCTAATCTGTTGCGTCAACACGGGTATCGGATAAGCCCGGGGCAAGAACATCAAACCATCGTTAATCCCGTCGCGCGCAAATGTTTTAGAAACAGTACATTAACTCCTAGAATAGTGGCCTAAATGTGCGACGTTTTAAGTCGTCCATGATGGCGTAGTCAATAAAACTGTAAAGTAGCGCAGCCGGTGCACTGCATAATGGTAAACCGTGTTAGTCCGTAACTCGATGTTGTTTGATAACCACTTGGCTACGTTTTATGAGCCGGGCAATTATTCGTAGGGAGAGATCATAAACAATGTGTACCAACAAGTTGTAAATCTTTTATAGCGGGTATCTTACAAAACCTCTTTTACAAATGGGTGTCTTTTTACAAATGTGTACGTCTTTGATAGTGGTGTCTTACAATCCTTGACACTTTAATGGTTGTTTCGTGATAACGGTATATCTTTTATTGTCGATTTTTTTGTTAAAGAGAGAACAAGGGAGGGAGGGAGGGAGGGAGGGAGGGAGGGAGGGAGGGAGGGAGGGAGGGAGGGAGGGAGGGAGGGAGGGAGGGAGGGAGGGAGGGAGGGAGGGAGGGAGGGAGGGAGGGAGGGAGGGAGGGAGGGAGGGAGGGAGGGAGGGAGGGAGGGAGGGAGGGAGGGAGGGAGGGAGGGAGGGAGGGAGGGAGGGAGGGAGGGAGGGAGGGAGGGAGGGAGGGAGGGAGGGAGGGTGTGTGTATAATTTTATACCGAGCGAGATTTACACGTTTGTATGTAGTTTGAACAGGGCTGCGTTTTCTTGACGACAATATTACGATTGGTAATGTTGTGGTAAGTATAACTATTTTACACCAAACATGAAGGTTTTCACCGTCAAGAGTTGGCCCCGATTAACCACTTCGCGAACATTAACGGGGATACTGTCCGTCAACATTCAAAACGTTAGCATCCGACTGTAACCAAGAACACCGGAACTAATGGGTTTCTTCACAAATGCGAAAGCACATTCGATACAGGCTCCTCAGCCCTTTGTTTATATTCGTTACTTAAGCACTACCAGCAATCTCCGACTATCTAGAAGTCGTTAAAATGAAATCGGACGACAACGGCATAAAAAGACTGGGGGACCAAGCCAAGCTTTATCCAGGGGGTAGATAGAATTCTGGGTGATTCGTATCGTTCCTGGTGCGAATTAGCTCGGCGATCATTAACACGCGCCGTGCGTGGACGAAGGTGGCGAATATAAACAAACTCTCGTAGACCTGACGCGTGACGGCGGGGTGGTTATCGTTTGTGCCGCGTAAACATTGCTGACAGGTATAGCCGGAGGCTTTGGCGCCTTATCACAGCGCGCGTAAGCTCACATCCGCACAGCGAATGCAACAGTGTTGCACGGTAGACGGACGGTCGCAGTTGGCTGATGTCTTGTCGCTGCGATGCTGGTGTATTTTAGCTGGTACTTATGACGATGCCGTAAATGATGGTTATTGTTGTCATTACGATAGTTTTACTATGATTATGTTTTTATTAACACTAAGAAAGTGATGATGACTCTCCTTGCGATGGTCAACAAAGTAATATACAATCACTTTTCTTGTTTGTGTTTGTTGATTTGTAGTCAACAATTATGCTGCTGCATTCACTAATCACAGTGAAGCTCTTCTCTCTGACGCTGTCTGTCTATCTGTCTGTATGTCTGTATGTCTGTCTGTCTACCTCTGCTCTGCCTCTGTCTGATTTATGTCTGTCTCCCTCTGTCTATGTTTGTCGCTGTCTGTCTGTCTGTATGTATGTATGTATGTATGTGTGTATGTTTTTATATCTGTATGTATGTATGTATGTATCTATGTCTGTATGTCTGTCTGTCTGCCTCTCTCCCCCCCTCTCTCTCACTCAATTTATCTCTCTATCTCTAGCTTTGTCTTTCTGTGTCTTGCTTTGTCTTTTTGTTTCTCTTTCTGGCTCTCTCTCTCTCTCTCTCTCTCTCTCTCTGTCTGTCTGTCTGTCTATATGTCTGTCTGTCTGTCTGTCTTTCTGTCCGTCTGTCCCTCTCTCTCTCTCTCTCTCTCTCTCTCTCTCTCTCTCTCTCTCTCTCTCTCTCTCTCTCTCTCTCTCTTCTCTCTGATAACATGACAATCACACACGTACTTTTGTTCAAAGACCCAATCTATTGTGACAATCTATTGTATTTCAACACAACTTACCAGTCTTCCGGGTCGCAGTCTCGGAAACCTTTGGCGAACGGATTGCTGGCGATCTTCAACTCCGTTATCTGTGGAAAGAAACATGAGATCGCCGGGTTAAGAAGCAGTACCAGCAAGAATAACACATAAGTGTCAACGCCAGTCAGTGTAATAAATGGCCATTGCGATAAGATACCGTATATTGCGAAATAGGCGAAGTATTTGTTTTGGTAGCAGCAGCAGTTTCAGTGTGCGGCATCAAGCTCAGAAAGTATTCGGACTAATAAACTGCATCCAGAATGGCCGAACGATAGCAACGGACACGTGCGGGCGTGTGTACGGTCTTGAAACATGTTGCGTTTGCTACGTTTGCTGTATATACATACATCATTACTATTATGAAGAACCAAAACCAAATAATTATTTTCATCACAGTACGTCAATACATTTGTATTTACTTGGCAGAACAACTTAATGTGATTACTAACTGTTAATATATTTATTACCCATTTACGCTTGTCATGGTCAGCGCAATAATATAATATTAGTTATATGTTGTTGTTATAAGTATTTGTAGTTGTTATTGTTGTTACCGTTGTTGCTGCTGTTCTTAATATTAAAACTGCATATATTAAGTATCGGGTGTTTTCCAGGATTTGTTGACACAACGCTAGTTATAAGTAAAACATTTAATTTGTAAAAACAATTAGAGAAATGGCTGTAATGTGTATTTTTTTTATAACAAGAACAGTCAGTATATATATATATATATATATATATACATATATATATATGTGTGTGTGTGTGTGTGTGTGTGTGTGTGTGTGTGTGTGTGTGTGTGTGTGTGTGTGTGTGTGTGTGTGTGTGTGTGTGTGTGTGTGTGTGTGTGTGTGTGTGTGTGTGTGTGTGTGTGTGTGTGTGTGTGTGTGTGTGTGTGTGTGTGTGTGTGTGTGTGTGTGTGTGTGTGTGTGTGTGTGTGTGTGTGTATGTATATGTATATATAATTATATATATATCAACAAGTAAAGTACACTACTGTTAGCAGTCTTGAAAGCCTGTAGCATCAGGATTCCTTATCCAGTGCGTCGAGACTACACACACCGCATTACGCGATTCTGGTCATTGGTGAGAGAGTGGACAGAGGCGACTGACCCGGTGGTTCTGGTAGGCGGTGACCGCCATGAACTTGGTCTCGGGGAAGATGAAGGTCCGGAAATTCTCCGTCCCGGACACGTCCTCCGTCTTCGGGTTGACGTAGACGACGTGAAAGCGAGGCTGGTAACGGTGCATCGAGTTGAGGATGATCTGTGCACAAAACAACGTCATAATTTTACGTCATAATGAAAAACAAAGGAATCTGACAAAAAACGGAGCGAAGAAAGTGTGTGTTGTTTTGTATGATAACATTTAAAATAAAGATGATATGATACAATAAGAACATGCTGGTTTTCGTCGATTTTTTATATACCATATTACAATTGACAAATTGTTCAATACGTAGTATACACGTATGATTTTAAAGTAAAATGTATATGGATTGATGTTTTAAACTGTGTTACTGTTTGCATTAATTACTTAATGAAAATATGAAATTGTTAATCAGTTTAATATAAAACATTTCAAGTGAGAAACATTGCGGTAAAAACGTGCTCAAATACAAATTTACAGAAAGTATGAAAAAGGACATTATAATACACTACTTCAATAGAAAAGTCTGGAAAGGCAAAAACGTATATATGAAAGAAGGCAAACCGAAAATCGTACACAGAGAGGCTCAGTGGTCATGCACGAAACGTGTATATTCGCCTACGTCCAGGTCAAGAAAGCTATTCAGCCGAATTAATTGCGACGAGATCAGCACTGAGCCATAAACTGATGCGAAAATACGCACACACGTTGGCAGTTCTTTCACTATCATACATTTACTCGGCATATGCACCACAGTAATATCGTTGCAACGCTATTGCGCAATAAAACACAGGAACATGTACGAACGATATCGCGTAAAGGCGCAAATTGGGCGCATATGGGAAGAGTTGTGTAAATAATAATATAACAATGATCATTGTGAAATCAGTAATGTAGTGTAGAGATCATAGTGCTGAAAACGAATTTACTTGGACGTAATCGTAACGTCTCATATAGTATATGCCAACATTGAACATAAGTTTCAGTTCGAATTATTCCAGAAAGTGTATATCCTAGGCATTCCTTATATTAGGCAAGTTGTAAGCGCATGCACTTTGTGTGTGTGCATGTGCGTTTTTGTACATGTATATATGTAAGTATGTATGTATGTAAGTGTGTATATATGTTTGTATGTATGTATGTATGTATGTATGCATGTATGTATGTATGTATGTATGTATGTATGTATGTATGCGTGTATGTGTGTATGCGTGTATGCGTGTGTGTGTGTGTGTGTGCGTGCGTGCGTGCGTGAGTGCGTGCGTGCGTGCCTGCGTGTATGCGTGTATGCGTGTATGTGTGTATGTGTGTATGTGTGTATGTGTGTATGTGTGTATGTGTGTATGTGTGTATGTGTGTATGTGTGTATGTGTGTATGTGTGTATTTATGTATGTATGTATGTATGTATGTATGTATGTATGTATGTATGTATGTATGTATGTATGTATGGATGTGTGTACAGTTGCGTGTATCAATGTGTAAAAGCCATAGCTCCACGAAAACAACACAACTCACGTGTCCGTTGTCGTCCATGACGTTGTTGGTGAGTTTGAGTTTGTCGAAGGACACAACCTGCTTGGTCCACTGTCCGCCACTGCCCGGCGAGTCGGGGTGTACGTGGATGCGGCCAGGCATGTGGGGGTCGGCCTTGCCGGCGACGACCCAACTGGAGCCGTGGAACGAGTAGCGGTAGCGTTTGTCGTCGACCGGCACAAAGTCCATCATCACCATGTAGCTGGACAGCAGGTCGAGGCCGAACAGACGCACCTGGAAGGTGGGGAACATCCGTCTGCCGACAGAACAGTGATCGTTGTAGAGAAGGAGTAAATATGGAGGCAGTATCATCAACGGTGACGCATATAAATATATTAAAATACAATTAGCTGAAATACATTTCCAGTTATAACACATACATTTATTTAAACTGTTTATAATATATTTACAACATTTATTGTATATTTACACTTTTGATTTCATTTTTAAACTTCTTGATTGATTGGAAATACTTACTACATTTTCAGTGTATTATTACTTGTTTTTGGATTCACTTAGATTTTTCTTCGTGGGGACTTTAAAATACGGCATAATAACACAAATGTTGGCAGAACAGATGGACGTTGTAGAGAGGGGATACATACAGGGATGTAATGTCTAGATGTATATACCTAGATGTAAATTGAACATGTTCTTAGTAGCACAAGGTAATCTATAATTATAAGCATCCATCTTTCAAATACAAATTTACATTGAATCTGCAAGCCACATACACTATATATCACTTTCCTCGACAGAGTTGTAACGTTGTAATACGCTTTCTTAAAAATAGTTTGTAATGGTAGTTTAACTGAAAATACAACTTTTAAAGGTAAAGGTTAGTTTTATATAGCGATGTATCCAGTTATCAGGACTGTCCAAAACGCTTTACACAGAAGACAATGGCCGATCTAACAGAAAACCATCTCGACTTTTAAAAAAAACAGGATTATTTTAGGAAATTAAAACTACTTTGAGTTCATTATTTTAAATATATTATTATTTTTATTACACAATTTGACATGCAATCGATTCGGATCTTCCTCCTTGCTCCCTGTACGGGGTGAGGGTGTAATATTGTTGAACCACTCACTCTTTTCTCTCCATAACTTCTGTCAGCAGGCCCCTCTCTATCGTAAGTAATTATTTATTTTAGCAGTAATATATTTACCTGTACATTTACGACCATAAAACTATAACCCGTTTCCGAATGTCTGACAATAGTAGGAACCCGTTCGCCAGTTAAAAACAACTATGAACCGCCCGAGGCTACGACGCAAACAGACGTCTCCTGGTTCACTTCGTCTGCCGGCACGGTCCTGCGTAACATCAGCCGTGGCACTTGTCGCAATCCTACACCCGTCTCCCTTTCCCGGCCTCCCAGTCTCCTCGGCTCCCCGGGTTTATCCCAGCAGGGAAGCGTGATTAACGGCCGGTTGCGGGAACGCCACAGCCGAACTTCGCACATTGTAGGCGGGATACGATCGTCTGGATATCATCGACGTCTCGCCGGCACCGGACAGTGGGAACTGACCTGCGGGGAATGCCCCGTCTGCCCAGTAGGGACTGGGAGGGAGACCACCTACGTGCCGAGGAATTTGGTACGAATGGGAGGGCGATGGGAAATATCCGCAAGCGATATCTGCCGTTTCCTTCTGTGTAAAGTTAGGCCATTAATAGTGGGTAAAATTATATTACATAATAAAGAATGTGTGTTTATTATGATTGATTCGTAGTTACAAAATAAATTGTTAATATTGTTATGAAGTGTCATACAATTTTACAACATACACTACTTGTAATTAATTCTATATATAAACATGCCGTATTTTAAAGTCCCCACGAAGAAAAATCTAAGTGAATCCAAAAACAAGTAATAATACACTGAAAATGTAGTAAGTATTTCCAATCAATCAAGAAGTTTCAAAATGAAATCAAAAGTGTAAATATACAATAAATGTTGTAAATATATTATAAACAGTTTAAATAAATGTATGTGTTATAACTGGAAATGTATTTCAGCTAATTGTATTTTAATATATTTATATGCGTCACCGTTGATGCGCTGGCGTAAAATAACGTTCCCCGATCTGGAGACACAGATGCCCGGGCGGTGCTACCGGAAGTAAACATTGATTTTAGTTTGCTACTTCTTCGTCGAGAAACATATTGTATAACATGTCACCGCGGCTGACGTTTCATCTGCAGTCGGCCTAAGTGTTTTTTTTTAAACTGCTCCTGGAGTCCCGTAATCGGAATCCCGCCCTCCCCAAAATCATTCACGCATTGTGAACGTGAAAATGAATACGGACGTCACTGCTAATGGCGGGCGACAGGACGTGCCGGTTTTTCTGCGCGAGTTACGACGGGTGATTGATGTGTTCGGGTGACAATGGCATGTTCCACGCTGATTCATGCAAATTACACGTCGTTTCCGCTTATCCTGCCCCTTCACCCCGTTTCCCATTCATCCCCGGGCGCTATGGCGGGATTAGAAGCGTAGAGTTATCCATTGGGGACGGATCACCATTTTAATGCGGTACGTGTCTTTTGTATTCAAATAAAGAGACACATATTTTGAACTTTTTTTCAAATAAAGTGACACATACTTTTTGAGAGAGTACCCTCCTTAGATGTTACTTCTGTTGCAGTGTATATATAGACTGGGTCAAATTGAACCAACAGTTGTTTGCTAGAAGCACATCCCTTTTTGTGTCATCGTGTTTACAGTTATCAAAGATATCCGGGAAGAAAATAATCCCCCACCTCCATTACCACGACCGCACAGTCCCGACATTATGACGTTGTTTCAGTTTCAAGCCCTCAGTCTGTCGTTCGATTCGTTATTTCACTATAACGCCACACCCCCTGATGACGTCACGTTGTTTGCGCAATACCAAAATATCGATCCTTCAGGCCACCCGTGGGATAAACTAACCCAGGTTTTGTGAATCACTGTTTCCCGTCACTTCCTCAAGTGGGATGTGAGCGACTGTCCCCCGCCAGCCCGAGATAGACGATTAATTGATGCACTTATTCCGTAATAAAACGGCACATGGCACGATTACGGCCATTTTACGGCCGTGTCAGCTAACAGTGCCATCAAGCGGCGACTGGGCGCAAGAGACGGGGATAAATCGTCAGGGGTGGGGGGACAGAATAATCGGGAAAAACGGGCGCGGGAACACAGCAGAAAATCGGACTTTAGAAACTGGGGTTTCCTGTTGCCTCCATAAATTGCAAATTATTGTGCATGGCTGAAACCAGTGTTCAGAAGGTCCGAAAAGGATTAAGACTTCGGTCTTCTCGACTGTTCTTTTTACTAACAATACAACCGTGCCCATCCAGCACAGTCGTCTACTCTCGACTGAGAGAACCCGGTTTCGAATCCTGTGCGGCGGTTGGACAAGTTCGTTTACTCTACATTGCTTTAGATCGCTCAGCTGTATGAATGAGTACCTGGTTATAGACAGTGGTGGATATTTGTGTGCGAATAGTCTTCGCGCATTAATTGCAGCATGGCTCAATCCTTCCCAGATAAGTCGAGATGGTGTTCAATCGAACAGGTCTGCCAGGGAGTAAAGTGTAAAGTGCATTGAGCTGTCCTGAGGAATGGATACTGCGCTATATAAGAACATCCCTTTTTACAATATTATCAAGACACAGTTTTGTAACTGTGTGAACGAATCGTTTTAGAGTGGTAAATACAGCCTCCCTGTGGACGTGGGCTATTAAATTGATCACATGTGTTCAAAGCCTATGAATGCTTTAATAAATTATATTATAGGTAGGTGGAATTATATATATTCCTGTTGACATCTAGGATTCATAGAGTATCTGGACAGGTAAGGACACAAATAAAATTATTATGATAACGATCATAATAATAATGCGTGCGATACTGCATTAATTATTTTACAGTTCAAACAACACTGTGTATACTTATCAAGTACCTGCCGGGTCTCGTCACAATCATCTCCGTTCCGAGTTGGTTGAACTCGTCCCAAAGCAGTTTTGTATCAAGAAGCGCCGTCACTCCAAATAATTTGAGGTGCAGAGGTTTTGTCTTCCCCAGTTTCGGTTCTTCTTCACGAGTTCCTGTTTTACACTGTTGGTCGTAGACGGCGTCACTTCCGTCAATGTCAGATGTTGTTTTCTCTCGATGTGTGTCGGCGTCTGATGTGCTGTCTGGGCTTCCAGCGCGGGCGTACTTCGTGCACAGATATGAGTAGTAGGAAGCGTCGTTGCCGGCGTTCAACGAACATTCTAAATGACAAAACAAACAACTGTGTGTGTGTGTGTGTGTGTGTGTGTGTGTGTGTGTGTGTGTGTGTGTGTGTGTGTGTGTGCGCGTGTGCGTGTGCGTGTATGCTTGTGTGCTTGCGTGCTTCCGTACTCGTGTCAGTGTGTGTGTGTGTGTGTGTGTGTGTGTGTGTGTGTGTGTGTGTGTGTGTGTGTGTGTGTGTGTGTGTGTGTGTGTGTGTGTGTGTGTGTGTGTGTGTGTGTGTGTGTGTGTGTGTGTGTATATAGTGTGTTTGTGTGTGTGTGAGTTCGCGCGCCCGCACTTGTGTGTGTATGTGTGTGCGTGTGCGTTTGCGTTTGCGTGTGCGTGTGCGTGCGCGTGCGTGCGTGCGTGCGTGTGTGCTTACGTGCGTGCGTGTGTGCGTGTGTGCGTGTGTGCGTGTGTGCGTGTGTGCGTGTATGCGTGTGTGTGTGTGTGTGTGTGTGTGTGTGTGTGTGTGTGTGTGTGTGTGTGTGTGTGTGTGTGTGTGTGTGTGTGTGTGTGTGTGTGTGTGTGTGTGTGTGTGTGTGTGTGTGTGTGTGTGTGTGTGTGTGTGTGTGTGTGTGTGTGTGTGTGTGTGTGTGTGTGTGTTCCGTTCACGTCAACTGCTCGTCAAGGGGATATTATCGCCAGCAAAACAAACAACATCCGTCGAACGCAGGAAGCGACTCCCATTTAATTCCTTCCTTCTACACATAATCGCAACAACGCACGCCATAAACCACCAGACACGCGCCTTCTTTCTCCTCCGGAAGTGATACCATTTCCACCACAAGACATTTCTAGGTAGGTTTGTTTTTATATGAATGAGAAGTACAGATGTCGCCAGGGTGTCTATATAGACAGGGCAACCACAAACAAATCTTGTTTACTGTCACTCCTGTCGCGTGGGTCGCGAAATTCGCAACAGCTGTCAGTAAGACTAGACGAGAAGGGGAACATTCGCTAGCGCGGTGGCTTATTGTCGCGTTATTTTAAACATAATATAGGAGTGTCAGCTCTGAACCGTCGCGCATCATTTCTGTCAAGTTCAAAACTAGGGCTTTAAGAAATACAATCTTTTTTGTCTAAGTTTTGCAGTGTTGTGGTGGCGAGAACGAAGAGTATAGTATTCAATGCAAAATAGGGGAAACGAAAACTATCACAGTTAACAATATCATAGCACACAGTAAACGTTAGTTGTGTAAGAGGTCACACAAAGAGTTACATTGGGGTGAGGGTGTCTGGGCATGCGTTACGTAACGCTTTTTGACAAATTGGCTAGTCCAGGTGTCTGTATCAGACAGATGTAGCATAAACTTTTTAGACAGTATTTGGTAGATACAGGCAGTATTCCAACGGAATATTAGCACTTTGTTTTTGATTACATACACACGCTCGCACGCGCGTACGCCCTCACACGCACACTGACACACACAACACGCACGCATGCACCCACACACACACATACCCTCATGCACCCTCACACATATTATTTATTTATTACAATATGATTTAATAACGTAACTTGCTAACCATCGTTTGTACAATTGTATTGATCATATCACGTTACCTTCCATGCTCTTTATTTCAGTGCCGCCGCCTGGTGGCAACGCCGCGACGTCCGTATTCTGCCGCCACTCGTCGCTGTCTGTCCGGCACCGCGCGGTGTCCACGTGTCCCGCCGATGTCGCCATACTGGGTACGTTTCCGCCGTTAGGGAAGCCCAAGAATCCCGTATTCTCAGTCCCCATACAACAATTCGGGTCTGACATCAACGAATCGATGGTGAACGCGTTCGCCTTCATAGTCATCTGGCTGTTCGTGTCCATGTGTCGCCTGTCGCCTGTTGCCTTGACTGTCATCGGCTAGTCAGCCTCACGCTAGATGTTTAGGCCCTATACTGGCCACGGGAATATGTCACTCCAAATCCTTATAGGAAAAAGCCAACAAATCACTACACGGGGGATAATAATCTAGCAGGTGACGGATCGCTCGCGTGCTCTGAGACGGTTTTTCGTCTTCCGTTTTCTTCACGGAACCCCAGTTGCGAGCAGCGCGTCCTAACACTAGACCCTGTTCCCCGTCTGCGCCACACGCCCGCCTGCCGGGAGACACGCGAGGCCGAGCAAGGGGAACCAGTGCGCCTGCGCATTCCCGCCACTTCCCTGCCGTTGCTATGCCTCCCGTGACGAGCCTGTTGTAGGGACGCGATAACAACCCGTCTTAGTCCCACAAGGGGATAGATCATTGTTGCATTGTTTTGAGGGGGCCGGTTAGTTATTATTTTCTTTTCTTTTTTTCAGACGGACGTCCTTTTCAGATATTTGTTTTCTTCAAAAATGTTTTGTACGGAGAAATTGGTTTAGGAAAGTAATTTGTTTCCTCATTTACTTGCCAACCAAAAACGACGAGTCAATTAATAAAAACTTCATTTCCGTAGGTGCACGCGATGAATCCAGCAACATTGTTATATCACAATATATATACGGACTATTGTGTTATAAAGGTGAGATCATCATTTATGGCGTCGTGTCTCTCCCCTCTCTCTCCCCCTCTCTTGTCTGTCTGTCTGTCTGTCTGTCTGTCTGTCTGTCTGTCTGTCTGTCTGTCTATATATATATATATACATCCTCTCTATGTATGTCTGTCTGTCTGTCTGTATATATATATATATATATATATATATATATATGTCTGTCTGTCTGTATATATATATATATCCCCTCTATGTATGTCTGTCTGTCTGTCTGTATATATATATATATATATATATATATATATATATGTATATATATATATATCCTCTATGTATGTCTGTCTATCTCTCTCTCTCTCTCTCTCTCTCTCTCTCTCTCTCTCTCTCTCTCTCTCTCTCTCTCTCTCTCTCTCTCTCTCTCTCTCTCTCTCTCTCTCTCTCTCTCTCTCTCTCTCTCTCTCTCCTCTCCCTCTCCCTCTCCCTCTCTCTCTCTCTCACTCTCTCTCTCTCTCTCTCTCTCTCTCTCTCTCTCTCTCTCTCTCTCTCTCTCTCTCTCTCTCTCTCTCTCTCTCTCTCTCTCTCTCTCTCTCTCTCTCTCTCTCTCTCTCTCTCTCTCTCTCTCTCTCTCTCTCTCTCTCTCTCTCTCTCTCTCTCTCTCTCTCTCTCTCTCTCTCTCTCTCTCTCTCTCTCTCTCTCTCTCTCTCTACATTTGCCAGCGCACAGTGCACAACGCACGCACCATTCTGTACAATTACTCCCGTTAACGTTGCCATCCCCATTCCCCAACGCAGCCTAATTCCCCGCGGGCTAATAAAGGTGGAAACGAACGATATCCTACTCAGTGGAGCTGGCGAAGTGTTATCGCCGGTATTTTCACGGGTCGTCGACGATTCGTTAAACAGCCCGGGAATGGAACCGGTGACGTGAACGTGACGCTGAGGAATGTTTCTTCTCAGTTGGCAGAAGGTCGGGAATCCGTCACTCTAGCGATAGTATCGAGGACAACTCACTACGCCGAAGGTTTTGATGGTAACGCCGCATATTATTCCACAACATTGTTCGTGCCAATTTTATTTTAATTATAATACTACTAATACTACTACTACTACTAATAATAATAATTTGATTTATACATTATTATCCAATAGTTAAAATTTGACAATTTGACAATAAAGTAAAACGTTCTAAAATATAATACAATTATTAGGTTAGATATAATATGGCGCTTTTAACGAAGAAAGCTTTTTGTAATGGAGTGACACATCTAATGCAATTTGCACATTTTAAAAGTAGTCCGTCCGATGTTTTGTGACTGGTTGTTGTCTACATGTTGATATTGTAAAACAATATTGTTATACTCTGATGTCTATAAGGAAATTGACCTCTCTATATTCTTGGTGATGTCACATGTGTGCTGTCGACTTGCGAATTCGCTTTTGTTGTGTAAAATGGTGTAAAATGGTATTGATATAGTTATTAGTGTTTACCCGATTATTTTTAAAACAATGTAATCAACTTTATAGTCAACATTTGGTATATTGCAAATTTTAGAGTGTGTTGTTTTAAGATGATAAAAAGGGTGAACTTAAAACGGTGGAGGTATAAAAGTTGACTAAAACATGAATACAACTTGATCGAAACTAAAACTGCCACCAAATTTCAACCCGCCAACTCTAGATAAGCAGCCGTGGCTATATAGTGGAAGAAGGCGACAGAAAATATAACGAAATAATTATTAATATATATCAAGAAAACAAGACATTATTTTGTATAGATAATAAAAACCACGAAAACATTACTCTTTGTCGCCTTTGTTTATAGGCCAGTCGATAAAACTATTTATTTTACTTGTGCATTTACGCCAACGACAGCTACTGCGCAGGGCGAAAGGTAAATGGAAACATACTGCTTCCCTCTACTGTCTAGAAACCAAACGAGCAAAATTGTGCTGATGTGTCGACACCTATCGGGGTAAATCTTACTACATTTATGTAGCACCATTTTGTTATGCTGGAAGCAACGTTATTACATCGTACACTTTTTAATAAATAATTTAATGGAGACTAGACATTGTCTTAGGTGTAATATCCATGCACTAACCATATGCATGTACTTTTGCATAAACTTTATGGAAGCGTGAATTGCTGTAATTCATGTTCCCGTGTTCATTGGTTAATTGACCATTCGCTAGATGGCACCACTGATAAGCTTTTACATAGGTCGTTATTATATGTTGTAACAAAACACTAGTGTAAATATTGCTGCTACTATCATAAATATTACTGGCACATATTTTGTTGGCTTTTTAATTAAGCAATGAGCGTTATTATTGACTTCAAATTTAATAATGTATTTGAATATCGCTTTAAGTGCGTGTGTAGACACCGCAGCGCGAAGAGTTGCCATGTACATGATGATTGTTATGAATGGAAACGCTATGTTGTACCTACATCGTTCCATCACACAGAAGAACGTGCGCACGCAGACACTTGCACACGCATACTCCACGCGCGCGCACACCCACACACGCAGACGGACACACACAGGCGCGCGCACGCGCACAAAATATGCCAAACCAAAAACGAAGCATGAAATCAAACTTCCAAACTTGCTCAAGTATAATGAACGTCAGTGGGTGTGTTATTTTTAACTGAAGTCTTTATAAGATGGGCAAAGCCAAGGGCTTGATATTAACTCTATATTATGTTTGCCCATAGACACCTTTTTAAAACAGGGAGAGGTAGGCAGGTACATAACTGGACATTTAAGAAATAATGGACATCTCGACATCTATCACATGCACGATGTATCAGGTAATGACAGGCAAAAGCGGAGAGAGATTGAGAGACCATCGTCAGCGGCGACCCAGTGCCAATGCGCTATTACGGGAGAGGTGAGGTGAGGTGAGTACTAACGTTAATTAGTTCAGTAATTACCATTCAACGTAACAAAGGTGCGCCCGCAGACTGCTATGGTGTTACCTTGATAAGCTTTTTTAAAATACAAATGTGTATTTTGGTCGACGTTATCAACTGTACCTTACCTTTGAAACTTGAACATTCCTTCCGGACATTTTCTTTCCGGTCACCCTCCCCCTATATATGGTTTCCCTTGCCGCTGCAGGCTGGATGATTAGTAAAGGCAGCTTCAATCAAGATCCCACAAGCTTCAACCTCAGGTGTCACTGCCAAGAGAAACCGGTGCACTTTGGGCAACCACTTTGTGTCTCGGTCGCCTCCGGACTGGTGTTAGACGGTGCAGATACCTTATACAGAGGTATTCTTACTCCTTTTTCTATGGTGTTGAATGTTGTCATGTTTTTCATTCTGTAACATTGGTGTGAGGGGGAATGTTCGTACCCCAGGAAAATGAGTTTGCTAAACACTGACATGCAATAAAGACACTTTATTTAAAGTGTAGTACGTCGTCAACTGTGCCCAGATTCATCATCTGACATTTTGTATAGACATTATCATCAGTTCCATCATCGACCAAGAGGGTATCTTTCTCACAAATAAAAAGAATCGTGCACGTATTTAACTCCTCACCCGCTCTTTCAAAATGAACCTGCACCAGAGAAGTTGAAGTCCAGGAATGGCTTAATTACCTGGGTGGTGACTGTTGCCACTGCAGGGTGGATGGTTAGTAAAGGCGCCTTCAATCAAGATCCCACAAGCTTCACCTTCAGGACTCACTGCCAAGAGAAGCCGGTGCACTTTGGCCAACCACTTTGTGTCTCGCCCGCCTCCGGACTGGTGTTAGACGGTGCAGATACCTTATACAGAGGTATTCTTACTCTTTTTTTCTGTGTTGTGCAGGTAAAATAGTTGAGTATCTCTAGTTTTATTCCTTCTATTAATTGTTTCCTGTCAACACCACACTCTTGCTCTGTCTTTGATCTTTCTCCATTCTTCTCATACCCTTCTTCGCGCAGTATTTCGGCCTCAGATGTGGTCTTTCCTTTTCCTGCGTCCTTTATGTTTGTTGCCTCTCTTCGTTAGTTTGTCAGTATCCGTTTGTACCAAGTGACCTGTCCATATCACGCGGCTTCTAGCAAATTTTCCCGTTTTACTCTATTACACTGTAACCTTTTCCCCAGGTCGTTTATCCTTGTTCTGTCCACACGTCTCCGGACTCAGTTGTTCTCGCCGGTTTTGTTGATGCAGATGCAGATTTGAGGATACATCTAAAAAGATCCTACTGAATGTGACCGTGGACTCACAAACAATGAAAAACCACCTAGAAATACCCAACCAGTCCCTTGCAGTTCTCACGACTGGGCAGTTGTCAACCGCTTCGCCCGATCCTGTGAATACTTCGCGGAAACGTGTAGCGGAACTAGCGAAGAATAAATAGCCACTCTACGGTGTCTAAACATCCTATAAATGACCACCTTGTCATTGAAAGAGCTATTGACAATATGTTGTACCAAACGCTGCAAAACTATCTGAACTTAAAGGTGCTCAATCATTTCGATTTTTGTGCTCCTCACGTGTCAGACTAATTTCACGAAACGTAAACGTATCAAGTATTCATTATTGATATACTGGTTCATTTGTACGCATGCTTTACTTCGTTTTAGTGAAATTAACAGACAAACAATAACATGATTTTCGGTTAGTCCTAACGGAATATCAAGACATACCTGAACTTGGATGTGGTCTGAGATAGACTTCTCGTGTAAGTTACGTGAACGGGAATATGCGACGACATCGGCCTTTGACCCCACCTTTCGGTGCCTGGATTCAGTCAAAATTGCGTATTTACGAGTCGCCATCCATTTTTCATACAAGTGATAGCTCGATAATTTTATCTGCGATGAAGGGACGCCCGACCGACTCGGCTAAAAAGAGGGTGAGACCGGAAAGACAAAGAGAGTATCCGCGTACAAAGGTGTATATTGGAAAGTTTATGGATTTGTGAAACCGAACGAAAGAAACGGCTGGCGTGAAAAGTGATGCAGCATTCGCCAAGTTCTTCTGGACAGGTTAGTAATATTGAATTTATCAGCAAGCACACCACACACACGACTGTGTGTTCAATAGATGGAACAGCCAAAACATCGTCCGCCATCTTAATGCCATCTTCGATCGATGTTCCGCGACGTTCCATCGCACGTGAATATACATTATTGTAGATATTATGACTTTATATTGATGGACATGTTATATTATACCAATAGTTAACTATGTGCGAAGTATCAGTCTCATGCGAAGCACACACCGAATGGTACATGAACTTAAAAATCCGCTCCATCGACATTCACACTTTACCCTCAATCACTGACTGACACTGGCTGGATATTTGAGACTAATAAAATAATTGCCTGGATCTAACTAGTAACTATAAGTACTTGCTTTTTTGGATGTCTTGACTTGAGTCACTGGCTGCTTGTACTGTGCACTTTAAAAATAACACTTCTTTACTGTTTTTCCATGTGTGATGTAATACATTGAATGCTGATTGTAAAAAAATAAAAAAATTCTAATCTTGTATTATGTAAATTTAAAGAGTAGTAATAATTTATTATTTCTGTAGAGAATGCTAAACATTTATATGTATATTGTGACCGTAATAGCCTACATATGTTACCAGGGGGTAAACGCCCAAAACTGCATGTAGTATGTATAGAAGTATGTATGTAAAGAAAAGTATATAAGTTACATCTCTGAAAAGTGTGGAATATGTATACACATTGATAGAGATCTTCTAGACCTCTACGCTAACCTTAGTTTGATAGGGAGCAAGAAAGCAAGTACACCGGGTGCATGAACATAGGAGGAAAATTTATTTTATTATTTCTGAAAGTTGTTTAAATAGCCTGGATATTATTTTGATGTGTTATACTTCGCTGTCCATTTTGAGGGGTAGTAGTACTACTAAAAAAATTCAAATTTAACAAATTTTGGCCATTCCACTTATGCCTTCACTTCAGTTTCACCACAAATATATACAAATGACGTCCACACCAATCCAGCCACCACAGACAACAACCGCTGCATTGGCTCTATCGAGTATCAGTGGTCGCAGTAAAAACAGCTCACTGTCAGGTATTCAGTTCTCTTCCCGAGGCTGGGTGCAGCTCTGAACCATTACAATCAATGTCAGTTTAAGTAATGGTATTAATGTACTGTTATGTTCTGGTTTGACCAGTCTAGTGTGTGTACAATTATTCCATCTTTGTATGATAGGGTGGTTATCAAACTGTCAGCTACATAGCACATTTCATTTGCAGTTCATTTTTTCAACTTAATTTTCTTTTTATTTCATTTGGAATATTTGTATTGCAAACACAAATGTGTATATACACTGTACAATGCAAGTAAATATACGTGACAATATAGCCAAGCCTCAGTGCTTGTCATTTCATAATAATTATGCTTATGCTGGCGCACAGATCTGCTAAAGGCTGCAACTGCTTCAATGTTAATGTTACGTCACATGACATTTTACCTCTGTAATCACCTGCTGGCTTGCACAGCACAATATACTTATGTTCAGTTACTGATTTGTATCTTTGAATGTATATTTTAGTGTGTGTGTGTGTGTGTGTGTGTGTGTGTGTGTGTGTGTGTGTGTGTGTGTGTGTGTGTGTGTGTGTGTGTGTGTGTGTGTGTGTGTGTGTGTGTGTGTGTGTGTGTGTGTGTGTGTGTGTGTGTGTGTGTGTGTGTGTGTGTGTGTGTGTGTGTGTGTGTGTGTGTGTGTGTGTGTGTGTGCGTTCAGAAATCAAAATAACTTAATTTGACCTGTTTAAACATACAATGTGTGGAATTATTTTAATAATACGTAAGGTTGTGGAGACTCTTAATAAGACATATGATATAATGTCACTAGTACTATCAGTGAAAAATTGCAAACTTTTTATATATTTTTTGAATAAAATTACTTTGTGACTTTATTTCCTGTGACCTTCTTTCCAGCCCACCTATGTTCTACCTGCACTTACAGGTAGTTAATTATGCTGGCAATTGGATGGTGCACAATCCAAATTGTTTCACCTTGTTGGCTATGGCACTTGTAAAGTGTCTATTTGTTTGTTATATACTACAATTTTACAATATATACAATAATAACTTTGCCACTCTCATATCATTTATTGTAATTTTTTCACAACTGGGCAAATGACCTTTTCACACATGAGTACTGGGCAAATGACCATTGGGCAAATTATTGTGCAAAATATTTTTACATATTAATGAAATTAAAACGTTTACAAGTTACACACCACATATTTACATCTACATACATATATAATATTATTTAATATTATATATATTTACGTGTAGTAGTGCTGTCAAACCATGTTCACCTTCACAAATAATCTGACTCATTCCATTTCATGACTTTGTTTGACAGCTTCAACACAAAGGTGCGAACTACCTCGACACCACTGCATCCATCACATATGACAAGATCTGTGGTGGCTCTATTGAGCATCAGTGGTCGTAGCAAAGGCAGCTAACTGTCAGGTGTCCAGTCACTTCCTGAGGCTGGATGCAGCTAAGGACAGTAAGTAAACATAAGTATTAATTGCTGCTGGTATGCAAACGTGATATATATACATAAATCATAGCCTAACATTTGGAAGATATGCAAACATATGTTTGGTTATTTTTACAATTATGTTTTATTCTGACCAATCTTATTTGGGTACAGTTACACCATCTTTGAAAATGTTTCAACAGCACCCCTCCCCCATCTTCCAATATCACCACTCCAGCCGAGCGGCTGAAGTTATAGCGGCTCGGTAGCGACAACATTTAGACTACACCATTTGGTTCGGCCACCGGTGGTGGTTTTTGTGCCCCCCAGACACGATTTCTGGATCCACCACTGTATGTGATAGTTTTGGTTGTCTGCATTAGGATTTTGCAGTAATGGGTGTCCTCGTTAAATTGCATATTGTTGTTAGAAATGCATGTGAATTAAAGTAAAGACAATGTAAATTAAAAACATTTTATTGAAACTATTTGATGAGATCATGACTACAAAATTATAAAAAGCACAATACAACTACAGGTACAATCATGATGTGTATAATGTAATAATTTTTAATATTACATTATACACATAAAATGCAAAGCAACAATAGAAAAACAATTAGGAAGAGGTTGAAAAAATGTCAGGTACATATAACAAAACAAACAGTTACTTTTATCACAATTCTTTGTTACAAAAAACAACACTAGTACATGTGATATCAAATGCTAGTTGTATGTTTACAACTCACAAAATTAGTGACTAAACAATTATGTGTATTTAATTTTTTTATAATATATTTAATGCCCATAAAATGTAAACCAGTGAGAACAAATTACTTAGGAAGATGTTTAGTTGAACAAATTTAATAAGTACATATCAAATAAAAATAACTATATTATGATTTTTTGTTAAAAAAAACATCAATAGGATATAAAATTCAAAACTGTTGTTGTTTGTGCAATGCTTGGTTTGTTTACAACTCACAAAAAATAGTGCCTAGACTAGACAGGGTCATTGCCATGTGACTGAGAATTACATGTACAATCGCTACATTTCTCCAGTTTACTCAGCTGTATGAAGAGTACCGGCTACAGATGGTGGAAATTTTTGTATGAATAATCTTCTCATATTAATTTCAGTGTGGCTGAATTCTTCCACATAAGTCAATATGGTGTTTTCGATTTAACAGGTCTGCCAGGGAGTAAAGTTTAAAGCGCTTTGAGTAATCCTGAGGACTGGATACTACACCATATCAGAACTAAACTTACTCAATTGTTGTTTAATTATCATGCAAAATGAAAATTAATGTAAATTATTTGTGAAAATATAAAACAGTAAAAAAAAGAATAATTTAGAAAAATGATACATGGCATGAAAAACATATAACAGTCCTCGTGATACATAGAGAATTTAAACAAGTAAAATGCTGCTGTCAGTGTATCAACAGATTGTTGTTGAAAAATGTGAAAAGGCTTTCAATACTATTACTTCATCATAAACTTGTGCCTGGTGTATGTTGCAAGAACTCAGCTGGCTGCCACTGACTATTAGCAACACAAAGACAATGAAACCCTACCACTGTAACAATGCTGGATAATTCATGTATTTTTTCATGGACACTGCTAAAAGTTATAGTTGAATTGAATACAAATACCTTATATTATTGACTTTTGATAAGTGTGTCTTCACATATAAAAATATACATGTCAGAGCCATGCTAATTGTTACTTTGTCTCCGGTATAGGTAGATGCAGACGTACAACAAAAAATCAGGAAGCTGGTATGCAGTACCATCAAAGACAGCGAAAACATACAGTGATGTCATCGATATCTAAACCGATGTAGTTCACCGAAGAATGCTCGACACTGAACCTGTCTGACAGCATCGAAAGTTGTTGCCATATCTGCAGACCTTGGCACCCACCGTTCCATCACCAACTGCAGAGCTAGTCAAGTGTCACCACATTCTTATGTCGAGCAACCTGCAGTCTACATTGGTTTCCAGTTAGTCAAGCTAACTGACTGACCTGGAAGCCAGTGTACACCCCATCAGCACTGGGGAATCTGTCACGGATTCAACACGACACAATTGGGATCACTCATATGACAAACTGTTATTATGCAGCATGTTGCATGGCTGTAGAATCTTGTCCGAGATCCTGGACAAATACAACTGCCCAGTATGCCATATTAACTTGGAGAGGTAGTGGTACTAAGCACACTAGTTAAATCTATAAAAAAAAGCATATATTCAGTAAACAAAAACAGACATCATAGTAGTGTTGGGAGTAAATAATTATGATGTGTTCATTGTCATAATCGGTATATAATAATGTTTCATACATGTATGCATGTATGACCTGGACCTGCAGCATTTCACAAGAAAAAAGGCAGCAAGAAATGTTCTACTACAGCGGCATCTATACATGTTGATATCTTAGAAACAGTCAGTGTTTACCAGGGTTGTTCCGGGGAAGGGTGGCTTGATACAGCATGCAGACATTAGTGGAATATGCAATTTTTCAAAACGGTGAACAATTTTAACTATTTTTCTTTACTAGGTGTTCATTGTCATTACATGAATTTAAACGTGTTCAATTTCATTACAGTGACGCCTGATCTTAGTCAATATTATAGACTGATTTGAATTCTGCTAATCACTAAAGCATCAGTAAAGCACATTTATATTTTTTGTTTTGTTTTCAGTATACAAATTCATGTCAGTGTCTGCCATGTGTAACTACTATACATATTCATGTTTGACATTTTAAGCCTGAGGTTGAATGGTCAAGGTGAATGTTGGAAATGACAGAATGAGGTGTTATTGTGATGCTAACAATATATTTTCCTCGTCAAGTATTCAAAGGTTCATAATACGTGTGTCTACCTTCTTTAAGAATGACTAATTTATTTTATAAACTTATTTCAGAGTCATCGCCATATGCTAAATACTGTTTAAAGGTGTATTAATATGTCTGTATTGATACACTTGTGGGTATAATATACAAGTGCAGAAGTCAATCTAGTTTTCTATGCCCAATATGTTATTATTAAAATATGTATGAAAACAAATGTGGTATATTTAAATGTGCACATTAAAACTTGTTGATAACTTATACGTGGTTGATTGTTATAAATTTGAAATTACCTGGATTGATCAAATGTGGGCCTACCGCAGACTATGTATCATCCCTGTGTCTGCCTGGCCCGGGTGACCGCCTCTAGCCCCTCCTCTCATTCTCATTCATGGGTTGCAGTGTGGTCTCTAGCAATATCATAATTCAAGTTACATATATCATTATGTACTCATATATTGCTGTGGTGAGAATATATACATATATTGGTAAATACATAAGAATGGCCGGCATATGTCAGTTGAAAGGTATCACAGGATACCAATTAATGCATTACATACACTATAGCCAGGCATCAAGGACCACAATGGAGACAAGTGCGTCCATTTTCTTGTGTAATCCTTATATATGGTGTACTCTAGATATATTGATATTTCATGTATTTACACGTTTACATTTTTATATTGAATAAAATCATCACCACCATGCTTGTCATATAAAAATCTAAATTATTTTGCATAAAATACAATGCAAATCAACAAAATTCTGCAGTAATAGTATCAAAAATATGAGTCACAATTTTTTTTTTTATAATTACGATCACCAACATAATACTCCCGTGTTTGACGTTCTGTTGCACGAAATTACGGATGCTCCCTGACTAAGTTACTCGCACGAACAGCAGGGGCCTGCTGCCAAAGCAATGTTACTTGTCATTTCGCACCCTCACGTCATCTACTCTCAATATGTATTGTCGGAATAACAGCTTATTAACAACATCCTGCGTAACCAAATACAATACATATGAAATATTATGCTCGTTGTCACTCTCTGACTGAATCTCCGGCTGATATGGTGACTGTCTTAGACTTAGACTTAGACTTTTGAGTTAGAACTTAAAGTCGGCCTCGACAGGCTCGAGTCGAGTGTAGACGTTCGCAAGTTGCAATTCTCGTTGAATTAATACACGTCTACGCGTTCTTGTTGCTAACTGCGATAGTGTAATACGTACCTTCGTACAACCACTTTGGAATTATAATTTTTATCTTGATACGTTAAAGCACGTGTGTGTTGTTATTGTTTTCGAATGCCTGGGATGCCGATCTCGCGTAAACCACATGACCGAAGTGGCGCAGTAGGCAGACAGCGCAATTGACTTTCGCCAGCGATACTCGCTGTAACGACAAATCTTTTTTTGACGATTAAAAAGAAGTACGCATTTTTGTTTATTAAACCGACTGTGCGCACTAGTTAAACTATTCACACATTACACATCTGGACATAAAAGAACCGGATTGGCGATGGGCAAACGAAGTGATTGAGCACCTTTAATCTGTTGTAATACGCAGAATAAGCAATAGCCATCTGATCTGCCAGAACACGCCGTTTATTGTTGGGTGGTGGTGACAGATTCATATATACATTAGAATAGTACAGTCCCCTCTTCAGGGGGCAACCCTTTTGAAAACGAATTTTGTTCGTATAAGGAGGTGACCGCTTTACAGGGGGACACCAAGCCAGCGATTTACCTTTATATACAAGGCATCATACACAATATGTATATATATAGCTGAAATCTAATTTGACCGCGCCCAAGTATAGAGCGCGTGGTTCACAAGCATGACAAGCATCACCACATTGCGTAGTTTTTCTACAGCAAGGTGGCCGTTCCAGAGAGGTAAAATTGCCTTAAAGCAGGGCTGCTTGTCGCATTATGCGGATGGGCCTCTATGGGAGGTGTTTTAATAATAAGACCGTTAGTGCAAAGGAAATCTGGCCGCTGTTGGTTGCTAGCCGTTGGTGAGGGGGGCAAGGGGGGCGTTCAAGTGTGTGTGTGCTCGCGTGCACGTGTGCGTGGGCGTGATGCGTGTATGTGCGTGTGCGTGTGCGTGCGCGTGCGGGCGTGTGTGTGTGTGTGTGTGTGTGCGAGTGCGCCAGTGCGCCAGTGCGCGTGTGCTTACGTGCGTGCGTATTGCTTGTGTGTATTTGAGTGTGTGCGTGTGCGTGTGCGTGAGCGTGAGCGTGTGCGTGCGTGCGTGCGTGCGTGCGTGCGTGCGTGCGTGCGTGCGTGCGTGCGTGTGTGTGTGTGTGTGTGTGTGTGTGTGTGTGTGTGTGTGTGTGTGTGTGTGTGTGTGTGTGTGTGTGTGTGTGTGTGTGTGTGTGTGTGTGTGTGTGTGTGTGTGTGTGTGTGTGTGTGTGTGTGTGTGAGAGAGAGTGCGTGTCTGAGTGTGTGTATGTGTGTGTGTGTGTGTGTGTGTGTGTGTGTGTGTGTGTGTGTGAGTGTGTGTGTGTGTGTGTGTGTGTGTGTGTGTGTGTGTGTGTGTGTGTGTGTGTGTGTGTGTGTGTGTGTGTGTGTGTGTGTGTGTGTGTGTGTGTGTGTGTGTGTGAGTGCGTGTGTGTGTGTGTTTGAGTGTGTGTGTATGTGTGTGTGTGTGTGTGTGAGTGTGTGTGTGTGTGTGTGTGTGTGTGAGTGTGTGTGTGTGTGTGTGTGTGTGTGTGTGTGTGTGTGTGTGTGTGTGTGTGTGTGTGTGTGTGTGTGTGTGTGTGTGTGTGTGTGTGTGTGTGTGTGTGTGTGTGTGTGTGTGTGTGTGTGTGTGTGTGTGTGTGTGTGTGTGTATGTGTGTGTCCATCGAGCGCGCTGAGAAATGAGATGATTATAGTATTCAGTAGACGAAGTTGACAATCTTGTACAATTTTATATATCGCCGGATCTTACATTCGTTTCATGATTGTATTGTTCATAACCGTCCGGCACAGATTCTTAATTGTAGATAAACGAGACTTACCTTTGGTTTTGATTTTGGTGCCAGGAAGTGTTGGCCATATCCGCCAAGAATTTGATGTATACTTTTCTGGACATAGAGGTATTGATTTTTGTTGGTATAACGTCGGCAAGAACGACGGCAAGAACGACGGCTAAACTATGCTGAAGCCAGGCTAGAACAGTGCCAGTTTGTACTACATTGCATAATAACAAAATCAATACGATTTGTCGGGTGGGGTTGTGCGTTCTTAAGAATTGTTTTTTATCAACATTCCAAAACTGAATATGCAAGCGAGCATAGTTTAGTTTAACACGGCGCCATCCGTCTGATGTTGTGGAAAACGAGCTGTAAAGTAGACCAGGAACCCATGACGTAGATTGCCGGCTAGTTATGGCGCTGTCCAGGAAATGCGGTAGAACTGACTGCCCAAGTGTAGTTTAGTGAACCAGTTGTTGTCGATATTGTTGAAATGTACGTGTTTCGGGACAAAAACAGTTCGTTTCCTTTCTCGGGAAAATCTGAGTACGCTATTCGGGAATTTGAATGACAGCTCAACGATTGGTTTAAAAAACATTGAACAGTTGAAAACAACAGTTATTCCTGCTTCGCTAAAATCTATTTGAGCGGTAAGTGTATTCGAAATTGGCACAAAAGATGTATGTATACCACGATTTTACAATAACAACGAACTGATAACATCGCTTGAACTTGTGGATGATTGGGCCTTGTTTTGTTCATATGGTTGGCCTACAGTTGTGATAAATCTTTGACGGTCGGTGTGAGCCTTTGAGCAGGGGACTTGAATATGTCAATGGTGCACGCGTCGTCCAAGCTAATCTTATCAACCAAACTTTTTAATACATAATTTAATGAAAACAAATGACGTCACCGTGGACAATAGTGTTCAGTTGTAGGTGTCTAACTGAGTTATTCAATGTCATGCCTCGTGTTTGGGTTCAAAGTCGGATCTTGTACAATCTTCCTCACAAGCAAGGATGGTAGCTGACTACACTATCCATGGCATATATCAAACGCAGTGTGCGAAAGTTCGTTGAATTAGACATACAGCTGCACTTCCTCCTAGAACTGTATGTCTTGATGTGGGAACAACGATGCACAAACGCTATCACTACACATCAGTTAGAGGGAAAACCAAGTTCGACCATTCCAACGAGCTACTGAGCGGAAATGTGTATTGAAAAAACGTACTTCGAGTTCCCGAACATTATAAGTAACATGGGCCACAATTGGCGCAAAGGCAAACAACCGAATCTTGAATGACAACAAGATGGTTGGTTCAGCTTAACTTCTTCGTTCAGCTTAACATCAGCGTGTTCACAAGGCGATATTCCAAAGGTAATGAACTGGAATAGAAACAGTAAATATAATTTTTTTTACAAAAAACAAGCCATATATTGCATTGAAGTCAGCAAGAAAACAAAAGTGGTAAGAGAATAATGTGCGGTTGAAAAATAAAATATTATATTATATAAGGGAGGTGAGACCCCCCAACTAAGACTAAATATCATTGCTGTCATAGCAGCCACCCTATGAAGACTGATGTAATCAGCACCGCCCCCTGGCGCGTGAGGAAGCGTATACTATTTATAGAGACATCCCTTCAGGGCTCTGCACACTGTTAGTTTACCCATTGGTGACCATGTTAACGTCTCGTGTGATTATAAGAAAACGTGACCAACAAAGTTTATTAAACTTCTCACCTGCTGTTATTATCATCTCGTTGACATGCTTGTCGAGTTTAATCAAATCTAATATTTGTAGCTCTCGTAAAATGCCTGTATGTGTGACACCCGTCAATATTTACGAATGGATGTAGTCTGTAATCTGGCTAAAGGGTCAACTAGCCAAATTGCTGCCAAATACCCTTCCGCTTAGTAAAATCAGCTACCAATGCACCATTTTACTGTCAACAGCTTCTACAATCACACCGGGAAATCTGACTACTCAAATGCACTTATGTCAGAGCAGGTGAATTTGGTAAACAAATTATTTCTCAAAAATAGATTGCAATTGTTTTCGACTGTAACCAAGCAGAAAGTCCAACAGTGGCCCGACACCTTCATGAGTCGTACCGTACTATCTTGGCAAGATGTCAAGATAGAAATAACTTTTCGAAAAATTCCGTAATATCGGTGGGCAAATTGACGACAACATATCCAATTACATGGACCTCCCTCCACGAGGCACTCAACCAAACGTCTACAACGCCATCGGCTCCTGAAATAACAGCATATTGGTTGGAATCATTATCTGGACTTCGGCAGTGTACACCCCTCAACTGACACCGCAAAATCGACGCCTATAATTAGGAACAATGTTAAGTTATCGGTATTTCCTCTTGATGGCAGCACAGGATACAAGCTACAATACGTCATAATTTCCTCCTGCACCGACCCCCGTATCCATTTCACGGCCACTAGCGATCTTGTCACGATTTTAATGGAATAGATCCTCTGGGAATTCAACGCGAAGAAAGTAATTAACTTGACCTGGCGCTTAAAATAGGCCTGGCAGGTTATTTCAGTGTTGTATACGTCGCTGCTGTCATGTGACGGGACCTAATTAGATATCGCATGGTGAACAGTTAGTTGTGTCATTCGCTACCGCGTTAAAATGGAACGAAATCAACCGGTCTGTTTACTTTGACGTCTTGATTTTGGAGTAGCTGTATTTTCTATATAATTACATGAACGACAGCTGTTTTTATTTT
Source organism: Escarpia spicata (assembly GCA_963995525.1). Lineage (NCBI taxonomy): Eukaryota > Metazoa > Annelida > Polychaeta > Sabellida > Siboglinidae > Escarpia > Escarpia spicata. Next base: position 6,807,262 of record OZ023213.1, read on the forward strand.
GTTACATCCAAAGGCATTAAAGCTCCTACTTTGGGAAGGATATCTCTCTTTTTGCCAATTTGTTTATACGGTGTATTATGGATACTAACAAAAAGCCCATCCCCGGACGGGATAACTTTGTAGTTCACACGACACAGTTATATGTTAGAAATATATACCAAATGTAAAGAAACACATAACATCTAAGGTTACTGAACATTTTTCAGGATAGTTCTTTTTCAGTTCAAAAACTTTCATTGTTTATATCCAAAGTGTATTTTATCTCGTAGAGGCTTTCGTGTATCGTTTCACGTTGACTTCTTCAGTAGCGATGACGCTGAATGACGTCATCGTTCACGTGAGGCATTTCGTAATTACAAACTGCCTCACGTATCACATGTCAGCGAGAAAAAATGGCAACAACAACAAAATTCAGCGCTTGGAACCGGAGAGAGACAGAACGAACGAAGATAATCTTACCGGAATCCAGCTGAAATGGTGGGTGGTAAACCTGTCTAAATACCAACTGTCCGGGGACCATATTAAGACACTAGCAAAGGGGCTAAATTACGCGGTAACTTCGTGCAGACATCGCGGGTGTTCTGAAGTCAAAAAAAGCTCCAAAACTGAATATAACCAAACAAGAAAGAACAGCTCTAAAAGAGCTATAGAAGGAGAAGTCCATCACCATACTCCCTGCGGACAAGGGAAAGGCCACAGTCGTCATGGAAACGAAATAATACAAGGAAAAAATGAAAGAAATGCTAAGTGACCAAGCGACGTTCATAGAAAGAACTCATCAGAATGGTAATTTCCCTGGAGAAGGAGGGGAAGATCACCAAAGATCAGTACTGGTACTTGTATCCAACGCTGAAAAAAGTACCAAGGATGTATGGATCACCAAAAATACACAAGGAGGGTGTACCACTCAGACCAATTGTCGACTACACACAGACAGTAGCGTACATAGTATCCAGGACTTTGGCCGGCATACTATTTGTTGGAAAAACAGAACACCACACGGAAAATTAACAAGAATTGGTGAAAGAAATAACAAAGCTGAGAGTGGAAAAAGGAATATCGTTTGTGTCATATGATGTTGCGTCGCTGTTCACGAAGCCTCCGATCAATGAAGCGTGCGAAATCATCAGAAAAAGACTAGAGAATGACAAGACACTAAAGAAGAGAACAATCCTAAACGTAGACGACATCAAGGAATTGTTGAAAGTTGTCTTGGGAACTACGTACTTAAAATTTGGAGGAGAAATTTACCAACATAAATTTGGAGTACCCATGGGCAGTTCGGTATCCCCCATTGTTGTGAACTTGTACATGGAGGATTTGGAGCAGAGACTCATAGCCACAGCACCAGACGATTGCCAACCGAGAAATTGGAAGAGATATGTGGACGATGTAATTTGCCTGGTACACACAGGAAAGGCAAAGAAATTACATCAACACATGAACACGGTAGACCCCACGTGTAGCATAGTTTTCACGAGAGAAGAAGAAGAGAAAAACAGCATGCACTTCTTGGATGCGAAGTTCACCAGAAAGGAAGATGGCAGTGTGAAGTCCGCAGTGTACAGGAAGAATACGCACACTGTCCAATACCTGAACTTTGCGTCCCACCATCCCAAACATCGGAAGTTAGGAGTTGTCAGAACCCATATGAACGGTGTGAGACGATAACTTCAGAGGAGGGGGACGAGAAGGAAAACGTGGAACACTCGAGGGGAGCTCTACGAGTATGTGGCTATTCGTCCTGGGCCTTGAAAAGGGTGACGGATAGCATAAAAAGACCAACAAAAAGACAAAGGACAGAAACTACAGGAACCAAGTGGTCATCCCGTACGTGAAGGGGATCTTAGAGGGAGTACATCGAGTACTGAAGAAGTATGGATTAGTAACAGCCATGCGTCCCCATGCCACCCTCAGGCGCCTGTTGGTACATCCGAAGGACAAAGTAGAGCTAGAAGAACAGGGCGAACTGGTGTACCAAATACCGTGCAAGAACTGTGGTGCGTAGAACATTGGGGAGAGAAGAAGACTACTTAAAACACGACTTCAATTTCAAATATGTTACACACGATCTTTGCTAACATTCATATATCATAAAGATGGCGCCCATCAAAACCAATTATCGCTATAACTAAAGACCTACATCACCTAGAACCGGAATGTTGATACCAAAAGATTTTCAGGTGCGATGATTCAAATATATTACATACGCATCGTCCCCAATCACGAGAGGGTTACAACAACCATCGCCAGCTGTACACGCGCAATAGATGGTAGGCCCTACATGACATATTATTGCCGTGGAAACTGCAACCGTCAGTGCTGCATGCCTTGCTCTCTGCTTTCCAAACACAGCTTATTACATCAGTCAGACCTGGAGGATCCGAGGGTCCAATGTCAAAGACGGGTGACGGGATACCGTCCTTCACCTCCCACACAAACTGCGTGTTGGCCAAATGAGGAGGACCTTGCTGACCAGCCGCCTTCCACAGCATCATCTGAAGATGAGTGTTGGAGAAAGAACGGGAAGCCAGTGCACATCATGGCGTTTCCTCCCACAGATTATGTGCGGAGGGCACATCATCAGATGATGCTGTGGAAGGCGGCTGATCAGCAAGGTCCTCCTCCTAAAGGAGGAGTTTTTTGGCCAACAGAGAAAACAGGCACATATTCATCAACTCACTGAGCAATGAGCTTGAGAAAGCTGGGAGCTGTTGTTTGCATGCAAAGGACGCTAAGCTAATGATCTCTGCTTTCCAATCACAGCTTATGACATTGGTGAGACCTGAAGGATCCGAGGATCCAATATCAAAGCTAGGTGACGGGATACCGTCCTTCACCCACACCAACTGCGTGATGTGTAAATGAGGAGGACCTTGCTGATCAGCCGCTTCACAGCATCATCTGAAGATGAGTGTGTGAGAAAGAACGGGAATCCAGTGCACATCATGGCGTTTCCTCCCACAGGTTATGTGCGGAGATCACATCATCAGATGATGCTGTGGGAGGTCAGCACGGTCCTCCTCATAAAGGAGGAGTTTTTGGCCAACAGAGAAAACAGGCACATATTCATCAACTTACTGAGCAATGAGCTTGAGAAAGCTGGGTGCTGTTGTTTTCATGCAAAGGACGCTAAGCTAATGATCGTTAGATAGCACTGAACTCATCAGACAAAATCGATACTATCCTGATTGGCGAAGACACCGATTTGCTAACGATGTTGTGTTACCACTTTCAACAGGAGCTTTTTGGTGTATTCTTATTGCCAGAACCTAACAAAGCTTAGCACAACAAGTAAATAACGATCATGTACATCAGAGCTCTCACAGAATATCTGGGCCCAGCTGTGGGCTAAGATGTGATACCACAGCAACAGTTGAAGAATTGGTTACTGCAGGAAACCAGACTATTCTGTGCTTCCAATGTGGGAACATTGGCAAATACCTTGATGGTTTGCTGTACAAGCACTTCGTTGAAAAAGTAGCATCAACGCAGCTTACGCTCAGGGATAAATCTACCCCGTACTCCAACTGCTGCCCACTATCACAGCCTAAGGATCAATTCTCAGAACCAACAGTGGAAAGGATCCAAGAAAACTCTAAAAGCCACGAACTAGAGCTGGATTGTCAAATACAAGTACCGTATTCCAAAGATGACTGATCTCCTAGCACCACCAGCCCGTATGCTGTCAATCATCCGTTGTGTGGGGCAGATTGTTCGCTTGTGACGATCAGTGAGAAAATTCCCGTCCCTGGAGGGGCGGCGACACGCATTCTGGTGGTTGCAGATGCCCATCCTGGATTTGCAGGCTCGGGAGCAGATTGGGCAAATGTTTACTTGGCCTGACGGTACTTGATACGCAGATTCTTTCTCCGCCTACGCTTCTCCCCGTCAGCTTCTCTTCTGGAATGCTCAAAGTCCCGAGCAGCTCTCATGGTAGTCGCTCTGTAGTTGTTTCTGTCTGCTGCTAGCTGTTCCCAACATTTGTGGTCTTGTCAGGGTGAGTTGCCGTTTCAGCTGATCCTTCTAGCGCCTGTGGCGGGCAGCCTTCTGTCTCGCTTTCCCTGACGAAGCTCATCATAAAATACAACTTATGGCATTCTGATGTCATCCATGCGCGAGACGTGGCTTGCCCAGCGGAGCTATTTTAGCATCAACATGGTTTCGATGCTCCGGAGGTTTGCCTTTTTCGGGACCTCTTTGTTGGAGACATAGTCCTGCCAATGCAGTCCAGTGATGGAGCGCCGATGTCGCTGATGGAACCGTTCAAGCAGTTGTACTTGCTTTCTGTAGAGGAACCACGCCTCTGCCCCATACAGAAGGGTAGTGACGAGTGACGACGACAGCCTTGTATACTTGTATCTTTGTTGACAAACGCAGCGAGTGATTCTGCCATACGTATACATTTCAGCAGGCGACCGAGTGAACTGTTGGCAAAGACAAACTACAATCCGTTGGGATGTAGTTTCGGAAAGAATGGATTTGAGTGTATTTCTGTGTGTGCGTAGTGTGTCAACATTCCCCTGGAAGCTCTCAACAACAGCAGATTTTAAATGTGTCATGTACCAGTAAATAACACTACATGTTAAGCAATAATAAGGATGTACGCAAACACCTCACTGCGATTTTTATAGCGTATGGTTTTGGTGAAAATAAATGATGTTGGAATAAGTACCTGAGTTAACATGTCAACCAAATACAAAGCATAGCATACTAACATATTCATGAAAACGGCGTTACTATTTAGAAACAGTAGCTAAGGATATAAACTGTGTTGAAATAAACATGTTTATTACTATATATGTAAGCAAAGCTACTCCCCATGGCGGCTAAAATTCGGGTTTCACTGTGTTTAGATAGTTATTTTCATGTTATTACTAAATGGAATTAAACTTGATGTATATCGTTGTATTAATCTATCAATACACCTTCCAATGGTGTACATAGAATGTTCAGCTTAAATAAGTTCTGTCCCTAGATTTTACTATGACAAAAGTGACCGGCAGCGACGTTCGACCACTTGTCATTATTGTCAGAAATGAAAATGTTCCACCACGTGAATTTCTGTGAACTTATTATCTAATAATACAGACATATAATGCTAACTAAAAACGCCATAATGATTGCTATTACAATTTGTTTGAGGCTAAACTGTAGATTCACTGGACTAGGCCTAAAATCGGGGTACATGTAAATTGCGATAATTTGTAAATGTGTTTAGAATTCCATTCTGACCTTAATATCCATTGCAATTACCCTTGTTAGGTACCCCATTACACAGCTTAATGTAAAGCCTTTCCAACATCATCTTTATAGTATTCTCACAGAAACTAAGTTATACAACATGAATTACGTGTACCCCCCTGAATTTCAGTGAGACCTACGACCGTTTGGCAAAACGTGAAAATGACAATGTTCCACCAAGTGGATTTGGGTGGACTTTTTTTCTGGTAACAAAAACATAAAGCAAATCTAAAAATGCCACAAAACATACTATTGCAATTTGTTTGAGGTTGAACCATAGATTGACCAGACTATAAGCAGATAGTGTGTGTTGCGTTACGTAAGCCGGTCTATACACAGTTTACCACACTGTGAGGGGTGAGTTTAGGATATTTGTTTCGCGTAGGTGAATGACATCATTAATTTGCTTCCAGGCACTTTTGTATCTAATGTGTTTCTAAGAAAAAGAACAGGTCGTCGGATGTCCGTAACACGAACCCCTTTGAATCAGACATAGCAAGCGTCGGTGCAGTGCCCGACTTGGCACGTGACAGGATGTTGACATTACACAACAGGTATATGTACCAGGCTATGTTTATTGTTGATGACTGAAGGACTGATAATGGGAGGACTGTGTAACGAGAGTATTAGAGGGATCCGAAGAGGAGTGGAGAACGGGAGCGAAAAATAGAGTGGGTGGAGACGTGTTTTTGCAGACTACAATGCAAGAACAGCGAGTAGGAGAACACATGACTCAGGACTTGTATCAAAATCAGACTTATCGCGGACATTCAGGGAAAAGAAGAGAACACCAGCCTTTTTGTTTGGTGCTAAACCATTTTTCAATGTCACCAGTGGCATTCAATATAAAATAACGTTAACATTTATTGTGTAAATTGTGGTAATTTCCATCTATGTGAACCATATTCACAGATTCGTAACTATAACAAATTATAGGCTTATACATAGATCGAAGGCCATTTTGTGGAATTTGACCGACACGACCGTGGTGTTGCGTATCATACCATCCTCGCGCGCCAGGGATCGCTGCTGCTGATTACGTCAGTGCCAGCCACCAGTACTCCCTGGCTGATCGCTTTGCGAAACTCTGAATTTAAGCTCAGCCTATAAAATCGCTCACTAGATCAGTGGTTGTCAGCAGGTCAACCAACCGTGGCTCGGGTTACATGCAATGTTTAGGAAGTAGAAGCAATTATTCGAATACACAATATCGCTCATCTGCTCGTGCTTATGGGCGAACAAGTCATTATATATTGGGATTCCCAGAAGTCGTTTATCCGTCTTCTAATTGGGGCGGATATTTGCGCTGTTCTCACAGGTGATGCAGTCGCGACTGGCGAAGTCAATTACTAGTTTGACTCAGCTAACTTCCGCACTTCGCGTAGGAGATCTGCCAGGGCTAGTTTACATGGCAAACAGCCCTGGCTTGCGAGGATGTATCATACTATAACAAATATATAACATTACTTAATGAGATTTAGCAAAGTTTAACTAAATGCAATGTTTAGGAAGTAGAAGCAATTATTCGAATACAAATACCGCTCAGCTGCTCGCGCTAATGGGCGAACGGGTCATTATGTATTGGGATTCCCAGAAGTCGTTTATCCGTCTTCTAACTGGGGCGGGAATTTGCGCTGTTCTCACGGGTGATACAGTTTGGCGAAGTCAATTACTAGTTTGACTCAGCTAACTTCCGCACTTCGCGTAGGGGATCAGCCAGGTCATGTTTTGCATGGCAAACAGCTCTCGCTTGCGAGGATGAGACCTACCCCCGGGTTACATAATTTTGGACTACCAAAATGTTATGCACTGGCGCCTGATTCGATTAAAACTGAATAGATTAAAATACGTACTGCCACTGCAAATAAAACTCGTTACTATTATCTCACATTAATTATTGTATTTTCAGGGTAACAGAATTATGAAAAAACCAAAAGAAAGCAATGCGAATATTAACACTAAGCAAATATAACTCACACACTGAACCACTTTTAAAAACTTAACCTGCTGAAAGTAAAAGACATCTTAAAGCTACAAGAATTACAATTTTACTACAGATACATTTATAAAAATCTACCGGATTATTAATTTAAATGGCAAATTGTTCCAAAAGATAACATCCGCAACTACAACACTAAAAAAACACAAAATCTATATACTTTCAGAGCTAAGCATGAGTTGGCAACGAAATGTTTAAAACACAACTTGCCACACGCTATAAATTACAACTCCGATTTAATTAAAGAAAATATATACACCCACAGTATGCGAGGTTTTTCAATATATGTGAAAGATTATTTCTTACAAAAATACGATTATATGTGCACACTATCAAACTGTTATACATGTCAGCAAAACTTTATAATAAATGAAGTAATGATAATGTGTAATTGATTACAATGACGCTAGCTTAAGAGTGTACACATGAGTACACGTACATCCAAAACAAAAAAAACAATACACTCGCATGCACGAACACACACACACACACACACACACACACACACACACACACACACACACACACACACACACACACACACACACACACACACACACACACACACACACACACACACACACACACACACACACACACACACACACACACACACACACACACACACACACACACACACAAACACGTACGCACGCACGCACGCACGCACACATATGGAATGAATTTTATTGTTGAGAAAAAGGACCTATGTTATTAACGTAAATAGAGTGGCTCCTATAATAGCGACAATTTGTATTAATAGAAGTCACCGAACCCGTCTGGTATATATTATGTTTTAAATATATTAATGATTTTTGTTCAGCAAATTACTGAATTACATTACGAATGATGTATCATGCGTATATGTATATTTGTGTTTGTATGTTTTATTGTATTTATACAATGAAGGATGTAAACAATGTACCTTTTATATACATGGGGTCAATAAACTTCTTCGTTCGTTCGTTCGTTCATTTGGTAACAAAGAGAAGTAGGTCATGTTCGCGTATGGCAGAAAGACGTACACAAGCTGACGTACTAAGCCGGCGTTTGTTGTGTTATGTAAGTTAGTTGTTAGTTTTGTATTTGCAGTTAGTTGTAGTTTATCAGTTGTTTGTGTGGAGGGGCACATGTGAATACTGGCGTAATTGGATGACTAAATAAGCCACCTTGACAGCGTGTCGTTTAATCATTATCGTCCATATCTACACAATGACACAGTGGGGACTGGATAACGAGGCAGAGGCCCTCACTGTTTATGAGACAACTGTCAGACCATACCACACTGAGGCCAGGCTGAAGAGGTCTGGTCTATTGGTGAATGAGAAATACCCCTATCTTGGTGCCTCACCAGACAGTGTGAGATCATGTGGTTGTCACAACGATATCTGGTTGAAGTAAAGTGTCCATTTTCATTTAAGGGACAGGATCCCATAACAGTGGGTGACAGTAGCTTCTGCTTTGACAGACAAGGGAATTTGAAGGAAGATCACATGTATTACTCCCTGATTCAGTTGCAGATGGAAGTCGCTGGTATGACTAAGTGTGATCTGGTCTTTTATACAGGTGTTGCCAACAAGATTTACAAAACTTCAGTAACAAAGACATGGTTAATAAATGTTTTTCTAATCATGTGAAGCCTGAGTTGCTGACTACAACAATTGAAAAAAACTTGGGCAAACCAACAGAGACCGTGGGAATTTGCTTTTGTGGAAAGCATGTTTCTTCAGTTTCTTGTATTTTCTCTTCCTCGGTTTTCTGGACCATTCTTCGTTTTTTTCTCTGGAATCTATCCTCACCCACGTGGCGCTTGCAACGAACTGCAGCTGTATTGAAGGCAAACACTGAAGAGACATCCGTTTTGCTTTTTTCACAGTCTAGTGGTATTCTATAAAATCTAACAGTACACACTTTTGATAAACGAGCGGTACACCCAACAACACAACAACTTGATGGCATTGTGATGTATATTTCATGGGAGCGCCAAAACAAAAACACGAATTTTCCGTGTTGCGTGCCTGCAGCGAGAGCGTTCTGCCCTACAAACAAACCGCCACCGCAACCCGAATAGCCGCTGATTTCAACAGAAAGTACGCCAGGTGCGCGTGCGTATTGGCAAACTTCTATTTAGCACACGTATTTCCGTTTGATGTGGACGAAGTTACAAAGCGAGGCCCTCGATATTTCTTCCGTCGAGTAAGTGGCAGTGGCAATGGCAGTGGGCGTGTCGATGGGCGTGGCAGTGGGCGTGCCGACGTCGGCGGAATAAAGTAGCAAACACTCTCAGTAGAAATGGCGATTGCTAAACGCGGTGAATGATGTTCGGACGAAATACCCCGGCAACTTTTCTCTGGACAAACATCACAGGACAAAAGATCTTTTAAGTGGAAAAATCCATAAGCATTTTTGGCTCATATTTGACAATATTTTATTTAGGTCGCATTGCACTTATTTACGAAATTAATTGGTTAAAAATTAAAACGTTTTATACCTCTACAGTGCAACGATATACACATGTCTAAACTAAATGTTGCTGTAAAATGTTACATACATTTATGAGAAAAAATACGATGACTAGTTGTGAAAGCACATACTTGTACATAAATGGCAACGGCAAAAGGCAGGCTAAAATGTAGTTTCGAGTTTCGGTTCAGTGACTGAAGCAGGCGCACATTAATTAATACGATCAGGACATTGTTATAACTTCGGTAAAGAAAGCTGTATTTGTTGTAGGAATTTATATTATGAGATTAGGGAGCTCCGGCTTATGTCAGTTATCGTGTGAAAATGACATATGGGCATTTTGTCGGCGACGACGGCGACGGCGACGCGACGACGACAATAGTCTCATGACATGCACGTGACTGTTACTTGTCGCCTCGTTTGCTTGTTCCTCTGGTCGCCTGGGGCCGAGTCGCTCTGATTTCAAACGACGCGTGCCGCAATTAAGCTCAGCCCTGCTGTTAATACGGGTAATTAATTTAACGGAATGTGACTAACAAACGGAATGCGTGTGAAACACGTGAAGCCACCGGGTTATATGATTGACGTCAATCGGACGGACCATTCTGCAAAGAAGGCAGCTGCTTGAAGGAGAAGGCTCCTTCAAGCAGTTGCCTTCCCGCTCTGTCTCTGCGTGTCCGTCCGTCCGTCCGTCCGTCCGTCCGTCCGTCCGTCCGTCAGTCAGTCAGTCAGTCAGTCAGTCAGTCAGTTAGTCAGTCTGTCTATATGTTTGTTTGTCTGTCTGTCTATACGTTTTTCGGTCGGTCGGTCGGTCGGTCGGTCGGTCGGTCGGTCGGTCGGTCGGTGTCGTCTCTTTATCAGTCTTTCTATGTGTCTCTCTGCCTCTTTCTGCCTCTTTTTGTCTCTATCTCTGTGTGTCTGTGTGCCTGTGTGTCTGTGTGTCTGTGTGTCTGTCTGTCTGTCTGTCTGTCTGTCTGTCTGTCTGTCTGTCTGTCTGTCTGTCTGTCTGTCTGTCTGTCTGTCTGTCTGTCTGTCTGTCTGTCTCACTACGTCGCACTTTGTCTCTGTTTGTCTGCCTCTCTCAGTCTGTCTGTTTATCTCTCTCTCTCTCTCTCTCTCTCTCTCTCTCTCTCTCTCTCTCTCTCTCTCTCTCTCTCTCTCTCTCTCTCTCTCTCTCTCTCTCTCTCTCTCTCTCTCTCTCTCTCTCTCTCTCTCTCTCTCTCTCTCTCTCTCTCTCTCTCTCTCTCTCTCTCTCTCTCTCTCTCTCTCTCTCTCTCTCTCTCTCTCTCTCTCTCTCTCTCTCTCGCTCACTCTCGCTCTCTCTCGCTCTCTCTCTCGCCCTCTCTCTCGCTCTCTTGCGCTCTCTCTCGCTTTCTCTCGCGCTCTCTCGCGCTCTCTCTCGCTCTCTCTCGCGCTCTCTCGCGCTCTCTCGCGCTCTCTCTCTCTCGCTCTCTCTCGTTCTCTCTCGCTCTATCTCGCTCTCTCTCGCTCTCTCTCGCTCTCTCTCTCTTCTCATATCTTCTCTTCTCTGTTTCTCTTCTCTCTTTTCCTCTTGCTGACACCTCCGTCTGTAATAATTCCGTTCCTCCTCATCTTAATTTCTCTTGTTTCGTGACTGTGCTCGTCCGCGCGCCAATACCTCCCTAACATTTATCACATATCCCCTGTGCACATTGTCTTTCCTTTCAGCTCACTCATCTTTGTATTCCATTTCCAATTCTT
>OZ023213.1:6818889-6821389 GCA_963995525.1 Escarpia spicata
CAATGGTGCCAGCGTTATTATTGCGTGTAGGGCCCTATGGTGATATATTTACGTCAACACTATTGTATTAAGTATTGAACACGACGTTTGCATTGTCCCAGATGACGTATAAAGTGTTTCCGAGCTGCATTGTTGAAAACAATAGCTGCCACATGAGAATTGGCGAATCACTGGTTTGTTCATATTGTGCTCTTTCGCTGTAAGAGTCCGGATGTCAGGAGTTTCCGCTTAAAAGGAACAACTTCAATATCACCATGTTGGCCTGCACTGTTCATGTAGGGGAATCCGGCCAAACTGAACCAGCAGGGCAAAGCAAAACATGTTTGATTAGGAATTGGAGACATCTGGTGGAGATTGATACATCCGTCCAATCAGCCGTTCTACTAATGGACTACTGTTGTGCCACTGCACGGGTAGACGTAGCCACTTCCCATTCTGAACAAAGCATGTTTTACTTCGCCCTGACGGTTCACTTCACACATACGCAAGTATATAAGGAGCATCGAATATAAGGAATTAGTTTGACAGCATTCCAAAGTGATTCTTATAACGAGAGTCCACTGTGCATAGCTGTACGTATATTTGCTGTTGCGTTCCTCCATTTGGCAGAGTTTATGAATTTGCTAGATGCGTACAAATGTTGTGGTTAACATGTAACTTATGCAATGCACTGTCCATTTCAAAATATCGTGCCACGCCTTGCTCTTTGTTGCAGAATGACGTTTTGCTAGAAGCGTTGTATTTGCAAGTCGATGTGCACACAGGGTGTGTCTGATACTACAACGTTGACAGCACATGCGCAGTGCCATATCTCGCTTACATCTCTTTGATTTCCGGCCTTGGGGGAAGGTGTGCAGGGCTGCGATCACGACAAGGTTATGGGGCTATACATAGTCTTAGAATTGTTGGATTTCTGTCAAAACACGTGTCATTCATAAAATAAATGAAATGTTTTCCCAGTAAGCGTTCGTCAAGGGTGACCAGCTCAACGACCCTCGATAATATCTGACCGCAATGACTAATATCAATAACTTGTGGTCACCATTCCTGCTTGACATGCTTATCTCGGCGCAAAACACAATGTCGCTCTCTTCTGTGTACCTGTAGTTTGGGGTAAGGCTGGCCTAGATGTTCTCGTGGTTTGGGTGTTTCCCTTTCCCATCATTGTTCCTGTACTCTCGACTCCACCAATACGTATCCACTCTCCTTATTTCTCCTTCTCCCGTCCCTTCTAATCCCGCCAAATTAACTTTAATAAAGTCCTCTCTCTCTCTCTCTCTCTCTCTCTCTCTCTCTCTCTCTCTCTCTCTCTCTCTCTCTCTCTCTCTCTCTCTCTCTCTCTCTCTCTCTCTCTCTCTCTCTCTCTCTCTCTCTCTCTCTCTCTCTCTCTCTCTCTCTCTCTCTCTCTCTCTCTCTCTCTCTCTCTCTCTCTCTCTCTCTCTCTCTCTCTCTCTCTCTCTCTCTCTCTCTCTCTCTCTCTCTCTCTCTCTCTCTCTCTCTCTCTCTCTCTCTCTCTCTCTTCTCTCTCTCTCTCTCTCTCTCTCTCTCTCTCTCTCTCTCTCTCTCTCTCTCTCTCTCTCTCTCTCTCTCTTCTCTCTCTCTCTCTCTCTCTCTCTCTCTCTCTCTCTCTCTCTCTTAAATTAACAACCTGTTGGCTTGCTTTACTGTTCCATCACGAAATACAGACATGTTTATGTTCACATTTGTTATGATATCATACATACAAAGGTAATAGTTCATTCGTGTTTATACAAAATACGTACTGATTGAATCACTAACATATAAAAACGTCACTTAATATAAATTGTGATGCATGTATTTGGACCTCGTGCACATCGGTACGAAAGACTTGCTACGTACATGGCATGCACTGTTCACTGTCGTATCAAGGGTTGTCTATCAGCACACACAGCACATTGCTGTCCTGCTATATCGTGACATCAACAGATTATATAAATCAATATGGTACTTCATATATAATCTTTACACGATATTTGACCACTAAATATGTTACGACATTGCACTTTATTAACCCCGGCACTTCGTCGATCAGACAGGCAATGTCCACGGGCTGAAGCCACCTTTCTCACTCGAGGCATTGTGGTCAAAATTCACTATACGTCGGTGAACTGCCGAGGTTAAGCGCGTGCACTGGCGTAACATATCTAATGGTCAAATATCGTGTAGAGATTATATCAAGTCTGGTGATGATTTATATCATATCTCTGTGTTACGACATCACCGTGCTTGGTACAGTTGATTTCAGTACGTTCTGCACGAATAAACATTAATAAAGTCTCGTTCCAAGTTCACAATCTTCGTCGCTAACTTACTACAAAAACACTTTATAAAATGGAGCGATTATTGTTAAATCTATTTTGCAAAGTGGTAGTATGGTATAAAACTGACTATGGGTCATGTTCCCCCCAAAGCGACTATTGGCTACAGACAGGACTCTGAACACCTGCAAGTTTGGAAAAATAATGGAACGTGGACAGTA
>OZ023213.1:6826389-6846492 GCA_963995525.1 Escarpia spicata
GGCTGTCACATCTGCACGATTCCTATCAGATAATGACACTCCAGGACACGCGCTAAGGGCAAATCAACACCATGGGCAGGTGCCAAAAACAACTCATCGGCTACTTTTCGGCGATCGTGCAAATGGGTCAAACTTTTTGTTACCGTGTGGTTAAAAGTTTTTATATATAAGAGAAACAGCGCATTGTAGGCTGGATAAAACTATTTAACCGTAATTGTCTCTTCACTGCAGTTCCTGCAGACGGAAGTGTGTTTCTATAGCTCGGATCCATCGAAAGGAATTCCAGAACCGGAGAAAAGAGTAGCGACCGTTGAAATGTAGCTTTTCTGTCAAGACCAAACATTTGACGTGAGAACCTGTCATTATTTCCAAGGCGGCGAGTCTATAACTTCCAAAGGAGAATAAAGAATCTCGGCAATATTCGGATGTTTTCAACTGGTTTTAGCCAAAAGCCATATTTTTGTTGGCCGAGCATCCATGGTATGTCGTCGTCGTCGTCGTCGTCGTCGCTATCATCGTGATCTCTTGTCTTCGTCATTGTCGTCGCCATCCTAGTCATCGCCTTCATCGTCGTCGCCGTCATCGTCGTCGCCGTCGCCGCCGTCGTCATCGTCGTCGCCGTCACCGCTGTCGTCACCGTCGTCATCGTCGTTGCCGTCTTCGTCGTCACCGTCGTCACCGTCGTTGACGTCGTCGTCGTCAATTTCGGTTGGTGCTAGTAATTATTGCATACAAAAAGTTTGGGATAAAGAAATCCGAATCATATGATAGCATATTTTTTTCTAAATGTTCTCGTTTGTGTTAGCAGGAATGCATACAACTGAAGCTGTCGCGCTTCAGTTCATATGATCCGAATTGAGAAAAAAATAATAGACCATTGTACATTTGTTCCTTCCTGTTATTCCGGTCGAATGGGATTGTGTTTTGTTGAGTATTAGATGTCAAGTAACTTTATTTTCCCATTTCCATTAAACAGCGCAAACTTCGGGAGAAACTCCCGCCGAGTTCCACAAATAGTTTGCACTCGTCATTCAAGTTGTTATTTATTCTTTTGAACGATTTCCGAATATAGTTCTGCCCGGGATGGTCGAGAAAGAATCCGTATAAAATACGTCACGCTCGTGGTGTAGCTGTCTGTGAAAGCGTTAAGGGGTGTTCCACTGGGGTCGTATTTTCATACTCGTTACGTACGTTACATAACGATTAAAACAACAAAAACGTCTAGACCTTATCGCTCATTACAGACGTCCAACGAAGATAAAACTACGAATTTGTAAGCGGGCAAGGTGGGAACGTGAGAACTTTTTTCTTCAAAACAAGCGTTGTAAAGTGTCAAGAGGAGTTAATGATCTCAAAACGTCCAGAAATAACGTGATGTACTCTGTGGATGACCGCTTAACCCTGGACTATTTAGGCCACGAATAGTTGACCACTGGGTCTATATGTCTAAGACTTTGATCTTGAGTACGGCACTGGTCTAATATTTGACCACTGGTCTTAGTCAGAAGAGGCCGGCTACATGAACAAGGGGCGGATTTGTAAACTGATAAATGACCGATATCAAATCGTAGCACATTAACACATGTCGATATAGGTCAATATATCTGTAATTCTTCTAAACCGTTCACAATGCCGTTCGGGGTAAAGTACTTCAGACACACCTAAATAAGAGCTATCTTTCAGCGTGTCACAACGTTCATTCTGACGCTGTCTATTTTGTGGAGCGCGGTGAAGTAGTGTTAAAGCGTCTAACTCTCAATCGATAAATTCCGGGTTCGAATCCTCATGCTCCCCTTCTTAACTTTGGTCAAGTATGTTCACTTCACGTTGATCCAGTTCACTCAGCCGTACGACTGGGAACTGATAATAAACAGTGGTTAATATTTGGATACGAATAATCTCCGCGCAGTTCTTGCAGCGTGGCTGAATGCTTCCCAGAAAAGTCAAGATGGTGTTCGATTAAATATGCATAACTAAACAGTCCAATTTTGAAAATGTCTTGCATTGATGCCTGGCAGGAATTAAATAACACAACAGTTTGTCTGATTATTTTACCAAAAGTACATACAAAATTGCACAATCGAACTAGCTTGTCGTAGTGGATATTATATGTGTTTCGTTGTTCGCAAAATTTATTTGAAATGAGACGAGCGAAAATTCGAATCTAGGAGTCACCTTTAACCGTTGGCGAACAAAGGACACAACATTGCAAACAATGGACAATGGGGGTGTTTAACTGCGTTCGCGGTAGGAAGTGGATATACCTATGGCTGAACTCCGACATACTTCTCGTGTCTTAGTGCGGTTTCACCGGAGACCACTGTTTGCACTCACGATAAGAGTCCAAGTAGTGGTCGTTTGCACCACGGAGACAAACAAAAGTGCATTTCGATCAGTACACCGGATGTAAGCATTCCGTGTGTTTGGATTCTGGCAACATCGACCAGTGATTGATAAACCACAACATATTTGAAATGTTATATAACTAACAAACGCAGCCCTTACGTCATCGAAACAATGCAGCCGGATTGTAGGTTTTCTTCAAGCAAATCCGCGTTATGCGCAAATAATAATACTTTGCCATTTCGTGTACTAATATTATAATTGATTGATGTTTTAATAATGAACGACAAAGTTGGAAAACGAAAAATATACGATTCGACAATTTGCTTTCCTGTAACTAACAAAAAGAAGCCGCTTACGTCACCGAAAGCAGAGCAGCAGGATGTTACTCTTTCTTCAAGTAAATTATGTGGGTTAATGATATATGTATTGTTAACGTCAATAATACTAAGTTTTTTTATAATAACAACGAACAAGTTCGTAAAATCAACATTCTTTAAAAAATATCACCATATCAACTCCAAACAACGTTGACGTTGTTTGTTAACATCGTAAATAAATATATTTTAAATAAGTTAAATCTAAGTGTTAAATAAATGGCAAAAAGTTAGGCTACGTTGTATGAACAGAATATATTGATCTGCGCAGAAGTGGGTGAAGTTGCTAAACAAGTTGCTAAACCGCTAGAAATCCTATTAAGGCATTGCGATGTTTATTACAGGAACTGGGGCAAAGTGCAGATTACGTATGTTTGTCGAGGCTTACCAAGAGCGACAGTAAGCAGATGTGTGCGCTGTACGACAAGACCACAAAAAACGGGAGGACAGACAAAATCCAAAACGTAGATCAAAAAGACAGCACACACACCCTTAAAAAAAGACAGCACATACACCCTTCAAAAAAGACTACCGGAATTAAATGAATGGAAACCTCAAAGGAAAGGAAGACATGAAAACAAAAAACAGTTGTTGGATGTCAGTCGTTGAAACATGAAAAGCCAGCCACACACAGAGGGTGCTGGAAAAGTGTTGTTTCTGGCCATGTGTGTGGTTCGAAACAAAAACGATAAAGCAAGTAACTAACTCTGTGAAATTACTTTAATGATAACGCAGGAAATTAAAAAAACATTGTTTTTTATGAAGAATTGTAAGATTTTAAAAGTACATGGTTATATGTAAGCCTGCGTGTGCATGTATATATATATATATATATATATATATATATTCCATTGAAATAGTCTTTACTTCTCCGTACATGTTTACGTTTAGTGTGAATTATATGCACTATGAATTATCCCTGCCTGTTGCGCAGACAACATTGGTTTAATCTCGGTGAACATTATGTTTTCACTTCACCCACCACGTGGACGCCAAAACCCACGTACGACAAAACGATTTGCGAAATGAAGCTAAGATACTTTGCTGGTGGTGCACCTCATCCTCGCAAGCCAGGGCTGTTTGCCATGCAAAACTGGCCCTGGCAGATCTCCTACGCGA
Organism: Escarpia spicata; assembly: GCA_963995525.1. Lineage (NCBI taxonomy): Eukaryota > Metazoa > Annelida > Polychaeta > Sabellida > Siboglinidae > Escarpia > Escarpia spicata. The sequence goes on from OZ023213.1 coordinate 6,830,229, forward strand.
AGTGCGGAAGTTAGCTGAGTCAAACTAGTAATTTACTTCACCAGTCGCGACTGCGTCACCTGTGAGAACAGCGCAAATACCCGCCCCAACTTGAAGACGGATAAACGACTTCTGGGAATCCCAATATATAATGACCTGTTCGCCCATTAGCACGAGCAGCTTAACGGTATTGTGTATTCGAATAATTGCTTCTATTTCCTAAACATTGCATGTAACACGAGCCACGGTTGGTTGAAATTAGTTTTGTTATGACCTCCTGACCTGCCGCCAACCACTGATATGGTGTGCGATTTCATAGGCCGAGCTTAAATTCAGAGTTTCGCAAAACAATCAGCCAGGGGGTACTGCTGGCTGGCACTGACGTAATCAGCAGCAGCGACCCCTGGCGTGCGAGGATGGTGCGCTTCAGCGGAAACCATTACTGAAAATATCGACTCGGCTCGAGTCCGACTGTACACATCTATAGCCACAGGCATGTCCACGATTTGAAACCACGACTTGAAAAGGTATGATAGGTCATGCTTATTGTAGATGCCATTTATGTGCACTTCCGATATTAAACATTTAGTCATTCAGTTTGGCTATGTCGAGCAGTAGCTATTGGCTGTCATATACACCATTTCGATATCGTTACGCAAATGTTTCTTTTACCCTTGCACAAGTCGATTTTACAAATATGTAACTTGTGTAAAGATAAAAGAAACATTTGCGTAACGATATCGTAATGGTGATATGACAGCCAATAGCTACTGCTCGACATAGCCAAAATGAATGACAAGTCGATTTTACGAAATATGTAACTTGTCCATCCGTTCAAAAAAATTATGTTTTGTTCCCGAAGACCCAGCATATTCGGGACGGTTAACTTATATAGATAGTTGATAAGTAACGTTAAACAGTTCTTTTGGCGATTACCTTATCTACGGTTGCGCTTATCGTCCGATTTAATCCTTTCGATTTCGTCCACTTATGTTGCACTAGATAAAGCAGACGGATAAAAAACTGTGACGATTGCGCAGCGCAAAGTGCACAAAAACGTACTTCGCAACAACAACAACAAACTTTATAGATGTTGCCGAGGACAAAGAAGCTAAGTGAAGCACACAGACACAGCGTGTGCCTTTTTTAGTCGCCCTGAATGAGCATTAATAATAGCACACTCGACTGAGTGTGCCTGCAATATATTACGACCACATTATACAGTTGCATCCGTTTTCACATGACATGGTGACCCGTGCCGTGCCGACTTGAGGCAAGGTGACTATCAAGGCGCAATATGCGCTGTTGCCGGTTTATATAATGCCCATAACAATGTATGATATACGAGGGGGCACACATGCAATACCGAAACACACAATGTTTTCGTCGTCGTTGTCGTCGTCGTCATTGTCATCGATGTCGTCGTCGTCGTCGTCGTCGCCGTCGTCGTCGACGTTATCGTCAACAACAACAACGAGATAATGTCGTTGACAAAGCAAACATAATGTTTGTATGAACGAACGACACACTTGCGACGATGGTGACATCTGTACAACTTGTTAACGTGTCTTTGATACTGTCGGTGGAATGCATCGAAACACAGCGAATACAAAAAGAGGGGAGTTGTCTGAACACAAGTAACAACTCACGCGCGGCCACACACACACCTCACACACACGTGCACGTACACACACACACTCACCCACACTCACACACACTCACACAAACTCACACACACTCACACACACACACACACACACACACACACACACACACACACACACACACACACACACACACACACACACACACACACACACACACACACACACACACACACACACACACACACACACACACACACACACACACACACACACACACACACACACACACACACACACACACACACACACACACACACACACACACACACACACACACACACACACTCACACACACACTCACACAAACTCACACAAACTCACACACACTCTCACACACACTCTCTCTCTCTCACACACACACACACATACTCGCACACTATCACACACACACACACACACACACACACACACACACACACACACACACACACACACACACACACACACACACACACACACACACACACACACACACACACACACACACACACACACACACACACACACACACACACACACACACACACTCACACACACTCACGCACACTCACACATACACTCACGCACACTCACACACACTCACACACACTCACACACACTCACACACACTCACACACACTCACAAACACACACACACACACACACACACACACACACACACACACACGCACACGCACACGCACACGCACACGCACACGCACACGCACACGCACACGCACACGCACACGCACACGCACACGCACACAAACACCCACGTACTCGTGTTGGCGTCGCGACATCATGATGGGTGAATTGCCAGTTTTAACAATGCAAGTATGGTCTGGAGATTGTAGCGCAGAATAATAACAACATAAGCTGCAAGAAAGACAAACTGGGTTCGAAAAATCACACGAACAATGACTGTGGAGAGAAGAATGATAAATGACCTAAAGAAAGCTGCTGGAATGCATTGCAGCCCAACGAGAAGATTGATGAGAAGCCTGGGGAGATGGGCGGGCCACTTGGTACGAACTGGTGCAGGCAAAGTAGCGAAGCGAGCAGAAGAAGATCGCAGGAATATGAGAACGGCACAGTTGAAGTTGAAAGGCTGACTGAAAAGGGATTTATAAGATCAAAGGAGAATGCAAAATGAAGAGAGGAGTGTGTTGAAATAAATCAATGGGGAGAAAGAACGATACAACAATAGTGTACCAGACACACACCCCGGGTCAAACAAGGATACAGAGGAAGAACAAGTACTATTATAAAACTGTTATGATCAGTTATCAGTCCCAAGCCAACGAAGCAATGTAATAAAAATGTAATCAACGATATGACATTTGTGGATACATGATGTTCCACTATGATGTAATTCAACGATTGTTGTGCCTAATGATCGTAGCGATAGGTGGCATTGTGTCCAAGACCTTGCTATAATGCGTCACGTTATATACATTACAAAACACAACCCATTTGTGTGACTTTATGTCACTTGTTAAGATCACAAATGAAATCATAAGGGAATCAGCGAACTATGCATCAGAGAACGATGTGTAGCTGTGTACTTCCTTACTAAATACTTGCTTCACTAAGATTGTTATATTTTGTTTAAATAAATACCAAAGTTTCAGAGCGAGTTAATCATGACGAATTGAATTCACGACTATGAACACGAATATTATGTGAGTATAATTGTATAATTAATATCACGAGAAACGTGGTTTCATGAAATGGTTTACATAACATATTAGTTTCCAACCGTGGACCTTCTTTGACCGGTTAAGATTACCAGCATGTCAAGGTGACAAGACGGCAATCGTTACGCGCGCATCATATTATGCCATGCGTCTTTTATTTAGGTTGATCTGTACTGAGCATTGCTACCATGATACCTATCTCGTTGTGTGTGAATTTTGATGGTATTTTTCATCGTAACGTCCTCGTATAAGTTATGCATGCGTTAATAGATCGTCCTTCACAGTTTGCCACAAAATATGGGGAAATACGCGGCATTCTGTGGTTACGGTTAACGTATGTTTAATATGACATCGGATACAAACATAACAAATCCGTGACGAATTACTTTTCATATTTGAAAAGTTTCTACCATTTTTAATATACTGTAATACACGTTAATGTGAATTCAATCCTACATACAAGGCGATATTATTTTTATTCATACATCCAAGATTACAAATCCTTTCAAACCTTGGCGTCGCTCCAAATGCAATAATATATCGTGCTGCCCGTAGCACAAACGACGGTCAACGTTAATTCCAATAAATCCGCTGCCACGCTGAGGTCAATACTGACAACGTAATAGTTTACCCGAGAGCTTGTTGTACGGTTGGTTGGCTCGCAGCGGAGAGTTCTTTCGCTGGATCAGCGAGCGAACGACTGGTCACGCGTGGGTGATTTCACTAGAAGCGATTGTGAACGCGCTCGACAGAATACGCGTGCCAGCTGAAGGAACACCGGACATCTACCGCAGTGCAAGCTATACCGTGTACTGTGCTGTTATCGCTCTTGCTGCGTTACACGTACCTGTTATTGCTCCTACGACGTCGTCGCTCTAGCTCAAGCAACCAACTGCGAACAGTGGCATATTCGGCGGTATTGGGCGCTGAACGAAGCATACAACAACCCAGGAGAAAACCGGACAATTCCGGACTTCATAACTGGACACAACAGTGAATCAGCAATTAGCGGCATCAACAAAACCGCGTGTGAATACGTTGTAACATTTACATGCACGACCGTCGCATGGTAGGTATGTTGATGCCGTGTTGATATCTGTGTGTATTGTAGGAGGATCAGTTGACGTATTCGCCGCTTGTTTACGCTTGTTTACGTCCGCTCGGCCATAAACCGGCGTGTCCATACCGGTAGGTGTAGGATTTAAAGCCATCGGGTTTGCTGTTGGAGATCGCCTGCGGGCGTGTAGTGCGGTGCTCAAGGGAATGCTCCCGGGAATCGACGTACTGTACATGAAAGGCCTGCGGTAAACGAGAGCGGCGCGTTGATTGGGAGAGAGAGGCGAGTGGGGGAGTGAATGACAGCGTTCGGTGGTTGTATACCACGGCAACGACGACGTGACGACGGCAGTTGGCGTCGGGCGGCAGAGCGGGTACACATCACTTGTGCGGTGGCATACGTCGGTGACAGAACGACGAACACTGCGTCTTGACTCACGAGTGACCGCGGCCAGCGGATACGGACGGGCGAAGTCGCATAAACAACATTATGTTCACCGTATCTGTTCACACCCTGTCTCCATCGGCTGCGTCAGCGATTTGTTCAAGGAATCTTCTCATCAGCTACTCGCTGACATCGGAACGTCGGACATCGTACGTGACGGTCATCCAACGGGGATTCTGACACACGAACGCTCGCCAGTACGTTAGTTAATACTAGTTATTGTTATTATCGTATCACCCTGTTATATTTTATAACATAGCGTCGTTTTGGACAAGCAAAAATCCATTGGAATCGCTTCAACTTGGTTGATAATTACCACTGGTTCATCGCAAGCTAACGTACATCGGGGTAGCGATACACAAACGTTGTTACCACGCTTTCGACTGGACCACCCCGCGCGTGTTCATCGGAGCGTGAACGCAGAACGTTTCTCTTGCGCAATGACTGAGCAGCTAACTCTGCGTGACACATTCACGGAAGTTGGCGCTTGACAGATCGTTGAACGCATTCGTGCGTCGCGCCTACCTGAAGCATTCTTTTGCATAGACGTTTATGCGGTTCATTTCTATTGGTGCACCCTATATATAGAAATATATATTTGGAGACCACCTCCGACGCAGCAGAAGTCCAAGAGACAGGGCAAAGACTCACGGATCTCACTCGGATCAGGACACTGGGTCTCCGCCGTAAGAATCTCATCAACAAGGTCTCGTCTTCTCAGTCATCATGCATCTAGACGAGGCGCTACAGATGCTGGGGGCGTATGGCCGCTACCAGGTCCTCATGTTTATGGCCATCTCACTATTCGACAATCTGCCGTCGATATGGCACATGAACGTCGGCATGTTTCTCAACTTCGAGCCGAACCATCATTGCAAGGTATGTCATTGAATTCGCTCTTAAATCCAGAGAACCAACATTGGTTGTTTGGTACTGCCGTGACCATTAGTATTTGTTGTGCGTTGATTAACTACAGGTCAATGGTATACAACCTGAAGAAAATTATAAAGATATCAGTTTCCGTTGCTATTTTGTTACCATTAACAACGGCGATGGTTCAACGCTACTAGTGATGCTTTCGGTATAGAGCGATAGCGGTAGCCACTTGCCAACTGTGTCGCGAAAAAGACGTTGTCACTGTAAAAACAGCGCGAACAACGTCTGTGTACAAACCACCATGTATTAGCCGGTATTCGGTACACAAGTTTAGCCATTTCAGTTTCCACACCCTGTGTTTTCCCAGTTTCAATTACGAAGTGTCAAGACAAAAGTGCAGATAACGATAAGCCGATTCTCGGCCGTTAGTCCAACGAGGTCAACGTTGGAGACGGCCAAGAGACTGAGGGTGTCATGTTTCGTTGCTGTTAGGGACGCCATGAGTACGGGGTCAGCATAAGGGTGTGACTGGGATGGAACATAAAGTGTCCTGTGGGCGATAATAAACCGTAGCTAGATAAAGGAGTGAGTCTGTGATATGTCTTGTTTATTTGCGGTGACACTCATGTCGTCCTCCGGTAATATGAAGCCATGTGTCCAAAGTGGACAGGGCATCGTGTTGTCCCACGGGTCACACATGCACGCAATGACATGGTCTAACACGTGAGGGGTGTTTATTGACTACAATGCATCTGCAGGAAAGATAACAGCTCTAACTATAGCTGCGTACACGTTGACGTCACAAATACACCCCCCGTACACTATACGTAGTATTGTTGTTTCCACACTCGTTCTCCTTGTAATTCGGGGTGAGGTTGGGCTCAATGCTGGTCCTCAATTCCCCTTGTTTCCCCGTCGCTGCTCCTACATTGCTGTCAACACCCATATCCACCTACCATTCGCCCTCATTCTACATTCCTCCATATCTTCACTTATATAATCCTCTCCTCTCGTCTATCGTGTATCAAATCTGGCAACAGGTGGAATTTAATGAGCGAAGAACTTTTACGTATTGACTGCGTCGTCGTTGAATACTCTCCATAAAAATGTTACTGAACAATTCTGCCGGGGTGTAATGTTTGTCCTTTGTATCTATTCTAAGGCCGGATGCTACTCCGTGTACAAAGAGCTAAGCTCCGATCGCTAAGCACGTTGCGGCATTATTTAATAGTTTGAAAATGATAACCAATAAATTATGTATTAACTCTGACTTTAAAAAACTACACCAGAAGACAATCGATGCAATGTTTACACGGGACCGACGAAATAATCGGTCTTCATCAGGGGTTGTATAATTGGCATCTATTCACTCACGTATAGCGCGTTCACACTCGCAATGTTTATAGCATTTGTCACGCCGTGCCCGGTGGAATGTAATGGCAGAGTCAATGGCTGGTTTATTGCCGCAGATAAGGGCCTAGTGCAGTTCCGTCTCCGCTGCCAAAGGGAATCTGCGTAAAACACAGCCCCATGTCCAATATTTAAACCTTGTACGGAAATCTCCCGACATGGCGACACGTTATACCCGTTTCTTCACACAAATACGAACGAGTTGCGGAAACGGACGCCATTTCTTAATTTTAAATCAATGACCACTGGGTTTTATTGACATCATAACACTGATGTTTGTTTATAGTGGGTCTAAATATTACCACAATTGTGTGAGTCAGCACAGGTTATGTAAGTTTTTACATTCGACTCGACCAATCGCCAACAGAAAGGACAAGATGGATACAACACAAGCTGATAGCACATTCTTCACTCTGACACCTCGTCGCTTCAAGTCCAGCATTAACAAAGCACAGACCAGGGCATTCCCAGGAGCTGACATAAGCAGCGATCACGACTTGTCGTGCTTACAATGGTGCTCAAGTTGAAAAAGAAATATCACGCAGCACACACAAGTGTCAGGTTTGGTGTCGACAAGCTGAAAGATCCCGAAGTGGCTGCAGTATTTCAAGCTCAGATAGGGGGGGGTGGAGTTTACGGCACTCAACCTCCTGGACAATGACACCAATGTCCTCACTAACATCTTCAATGAAGCAGTCCGCAAAACAGCTGAGGAGCTACTAGGTCGACAGAGGAGAAGGAAACAGCCCTGGGTCACAAACAACATCCTTGACCTCTGTGACGAAAGGCGAGAATTTAAAAAGACCAGACAGTACAGCCCAGAGTAACAGGAGCAGTATTGCCAGGTAAACAAGACAGTAAGGAAAGTAAGGCAGCCAAACAACAGTGGATTGAGGAGCAGTGTGCCAGTATTGAGAAAGGAATCGCTCAGAATACCAGCAAGGAAGCCTTCAACACACTAAAGAACTTGACCAAGCCGCAGCAAAACAGAACATCAGTCATTGAAGATAGCACGGAAGCATTCCTGACAGAGACGGGCGAAGTCTTAAAGAGGTTGACGGAGTATTATCAGGAGCTCTACAATTACCCCCTGCAGCCTGATCCCGTGCTGCAGACAGAACTGGTCCCAGAGAGAGAATCAGAAACACTGTCTATTTTAATGGAAGAGATGGAAGAAGCCATTCGCAGAATACCAGCAGGGAAGTCACCAGGAGCAGACAACATTCTGCTGCTCAAACATGGTGGCGAAGGAATGGATACTGCACTGACAGCCATTTGACAGAAGATCTGGGACTTCAAACAGTGGCCAAAGGAATGGACACAGTCACTCATCATCCCATTACCTAAGAAATGAAATCTCCGGAACTGCCAAAACCAACGAACCATTAGCCTCATTAGCTCCCAAGGAAGATCCTGCTACGCATCATTTTGAACCGGTTAAAAAAACAATCAGAAGAACTACTAGCAGAATAGCAGGTCGGATTCAGACATGGAAGAATTACCACAGAACAAATCTCCAACCTCAAAATTCTGATCGAAAAGCACCTGCAATACCAGAAGAGCCTGCTCCACAACTTTATAGACTTCAAGAAGACTTTCGACAGGGTGTGGCACGAAGATCTAAGGTGCTAAGGCGCTTCAACATTGGAGAAGGCATCAATCAAGTCATCAGCGCACTGTATAACAACAGCGCGGTTCCTCTCAACAGCCAAATAAGGGAGTACTTCAGGACCACAGTCGGAGTCCGTCAAGGTTGCTTGCTGTCGCCGGTTCTCTTCAACATCTACCTCGAGAACATCATGAGAGAAGTCCTCCACAACTTCAATACCACCATCTCTGTGCGAGGCAGACCTGTCAGCAACCTGCGATTTGCAGACGATATAGATCTTCTTGGAGGAATCAACAACGAGCTCCAAGATCTCACCAATAGACTAGTGGATAGAGCAGGCGCTTACGGCATGGAAGTAAGACACGAAAAGACCAAGGTGATGATCAGCAGCCCTGAAAAAATCACTGTTGACATCACGATGAACGGCCAGAAGCTGGAGGAAGTGGATACGTTCAAACAGAGAAGCATTAACGTCAGCTTCCCAACTAAGATCAAACTGTACAGAGCCGTTGTTGTCTCCATCCTGCTTTACGGCTGCGAAAGTTGGACACTGACGGCTGCAATGACGAAGAAGATACATATGTTTGAGACCAAGTGTTTCAGTCGCTGCTGCACATATCTTGGGCCGAGCACAAGACCAATGACTTTGTCCGAAGATCACTACACTGGTAGGCCCACAGGAGATACTCCTCGCAACTGTGAAGAAAGCTGGCATGGTACGGCCATGTCAAACGCCACGACTCCTTTGCCAAGACAAGCATGCAGGGCACTCTGGAAGGCAGCAGATAGAGAGGCAGGCAAATGAAGTCTTGGATGGATAACATACAGTAGTGGACCGACCTTGACGTCCAAACGCTACTGAGACTTGCGTTCGACCGCCCCGGCTGGAAAGCATTCGCTGCGATTGCGTTCCTCAAGTCTCCCCTTCGACCTGACATGTCTCGGGATAAACTGAACTGAACTGAACATTCGACTATCAACAACAGGTTACATGTTTACCTGGCGTATCGGAAAACACATGAGCGATTACACATCGCGCTGACCGAATCAGTTTACAATGCGACTTAACAACGACAACGAAAGAATGGCGCTGTTGTTGTGGACATGTAAACGGTATCTGGGTAACCTCCGCGAGAACGGTCACGGTGTTCTGTCGTAGTTACTTGGCCGCGCATTGTACGCTGTCAATCACAGACCGTGTTGACAAGTTCACATGTTGCCGAGAGCGGTGTAGCACACAGCGGGGAGTGGGGGTTACAGACAGGCGATCGCGTGTGTCACACACACTCTCAGGCATGTGAACCAATTACGACGCTCACACATATGCTGAGTGTGTATTCAAATGTCGCTAAAAGTGGTTGGAGAAGAATAGGTTTGAATTGTTTTGGATTACTTTCAGGTGGTTTATTTCCTGTGTTGTCTCCCTTGTGAATCGGTGATTGGGACCGGTGATTGGGACCTGTAATTGTGACCTGAGGTTTGGACCTGGGATTGTAACCTGTGATTGTGTCTTATGCATGTGACGTGACATGAAAAGTGTGTTTGCGAACCATCAAGTTTGGTCAACTTGGAGTAATCATCCGTACTGGGTATATGTTACTTCTGGTGCCATCACATTCTCCATTCTAGTATGTGTACGGCCGGCGGATACAACGTTCCAATCACTCCATATCTCTAAGTACTACTTTCTGCCCAGTATGACTAGTTACTGTATTGAAAGTACTTCCTATAGTTATGACCAGGCAAGTCGTGTTTTTGTAATAACAATTCTGCTCGCTTTCGTGGACCATGTATGTCCTGTGCTCTAACGAAGCACAGCAATGGTTGTTGCTTCACGGGTATAAGTATGTATGCCCACCCAATCTAAACTGTTCTTACAGTAAAGCTACTTCATCAACTATAGCTCTATTCAGGCGGTCTTTGAAGTAACAACTACGTTCGCTACCATGAACCATATCCCGCGCTCTAATGAACCACAATAACGACCGACTTGCCCAGGGTAGTCACTAAGCATCGACGAGTTCGCGAACAATCCCGACGCGGTTAACAACGGGTAGAAGCAGAATATAAAATGAACCGAGACCACTCTCTATCCGCACAGACAGTCTCTGCACAGGAACTGGCTTAATGAGCGCGTGTCGATGGTCGCAGCTCCGGCGAAATTGGGTTCGTTAGGACGCTACGTGTGGCTGGTGAAAACGGTGTGATGCGACACCGTAGCGTACAATACGTAACGGCGTTACATTTCGCGCAACTGCGTAACTGCGTCATCAACAACTCTTCCTGGAGCATCTGGTACGCTAGGCAGAGAGAAACGGACGATATGTATGTCTGTGTACATTTATTCTGTAGGTTGTGCGTCTTCATTTCCTTGTGTTGTCCTGTTTCGCGATGCTAATACATCTTTTGGGCGTCGTCGTTTCTCATGTATTTCAGTGACATCCCTGCTTTGGCATTCTATATGGCAGCATTCCTGTAGGACATGGCCCATATATATACATTTTCTTTTCAGTATTGTTGCGCTGATTCACTTTGCAATAGCTCTCTTTGGGACTACTTTGTAGTGGTAAAATGTTTCCATTTGCTGTATCCAATCAATATGAATTCGTTGCTTATTAAAACATGAATTGATAATTAATCAGTAAATCACGTACGTGTATACATACATTCTATATCCAAAGGCATTAATTGACAAGTTTCTGTAAAATACCTCCGTTCATAGGTTACATTTGGGGTTGAGGTTGGAAAAACTGTACCGTTTAAGTGACAAGTTCAGCTTAGGGTCATAAGGTCAAAAAGCTAACATTCCATGGTTGGCGTTTGATTAGCGTGAGTTACATACCGAAACGAAGCACGACTTACAAATGAAACAATGTGTCTTTCCATATGCGTTATACAGTGGAATTTATATAACTGCTATCTTTGTCGGATCAACGTTCCCGTGTTTATATAACAGGACCTCTAGCACAGAATGTTCTGCGATTTCCATCATTGTGTGTATACAGTTGAAGGACTTGAACAGAAAACACAAGAGGACAACAACATTATGAACTTGTGAACTAGTTTTGACAAACGTGATAATTATAAAGATAGTGGTAAACAGGAACGGCGCTGTCGTGGACGTTGATTACAGGTAGAGAATGTTGTGCTAGACGTACTAATCGTTTAATGTTGTCTTTCAAAATAGGCCGTTTGCTTGAAAGAGTTTGTGCACTTCCTGTACATGTTCGTCTGTGTCAATTATATTGTTATGTACTGACTAAATTAGGATGTACGTATTAAACATATAATCATGCGCCATCCCTATTGTAATTTATACACTTTTTATACTAAAGCTATATAATTCGCATCCTGGTCTCTATTCGAACCCGCGGACTCTATGGGTCGTTGATCCACATAAAACGAACGGCGATACCCTTAGCGACAGATCGTGGTCGCAGGAGACGTCTTACGTGTCATTAATTGATGTTCTTATTGTAGTGCAAAACAGCTGACGCATACAACTGTCTCTGTGATGACGCTAGAAAGTGTCCAGTAAACAGAACGTAAAACAGTGGGTGGGACCTGGACTAAGGGGTCATTTGGGTGTACATACTTGACCGCCCAGCATTGTTCTCGTCATGCATTGTGACGCATGCATGGTCAAGCTGTCCAACTATGAAGGACATTCGTCACCGGATGTATGGTTAAACCGTGATGAGTGTGTGTGTGTGTGTGTGTGTGTGTGTGTGTGTGTGTGTGTGTGTGTGTGTGTGTGTGTGTGTGTGTGTGAGTGTGTGTGTGTGTGTGCGTGCGTGTGTGTGTGCGCGTGAGTGAGTGTGTGTGTGTGTGAGTGTGTGTGTGTGTGTGTGTGTGTGTGCGTGCGCGTGAGTGCGTGTGTGCGTGCGTGTGTGCGTGCGTGTGTGCGTGTGTGCGTGTGTGCGTGTGTGCGTGTGTGCGTGTGTGCGTGTGTGCGTGTGTGTGTGTGTGCGCGTGAGTGCATGTGTGCGTGCGTGTGTGCGTGTGTGCGTGTGTGCATGTGTGTGTAAGTGCAAATAAGACAGAGGAGAAGAAGTGGAAATTGTGGGATAAAACAAGAAAACATACAGATACAGATACTTTATTGTCATTATTGACATAAAATACATGTTAATTAGGAATGTGACTTGGTGTTAAAACATGCAGTCACATCAAACATACCACGAACATACAATAAAAGATAAATAAATATAAAAAATATAAAAAGAATACATTAAAATTGATAGATTAAGCTAAAACACGTAAAAAACGTATAAAATACATCTGGCAAAATTAGCATTCCATTGTCTCTATCTATCACTAAAGTATATATTTAATACCAGATAAGGCAGCCACGGCATGGGGAAAGAATCTGTCTCGGAAACGATTTGTCTTCGCACAGATATTTCAGTATCGCCTGCCTGAAGGGACTTTTTTAATAGATGGCGGGCGGGGTGTGTTGGGTTCGTGATAATTTGTGTTAGCTCTCTTCCTGGTTCTTTCACAGTATGTAGCTGACACAGGGGTAAGTTCGCTGCCAACGATCTTCGATGCTGTTTTTACCACTCTGTCTAACCTGATCTGTTGTCGCTGGTTGATATTTCCGAACCTCACACGTATGGGGAATGTAAGTATACTCTAAATAACCGAGCGATAGAATTGAAGAAGAATTTCTCTCCGCAACCCGAACTTCTTCAGCAGGTGCAGGAAGTAGAGTCTTTGCAGGGCCTTCTTTACGACTACATCCGCGTTTTTTCCCATCCTAGGTCAGTAGAGGTGATGGTACGCAGACATTTGAAACAGTCCACTCTTTCGATGGCCTCGTCATTCGTGAAGAGCGAGTAGAGGAGCGGGGAGGGGACACAATTCTAGGGAGTTCCGGTGTTCAAGATGATAGTGTTGGAAAACATGTCATTCATTTGGACGACTTGAGCACGTAGCAGAAGAAAGTCAAGGATCCAGTGACACATGGAGACGTTTACCGACAGCAGTCGAAGCCTGTCGAAGAGTTTCTGCGGGACGATCGTATTGAACGCGGAACTGTAATATACGAGCAGGAAGCGTATATACATGTTCGGAGACTCCAGGAGCTGCAACAGCGTCATCAGTGGATCAGTTTTCCTTGCACGCGAACTGGAGTGGATCCACGATGAAGGTTGTGACCGACTTTAAGTAGTTGAGAATCAAGCGCTCCAGCGCCTTCATCACCACTGACGTTAGGGCCACGGGGCGGTAGTCGTTCAGAGCTGTCACATTGGATTTCTTCGGAACAGGGATGATAGTTGCTGCCTTGAGACATACAGGAACAGTGTGCTGATGGAGTGAGGAGTTAAACAGTTCCGTGAGTACAGGAGCCAGTTCATAAGCGCAGTGTTTCAATGTAGAGGTGGAAACATTGTCAGGACCAGCTGTCTTCCTGCTGCTTGAAGCGCTTACGCGTCTCGTGCTCCTGCACGGTAGAGGGACGAGGGAGTATCATAGTATGGTCGGGCGGGCTGATCGAAACAGGCGTCAACTTCTGACGGTCGAAGTGAGCATAAAAGTTGTTGAGGTTGTCCGGTAATGCAGAATCACAGCCAGGAGTGGATGGCTTCTGTTTGATTCAGGGTCCCAGCGCTTGACATTGCAAACACAGGGTTTCGCCATTCTAAGCTTCTGGCGGTTGGGTTGGGAGGTAGAAGGTCGATCGTGAAGTGGTCGGAGAAACCAAGGGGCGCACGTAGGACCGCATAATAGGCATCCCTGATTGTCCTATACCAATGATCCAAGGTTTCCCCCTCTCTAGTGACACACTTGACATGCTACTTATACTTTGGCTGGTCTATAGACAGCGTAGTGTGGTTGAGGTCACCGAGTGGTAGCTCAAGTTATTCAGGGTTAGAATTTTCCACTGTGGTGATCTGATCGGCGAGAGCGCCGATCGCAGCAGTAGCGTTGACCTGTGGTGGGACGTACACACCCACCATGACAAGGGAGGTAACCTCTCGCGGCAGGTAAAATTGTTTACACTCGGTGTTAAGAGTCTCAAGTTCAGGGGAGCACGTAATAGAAAAAAAACTGAAGGGTCACTACACCATGAAACACCCCCCACCGCCTTTACAGTTGCCTGAAAGACAGACGTAATTGAAATTGTTCCGAAAATCAGACTGTAAGCGATGATAGTTGATACCAAAATGTATGTTCGCGGCATGACGTATGACATATGGTCACTGCATATTGCTCCCAATTTCTTACTCAATGTTGACGCATAGTATTGTTGACTCCAGTGATATAGTTCATACAATATTAATACATGACATTTTATATTCATTGCATTGTCAGCTACAGCCAGTGGTAGGCCCATTCTTTGATTAAAACAGCCGTCTGTGTGCGAACAATCGTGTCCACGACCCGACGCAACAGCATTGATTATCACCATTGTGACACAGGTTTGCGTGGATTGTACATGTACGAAATTAATGAATATATATATGCATGCCTACACACAGGAAGTGATGCGTGTTTGCAGAACAGATGATCAAACCAAAAACTGAATTAATAATCGATCGAACGAAAGAACAAATAATACACGCGCACGCCCACACGCACGCACGCACGCAAGCACACAAACACGAACGCACGCACGCTCTCTCTCTCTCTCTCTCTCTCTCTCTCTCTCTCTCTCTCTCTCTCTCTCTCTCTCTCTCTCTCTCTCTCTCTCTCTCTCTCTCTCTCTCTCTCTCTCTCTCTCTCTCTCTCTCTCTCTCTCTCTCTCTCTCTCTCTCTCTCTTCTCTCTCTCTCTCTCTCTCTCTCTCTCTCTCTCCTCTCTCTCTCTCTCTCTCTCTCTCTCTCTCTCTCTCTCTCTCTCTCTCTCTCTCTCTCTCTCTCTCTCTCTCTCTCCTCTCTCTCTTCTCTCTCTCTCTTCTCTCTCTCTCTCTCTCTCTCTCTCTCTCTCTCTCTCTCTCTCTCTCTCTCTCTCTCTCTCTCTCTCTCTCTCTCTTCTCTCTCTCTCTCTCTCTCTCTCTCTCTCTCTCTCTCTCTCTCTCTCTCTCTCTCTCTCTCTCTCTCTCTCTCTCTCTCTCTCTCTCTCTCTCTCTCTCTCTCTCTCTCTCTCTCTCTCTCTCTCTCTCTCTCTCTCTCTCTCTCTCTCTCTCTCTCTCTCTCTCTGTATATATATATATATATATGTGATATATATATATACATATCATACACGCACACGCACACGCACACGCACACGCACACGCACACGCACACCCACACCCACACACACACCCACACACACAAACACATACGACTGAATAATGTCGGCATAATTAAATTATTACGCTGGCCCGTTCCAATCGTCCAGAAAACCGGCAAAACTTAGACCCGACAGCGAACATGTGCGTTCGCTTTCTATCACGGCGACCTGGAAAACACCGCGTTCTCACTCGTATAGTGGGCGTAATTCCCATTCACACACTCGGAGAACGTACGGTTTTCTCTGCCATTGATAAAACGCCAACTATTTGCTTATCGACTACACCATTTTAAACAGCGCCTACGGGCAGATGGTAACGACAACAC
>OZ023213.1:6846692-6942867 GCA_963995525.1 Escarpia spicata
ACAGCGAACCTGTGCTGACAGATATAGCGACGATACGGGCGCTTTGATGCGAGGATTGACGACATTTGAAACGTTTAGCTTATCTACAAATATTGTTTTTTTACGCTCGGGTGACAGCGCCGATGAAACCAAAGTTAACACAAAACAATAAATTTGTGTTATGCAGCAGATTATGTGTAGACTGTGGCACACGATAGGAACCCCCGAAGATTGTTGTTTGAAGCACTGATACTTCAATGTGCCTTCTGTATATTAGCCTAAGGTTGTGGGAAAGGGTAATCATATTACTAATGGAAACCGCTTGTCTACGAAGCGCTGTTGTCCATACCACAGACCCATGTTCAAACATTCAATCGTGTCCCACAGGTTTAAGCCGCGCAGTAGAACTTTGTAACTCATTACTCCTCGCCGTTGAGTTGGATTGAACTGAGCAGTGTGCGTGTGTGCGTGTGTGCGTGTGTGCGTGTGTGCGTGTGTGCGTGTGTGCGTGTGTGCGTGTGTGCGTGTGTGCGTGTGTGCGTGTGTGCGTGTGTGCGTGTGTGCGTGTGTGCGTGTGTGCGTGTGTGCGCGTGTGCGCGTGTGCGTGTGCGTGCGTGCGTGCGTGCGTATGTGTGCGTGTTTTTGTGTGTGTGTTTGTGTGTGTGTGTGTGCGTGCGTGTCTGTGTTTGTGTGTGCGCGTCTGTGTGTGTGCGTGTAAGTGTTTGTGTGTTTGTGTGTGCGTGTGTGAGTGGGCGTGTGTGTGTGTGTGTGTGTGTGTGTGTGTGTGTGTGTGTGTGTGTGTGTGTGTGTGTGTGTGTGTGTGTGTGTGTGTGTGTGTGTGTGTGTGTGTGTGTGTGTGTGTGTGTGTTTGTGTGTGTTTGTGTGTTTGTGTGTGTGTGTGTGTGTGTGTGTGTGTGTGTGCGTGCGTGCGTGTGTGTGAGTGTGTGCGTGTGTTGTTACTGCTGCAGCAGCAGTAAGTATGATACATCTATTTTGTTACTAACATCATATATCGATCAACCACTCAACCGCCCGGGAAAGCGTATACAATCTAACTTCCTATTCGATTGTACATACCTACTTATCCTCTTGCACTCGTACCACATTTGGTGCATGTGACCAATTAATCATGTTCTCCATTTGGTGTGACCTCTAGCTGAGTTCTCTTCTGTTCTGCAAGAACACTATCCGAGTTGGTTTCTCCCAGCTTCAGCTGTTCTTCTTGTAAAATTATATCTCCTTGTTTGTTCTTTTCGCTTCAGGGAGCCACCCTGCTAATACTAAATTAAAAGAAAACGTATCTGCAGTCAACATTTTATAGTAAGATAGATCAAATCATAGTTCCTGTCGCATCATATTTTGGAAATAGAAAGTTGAACTTAGTGAAACCCATCTGAGTAACAATTGTCAACACGAAAAAATACCCAAATTGTCACTTACATTGTTACGTTGAAAGAAGAATATTAAGATTATCAATAAGATTATGGTTGTTCCGAACTATACATGTGTAGACATTGTGACGAAATACCTATGGTTTATGCACCTGGCTAAGCATACGCGTACAAAATGAGAGAATGCAACGTGAGTGTGCACCTTCCGATGAACAAAGGTCCCGTTAACGCCCGATCGTTCGATGAGAGAGGTTTTATTGCATAATATAAACAGTACAAGTTATAGCAAGGACGCACACGGACCCTGATAAAAAGAGATCGCGCCAGATATAGCAGTTATCACCGCCGAATGGCTCTTGCTGTGCCGCCGTGGCACTGGCCACACCTTCCCCGACCGAGCCGGGTTTGAGTTGGGGGCCGCAAGGTTTCCCCAGAGACGATGTACGCGGTACCCTATTCGTTTCTTAGAATGACAACAATATCAACTGTCACGACAGTCGGCCTTCTGCACAGTACAAAGGGCGCAGTAATTTTGTCGCGTCTTTCCGTTACAAGACGCCGGCGGGGGGCCGTCACTCTCTTGACGTCATATTGCA
Source organism: Escarpia spicata (assembly GCA_963995525.1). Lineage (NCBI taxonomy): Eukaryota > Metazoa > Annelida > Polychaeta > Sabellida > Siboglinidae > Escarpia > Escarpia spicata. The sequence goes on from OZ023213.1 coordinate 6,848,659, forward strand.
TGACGTCACTATCGCTGACTGTGACCAAATAAGGACGAGAGTTTCTGACGATGGGTACTGTCCGACTGTAAGTTTCGCCTAGAAAGTCGAAGTTCTTGTATGAGAATATTACAGGGACTAATTTGTTGAACTAAAAATAACACGAAGGAGCAAATGAATGAAAGGAAGCAAGAACATGTATACATATGCTCACATGCATACATTCTCAAGTACATGTACACTTGTACGTACTATCACACGTACATATATACACACGTATGCACATACACATACTTATACATACACAAAGACAAACACACACCACACACACCACATACACACACACACACACACTCACTTACTCACTCACAAAACACACACACACACACACACACACACACACACACACACACACACACACACACACACACACACACACACACACACACACACACACACACACCACACCACACCACACCACACCACACCACACCACACCACACACACCACACACACCACACACACCACACACACCACACACACACACACACCACACCACACACACCACACACACCACACACACACCACACACATATCACACACACACCACACACACACACCACACACACCACACACACCACACACACACACCACACACACCACACACACCACACCACACCACCCACACCACACACACCACACACACCACCCACACCACACACACCACCCACACCACCCACACCACCCACACCACCCACACCACCCACACCACCCACACCACACACTCACTCACTCACTCACTCACTCACTCACTCACTCACTCACTCACTCACTCACTCACTCACTCACTCACTCACTCACTCACTCACTCACTCACTCACTCACTCACTCACTCACTCACTCACTCAATCAATCAATCACTCACTCACTCACTCACTCACTCACTCACTCACTCACTCACTCACTCACAAGCACGCACGCACGCACGCACGCACGCACGCACGCACGCACGCACGCACACACACACACAAACGCACAAACGCACGCACGCACACACACACACACACACACACACACACACACACACACACATCACATATAAGTAAGTATACGTCAACGTAAAAAGACGGACGCACCCAGCGCTACTTCGCTCGCGCCACCCGTAATCGCGGTGTTGTATTTCCGCGGCCGCGAGCGCGTACTTTGTAGATACCGCCACTCAGTAAATTTGTCACGCCCCGCTGAGCATCAGCTATAGCGCGCGGCTGAACGACTGAAAGACCTTTGCCACGCGAAGGCCTCCTGCAGAATAATACACCTGTTGTAAGCTTTCGGAAACATGGCGCGCATGTGGTTGTAACAGACCACGATACACGAGTGTGCAGGTTTAGTGCTACTCTATAGAAAGAAAATACATAATGTATAAACTGACGGACATATTAGTCGTTGCACACACTGACATTTTATAGGCAAATTACACGGGATAAAATCAACTGTTTAATGTTTACGGTGAATCATTATTCCAAATGCGCCATGAAATATTGTGGTAAAAGTATAATTTACGGTTGAATTGTGAGGGAAGGGAAACGAGAAGACGTCATACAGAAGTAGGGAGGGAAAAGGCATAAAGAGTGAAAATAGAAAAGTATAAGTAGCAGAGAAATATAAAAGAAGCAGAAGTAGATGATGATGGTGATGATGGTGATGATGACGATGAAGAAGAAGATGATTATGATGACGATGAAGACGATGAAACAGAACAAGAAGAATACGCACAGGAAGCACACGAAGAAGCAGCGAACACATCAGAATAAGAACAACAAGATCAACAAGAACAACAAGAAGAACAACAAGAATAGTCAGAAGAAAAAGAGGAAGAAGAAGAGGACGAAGAAAACCTGTAGGAAGAATAAGGAGACGAAGAGGCGCTAGAATAGTGGATGGAAAATGTTAACGACGACGTGAAGAAAAATGACAAAAGAAGAAATGACGATGACAAATAAGCATCTATGTGTGCGAATAGTAAAACAACGACGTCGTTCGAGCAAGAGGGAGATCACAAAGGCGCATACGGCTTACGATACGTCGACAGCCACCAGGTAGCTTCCAGGACGATTCCCTTTGAATGATTTACCGCATAGCTAGCTTCTGAATGCTAAATTAAACTCGAATTAAGACCTCCGATTACACTTTCCGAATAAGAAATGAATGCGTCTGATTTACTCGGCAGCTGGTGAGATTCTCTTGTTTCGCTGTGTCTTGCATTTTATACGTTTTACTGCGTAGATATGGTGGCGACATATGTGTTTCCTTCTGAGAAAAGAAGTGAAGTACCCTGGAGGGACATAATAATGCCTTGTCAGAGTAATGTGTCTCAATAACGCTTTTATCTATTGAGATAACAAACGGATACTCCGCCTTCCACGAATCCCATGGCTGTTAAAGGTGCCTCGTTATTTCGCTTTTTTCACTCATCTAATTTCTAGTTAATTTTGTGAAGAAAAAAAACAGACCCACCCCATAGCCTCTACGACACGCTATAGCACCAGCGCCGGATTGGGACTGTACGGGCCCCTGGACTGAGATTGGTCGGGTATCGGGTTCCTAATGTCTACCGTAGGGACTTCACGACAAACATATGACCTTGTCCCATTTAAAACATCAATATTCATCACGTTGAAATACCAAAGTTGCGTCTAGTGTTGTTTCGACCTAAAATAAATTACCCTAAAACGATCTGTGGAGGCCCCCATAAAATTATATTTTGAGGGCCCTTGGGCAACTGTCCGGTCTACCCTGCCCTAAATCCACTGGTTAACACGTTTGTGCCATTTTCCGTGTAGCCTTCGCGAAATAGTCAAACAAACTATAAACTTATTTAATTTAACTTTCCTAGCCAAAACTCGAAAACACGTTTTGTGGGCTTACGACTAAATGTCGGTCCGGCAATTGGCTTTGCAAAGTTTCCATAATTATGTAATAACCGAAGTGGTGTGTTTTGACAATTTACCCAAATTATGCACTATGCACCTTTAAATTAAACCGACTGCGGGTATTGTTTAAACTATTTGCCCCAAATACAAATATTGATACATTTGTAATCTGCAAAACCAGTCCAGGAAGCCGTTTTAAAACATCTGGTGTCATGCGGTGCATGGTAATTTTCCGGGGTATCCGATTACCTGGTTTCTTAAGATTATGTCATACGACCTACCTACGCACATAGTTAGCCTTCTACTTTCTCACACGATAAGGAGTTTGCACGCACAGCATTTGTGATAGTTTATCACGTAGAGAAGACCACGACACACGCACCTATTGAAAAAAAACATATTTGTTATGTACGATTTACAACGGCGATATTGTTGTGGTCATTACGCCACCATATCGTATTTCTGAAGACAGGAAACGGATGTTAACTTTTGCGAGTATCTTTGATAAAAATAGGCACTCACGGATACAAACCGACACGCCCACAGACACTCATGTTCCTACCTATTGATACATAGGCGAGATTAAGGAGAACAATAACGTATCTATATCATTGTTATTAGACTAAACCATACAAGCGTTAGTGCCGTGTCGATTCGTGCCGATAGGATTATCTTTACCGTTACGTTAAACATATTTGTCCGACCAACGAAATCCCTGCACGTAGACGGACGGCCTGTCCTACATAACCCGAAACTTACGCCGTGTTATTTTATTACACAGCCCGATCCGATTTAACACGTCATAAATCTGGTTTTAACATACATTTATGACCCTATAACGTTGACCCATTGAAGTAGTTATAATCACGTTTTGACGACTTGCTCAATTACCGTTGCGTAACCGCAATATCAGATATTTGCCTTGTAACGGTAATGAGTTCCAAGACTAGGATCGCGTCCTTGGTCCCCTCGTGACAAGTTGACTGGATCCAGGCTGGGATTGGTACTAATGGGTTCGGATATACTTAGAAAGATAAGTGAGGTCAATGGACGTATAAATGGACATGTTGACTTTATACCCTAAAATAGCGTCTGAGAAACTAAGTTAGTGATGTTAAACGGTTATCCGTGAACTAAATCAAACTGTTAATGATACAGAAGTACTCAAAAGATTGTACATTTAGATGAGAAGAAAAATAAACAACCCTAGAGTGTAATAATTGTGCACGTGAATTATGGAACTTTCAAAGCTACCATAACATGTCTGGTTAATGTATATACCTATTTTAGCGAAACAGTGGGCCAGGCTGGGTGCGGTTGTATTTACGGAAACACAGAAAGTATTGTATTGTGAATAACGTACGTTGAATTTTGCTAGCTCGGGGGCGTGTTCTATCGTCAAAGTGTGATCGCATTAGTGGTTACTCGAAACTGTTATTCTATCACAAATTGAGTCCATCATCTTAGTTGTAGGAAAGACGTGCAACGGTTGCTTTCAATACAGGGTGTGGCGTTGGTACACCTTGTTTTGACAGCGAGATTGGTGGTTGCGATCTACACCGGGTGACAACTTGAAAAGGAATCACGTTAATACGAGAATTTGCGAGTTTGCGAGAAATTGTGACGTGATGTTGTATCAGCCAATGTAATCTCTGGTATATTTCTTTCCGGGCCGGTTCTTCTGTTTATGTAGAGACGAAACTGATGCTAAAATTGCTGTTAATTTGTTCATAATTAAAGCGGCTAGTTTATGAAATGTTGTCATATTTTGTGAATCGGTTGTTCTACCTCTCGTCCGATATTTAATGAGATGTAACGAAATTACCACAAGTTAGCACAATTTAACCAGATTTGGCCAGACTTACAAACACGTTTAACACTATTTAATAACAGTTAGCGCAACGTAATCTGATTTAACACAAATAAAAGTTCAAAAATAGCAATTCAAGGCAACCTCCTCTAACAATGCAAATGGACAGTTAATCCACTGGCTTAACGATAACCCAATACAGTGACCTCTCGCTGCAACGACCACGTTCCGTTTTTGTCAAATCGGTCCGTATATCCAGTTTTCCTTGTATCGACAAGTACATGACACAGTGCAGGCTAGAACGATGTCCACTGTCAGCTTGCGCCAGCCTGGTTTGTTTCGTTAGATGCACTGCAATGTAGGTAGGGGTAGACCATTCTATGAAGCTATACAGCCAGTTTTTCTTCGGGTGTCCCGCCGTCTCTTGCCCTCACAGCGCATTGCATGATCGTCTCTCTGCTGTTGTTATGACATATGACGCAGTCAAACCAGAAAAGTTTACGTTGTTTTACTGTTGACAATAACGGTCGTGTTTTTCTAACACGGGTGTCAACCTATATATGACACACGGTCGTTCGTTTTGTAGGATACAGGCTTCAATGTAAAGGGGGCCGATTGCGCAATGAAGCCGCGATGGTTCTGTTTTCTTATATGAGACACGAAGTTATACATGGCGTATTTGTGTCCCGTCGTTTGATGGAAGCTGCTATTGAAACATCGCAGCGGTGTGTCTTAAGGAGAGAGACAGGCTTCAGTGCGGTGACCCGTCGGTCCTGGCACCACCTAGATAACCGCTAACTATTGTCCTGTTCAAATTGTGCCACGGCCGAACCAAATCGCAAGTAGAGTGTCGCTCACTCACTCACTCACTCACTCACTCACTCACTCACTCACTCACTCACTCACTCACTCACTCACTCACTCACTCACTCACTCACTCACTCACTCACTCACTCACTCACTCACTCACTCACTCACTCACTCACTCACTCACTCACTCACTCACTCACTCACTCACTCACTCACTCACTCACTCACTCACTCACTCACTCACTCACTCACTCACTCACTCACTCACTCACTCACTCACTCACTCACTCACTCACTCACTCACTCACTCACTCACTCACTCACTCACTCACTCACTCACTCACTCACTCACTCACTCACTCACGCACTCACGCACGCACTCACTCACTCACTCACTCACTCACTCACGCACTCACGCACGCACTCACTCACTCACTCACTCACTCACCCACTCACCCACTCACCCACTCACGCACTCACGCACTCACGCACTCACGCACTCACGCACTCACGCACTCACGCACTCACGCACTCACGCACTCACGCACTCACGCACTCACGCACTCACGCACTCACGCACTCACTCACTCACTCATTCCTTGACCAGGCGATTGCAGTAATGCTCACTTGAAGACTCCCGTAGAGATCGGTCTCCTCCGTACGGAACAGTGAGCTACGGCACGCACCACTGCATAGCTCCCGTGACTCTAGACCCATCCATTATCGTGAGTTACCCGTCCACATCTTCTGTGGTCTGCCTCTTTTTTCGCCTTTTCAATTTCTTTACGACGCGTGTCGTGCCTCGATGTATGGCCGAGCCACTGTGGTTTGTTTTATTGTACTTTGGTCCTGAGTGTTCGGCGACGGTGCGTTAAGTATGTATTCGTGTTTGATATTTCTGTATTGAAGTTGTTTAATATGTTCGTCTTACATGGTTACATTACCCAACATTATCTATAGTGAAGAGAGCCTTTACTTATTACATTCATCACACGTTATATCCAATGAAGTAAGGCATTACACATTATATTCGTTATACTTTACCCAATGAAGTAAGTAATTACACATTACATTCGTCGTAAGATGCGCAAGGCATTATACATTACATTCGTCAAACGTCATGCCTACATTATTGTTATACGTTATCTAATGAGTAAGTAGACATTACATGTATCATACGCTACCTAATGAAGTAAGTACACATTAATATGTATCATACGCTACCTAATGAAGTAAGTACACATTACATGTATCATACGCTACCTAATGAAGTAAGTACACATTAATATGTATCATACGCTACCTGATGAAGTAAGTACACATTACATGTATCATACGCTACCTAATGAAGTAAGCACACATTACATGTATCATGCGCTACCTAATGAAGTAAGCACACATTACATGTATCATACGCTACCTAATGAAGTAAGCACACATTACATGTATCATACGCTACCTAATGAAGTAAATACACATTGATATGTATCATACGCTACCCAATGAAGTAAGTACACATTACATGTACCATACGCTACCTAAAGAAGTAAGTACACATTAATATGTATCATACGCTACCTGATGAAGTAAGCACACATTACATGTATCATACGCTACCTAATGAAGTAAGTACACATTAATATGTATCATACGCTACCCAATGAAGTAAGTACACATTACATGTATCATACGCTACCTAAAGAAGTAAGTACACATTAATATGTATCATACGCTACCTGATGAAGTAAGCACACATTACATGTATCATACGCTACCTAATGAAGTAAGTACACATTACATGTATCATACGCTACCTAATGAAGTAAGCACACATAACATGTATCATGCGCTACCTAATGAAGTAAGCACACATTACATGTATCATACGCTACCTAATGAAGTAAGCACACATTACATGTATCATACGCTACCTAATGAAGTAAGCACACATTACACATACGCTACCTAATGAAGTAAGTACATATTATATGTACCATACGCTACCTAATGAAGTAAGCACACATTACATGTATCATACGCTACCTATTGAACTAAGTACACATTACATGTATCTTACGCTACCTAATTAGTAAGTACTTACACATTATATACGTCGTGAGATACGTAAGGCATTACACAGTGCACAAGTCATACGTTATACCTAATGAAATGATGCATTAAACGACACATTACTCATTAGTCATTCGTCACCTAATGACGAGGGACATTTCATATAATAAACGTTAGTAGTCAGTAAACATACGTTTCATAATTAAATATCATATCACATGTTACGTTAGTCATATGATGCCTAACGAAGTGTTGCATTACTCTTCACATTACTCATCACTTTACTCTTCACATTACTCATCACATTACTCTTTATATTGCTCATCACATTATTCATCACATTACTCTTCACATTACTCATCACATTACTAATCACATCACTCATCACATTACTCTTCACATTACTCATCACAATACTCTTCACATTACTCTTCACATTACTCTTCACATTACTCATCACATAATTCATCACATTACTCAACACATTACTCATCACATTATTCATCACAATACTCATCACATTACTCTTCACATTACTCTTCACATTACTCTTCACATTACTCATCACATTATTCATCACATTACTCAACATATTACTCATCACATTATTCATCACATTACTCATCACATTACTCTTCACATTACTTACCACATTACTCTTCACATTACTCATCACATTACTCTTCATATTACTCTTCACATTACTCCTCACATTACTCTTTACATTGCTCATCACATTACTCATCACATTATTCGTCACATTACTCATCACATTACTCTTCACATTCATCACATTACTCTTCACATTACTCTTCACATTACTCTTTACATTACTCATCACATTATTCATCACACTACTCAACACATTACTCATCACATTATTCATCACATTACTCTTCACATTACTCTTCACATTACTCATCACATTATTCATCACATTACTCATGACATTACTCATCACATTACTCATCACATTACTCATCACATTATTCATGACATTACTCATCATATTACTCATCACATTACTTCTCACATTATTCATCACATTACTCAACACATTACTCAGCACATTACTCAGCACATCACTCACACGTTACATGTTTTATCTTGGAGTCAATACTAATATGGGACTACGGCATTTTCTGTTGCTAAACCTTAGTGTTAGATCAGTTGAAAATATTATACAATTTCGCTGTCATTTAAAAACCTACCTTTATAACCTTGCGTATCCACCTTAGCTCCCTGGCGTATCGATCCATCTGTTGACGACTTTAATATGGCATGTCGATTCTGATATTCACTAACCCTTTTGTATTGATGCGCCTCTCAGGTTGGTTTCCAAAGATTTAGGCATAAAATAAGTTACATTATTATTATTATGTAATGCAGTAAACGCTACATTTGTGGTACGTTGTACAAATAAAGTGACGCTGATAACTATTTGGCAATCCCCTATACTTGTGGCCCAACAAATATGAACAACAATCCCCTATAACTGGGGCAGGCCCAACAAATATGAACAGCATGTCGTTGCTGTCTCCTTTTGGTGACAATTCCAGCAAGTTCGTTATTCACAAACTAATGCGGTCCTGGTTGGTTTGGCGCGAAGAATTGTTTCGCAATCCGTAAACGTCCCGAATTGACCTGAAATGCGAGCAGCACTCCTAACTGTCGCGACTGCACAGTTTCGCTGACAATGTGTTTGTGATGTGCGAACGGACCGCCGCTCGATGTATCGTGTTTCACGGCGAATCCTTTCTCCAAGTGTGAAGTTCATGTCAACATCTGAATCATTTCACGGAAGCGGGCAAGATTTAAAGAAGTTCAGTTACTTACGCATTGAAATGTTTATGAAGACGAGACGGCGTTTTGAAGGCCCGTTGGGTACAGTAAACAAACAGTCCAATGTGCTTACAATTAAACGTCTGACATTTGAGATAAAAGTGGGCAATACAATATATCTTCATTAACTGAAAGTCGGAGGAACCGAAACCATATTTCTTGTTAGCCTCGTGTTTAAGTTGAATCACGTGTTTACGTAAGACGTATTATCCTGCATGGACCTCCTTCCGAGTTTTGATTGGTTGATTGGTATTACAGTTATCGCAGTTCCAGTTAGTAAAGTAGTACTGTGGTTTTTTTCTCGGACGGGACACAGTGACACAAACGTGTATTTGGCGTCAAGGCTAAGGGAAGTAAACTGTCTTGATGGCGGCCTCAATCCTATTATACTCAAGAGGGAGGGAGGGAGGGAGGGAGGGAGGGAGGGAGGGAGGGAGGGAGGGAGGGAAGGAGGGAGGGAGGGAGGGAGGGAGGGAGGGAGGGAGGGAGGGAGGGAGGGAGGGACTTTATTAAGGTTAATTTGGCGGGATTAGAAGGGACGAGAGAAGGAGAGATAGGGAGAATGGATACGTATGGTGGAGTCGAGAGTACAGGAACAATTATGGGAAAGGGAAACACCCAAACCACGAGACTCATAGTCAGTTTTAGACCTTACTACCACTTTGCAAATTAGATTTAACAATAATCGCTCCATTTTATAAAGTGTTTTTGCAGTAAGTTAGCGACAAAGATTGTGAACTTGGAACGAGACTTTATTAATGTTTATTCGTGCAGAACGTACTGAAATCAACTGTACCAAGCACGGTGATGTCGTAACACAGATATATGATATAAATCAACACCAGACTTGATATAATCTCTACACGATATTTGACCATTAGATATGTTACGCCAGTGCACGCGCTTAACCTCGGCAGTTCACCGACGTATAGTGAATTTTGACCACAATGCCTCGAGTGAGAGAGGTGGCTTCAGTCCGTGGACATTGCCTGTCTGATCGACGAAGTGCCGGGGTTAATAAAGTGCAATGTCGTAACATATTTAATGGTCAAATATCGTGTAAAGATTATATATGAAGTACCATATTGATTCATATAATCTGTCGATGTCACGATATACCAGGACAGCAGTGTGCTGTGTGTACTGATAGACAACCCTTGATACGACAGTGAACAGTGTATGCCGTGTACGTAGCAACAGTCTTTCGTACCGATGTGCACGAGGTCCACATACATGCATCACAATTTATATTAAATGACGTTTTTATATGTTAGTGATTCAATCAATACATATTTTGTATAAACACGAATGAACTATTACCTTTGTATGTATGATATCATAACAAATGTGAACATAAACATGTCTGTATTTCGTGATGGAACAGTAAAGCAAGCCAACAGGTTGTTAATTTAAGAGAGAGAGAGAGAGAGAGAGAGAGAGAGAGAGAGAGAGAGAGAGAGAGAGAGAGAGAGAGAGAGAGAGAGAGAGAGAGAGAGAGAGAGAGAGAGAGAGAGAGAGAGAGAGAGAGAGAGAGAGAGAGAGAGAGAGAGAGAGAGAGAGAGAGAGAGAGAGAGAGAGAGAGAGAGAGAGAGAGAGAGAGAGAGAGAGAGAGGAGAGAGAGAGAGAGAGAGAGAGAGAGAGAGAGAGAGAGAGAGAGAGAGAGAGAGAGAGAGAGAGAGAGAGAGAGAGAGAGAGAGAGAGAGAGAGTGTTCATTTACAAATGTATGTGTTTCATTCGAATGAATAATTGCCCATCGACCTTATCTACCCGACTAAAGGTGGCCGGCTGGACGTAATTTTCGCTAGTTATGAATGTTAGTTTTCGTCGTAAAAGCTGTTTTTTACGTTTTTTGTCAAAGACATACACCCACCCGCACGCAAGCATACCCACCTCGTAAATATTTTAGAGTATGCACCTGGTGTCTATCATTAAAACATTGTAATGCAGCATTCTATAGACTTTAAATAACTGTCGTACATCAAGTGTGTTTGACAGAACCTAGGCTCCGACTCCGCATGGCGTATTCGCATTGTCAGAGTACTATAGAGATCAATCGACTTCAAAGAGATTCCCACCCACTTATATTATAGTGGAGTCTGCCGTTTCGAAACTGGCCTGTGTTTTTGGAAGAGACATTATAAATGCCATTGGTGGCGTGTTCCTAGAGGCTATGACAGCGGACATAAATGAGAACACAAACGGGTCACGCAGGTACCCTCTATCGCGTTGTTCTTCTTACATTCAGCTTATAATTCTTGTGTCAGCCGCATGAAGACCCTATCACACACGTTTGGCTGATACAGAGTTCTGAGCTGAACACGAGAAGACGAACAAAAACAAGAAGAAGAAAGAGACAAGAAGATGAAGAACAACAATTTATGCTTAACCTGCCGTGGAATCACATAATGGTGATTTATATAATAATCCACTATAATTCGTGCTAGCCGTGGCCGGGGCTGCGTCCCGATCGGGCGTGTGAAAGGCGCAGACCACGCAGTGTGATTGAGAACAATGTTGTCGCTGACTCCGTATAATTTAGTCTAAGCGGAATGTGTTTGGATGGATCGTGCCCCAATTTACTCCGATCGGTATTTTACTGGTTGAACTCGTGACCGTCATTAGTTACATAACGATGCCAAACCGTTTCAGTGTCCAAACGATGTCTTATCGCGATATGTGTTCTTATCGTCAACCACTCGACAGGTCTACACGAACGTTAATGCCTTTCAGATAGAGAGGTATTATATAAACCTTTTAATGTAGCCATCAGAATCAGATGAACGTATGAGAATTGCTGCCTCGAGGCACTACTAGAGCCTACTTAAAACAGCGTCACGTCTGGCAAACAAGTTAATTTTCGGTGACAGCAGCCACGGAGACGTGTCAAAGTCGACGTATTTATACATAATGACGACGTGCGCTGGCCAACTTTGACACGCGATGTTTTCGCAATACTGAGAATTGCATTGCAACGCTGTTGATAACAATGTTTGACGATATGATTTCGGGCTTTGCAAATTTCATCAAGTTTTTATGTAACACTTTAGGCATGGCGTCTGTTGAGGTTCATTAAAATACACGACGACGGAAGGACGTCTGGTGATTCACCGTGATAGTCTTATTTTAGCTAGCTATACACATGATTCAGGAAAACAATTAACCACCAATCAAACTGCAATAAAATGCCAGATAATTCGCCACAGAACGTCTTAATTTTAGCACAGTTGCTGCCTTTACAACGTCACGATTAATGGGAAAATATGCATGATTACACAATTCAGGAAATGATGTTCGTCACAATTTGAATATGGATGGTATAAAGCGGATAACGTTTGGGGGCTAGAAGACAAGTTAATTATACGTAGTTAACCGCGATGTTATGTCTTATTGCATGGGAAGTTAGCACCGTTGGTATCTCAGCCAACGCACGAATCTCTTGAAGGCGCTCTCTGGCAATGCAATATGCATTGATTGAACTGTGTCCGTGGATCTATCGCTTCAACCGTACTCATAGCTGAACAATTCCCAGAAAATACCAGCTGATATTCTAATGAACATATGTCCGGGGGAGTGAAATAAGCCTTCGAGTTTTCTCAGAAGCGCATTCTGTGCTATATACGAGCAATGCCTTCATTATTTTTCCACTCGAAAAATAATGAATATGTGTATATAGCACAGAATGCGCTTCTGAGAAAACTCGAAGGCTTATTTCACTCCCCCGGACATCTGTCTGGTATTTTCTGGGAATTGTTCAACTATGAGTACGGTTGAAGCGATAGATCCACGGACACAGTTCAATCAATACATATTTCCAGATACCCATAATGATAGTATATACACCTGACTGAAGAGGACCACACCGTGTTGTATGAACGGAACGATATTGCATTGCCAGCGAGCGCCTGCAAGAGATTCATGCGTTGGCTGAGATACCAACGGTGCTAAATTCCCATGCAATAACGTAACATCGCGGTTAACTACGTATAATTAATTTGTCTTCTAGCCCCCAAACGTTATCCGCTTTATACCATCCATATTCAAATTGTGACGAACACCATTTCCTGAATTTTATTGCATCAAACTGTACAATGCGTCGTCCAGAAAGTAATAAACGTGTCTTTCACGGCAACACAGCCCAGGTGTGTTTGCGGCGCTATACGTAAGCACGCCAGACGTAAGCACGTCAATTACGTATCGAGGCGTCGCGATCGTAGGCGGAAGGAACGCAATGTCACTGGGACAATTGCATACATATTTGTCGACAAGTGAGGCGAAACAGACCATGCGGTGGTCTGCAACTCGGACAAACTACGGCTCGATGAGCCTCGGGCTACGTATGTTGTCAGCAATGCGGTTAGATCCAGATTAATGCGTGATTAGGAGCGATTAAGAAAAAGGTGTAGAAACAAATTAGTGTCGCCCCAGTAGCATTACAATGTTATCGACGAGTGAATCTGTGTAGAAATTCATTAGTGTAATTGAGGTTGCGATAGTGAAGGAGGTGTTTTGTGATATTGTATACAGGCACGCGCGTACGCACATATGTACACACACAGTGACATACGTATGCACGTAGTTTCGCACATACGCACCTACGTACATACGTACGTACATGCGTGCATACATGCATATATACATGCATGCATACATACATGCACACGCGCACACGCGCACACACGCACACACGCACACACGCACACACGCACACACGCACACACGCACACACGCACACACACACACACACGCATGCATACATACATACATATACATACATAAATGAATTTGCGGGCATGCACACACGCAACCCCCCAAACACTCACTCACTCACTCACTCATCCACGAACGCACGCACGCACGCGTACACACACACACACACACACACACACACACACACACACACACACACACACACACACATACACACACATACAACACTTTGCAAATTACATCTTAAATGATACATGCAAACTACCAACAAAACACATTCATCATGGCTACATCGAATTTTTTACACTACCGCGTTCACTCTCGATATTTATCAAGGTAAAGCTTATATCGGTGCGTGGGTAAATAATCTGACTCGAACAATAATCCTCACGTAACATCACGTTTCTATAACTTTCCCATAACGCTTGAGTTCACTGCCCCCCAAAAACCGGATGTCGAATATTAAATTTCACTTGCACCACAAAGAGAAGGATGGCGGTCTGAGCGCTAAGGTACTGCGGTTCTACGTACTATGTAGGTCCAACCAGGCCCCCGTCTGGCAACGGGGCCATTTCTGACCGCAAATTACTCTGGGGGAACGTCCCACGTTAAACGCAACTAATTCACGCCCTATTCCGAAATGCGGTCTCCATATTACCGGCGGGCCTTCGACACCAGAAGAAACCGTAAGAAAAAACACGACGCTGTCTAATGAACCAATGTACATCGATTAGGTGGTTGTTGTGACTGGCCTCTGTTCAGTAATCGTGTCTGAACGTGTAAGGAGTCATGCAATTAAACACAAATGACGACGGTTTAACGGCGTAACCAAGTCGGCTTACGGGCAACGGAAACGGCGGAAACCCCTTATCAGGTTACGCCGTGTTTATAAAGTTACACGCAAGTGCGTTTCGCTTAAACAATGCAATGATCCGGCGGTTCGCACTTTGTACATTTCACGGCCGACGTTACCAGTATCGATCGTTCAAACTAACGCAATACTGACGCCGAAAAAAAACACTTAAATAAATAGAAATCGATTTGCCTTGGCGTAACTTGGTTGCGTAGGAGTGTGGAATGTATTCGATTAGAGTTGTGGTCCGTCGCGTTGTTGCCCGGTGTTCTTTGACTATGTCCTCTGTGTCCAGACACAAACAAAGACTATCGCAGAGGTAAATATTAAGTGCAATCATGATTATGGTTAAGTACTGTTCGTACGATCGCCGAGGTCAAGGTTAAACGACGCAGCCATTGGGGTTAATCTGAACAGAACACATCAATGTTATGGTTGTTTTGGGTGGACGTGTTAATTGCACAGAGGACACACCAGCCAGTGAGACTAGAATGAGGACATGTCGTCGGTGTAAACAAATATTTGCAACTTCTTCAAACGATCGTATTTTATAGCGAGGGTGTCTGACTAATTAATAGCAAGAACTGCGTTGAAGCAGTTGTGCGCGATTCCAATTTGGTCAGTAGCGTCGGAACCACTGATCTGTATACGTATATAAATCAGTGGTGGGAACGGACAAATCTCATAGCAATCACTGCCAATAACCACTAAGAGTCAAGCGCAGTTGTTTACAAATTAATAGTTTGTTTACAAATTGAACATTTTGAACATCACATTGCAAACAGTGTTTCAGACTTATTAAATGCAATTTGGCGGATAGTATTCCTTAAGCAATAAATGTCATATTTCAATATTAATAATACTAGAATATGTACACAAATGTCAATAGGCGAGGATCGGACATAATGCAATTATGTAAATGACAACATCTGATCATTTGTACAATACGATAATGCCATGCACCGTATAATCAATATGGAGCCCATGACCGTGACCGCCCAAATGTATATCAATGGACGGCAACATGGTAATACACACCTACCGCAATTGGACCGTTATATCTCTTCCCTTTGAATGCGGCGACCCCAATACGATGTTTACGTTATACGCGGACAGACAAGGTCGACATTCATAAACATATAACGGTCAAATTATATTAGACAAACTGCAGTTCATTCACATTAGGTGTCCCAATAGATATAGTTTCCTATATAACGTGATTTGATGGCAACAACGACGATACATTGAACCGGAGTTCCGCGCCTTGGCACGGCGTCGGTTATGTGTTTATATTGTCTCGTTCTTCGCAATATAACAACTCTCTTTGTCCTTGCTATGGCGATAGCAAACATGTCATGTTTTCTTTGTTGAAATCAGTATATTTTTCACTAGTTATAAATCCATATTAATCGGAATGACGCTTTTATTGGTTGGACTTACAATATTTTCATTCGGGTTAAGTGCAACTGCACCAGTTAATAAAAAGGTGTGTTCTTATTTAGTGCCTAGGACTGCCCAAAGCCCTTTATTCTCCGTTCCCTGGCATACCTGTTGAACAGAACACCACCTCGACGCATTCAGCCATGCTGCAAGTACTGAACGAGGACTATCCGTACAAAGAAACCCACCACTGTCTATAGCCAGTTACTCGTACATACAGCTGAGTGTACAAGATTGTACGAACTTGCCCAATGATCGCCATGGTTGCAAAAGGATTCGAACCCGGACTTTCTCGATCGAGAATCGGACGCTCCAAACTACGCCACCGCGTTCCACCGTTAATAAGCATACGTACAACGCACACCAAACAAAACACTCTGCTTCTTTTCGGAGATCGACCTAGCGTTAAAAACATTTGCTCTTCCTCCGCCGATGGATTGTCGAAGGAATTTGTGAGACGTACGTATACAAGGAAATACGTTCAACATTTCTGCAATTGAAGCAAATCCGTATTTAAACCGGATTCGGCCTTATTAGTCACCTTCAAACGTATCAAACATCTGCACTTCATATGGGACTTCCGTATGTTGTGCCACGGTTCAGTTAGCGGACACGACAACCGTAAAACATAGGGCCTTTACGGTATCTAATTGGGACACTTGTGTGCTGAGATCGTTACACAGTACAGTAGGCCGTTCTCCAGGCGACCTCGGGTTTTGGGGCTGGAATCCCGTCGTTTCATTAGTGGCTGGAATAGTTGAAGTGTCGTGTCGTTTGGTGTCCAGCGCACGAGAAAGGCGGTAGAAATATGTATCGCTAATAATGAATGTATGGACGCAAACGCGTCAAGTCAACCAGATTGCAAATGCAGAGGAATCTGCAGACACGTAGAGTTTAACATGGCTTGGATACTAGATCTAATGTATTATTTACAATATTTATATTTTGTTTTATTCATGTCTACGGAAGACATACATAGAGGGCATGGTCATATCGATAACCGGACAGTTTATATCATATATAATATAAGAAAGTACTACGAAGCAGTGCGAATAGTGAAGACATCGACAAGGACGATGGCGGTGACGGCGACTTATCAAAGTACATCTTAAATGATGCACGCAAACTTCCAACAATACCACTACCCTGTCCCGTCTGTAATTCAGGACATAGGCCCACATACGCCTACAAATTACTAAAAAAGTCACTGCGTCAAATCGGTCCAAAGTAGCTTGGCTAAAACATACATTTCTGTCAACGTTTCCATTTGATTAAAGCACCATCGTGCATTTTAAGTCACAATGGGTAGTAGCATTAGTGCTTCCTTTGTAAAGTAATTGTTAGAGATAATGTAACCTATCTGTCGTGTTTCTCGCATGAAAACATAATAAATAAAAATGTATTTCGCACGTATAGCAGCTCCGAAACGGCGAAATGTTGATCCACGTAGCAGTCGTCTCAACTGCTAGCGAACTAATCAACCACAACTATTACATAAGAGACATATCTTAATATTATTTATTTTTAATATGAATTATAACATTACAGATTAGTACTGTTCTACCAAGTTCACTTCCGTCGATTATATGCCTTGTTGACTTTCATGTTACTGGCGTGATCTGGCTTTACGTAACATTCCACAATCACAGTTGTTTTCACCGATATTACGGAATGAAGGTCGTCTTATACGGAAAAGGTCACATAACGAAATAGGTGAATTCACAGGCACGTGCTTTCGTACGCATCAGATACGATTCTCGCGGAACGAGCCACTACGGAGGAATTTGCATAAACCGCCACGACGCTGACTTCACTAGTACCACGTTCGCATTCCACAAAGGCTCTGGGAAGCACCTTTCCTTGACACAGATCGTGCGCGCGCATTGGTACGTCTTCAGATGCGCAGCGAAAACATCATTAGTTCTACCGCCATGGTTGATTCTTTCCCGAAACCGGAAATGACCCGAGGGTTGTTCGTGACTCCATTTACAGCAACCCCATTTCCAATCCCGTTGCAGGCTGCAATGTGATTAGCACTGGAGATCATTCGGCTTTGACTGGTTGCAATCATTCACTCGAGTGGGTTCGTGCGTCATTAGTTCAATCGAAACAACGAAATGTCGAACCGTGCAGCGACGGAATGCGTAATTTCAACAGATGAATTTGTTTGTGTGGCGAATTAAATTCTTCGCCAGCTGACATGGGGTCTTCTTCGCGAAGACTAATTAACTGTTACAATTTAATCCGAGTGATATCGATTGTTGATAGAACAAGCGAAAGTGTCTGTACGAGTGGAAGAATCGTCGAAACGCGCCTTCAGGATAAATACCTGCCAACTTATAAGTTTTAAAAGCCAAGAGAACGTGAAAGACGTTTTGAAAACCTCCAACTGAAATCCCCTCTAGAGGCTCACAAAAATCCTCCAACTGCATGCCCTGATGCTGAAAAAGAACCTTCAACTGCACCGCCTCGAGGCTCGCTACACGCTGCAACTGTAGTACCCGTTGACGTTTGGTACAAACATTCAACTGCATCATATCCCTTTTAAAATACAATCCGTGAATTTTTTTTATTTTCTGAGAGCCAGGGAGTTCAACAACAAATCCGGGAGACTCCCGGAATATCCAGAAGGATAAGAAGATACAAGGAGATCAGTCAAGGGGACTTGTGTTCGAGTCTACCATGTTTCAGTTTTGAAGTTTAAGTAACTTTGTCAAATGCAATTCGTTTGTGTCTTTGAGAAAATACATTATAAAAGCCGTTGGTTCGTTGTACATGGAACCTATGCGTGGGAGAAACAGTATCACACACAAGGGGTATTTTTGTAATCTGCTATATCGACGCCATCTGTCAGCAGTAGAGTGAAGACATCTGTACCAAAGACGTGGTTCAGTCAATTATGCAGACAAATACATACATATATTATGGCTACGTTGTTAGAGAAGAAATGCAAGCAGGGTTTTGTTGATGCCCTGCCGCCCTTTCAATGTAATGGAAATAAGTAAACTACAATGGTACGCAAACGATTATGGAGGATACACGAATAAATGACCTAAGCATTAGTAACTAAGAACCTTCACACGAATTTATCAACGCTGAATGTGTCTTAATAATACTAATAATCTTCTACGATTGTTTCGTGTTGCGTATTGCGTGTGCTACGTCAAATGTTCCAGTAAAACGTTAGTACGGTACGAACGCTTCCTGAACGGAATTGACCTATTCATTACGTCGCGGTTTGTCTACGTCACAATTAACAAAATGCGCGTGAACTCTGTCACGCTTTGCCTTGCCAACAATGCTCCAATCAGCAATAGACAGATTACATCAGTTCAATCAAACGTTCCCGCAGGTTCTTCTTGCTTTTTCTTAGCTTGTTGTCATTTTTATGGCTTGACGCACCTTTTATAGGCAGCAGGTCACGTGGTGCATAGGTAAATTGATCCCCCACAAGGGAGTCAGAGAACACGTCCTACGACATCAAAAATATCGTAAACATTACACTGAACACATGCTCTGACTCATATTCTATATCACCACTATGCTAGTAGATAAATGTGTATTGTAGTAAGTTGTCATCAGCGATTAGATGCTGTCAAGGGAGTAACAACATTTCCTCAGGTCTAATTTTGTTTCAGATTCCTGAAGGTGCGACATTCAACCGGTCGATCCCACAACGTCCGAAGAACGGCCAACAAGAAACGGACAGCTGTAACGTGTACAGTTACTTCAACGGTAGCTATAGCAACACGACAGATCCCTGCCCAAATGGTTGGTACTACGACCCCAAGCCAATTAGATCTTCTGTCGTCACGGAGGTAAGATCTTAATCTAAACTAAAATACACATACTGGCTCCTTGCTACTGGCTACATTAAAGGTAATATAAAACAAAAACACTGTACACTACATCGATCGCGTACAAAAACAAAATACTGTTTTTATGATTGCGTAAATCTATCTGTGTGTACTTCGACATCTGCTAATTTTTGATTCCAAAATCCAGACATTTGCAAATAAATTTCATATCAAATAAAGACAGAGTATTAAAAATGAGAGGAAGAGAGAGGGAGAGAGAGAGAGGGAGGGACGGACGGACAGACAGAGACAGAGACAGAGACAGAGACAGACAGAGACAGACAGAGACAGAGAGACAGAGAAGCAGAGAGAGAAAGAGAGAGAGAGGGGGGAGAGAGAGAGAGAGAGAGAGAGAGAGAGAGAGAGAGAGAGAGAGAAGAGAGAGAGAGAGAGAGAGAGAGAGAGAGAGAGAGAGAGAGAGAGAGAGAGAGAGAGAGAGAGAGAGAGAGAGAGAGAGAGAGAGAGAGAGAGAGAGAGAGAGAGAGAGAGAGAGAGAGAAGGAGGGAGAGATAGAGAGAGAGGGCGAGAGAGCGAGAGGGCGAGAGAGAGAGAGAGAGAGAGAGAGAGAGAGAGAGAGAGAGAGAGAGAGAGAGAGAGAGAGAGAGAGAGAGAGAGAGAGAGAGAGAGAGAGAGAGAGAGAGAGAGAGAGAGAGAGAGAGAGAGAGAGAGAGAGAGAGAGAGAGAGAGAGAGAGAGAGAGAGAGAGAGAGAGAGAGAGAGAGAGAGAGAGAGAGAGAGAGAGAGAGAGAGAGAGAGAGAGAGAGAGAGAGAGAGAGAGAGAGAGAGAGAGAGAGAGAGAGAGAGGTGGGGAAACGACACCATAGAGGATGGTCTCGCCTTTACAACACAATAGTAGAGCACTCACGTTGACTCAACATAGTTTCTCTGACGTCAGTATTATTGTAATACATGTATAACATTTTTGCTAGATCCATCGCGTGCACCGAAGGAAATGAAGTTTAATTAATTGCTTCGTCGTTTTTGATTGGCAAGTAAATATACATAAATGACACATTCGCTTCGAGGAAACGTTCTAGGAGGTTTCCAGAAAACAATTGTTGTCGTCGACAACACCGTCAGCCGCTCGTTAAGTAATGCCACTTCTTCTTAATTAAAAATAGATGTCTTCGTGCGTGTAAATATATTACATGTTTATTTACAACCTCGTTTGTTGTGCGTACGTTGTAATAAAGTATCTATAAATAGAGAAAACCCGAATATTGTGAAATACTAGGGCGTGTTTCATCGGGAATAATATTTTATAGTGACATATATTCAGAAAACCGCGGACGCAAAAATACGATGCATTGCGTCATCTTTGCATCGCCCTGTTCAACGTCATATTTTGTACCGTTTACCTAGGTCACCAACAGAGACAGGATCTGTTTTATTCATGTCAATGGAAGCCCGCACGATGAAAATATGTATAGTTTGGGAGAAACACAGAGTGGAAATGACAGTTTATGTCAATTCTCCAAAGGTTGTTTTTAAAAGAGTTCGTTCCAATATTTAATAAACAACAACATTTGGAAGCGACAATTTTAACAAAACCATTAAATAAATATGTTTCTCCTTAGTGGAGAAAGTGAAGTTGGCCTTACGTTCAAACGCCGGTTGCGCCGCCTATCGGAGTTATTAGCATAACGTAGAGAATGCTGGCGATATTTAAATGGTGTTTTACTGTTTGCTGTACCATATCACATCCAGGTACCATTCTGTTGCAGTGGGACTTGGTGTGTAGCAAGGACATGTTGCCGGAGACGTCGTTGACGGTCTTCAACGTCGGCGTCATGCTAGGCGCCATCTTCTTTGGCTTCCTCTCAGACAAGTTCGGCCGGAAGAGGTGCTTCGTCTCCGCACTAGTCCTGCAGGTATGCACTTCCGATAGTAGATTCCAACATGGCTGCCAACATGCTACGTGTTAGTGGTTCTTTTTACATGGGCGAAGTCTTGCACCGATCTTGCTGTAGTTGTCCTTAAACGTTCCCTGTATGTCTGTTGTCGGAAACAGGCTTTTGGTAATCGTCATATTATATGTACAATATTGATCAACGTTTCAAATGTTAGCCGCTTGCGTTGAGAATTGGAGTATGTGCGTGTTATCTAGCGGCGTTGAAATGTTGATGTTTATCACGTGCATAGACAATCCACTATGATATTTTATTATCTGTGATGCGACGACCACAATTAGGCAATTAAGCAATAATATATTTATCATCATTATTATGTTTTGTAGACCACGTTTAATTATGTATTTATTTGGTTTTATGAAAGCTGCATATATATTTCCCTTAATGGGATAATACAGTATTTTTGTGTTGCATATTGTATTAATCTAACAAACTACTTAACCAGAAAGGTTTGCTGAGCGGTTGATGTAGATTCAAGTAGGGCCTGGGTTGTTAGAGACATCTTTACAGCATGCTAAAATTTATCTTTGCAGTCGATCGTCGGATCACTGACGGCGGCATCACAAAATTTCTACGTTTTCACGATTCTACGGTTTATTGTCGGAGCTCTGGAACAGGTTAGTCATTGTACCAACGTTTCGTTAGACCTGTATTGAAGTAATATGTATAGTGTTTACATAATAGTGATGTTCTAGTGAAACCTAGTAAATGAAAAAAGATTGTTTTTTTAGGATTCCATAACACTCGTTTTCTTTGTATCTTCATATTGGTATTATAGTTAAGGCCTATCGTTACAGGAATTTTATGTAAATTTATATAACTTGTGAACACAAAGGGAATATACAAGAACAAGCGCAACTGTGTCTTCTTCTTCAGTTTGCCACATACATCGCTTACGATGTTTCACCAGATCATATTTATTATTTAATACCGGCGCAGCATAAGTATACAGTAAGCCAAATAATGATATAGTTTTTGAGTTAATAACTTTGGCCTATCGCAAAATAGACTGGGGTATTGTCGTCAGTCTTTCTCAACTTTGTTCTGTTGCTGTATAGTATCAATAGGCCCAAATACGGTTGCGCATTACATAATGCAATGAGAACACGTTTGAATGGTTGGGTTTTATTTAAAGGATATTGTAAGTTGCATTCGTTTCACGCATTTCGCTTTTTTACAACTTGACTTAATCAGCAGCAACATTTGTCAAATAACACTCATAATACAATAACTATTGTACCTTGAAACACGTTATTTTATTCCAGGGTGTCAACATTACCGGATACATCATGTCAATCGAGTTGTTTCCGCCGAAACAAAGAACAATTTTTGGCGTTGGACATGAATTCCTGTGGGCGATAGGTGGCGCCGTTCTTCCATTCTTCGCCTACTTTCTGCGCGAATGGCGCCTCTTACAACTGTGTGTGTCACTTCCGGGAGCACTCGGCATCTTCCTTTGGTGGTAAGTTGTTAGTTACAAAACACTAGACCAGATGCCAATAAAATTGCGGCTTTCCTGGTATGTGGAAAAGACTCAAGGCAGCGTCAGACATGTCCTTTTCAAATTTATGTTAATGATGTATCTTGAACAATCGTTTATGGTCGTATGTGTGTGTGCGTGTGTGTGTGTGTGCGTGTTTGTGTGTGCGTGTGTGTGTGTGTGCATGTGCGTGTGTGTGTGTGTGTGTGTGTGTGTGTGTGCGTGCGTGTGCGTGTACGTGTGCGTGTGCGCGTGTGCGTGTGTATGTATGTGTGTTAATGTATTTGTGTGTGTGTGTGACTGTGATTGTGCGTGTGTGCGTGTGCGCGTGTGCGCGTGTGCGTGCCTGCGTGTGTGTATGTGTCTGTCTGGCTGTTAGCCTGTCGGCCCCACTGTTTACACACCACCACTCCCCCTCCCTTCATTATCCCACTTCCGCCTTATTGTTCACAACACCAATAACCCTCACTCTTCTGCTCCGCACTCCAAGGCTCATTCCGGAGTCGACGGTGTGGCTGCTGGCCCAGGGCCGGGTGGCCGAGGCGGAGGACAACCTGGCCGCCATCGCCCGCTTCAACAACACCACACTTCCTCCCAACTGCCTGAGTGACCACGAGAAGAAGGCTGACGTGATCACGGCCATGACGCCGGCGCACACCTACACCTTCATCGACCTGTTCCGAACGCCCAACCTCTGCAAGATCACGCTCTGTCTCTGCACGCTATGGTCGGTATCTTTCAAGAAACTATATATCCGTACGCTAACTTAGATGCGCTCGCGGTTTGCTACGTTCGTTTCCTTCATTGGATCATCGGGATCTGATTTACTAACTGGCGAGGCATTTCAAAACCGAAAGTAGTTATTTTGTGTTATTTACTCTTTCAGTCAACACATTGAGTAGGCATGCATTCCCCCGGTGGCGCCACAGGTTCATTATGTTGCAATAGTGATAACCACTACCTTTGGTTTGTGGCTCCGTAGAAGGTTGCGTATTAGCTTACACGCGCCCATGGAGAAAAGCCAATGTTTCCATTATCACCGTTTCAGAATTTTGATCTCAAATTCTTAACAGTGTCGCCCTCTGGGGAATGTCTCACCGTTCAATTTGTGAAACTGCAAAACAATAAATAATTATAAATAACTACCTGTTGTTTTTAATACATCGGCAACTGGTAGATCAGAAGACAGTGGTACAAAGAAGATAATGAATGTAGAACGATGCGGCTGGGCCCTGACAGGTGAGAGAAGACAGACTTACAATGATCCAAAGTTAGCATATTAATATATATAAATACAGAGCACTCTCCTTATAAGGATCCCTGACGCAACGATCAGCTGCTCGAAAGAACAAACTTTAAAATCCCGTCCTGTCCTGTACTGTGTTGGGTACCTATATGGATATAAGGAACATCGTCTGTAAGGAAGAGTGATCTTACTCCAACGACTTCCTTAGTTCGAGTGTCCATCCTAGTCCGAACAAACTACCAAGAATGTAATGTAATTACAGACGTACTTTTCCGTGAAATGAAGAACAAGTTGAATATTCGTATTAAGACAAAAAACGTAATAATTATAATACCGTAAGATGAGATATCCACAAACAGCGCGACTTCGATGATATTTAGAAATTCGTTTGCTTTGATAATCAATGTTTGGTAAAATGTTAATTTAATCGTTTGATATGTAAAAAAAACGCAGTCTTGCTGATAGTAAGATGACGTACATATTGTGACACCCTTTCCACAAAATAGTATTATTATTAGAAAATCACAAGAAAACTAATACAGTAATGCCCACGACTGTTTGACGTACATAACAGCATTGACAACGTTGTCCCCATATAGTGTTGCTTTTAAAATGTCACGAAACCTTTTGCACAATATAAAGGTAACTTCACACTAGGGATTACTTTATGTTAACCCTGTTGCAGGGCCCTCAACACGCTTGTGTATTACGGACTGACGTACAACACGCCGAATCTCGACGGCGACATGTACGTCAACTTCTTCATAGGGCAGATGGTTGAGATCCCTTCTGTAGCTGTCACCATGTACCTCATTTACCGGTAAGTGGCGTGACAATTGTAATGATGTCATATTCGCTAGGCAGTGCTGATGGCAAACAGATGTGTTTATTGAACTCTTTCGGCTTAATCTTACGTCTATTTATTTTCTTGTTTCTATTTCTGAATATAATATATGAATATGTACACAAATTAGCCACTGTGGCGGACTTTCATTTATTGTTTGTCGGAATCGTATGTAGAACCGCATACTATGGGATGTGCTAATGGTGAATTTTCTAGACGTCGAAGCGAGATTTGCATTTGACGCCAATTTTCGCGTTCACTTTCAGCGCTCGTGTTGGCCGCATTAATTCACGTTGTAATGTTCTCTAATTATGAACCGAATACCGCGTTATTTAAGAACATACTCGTAATTAATGTGCACGTCCTCTCCGGCAGAATCGGTCGACGTCTGCCCTTGTGCTTCTTCCATATATTCTGCGGCCTCGTCTGCATCGCCTGCCCGTTCATCCCGGCCAAGACGGCGTCAGGCTTCGACCTCACCTGGGTCGCCGTCACACTCGCCATGCTCGGCAAGTTCTCCATCAACGCCTCCTTCACTATCATCTACATCTACGGCCCAGAGATCTACCCGACGGTGCTCAGGTGAGTGATATAACAGTGAGGGTTCAGGAGGGTGGCGGGGGTTCGAGTTTTCGTCGGTTTGGGGGACAACGTCTAATTTCCGAACTATTCTTGAGGCTATGTCGCAATGGTTGAGAGGTCGAACGCTGGACTGTCGGTCGAGGGGACCTGGTTTCGAATCCCACTATTAACCGCCGTTTCGAAACTTTGGCAAATGCGTTCACCTCACGTTGCCTGTGTCTTTCGGAAGATACATTACAAGGCGCTGGACCCGTCTACCTGGTGTCTACGCAAGGGGAAGTAAAATATCGCACACAGGGGGTAAATGTGTAACCTGCAGCGGACTCGCTAACTCTAGAGAAGGACAACTCTGAAAACCAGGCTCAGCAATACTCTAACCACATAGAGAGTGACAGAGCTAATCACAAGAAGAAGAACAACTACCATCAACATTTTTGAAAGTCGTCCTTCTACCAATTCAAACTTAAAACAGTACTTTAAACGGTGTTTTACGAAATGATACCTCGTAATTCATCCCGTCATAGTTTTGAAATGCGATCGTCAAATCATCACTGTCATCATCATCACCATTGAAGTAGTCACCAAGGTCAATAATAACCATCAACATCACCGTCATCACCATCATCATCATCGTCATCACCATTACCATCACCAACATCATCATCATAGTTAACGACACCACAATTATGGTTTACTACACACTGCTATGATTGTAATTATTCAACTACCAACGGTTTTACCATTGCTACACTCGTACCGTCTTGCTTCAGGAATACGGGCGCCGGCCTGGCGTCGTTCTCGGGCAGGTTCGGCGGCATCATCTACCCGTACATTTCCTACCTGAAGAAGGTAAACCTCGGCACGCACGGCGCCAAACTGCCGCTCCTCATTTTCGGGTCGTTCTCCATCATCGGCGGCTTCCTCGCGCTGCCTCTGCCCGAGACTCGACACAACCCGCTGCCGGAAAGCGTCGATGACGTCGAACACTACGCCGAGTTCTGTAAGGAGGCTCGCCGCCAATCGGCCATGTCCGGTGGCGCCGCCGCAGGAAGTAGCGAGAACGCGAGCAGCACGGAGATGCAGCCGCTGCGCAACGGCAACGCAAAGGAAGTGATATTGTAGCGTGCGCATGCGTGGTGGAGAAATTGACTACAGTGCGCATCGTTCGGACGAACTTCTGGTTGTCGCCGACAATCGCGCTATCTGCCCGGGGGATCATCGCGGCTGCTCGGGAAACGAGGCGACTTCGGGTATCAAGAGCAGCGAAGGGACGATAATGAAACGTTTTACGACCCGCCACCAATGGTGCAGAACTCGGTGGATGAACGAAATAGAAATTCGCAGGCATTAGCGACGATCAGCGGCAGGAATGGAGCAGCTGACGTATTGCGTCGCCAAGGACTCGATGCTCGCAGTCATAAAAAAATGTTATTTCTAGCGTAGTTGACATTAAGACGTAGAACGATGCGTTGGTAGACTGTAGAATTTCAGAGGTTATGGAGAAGAACGCGCAGTACGCTGACGAGTACTTGGTATAGCGGCCAGCAACAGCAGCGTAACTAGTCGATGTGTATAATCGTTGACATTCTAGCGGCGTCTCTAGTACAGTGTGTTCCAATTGACGCGAGTCCTCATTGTGATCGGGTACCACAATGACAATCGCTAGAGGACGCACATTGAGTCAACTTGTAAATTGTATCGGCCAATTAACTTATAATTGTTTATAAATAGTTTCAGTTCGTTAGCGCCATGATCGCTAGGTGTGATGACAGTGCCGTTTGATGGTTTGCAAGCGAACTCTTCAGGTGTGCGCTTGTCAACTGCTCTTCATACAGGAAGCATATACATTTATTATTCATCTTGCACACTACTAATTAAATGATCATGATTTATATCATGACATCGCAAAGCCTAGCTGATTAATGATTCTACCAATTTTATGTTGTACAGAAAACGTGTATACGTATGTGTATGTACAGTGTGTTTGTATGCGTAATGATTTTTTGCATTTCAAAGCGTGTAGTATGTTGGAGAAATGTCTCTCTCTCTATTCAAATTCGAAGCAGGTTCGTATAACCCAATCATGCTAGGCAAGCTGCACTCCAAAATTGTGTCACGGACCTTCGGACGCTACTTACAAAACACGTAGACGATTGAACACGCATATATATGTATGTCGGACATCACCTTGTGATGGGGATTCCAGAAAAATGCTTCTGTTTGCCACTAACGAAGTGAACATTCGCCAGAGGCAAGATCCGGTTGAATTGGATATGCGATGTCCGCGAGGCATTGGTGCAATTGGATCGCAATTAGTGGTAATTACCGACGCCGAAGGTAGTTCACACGCCGTGAAGTGCGTCATCGGGTGTCTTCGTTAGAACAATCAGTAGTCTGCGATCGAGTACTCGAACCAGCCACTTAAGTGTTTATGTCCTACGGTAGTGGCCAATAAGTTTGTTAGTTACATTTCCGTACTGAAATTTTAAAGGTCACCTTGACGCCATTTTGATGGTTATCTTCAGTGGCAGATTCGATCCAAAACTTGTTGAATCTAGTTGTTCTGGTCTTCTTACGCACTGCCACGTAATCGCGATTGGGAAACGTTATATGTGTTTGTGTTTGTGTGTGTGTGTGTGTGTGTGTGTGTGTGTGTGTGTGTGTGTGTGTGTGTGTGTGTGTGTGTGTGTGTGTGTGTGTGTGTGTGTGTGTGTGTGTGTGTGTGTGTGTGTGTGTGTGTGTGTGTGTGTGTGTGTGTGTGTGTGTGTGTGTGTGTGTGTGTGTGTGTGTGTGTGTGTGTGTGTGTGTGTGTGTGTGTGTGTGTGTGTGTGTGTGTGTGTGTGTGTGTGTGTGTGTGTGTGTGTGTGTGTGTGTGTTTGTAATAAACCATGGCTATTGTTTGACTATTGAGACGTGTAGGGATAAGTTAGTCTTGCAAGTAGTACCACTGTAGTGGCGCATTGCTGTAGAAGTGATGTAATATTGATATCGTGTGTAATGAAACCGTAGACTTATTGCGTGAATAAGGCAAAGTGGATATAATGTGGTTACAATGCTGGATTTTATTTATATCGTCGCATTTTATAGGACGCTTAGCGAATGTATTGTTGGTACAGCCGCAATTTAATCGGAAGACTTTATAATATGTGCAGCAGGGATACACAAAATGCTTGAAACGAAGAAGGGTTGTTTTATTTGCTGATGTTGCGACTGTGTAGTAATTATGATGCAAGGACTGGCTTTGAGCGAGCTACATGCAGCACGAGGCGTCTCTCTGTTGTGTTGATGTTTCCGTAGTGCGTCCAAAGTGGATGGCGATTCGGTTATGTACATTTGTAACATAGCGTTGTGCAGTGGGTGTCGTAAAATGTGACATATTTGTTACTCAATTATATACCCTGTGTCCGTGGTTTGTGTACTTCTTGAGGCAAGTCGTGAATGCTAGGTCGGCATTACATTTTGAGATCTGCTCCCCTCCTCGAACTGTTATCCTCCGCCAATGGCAGACATGTGAACATAGTCAGCTGGTCCACGCTTACTAGAAGCACATGCTCTTATCGTAATTAACATACACTAAAATATAAAATAAAATAGCATGCATTGCACCTATAATTGTTCTGCGATTCATCTCATGTCCAACTGCCGATTTCGATTATGTTACGAAATATTTGTTTCAGTCACAGAACAATCGCCAATTTCAACACCACCGCCACAACAACTATACAACAACGACAACGTCATCACTCCCTCGTTTTTCTTTCAAACGTACACTCACCATTTTTCTAAAACGATCTTGGTGTGAGCCTGTTGATAACACAAAACGGAACTGAGCATACTGTTCACTCGTTCTCGAGGGCTTATTTTGAAACGAAAAATAGATCACTGTTCATGCTAAATGATAACGAAAGAACTCGGAGCAGCGGAGATATTCCGTGATTAATAACTTGTATCTTTCGAAAACACGTGTCCCAGTAGTTAGATCATATCAGACACTAAATCGTCGACGCCGCTGAAGAACAATGCTATCAAATAACAATGACCTTTCCTAAATGGCGTAACAATCGTCCCTTTGCAGTGGCTGTCTTACGCGCAAGAACAGACCCCATTGGTGTTACGTCAACATCTGCATCGATAACATCGCCATTGCATTGAACCCGTACTGACATTGTGTTCTATTAGGACAAAGGAAGGCGTTTGCTCGCTCTCTTGTGGCCAATGCGTGATGGCTATTTTATATTTGTAAAGTCGTACAGAGAAATCCCGGTTTATCATCATAAAATATGTGCCGCAACATTTAATATTATTAATTTTTTCGTATGAGTACTCGTTTCTAAATAAGTGTCCCGTCGCAATAAGTGAACATTATAATTTGCATCAGGCCAAATGAATTTGTCTGCGTCTTTTGTTGCTAATACGCAATAAACTAGAAGCACATGTTCCGTGTTGATTGTTGAGAATAGTCACGTAGGTAGTTTCTAACACTCCCGCCCAGCACAGAGCCCAGCACAGAGCCTACTAAGATAAAATAAAAACACGCACCTCTCAGATACGTTTTTGACAACGTTCTTGTGAGAAATCAGGTATCCGTTCTTATGGCCTAACTGAGATAAACGAACCAGTGCTCGTTACGATGTTTTCATGAACAGGCCGTGGAAACCTTAGAGAAAAGTAGCATAGTGTCTTTTACTTCCCACGGAATCTGTAAACTGTGTCTGTATATCAACAGAATATGAAAATGCACCGGAACATACGGGACGCTTAAGAAACAGTGATAAGGCGAATGTGTTTTGTCATAAACTTGAATGAAACGATTCAGAGCGTTGCCATTAATTATCGGATACAATAACATGTCGGTCAGACCTGATGTCGGTGATATTGTTTCGTAATCATAGCAGAATATAACAGGAAAATAGTCAAGTTGATTCGTGGGTATGCCAAAACAGTCGGTATTCGCTATAAATATGGTTCCTTCTTGTTTTTTCATCGCGCCAATTTAACGAAATGTAAGCTATATGGATAATCGTGATATAAAATATTGTTGTATTATTGTTGTATGTTCGTGATTTGTATATTTGTGTAATAAATACGCAAGAAGTTTATTATAACTATGAGCTACCAGTGTTTACTTGTTACTTGTTCTTAGTTTCAGTCACGACAGAAAGTACCGTCTGGCGGATAGTGTCTTGGTTATGCCACTAATTTCCAGATTGTCACGAAAATGAAAACGAGCTATGGTGACGGGAATGGCTATACACCCAGGCGCCGATTCAGGGGGCGTGTGTGATGCAGGAGGCCTGGGGGCATGTGCCCCCCCTAGACTCTTGGAATTTGGGCGCACTTTGCCCTTTATAGCCTCGCACGTCCCCTAGATCTTGGGATTGGAAGAATGTGGCCCCGTTTTGACGAGTTTCAAGTGGGGTGCAACTGGAGGCTTTTGGTAAGGGTCCATAATTTTGAACGTCACCGCGAAAAAAATATTGAACAGTACATGGAATTTGGGACATCTGGTATGTAGACAACGGCAGACATTTCAACACGCTTAATTAACTTTGTGGGTAGCTAACAAGTTCGTTATATCCGTGAATTCGTTATACGCATGTTCACGTTTGACCGCTAGGTGGCAGTGTTGTATGTGACAGTTTTTAAACTATTCGCCAGGTGTCTATCAAATGCAGATATTTTGTTATGTAACATTTAGTTACATGACACATAAACGGTTATAAATGTTACCATTAAGTGTAGTTATGGTATAACATCGCAGTCTAGCGTCTGTGAAAAAGTAACGAAATATAACGCAAACACATGGCGAGCACGCTGTGTCCAAGCTCACTAAAGCACGAACTGTGGCGGGATGGAGCCACGGTAACTACTTCTTCCTGCACAACACACACAGAATGACAACGTTTAATTTGCTTTGAAGCAGTTCTCCATTGACGTTTGCCTGCTGTTGGATAGGACACCAGACAAAAGGAAATCCTCAAGTGAGTCGCAATGCGCTGCAGCGTCATCTGACTGCCTTTGATGATTTCCCTCATTGATAGATGATTCCTCAATTGAATAAGTCCTCCATTGATGTTTGTTTGCTGTTGGCTAGGACACCAGACAAAAGGACACCTTCGAGCGAGTTGCAGTGCGCTGCAGCGTCATCAGCCTTTTGATGATTTCCCTTATTGACCTAATTACTTTGGCATTGGCGCTCTGGGCGGTCACGGGTGGGAAGTATTGTTGGGGAACAGGTGTTCGTAATAACTGTGAATTCGTTATACCCGTGTTCGTAATGTGCGTGAACGCTTATAGTGGAAAAGGTAGGGAAAAAAATCCGTATGTAAGAAATTGTTTCGTTATATCCGTCAATTCGTTGTATACATGTTCGTTATATGTGTGTTGCATGGTAACTACAGTATTGATATGTTTATGCTCACTAACCTGAGCTAATGTTCGTACATGTGCCGAGCCTAACAGCCCTTTGTCTCGCTCTTCGCGCGTCTTAGTTTGCTAACAAGAAGACGACAGCGCACGCGTTGAGAGGTGCTGCCACCTATAGTATAAATGTTGTAAAATATTGATGCCTTCTTGTTCCCCAGATGGCGGATCTGGCGCAGATCACAACAACTATAATATTTTATACGGTAATTGTTTTGTTAAAAGAACACTAGCATCAATGATGGCATGTAACGAAGTACAAATACTTCGTTCACTATTTAAGTAGTTTTCTCAAGTAATCGGCACGTAACGAAGTGCAATTTTAATAAAGTATTTTTACTTGTAACGAAGTAGTTTTATTAGAAGTAACAATACGTTTTACTTCGTTACTTTCGTTTACTTCGCGAAATATTTTCGTTACAATATTTCCGTGTCTAGTCGCCAGAGGGGTCCTAACGCCGATTCGCCGGCCAGTCGCAATGGTATTTGCATACAAACCTCGTTTTGGGATAGCGCGTCAACGCTGACCTCTATAAATAAGAGATCACCGAGCGGGAAGTCGTTTGGAATGATTTTTGTTTCGCTGTTTATCCGAGACCACCTAGATTTTGTTGTTATAACTTCATTTTGCCTAAATTTGATACCTCATTACTAACGTTGCTAACACCATACACCAACATCCCAGGCATATTTGTGTTACGAAAACATTGCGTCTTTGTGCATTTTTAAGGTCCAAAGAGCGACCCGGTTTGCATCAACTTACGCTGCGGTAATACTCGGTAGCAACGGCGCAGACTGGCGCAAACCGGGTCGCTCTCTTGGCCTCAAAAGTTCGCTAAGACGCAATATTTTCGCAACAGAAATATGCCTGGGATGACGTTGAATGGTGGATCTAACGCACCGAGCTTTAACAGTTAGGCCAAAGGTGTAGTTCTATCGACGGATACTAAACAAGTGCCCATGTTCGTAACTATACTGCTATTAGCTGTATTATACGGCCTTTTACTGGGCGTGAAGTATAGACAGTTAGTGAGGACGCTAAAGAAGACAAGAGTTAAGCAGATTATTTTCTCAGGAATTTTGCCAGTAATGGGAGGAAGGGGGGCAACGTATAGAAACTGCAAGAGGATGACGATCAACGCCCTAGTTGAGCAGATGTGTGAAGAAGAGGGGGTGGGATTCACAAATGTATGGCGATACTTTGTTGGGAGGGAAGATGTTTACATGAGAGATGACCTCCATATTAGTGGAAAGGAGCAACAGTTTTCTCAGAGAACTTGCTGCGAGCTGTTGAAAGTGGGACAGGTTGCAGGTATTTAAAATAGATGCGCAGTGGGGACTCACGGAGAAGCCTGAAACTGGAGGCATAGATAACGACAGCACAAATAAATCAGCAAAGAACAGTCTGGAACACTCTTCTGGAGCTGGATATAAATGTTTTTGTTTAAATGCAAGGAGTATAGTAAACAAAAGAAATGAACTAAACATTATGGTAGACGATAGTGACCCTCACATAATAGGTATAACTGAATCCTGGACCACCACCGATATATCATATGCCGAATTGGGACTGAAAGGATATGTAATGTTTAGGAAAGATAGAATAGGAAGAAAGGGAGGTGGAGTTATTTTATGTATTGAAGAATCTATTCAGGCTTATGAAATAAAATTAGAAAGAGAAGCAGATTGCGAAGAAGTTGTTTGGTGTAACATAGTTACAGGAATCACAACGTTAACAGTTGGGTTAGTTTATCGAAGTCCAAACATAAGCATAGAAGAGAATGAAAAAATACAAAACGCTATAAGGGAAGTAAGCAAACGGGACTGTATTATTATGGGGGATTTTAACAATGGAAATCTCTAGAGTATGGGGAGTGAGGACCACAAGTTTTTAGTTTTAGTTCAAGATACTTTCCTTTCTCAACATGTGCTAGAACCAACTAGAGGTGAGAATGTATTAGACATAGTTTTGTCCTCACAGAATGAATTAGTTGAAAAAGTCAAGATATGTGAGCCACTGGGGAGTAGTGATCACAACCAGATACATTTTACCATCAAAGTAAAATCAGAAAGGAATAGTAAAAATCAGTATAGGAGAAATTTCCACAAAGGAAGTTATAAGGACATGAGGAAATATTTATAAAAGATATACTGGAATTACATACTAAAAAATAAGACAGCAACAGAGTGCTGGAATAAATTAAAGAGTGAAATTAAGTGCATAGTCGATACATTTGTACCCTTCAAAAACAAGAGAAACGGTCCAAAAAGAAACAATTATCGATAGAAGCCATTAAAAAAATTAAGTATAAACAAATTATATGGAAGTCATATAGATGTACGAGAAATGATGAAGACTACAACATTTATAAAGAAGCACATATCCAAGCTACAGCTGAAATTAATTAGAAATTCAAAGAGAAGCTATGAACAACAATTAGCTAGTAACATAAAACAAGACAGCAAGAGTTTGTATGGGTATGTTCGAAACAAACAGATCGTTCAGGATAAGGTCGGTCCTCTAGAAGATAGTGCTGGAAATGTAATATCGAAGGGATTCTTAATGGCAGAAGACCTGAATGAGTATTTTAGTTCATTGTTTACCAGGGAAGATATTAGTTCACTGCCAGCACCAGAGGCTATAAGTTCAAGGAGGCAGATTCAGACTATTTAGGACAGCTAATTGTAACCCCGGAAATGGTAGCTAAGAAAATAAGGGCTATGAAGGATAATAAATCACCTGGAGTGGATGGGATTCCGCCCAAACTATTATTAGAAATTGTAGAACAAATTAGCGTACCGCTTGCAACAGTTTTCAATTTGTCATTAGAAGAGGGAATGGTTCCTTTAGAATGGAAAGAGGCAAACATTATACCGTTATTTAAGAAAGGTTCAAGAAACAAGTCAGATAACTATAGACCAGTGAGTTTAACATCAGTGATTTGCAAATTATTATAAAGACTAATTAAAGATCACATGGTGGATTTTCTTGTTAAACATAACTTGATAAACCCATCTCAACATGGGTTTTTTAGGTCACGCTTAACAAATATGTTATGTTTTTGGAAGACATCACTAAGTGGGTAGATGAGAGATCACCAGTAGATATCGTCTACTTATATTTTCAAAAAGCTTTCGATAAAGTACCACATCAAAGATTACTGCTTAAACTAAAGGCCCATGGCACAGGAAATGGTACAATAAACTGGATAGTTAATTATCTGGGTGGCAATCTTGTTAAATGACGATTATGGTTCCCTTATTAGCCCTTATTGTGAACAATGCATTTTTCATGAACAATTTCAAGACACTTTTGAGAAATAGATCCCTATCGTAATTTCCTACCACTTATGTATCTCATGCAATGCAACCAAATTGTCGAACAAATTGCTTTAGTGAAATATTTGCAATTTTCGTAAAAGTAAACATGGTGGCGAGTAAACACTGCTATCGACGACCATCGTCCGACGGTTATTAACCAGTGAAAGAGACGCTATTATTGTAAGTGTTGTTTGGTTTTAGTGACTGTTATTTGGTTAAGGTTCGT
Organism: Escarpia spicata; assembly: GCA_963995525.1. Lineage (NCBI taxonomy): Eukaryota > Metazoa > Annelida > Polychaeta > Sabellida > Siboglinidae > Escarpia > Escarpia spicata. Next base: position 6,884,992 of record OZ023213.1, read on the forward strand.
GTAGGGTAAAGTAGATATTTTAGTCTCGCATTTTATGTGCCTGCTGTAATGTTGAAATAAAAACGTTGAATTGTACTTTTACTTTTATTTTAAGTACTTTTGAAAGTTACTTTTACTTTTTATTCAAGTAGGTTTTTTCAATGTACTTTAACTTTTACTTAAGTAGTTTCAAGGTGAGTTATTTGTACTTTTATTCAAGTACAAAATAAAAGTAGTCCAGTCAACACTGACTAGCAGCATGCATTCTGAACAAGCAGCCGGGAGATTACCATAACAATTAAAGTGTCTTTATTATGTGAACGCGTTATGTTTCTCTTTCCGTTATGACATTCATTTGAATCTTATTGCGTTGTACTGAAATATTTCGTCTTGAAATATATGGTCAATTTTCAATTGTGCGCATGCGCGGTGCCCTATATGGGTCATATTGAGTCACGTGCAAATTTCCCGGCAAACTTACTGAAATATTCTGTCGTTGGATGTTGCAGCGTGCCCAGGTGACTGTAAGTGTAAGTTCTGAATGACATTGGAATTACCATTTCCATTGAACTAATGTATTTTTTACATGTACACCTGCAGGGTTAGGGCTATGGTTGGACGTGGTCGCTGTACCCATCTGATCTGTCATTCTGTGGCCCACACACGGATAGCCTAGGGCTAGGCATAGCCATTGGCTTGGCCATATGCATAGGCATGGACATGGTTATTCTATAGGCATACCCATAGGCAGTCTAGGCTATTTACACCTGATGATCAGCACGAACAGATATATTTATATACAATGCAAGTGTAAATACAAACATAGTGCTACCTTAATTATTTCCAAATAATCTTTAGAAAGGCTAAACCTAACCCTACACTCCCCCCCCGCACATGGAACAGTTATGCCTCATGTTTTTTTGGTGACCAATAATGGTTAGTTAATCCGCCAATGTAACATTGACCGTGACAGTGTGAATAGTTGGTCCAAAAACTAAAATGCTATAAGTTACTGTACTGTACACATAACTATTGAGCCGGAATATGGTAATAGTACACTATAGCTTGCAGTAATACTATTTGCCATGTTGCCCATGACGTGGCATACCCATGTGTAGGGCAAGCTGATTTAAATCACGATTGAAATCAAATGATTTTTTTATTAAAATCATTGATTAAAATTAACTATTTTATTTCTTCTTAATCACTGCAGTTTAAACTTTTTGATAAAAGCACTTGATTTTTAGTACCGTTGTCCATTATCAACAGAACACGGCTGTCTATTTGTGAGTTTAGAGATTTCCTGTTTGATTTTCCTGTCATCTGGCGGCCATAGTCAAGAGCGTGAAACTGTCAATACAATAATAATAATTATTGGTTAACGTGATTAGATGTGCTAAATGCTAGTGTTATTTATGAATTTATTGCTGACACATTTCACATGTTTTCGGTTGCGGCAACACAGGCATGCGAAACCACAACACAAACAGCGATATATTCCACCGAAACGAGATATCTGGTGCCAGACAATTTGAAAAAATTGTCATCTCTGTAAGTTACAAGAATAAGGATAATTGATCTAATTATACATGGATATATGTATGTCCAAGTTATGGCAGTCGTTACTTTGTTTAACTCAATACATTACGTCTTACTAGCACCTGGATTGTGAAGCTTTTAAGGTGAAAGTAGGTATAATCTAACGATATATGCTTACTAGATGTCATATCGCTACAATCTACAAAAAGTGCTGTCTCTATACAATGGCTCGTCAAATCTAACGTTCTTTTGCGCCGAACTCTGTACTATTTTAATAGCCTATTTGAATTTAATAGTCGGAATAATGAAGGTGCACGAGCGGATGCAAAAATCTGCATTTCATTGACACATCACTAACTTCAAGTAACAAATTCATTAAGCAACACATTTTGTAAGGGAGGTGTTATTCTAACACTGATTCCTTGGAGACTGCTGGGTCGACTTAATTAATGCAAATGGGAAATAGTGTTTTTTATGTGTTAATTGTATGTATCTTCTGTAACAGGCTGTACATTATTTTTCTTTAGATATGTTATTCATTCCATTGCGGTGCATCGTACAAGAGGCGTGTTATAGAGCCGTTTCTGTTTGGGCGAACCCTTGATACCCTCGGCCTGAACGAAGAACAAGCCAATGCAATTGTAGGTTAGGCAGGTGTGACACCGTCAAGGAATCTTCAACGTGGTGTTGGCCCACAAGACATTGCGGTCCGGCCTCGCTGGAAGTCGATTACACAGAGCCTCGCTTCCGATCTCCAGCAGGTTGCACCCGGTGTTGTTGTAGAACAAGTTATAAACTTCAGTGGCAAAACAAAATGGCTCAGTGATGTTATCGTCGAACGGACTGGCCTCGTGTCATTCAGTCCACGTTCGCCTCGAGGATGGGAGAGTAGTGCGTAGACACTTTGACCATGTGAGGAGTCGTTGTGTGAATGGTGATAGGTCGGTGCCGGAGAAGACACCATCTTCTGAATTGCCTCTTGAATTGTCTCACAAAAGGCCTCCGGAGGAACCTGTTCATGCACGTACCGCTTGTCGTACCACGTGACGCACCGCCTGACATACCACATGACGTACCACGTGACGTACCGCATGACATAACTCAGCCAGAGATGGAATCTCCCCACACATCTGAACAGAACTGTACAACCACTGCAAATCTTCGTAGATCAGGGAGAAACCATAGAGCACGTGAGAAACTTAACTTATGAAGTGACATTCACGATCACTCGTAGGAAAGTGATTGGAAAAGAAATTGTGAACGTTGGTAGTGGCATATCGAATAACTAGTTAGTACTGAACGTTTGGTATAGATATGCTTTTAGTTAATCATTATTCTTGTTGAGTACTAGAACGAGAACTTCAGGGACATTGAATTATAACACTATAAGAACACCGAGTCATATTTGTTTAGCAAACCAGTTATAATATTATAATCAAGATGGTGTGCATGAATAAACTGTGTGACAATTGATTTGACGTTTACATCTACTCACAATCTAGGCTAAATATGATCAAAGCTAAATATGTATCATTGGGCATAATAATAAAATTATTATGATTACAGGTAGATTAGATTTATGAAAGCCATTTTAATAAATTGTACACATTCATTCATGACTAATAATACACGTATTCTCTCCCAATTCAATTGTCAGTACAAAACAAACACCATCAGACGATGAATCTATAGATTTTGCCCAGTATAGTAATTATAATATCCTAATAATAATAATATCCTTAGTAAATTCATTATTTATTATTATTATTACTGAAATTATTTGATGCATGCAGCCTACAACTTTTAATTGAAATTAACTGTGCACAATCATGTGCATAATTACAGTTATCAACTTATAATGAACACGAACTATATAACAGCAAAAAACAGTCGTCCCCATATTCTTAAATGTAGGCTAATTCAGTAATTGCAGTGACATTGGCCCCAATTAATTATTCATGCAATAATAACACAGTTCACGTATGATAATATTATCAAAAGCAAGCTTGCATTCACAGCGACAACTGGCAACATAACAGTCAAATATGTCAGACCAAACGTTTCGTATATGTAGCCTAATGAAATATTTGGTATATTTGTTTCCTCTCGTGCGTTCCAACACTACACAATACTTAAAGGTCATAGGTCATAGGTCAAAATCTACAAAATATTTCAGCGACCAAATGTTTCGCTTAAGTGATGAAATATTCGGTAATCTATTTCCGCTCGTGCGCATACGACTTCTGCGCCGACCAGATATTTCAACGACGAAATGTTTCGCTACAGCGTAAACCAATACAAAACGAGGAGATGGTGTATCGGCAATGCAAAGAAGGCAGCATCATTGATATAGTTCCTTCTCAGGATGTATATGTGATATGACAAACGTCAAGCTATTGTGTAACTTTTTCTATCGTTATTATCGCATGGTGCTTTTTTGTAAAGCAATGACATAATTTGCTAACATACTGCTTTATTTGTAATAAACAATTAAAAGTTATACCAATCATAATAAGGTAATTTTTTGGCGCCTAAACCTTGGGAAACCAAGCTCAGAGGCACATCAAGACAAAAGGGTTGGTCAGTATCAGAATCGATAAGCCACATTAACGTTGTCAACAGATGGATCGATGCGCCTGGGATCTAAAGTGGAAATATACTAATTTTAAGATGAAATCAATTCGACCATTATATCTACAGACAACGGTAAACACACAATCAATGTTAGCACAATAATAAGTGAGGATTACTGTGCTTAAATACGCATCGGCGCGCGCACGTAGCAACGCATGCACGCACACGCCTACGTACATGCACTCGGCAGAGAGACAGAATGAACGGGCGGCCGGGAAGTCGGGCGGGTGGGCGGGCGGGCGTGTGTGCAGGCATGCACGCGCGCGCATGCACACACACATACACGCACACGCACACTTACGCTAAGGGTATATATCAAGCTTTATGACGTCACCTAACCTTTTGACGTGGCAACGTCGTAATGGTTGCCGTTGATGGTATACAGTTTTGTGAGAATCTTATACATATTGAGCCTTATTTGTTGAGGATGCATTTTCTCTAGAAGCAATATCATTTCAAATAAACAGGCTGCGTTTAAAAAAGGTCTCCTTTTTCAAATTTGATGGTTTCAAATCGGAGCTCATCCAGCGCGCATAATAAAATAATAAAATAGTATACAGTAATACAATATCAGAGTTGAAGGTCCCATCATCGATGTCCTGGCTGTCTGACAGGAGACGCAGCGGCTATTACCCTGTCCTCCTGTCGTTCTCAGGGAACATTTGCGACATGCCCGGAAAACGCCGGAATTGCACCAACGTTGAGCGCAAGATAAGGTACGCACACGCACGGACGCACCCACGCACGCACGCACGCACGCACGCACGCTGCTCGCACACATACACACACACACGTAAGCACACAAAGGATGCTTGCACGCACGCACGCACACACACACACATACGCACTCGCATAAACACGCACACACGCGCACAAGCGCACACGCGCACACGCGCACACACGCACACACGCACACACGCACACACGCACACACGCACACACGCACACACGCACACACGCACACACGCACACACGCACACACGCACACACGCACACACGCACACATAGTGCATATAAGTGACAACAGCCACCTGGGGTCATAGATAACACTTTACTTGATGGGCGTTTAGCATTGGTTTCAATAGGAACACAATACTGGCATTATAACCGGTTATTGCGGTAAACATGACACCGACCTATTGCACAGATGACGGCGACAATTTAACATATGGTAGCATGCAGTCTGACACAAGTCCGCCGCACAATAATTTATTAATAAAATCTGCGTCCCTGCGACAACTGCGGCGTCGCGCGTGTAGTTTTGGGTGACGTCGGTTGCTAGGTAACGGTGGCGTGAGCTGCACGCGACACGTCGATACGAATAGGTAAAGTACCGGTGTCGGCATGCAACGAGTCACGCGAAGTGTTTAAATGTCACACTTCAAGAGTCGATCGCTTGGACGAGTCCGGAAATTGTCGGCGTCTTGGCGAATGATTGTCGGAAACTGCCAGTAGCCACGATCGGGCGATAACCCAGCCATTTTAGCTCCGGCTTGCCGGGTTGACCAAACTGATCATCTCGCTGCCACCCGCATTGTTGTGATCCTGGCGTGTCGCAGCTTTGTTGACATTTGTTCATAATACCATCAAGATAAATCAATAAGAAATGGCCGCGCGGTGACTTTTGTTGATATCGTCTTCAGCAGTGAAGAACAAATGGGCGGTTGGTGTCATTTGTTGATGTCGTCTTGATAAGTCAACAAGAAATGGGCGGTTGGTGTCATTTGTTGATGTCGTCTTGATAAGTCAACAAGAAATGGGCGGTAGGTGGACTTGAACACATATGATGGGAGTATGATTGGAAGTGTGTGTGTGTGTGTGTGTGTGTGCGCGCGTGCGTGCGTGCCTGCCTGCCTGCCTGCCTGCCTGCATGCGTGTGGGGCAGGTGGGTACAATGTTCAGCCTAAAATAGGGGGATGCGGGATGTCGGCTCCTAAAGCAGGTGGGAGATGCAAGGTTGTGACCCATGATACATCCCACCACGAGTATATCACAGAAGATAACGGCGTTAGAATCGCGCTGATAGATTAAATACAAAACCCGGCCTGTAGTCTGGGGTTGTGATCTGAGGTTGTGATGCGTGCGATTGCACTCACTCTTGAGGCAAAGGAGTTCCGCTTGAGAAAAAAACGTTCCTTTGGGACAGAGGAGAGGTGGGTGCAGTTGGGTTTTCTGAGACCCTTAACGGGACGTAGTCTGTTCGTCTACCCGGAATTAGCGGGAGCAGTAACTTCTAACTGGACGTCTGCTGTGTTGACCGTGGGACAGTGAGCATTGTTGAACATCATAGGCATAGCAGTTAACTCAGCCCGACTGGCCGTATTGCCAATAAAGCTTGTTTTGAAACTGGATGTTTTGTTTACCATTTGAACATGCACCCGTGGTCGTGCCTTCAAATTGCGACCGTTGTTATGGGCCTACTTAACACAATTTGGCAGGCAGTATACCTTCAACATAGTTACTATAGTCTTTAATAAGAGCATTATATTAATTACTACATGGAAAACTTGGAACAGACAACGTCCTTTTAAGGTGTTGGAGGCGTGACGCCTCAAGTGGAGACGTCTCAAATTAAGTTGCAGTTAAAGGTTTTATTCGGTGAAAAAAACGCACCCCAATCAACCACGCTACAGACCAAGAGCCGGTTTTGTGAAGCCTACATTAAGTTACGTAACATCAATGGGCTTTGTGAAGCCTACATTAAGTTACGCAACATCAATGGGCTTCGTGAAGCCTACATTAAGTTACGCAACATCAATGGGCTTTGTGAAGCCTACATTAAGTTACGCAACATCAATGGGTTTCGTGAAGCCAACATTAAGTTACGCAACATCAATGACATCGACACCATAAAAACACAACCGCCACCTTGCCGCCCCTGTCAGATGTCATGTCCGAGAGCGCGCGGAAGTGTTGAGTGGAGTGCTGCTAAAACTTCTGCTCAGCGCCTCTAACATTATTTCAACCCGACGCCTATAATACATACATACATATATACATTGGTGCATACATGCGTAGATGCGTAGATGCGTAGATGCGTAGATGCGTAGATGCGTAGATGCGTAGATGCGTAGATGTATGCGTAGATGCGTACATGCGTACATGTATGCGTACTTGTATACAGGCGTACTTGGTAACACGCGTACATACGTGCACACGTACGTACTTATTACATACATACATGTATACATGCGTACATGCGTACATGCGTACATGCGTACATGCGTACATGCGTACATGTGTACATGCGTACATGCGTACATGCGTACATACATACATACATACATACATACATACATACATACACACACACACATACATACACACACACATACAGACACACATACACAAACATACACACATACACACACACACACACACACACACACACACACACACACACACACACACACACACACACACACACACACACACACACACACACACACACACACACACACACACACACACACACACACACACACACACATACACACATACACACATATAAACATACACACAGACACACATACACACATACTCACATACTCACATACACACATACACACATACATACACACACATACACACACACATACACACATAAATACACACATACATATCCAATGGCAATGTGTGTCCTTTTTTCAGGTAGCAGATAATTTAATTTGTGTGTGCTGATGTTCATCTTGTTGAAATACGTTTTCACACAGATATCAATCAAACTCATATATCTTAATTCATTTCGAATATAACACTCTACAACGCCGGCTCGTCCGTGACCTCTGTCTTTCCGATCTAAACAAAAACAAAACCCTTGCATAGTAAGGCTGCTATTGTCCATATATTCCTTAAACCAAGTTTCGCTAACACATATAATTGAAACTTCGTGTTCTGCAATACATATTTGCAGTTCGTCTATTTCTCACTTATTAACGACCTGGCGTTTACATTAATCAGGGAAGGCAAGCACCATTTGTGCTTGTTGCCCCCTGAAAGTCCAGAAGCACAGGACCGTGTGGCATATGAGTCCTCCGTTTGAGCGTCCAATGAATGTTCAGTGGCCATATCGTTCAGGCCGATTTCCTAGTCACGGGTATGCATGCATACATGCGTACATGCGTACATGCGTACATGCGTACATACATACATACATACATACATACATACATACATACATACATACACGTACATACACGTACATACACGTACATACACGTACATACGTACATACGTACACACGTACATACGTACATATGTACATATACGTACATATACGTACATATACGTACATATACGTACATATACGTACATATACGTACATATACGTACATATACGTACATACGTACATACGTACATACGTACATACATATACGTACATATACGTACATATACGTACATACGTACATACGTACATACGTACATACGTACATACGTACATACGTACATACATATATACGTACATAAAAGTGCAACACTACAATGTCGTGTTAACAGTGGTTTCTATGCAAATCAACACAAAGCTTACGCTCCAGGCACTAGCTGTACTGTTAAGTTGTATAAATGTTCGGCAGCGACCCCGGGGGCACGCTATTGGCAAGCGTAGTCGCACACAAAAGTTCAAATCCACGGTTGCGGTGCAAAGTTGTTTTATGTTGAAAGACATATTGATCCTATATTCAGCTACCCCACCAAATATATTAGGGCTCAGCCCCCCCCCCCCCAAGCCTCCCCACTTCCGACACCATATTATTATTATATCGTGATGATACCAGTTCAAAATATTTTTGTTATACCTCCTATGGTACTGACATTGTGCGATATGTATGTATACGGCTATGTCATATTGTGTCCTCATTCTCTAGCAGGACGTCATACGCCGTCATTCTGTTGGAGACTTAATATCATATAGCCTCATTATGTTACACAATATTGTAGACGTTGACATGATATTTTCATCTGGATCGTTGCAGGAGACGTCGACTGCGGAAAGCCTGACGATATTGAAGGCGCCTCGACGGCGGTCAACGGATCCCTCTACCTGGCCGTGGTCACGTACGAGTGTCTCGAGGGCTATCGCCACCTCTCAGGGAACCTCACTCGCGTGTGTGAGGCAGATGGGCGGTGGAACGGGCGAACACCTGTCTGCCTACAGGAGAGCGACCACGCCAGTACGTAGTACCTGCGATACGCGATAGTGTGTTGTGTAGAACATTTATGGAAAGAATCCGGGTTATATTCTTCATGGTGGTGTGCTGAAGATAATTTCGTGCTCTCCACATTGCTTCAGTTCACCCAACTGTATGTAAATGAGTATCTGGCTTGTAAAATACAAATAGACGGTGGTGTTATGTGAATGAATACTTTTCGCGCAGTATTTGGAGCGTGGCTGAACGCTTCACAGACAGTCAAGAGGATGTTCGAGTGAACCGGTCTACCAGGGGATGAACTGCGTATTTTAGTACAATCATTTGTAATTTTGTATTTATGAGACCGTTATTATCATTGCTTTTAATGACATATGCACTAGTTTATCTAACTCCATCACACTATCTCCTTTAAGGTACACATATAGCCTTTATTAGTATTGCGGTCAAAATAGTGCAGCAAATCCCAGCCTCATGTGTTACCAGGCGTTGTATAGTGATAACTGCATAGGTTGTTTCAATAATTTAGCAGCGCTATTTGTATCACAGAAGTGTCATAAAACAACATGGGATACTAGTATTTCCTTCCTGTGGACCTCCAACGAGGTAGTGTGATTGAAAGAACGTTTGGGGTTGGATAACAACGTAGATACAAATGACACATTTAATTATGATAATAGCGCGCCTTTACTATTCGATTACCAAATATTCTTTTTTTTCTCTTACAACAAACCTATGGGAGGATTACCTCGGGTTGTGCATAGGGTAGTTTTAATGTTACTAGCGACAACGTAATAAAACATATGACGCAAAACAATGTCTGTTAAACAGTGTGCTAGGCAACACGCCTACCTAAATATGACAGTGTCTATCCTTTCAGCCCAACAGAACAAATCAGCGTTCTGCATCGAAAACGGTGTGCATAATTTAAAACATTCGTCAACGCAGATAACGTTGACGCACCAGCCAGCACATAAGTCACTCACTGGCTCTCTGCAATGAAAACAGTGTCCTGCTTATTTATTCATGCATCCTGAAGCCAGACGTGGTCATTATTATGCCACTGAATATTCTGTATTTCGTCCCACTTGTGGTTTTCATTGGCCGGTCGCACGCATTTAAAAAAATAGAAATGTCATGAATTTGGGAATAGCTCGGCTGTCTCCATCATTACGTGGCAACGTATGCCATTTGAATGTCTTGTATAGAATATGAACGTTTCACCGGAGCAACAGTCAAATTGCATACTCTTGATGAACACAGTTTGGTAGGCGATATATTTTCAACTTATTTAGTCTAGTATTAAGAATACCGTACCAATAAACAGAAATAAACTAGGAAGAGAAATACAGACACTCAATAAATAATAACGTATCACGTGCGTTATACGTGACACTCTCGTCGTTTGTCTCGCAGGCAGTATGATAGCTCGAGATATCGTTCTCGGGTCACTGGGCGGCTTCTGCTTCATCGTCCTTCTTCTGCTGCCCCTCGACTTTATCCTGTACATACGCAAGAGGAAGAAGAGGCGTTGGACGAGACCTTACGGAGAGTTCCCCCGGCACAAGATGTACGTACCCGTCACCATGGACGGCGTCGTGCGGGCAGCTATCAAAGACGGGCTGCCGACGGTGGAGGTATCACGTGACAGGTCAGTCAATCAAGCGTTTGTGTGTAGATACACAATAGCAACAATACTAAAACGCAATCTCTCGCATGCACACGCGAACGCACCGACACACAAACACACAAACAAACAAACAAACACACACATACACACACAGACACGCACAGACACGCACAGATACGCACAGACACGCACAGACACGCACAGACACGCACACATTTGATTTGACACATTTAAGTGGTCGTGTGTTTGTGAATGCGTGTGCGTTTACTTGCGCGAGTATGTGTGTGCGTGTTTGGTTGCGTGCGTCCGTGTGTATTTTTTACAGACGAACAAATACTTTACAGATGGGTGTACATACTATTCAAATATTCAGACACATGTTTCACAAGTGTGTAAGAATTGTTATTACCATCATTCTCTATTATTATACGTTACCAAATACACAAAGTGGTGTATACAGTTAATAAAACAAAATAACCTCCCAGTGGAAACATGGATCATAACTCTTCCAACTCTGAATACACACACAAATGACGAATACAGTTGTGTGAATAAAACATAAAAATCATTCTCCTAAGTCTGAATGAACACGTCTGTATTCCAGATCGGCGGATCCGAGCCATTCCCGCGTCAGACAGAGCTTACACGACTGGCAACCACCCGACATCAGGCTGCGCGACGTGAACCGTCCCAAGCGTCGACGGCGCAGCAGTCCCAGCAGCACACGCCAGGTGGCGCCACTCGCGTCGTCTCGCCGCCTCGACCCTGCACCCAAGCAGTTATCAAGCGACGAGGAGAGGTCACTAAGCCGGAAAGAACAACCATACGACGTTGAAGGTCAACGTAAACACCACAGCAGGAGACGATTCCCGAAATTAGAGGTAGATCGATCGCCGGTCGAAGAAAAGTATTACTTGAATAACGAGGTGCTGTTAGACATCACAGCTGAGCCGATCGGTAGGCCGCTGCCGGTGGCGATCGCAGCGGTTAGTGTGAGAACGAAACGCCAGACGCGGCGTCATAAGATGGCTGTCGACCGGCGATATAAGGAGGAAGCCACTTTTGAAGAGACGCTGCATGACGGTATAGCTATGGGTGACAGACGTGACTATGGCATTGCTGTTTTGACGTCGCTACCCGTATAACGGCAATATGATTCACGGACGATTAGGTTCGTGATATGTTTTATTATTAGAACAAGTATGCAAATAATTATGCAAATTATTACAGTTTGAAACAACAGTTATAGTTGCAGAGGTCATACTCACCTGCAGCCTTTTCAAAATTTGGACAATTTTGTTCATCTCACGTTGTCTGTGTCCTTCGGAAAAGAACACAAACGTCGTTTCCTTCTACATGGCGTCTGCGCCAGGGCAAATAAAATATACCACACTGAGAAATCAAAAGAAACCTGTATTAGACTCATAGAGCCATTGATCACACAGAAACCCACATGTAGGCGCTGCATCAGTTGCAGCCAAACCACTTTGCTAATAGGATGTGCGCCACGACTGCCTTCTAGACGGATGCCGGTGCTATAGGATGTCCGCCACAACTGCCTTCTAGACGGATACCGGACCGCATAGAATCGTTACGTATTGCGAGGGTGCTGAAGATGACGACTAATATTTGTATTTGCTGTCTGTATTCCTACTGTATTTGTGTTCCCCTTTAAACTATGTCTTGATACACTGAGTATTGTGTCAAATACACCGCGTAAGATGGTACTCATCAATCAGTAATACAAATGAACGAACAAGGGCGTCTACCCAGATATAAAAAAAACCTGGACTTCGATGGAAGTGTCCGTACTTCCTTCATTTTGCAAAACGCATTTTAAGTGCAGGCAGCTGTGAGATGGACGAATGGTTGCAACACCACATGGTGCTTGGGTAATGGTGGCAACACCATACGGTGCTTGGATAATGATGGCAACACCATACGGTGCTTGGATAATGATGGCAACACCATACGGTGCTTGGATAATGATGGCAACACCATACGGTGCTTGGATAATGGTCGATAACTCAATTCAATGTTCGTTGAGTTTGTTTACACAGGTTGTCTTACCGTTCATAATTTTAATTATCGCAGTAGAAACAGCCGCAGCCGCAGCAATATCTCATTGTTACTGGTACCATTACTACAATAACAACAACAACTACTACTACTACTACTACTACTACTACTACTACTACTACTACTACTACTACTACTACTGCTACTACTACTATTGCTATGCAACTGTTAGTGCGGCTGCGGCTGCTGCCCCCGCTGATACTTGTCAATATAACTATCAACAACATTATCGCCATCACCAAGATAACAACCGTTGCTGTTGTCACGTACCAACTAACAACCCCATCTTCAACCAATTCACTCATGTTATCGGGTCGATCCGCTCTGCCTCCTACCACAGTTGGAGGTAGAGACTTCCATTGTTGTGCGCTGTAAGCCTTAACCAGCCATCCGAAAAGACACGATGATAAATTTATGAACCAGCGAGAAATCGTTTGTCCCCAAAGCCCCCCGGCGACTAGTTGTTTGAATGGCGGGTGTGGCGCTGAATATTCAATGGTTGGCGTCAATACTCGATCATGGACGCCGATGAAAAACGATCGTACCAAAGATTGAAAAGATGAAAGTCGTCGATCGATTCATCGATTGGTCATACTGGTCATCGCTGCTGAATAGGAAAATGGAAACTAATCTACGCCATTTTATTTGTGGTTTTATAACTGTTATACTGGCATCGTTGATGCGTTTATACATAATAGGTTGCGCAGAGGTTTCAAAAGCGCTCTACCCCGATGTTGTCTTACATTTTAATGTTCGTTTTGGCTCAACATATCTGGAACACCTGTTCTCTCGACATAGAGATAATCCTGTGTGATTTACCAGACATGTTGGCAAGTCAAGTCAATACTCGGGTCTCTCTGAATTTCAAGTCAAACACAAGTCACTAGGGTTCCCGTTCATGTCACAAGCCAAGTCGAACTCAAACATACGACAATTAGGCTTTATATATGGTGAAAAAACAATGATGAAACGGTCAACTTAACGAATTGTTTATTAAGATTATGATTAATACTATATTCGCTCATAACAAAGTTTTGATAGTCGTTTCCTATAGGCATTGCTCACGCTGTATAGTCACTAGACGTGTCGGCTAATCATAAATTGTCAAGTCAAGTTTCAAGTGAATGACCTCCAGTGTCGAGGTATCACACTGATTTACAAGGTAAGACGTATGTATCTAGCGCGCGCGTGTGTGTCTGTGTTCGTGTGCCCGCGCGCGCGTGCGTGCGTGCGTGCGTGTGTGTGTGTGTGTGATTATATTAGAATATGTATTAATACACGCACCCACACAAAAGCATACACATGCATACGCTCCCGCACACGCACATACACACCTCCCTTCCACATACACACGCACACACGCACACACGCACACACGCACACACGCACACACGCACACATGGACGCAGCCACTCACACACACACCCACACACGCATGCATGCACGCACGCACACACACACACACATCTCCTAAAATATAACCACCAAAACACGCGTCTTTGAACATTACAGTTGAGAAACCGAGCTATCAAGATTACTAGCACAGTCGTCTGATTGCTCTTGAGTTTCGATTATATCAAACTACTGATCGCTTTAAAAGTGTTATGTTATGTTATGTTATGTAATTATGAGCGCTAAAATCAATGTCAATGAAGGGCTTTGTTCACATTTAAGAAATTGTATGAATTCGTGCCGGACTTCACGCTGTCTAGTAACAAGGAAAACCGATAATTTGATTGACAAGTGACAGATTTTATCAGTTGAGAGAAATCAATAGTCCGCAAAAATAATTTAGTTGTTGATTAGAAAAACTCTAATGCATTCTCATTTTTTTTTATTTAGTTGCAGTTATTTATAAATAAAAAAAATTATAATAATTATATTATTGCATTTATTTTATAACGTGTGTGTTTGTGAGTGAACGTGCGTGCGTGTGTGCGCGAATGTATGCATGTGTGTATGCGCGCGTGCGCGAGTTGAGGTGCGACGGAGAAACATAGCATTCCAAGTTAGCAAAGTCGTTTCGTGTTAAACGTTCTGTCACGTTTGTTGAGCTGACGTTTCTGAAACGTTCGTCTTCGCTGATTGTTTGTTCACCAGATGGCGCTAGCGTCGGTGCGTCTACTGAAAGTGTCATGCTTTCTGCGCTTTAAAACAAGGTTTATAGATTTCCGAACATAAATACCCTGGCCATGTTCATGACCATGATCCCAATCATCACCGTTCCTTATTCCATATGATGCCCTTCCAGTACTCGTCTGGTTCGTCTCTCCACCGCCTCGCCGGTCTTCCTCTAGATCGTTTCCCTTCGTAAGATTTCCAGGTAGTGATACGCGATGTCCATCGGTTATCTCGTAGTCTACTGATGTGCCCTGCCCAGGTCCACTTCTGTCTTCTGATTTGTTCTAACACGAATATGACGTATATGTGTCTTCTTTCTTACCCAAATGTTTATTTTTTTCTCCCGATATGTGATATTTAACATACATCTTTCCATCTTTCTTTGTACGGATGCTAGCTTGATCTTTGCCTGGATGGTGAATGCCCATGTTTCCGTGCCGCATGTCATTGCGGAGAGGACGCGCGAGTTGAATATTTTTCTCTTCAAGCAGGTTCCAGAGTTACCCTTGAAGATGTCGCGGTGTTTGGCGAATGCTGTCCAACCGGCTGTGATTCTTTGAATTTTCTTATCTTGTTTTTTTAGGCGCAGCTTTCAACGTTCTTTATCTCCGTGGTGCTTATATATATATATATATATATATATATATATAACTGTATATATATACATACACATATACAAAACTGTATATATATATAAGTTATGCTTAAAAAAACGACACACCAATATATATATATATATATTGGTGCGTCGCATAACTTTTGACTTCGAAATGTTCTTCAGACCTTATTTTTCATTTTCATCAGCTACCTCTTGCAGCATTTTGTAGTTCTTGCTGTGTAGTGGCGAGTATGTCGTCGGCGAAGCGAAGGTGACTGAGATGTTCTTCATCTATCCTCAATCCTCTGGTTTCCCAGGTCAGTCTTCGGAATATGCTTTCGAGTGTTGCCGTGAACAACTTGGGCGATATGGTGTCACCTTGGCGTACTCCTCTCTTGATGTTGATCTTGTTGCTTTCTTTGTGTAGGTAGACTGTCATCGAGCTGTTGGTGTAGATGTCTTTCAGGAGTTCGGTGTTCTATCCCCTGTTCTTGAAGCGAGGTCAGTATTACTTGAGTTTGCACCGAGTCGAAATCCTTCTGGTAATCGACGAACGCGAAGCTGAGCGGGATATTACATTATCGGCACTTCACATTCGGTTGGTTTACGACGTGGGTGTAGTCTGTCGTTGAGTACCTGCTTCTTAATCCTGCTTGCTCTCTTTGTTGGTTTTTGTTTGATTGTCTACACTAGCCTATTCGTTACTATTTTTGTGAATGTAGATATTTGATCAAAGGTAAAGGTAAGTTCTTATATAGCGCAGTATCCAGTCCCCAGAAATGCTCAAAGCGTTTACACTTTACTCCCTAGCAGACCTATTCAATCGAACACCATCTCGACTTCTCTGGGAAGCATCCAGCCACGCTTCGAACCCGGGTTCTATTGGTTGAGAGTCCGAAGCATCTAGCCACTGCACCACGGCGCTTTACTGATAAAGACCATATCGGTCCGTAGTGCTTTACATATTTCTTATTTTCTTTCTTGAAGATTATCACCATCTTTGCGTTCTTCCGTGCGGTGGGTATACGTCTTTCAGACAAGCATTTAGTATACAGCTTAGCTAGTGTCTTCGAGACGGTATATTCTCCTGCTTTTAATGTTTCAATGTATACATGGTCGTTATCTGATGCCTTGCCATTCTCCCCATACCTTATTTCATTCGTCATATTCGTGATAATTCTAGTGTAATCGTATTCACCACATTCACCGTATTCACCGTATTCACCGTATTCACCGTATTCACCGTATTCACCGTATTCACCGTATTCACCGTATTCACCGTATTCACCGTATTCACCGTATTCACCGTATTCACCGTATTCACCGTATTCACCACATTTACCGTATTCACCGTATTCACCGTATTCACCACATTCACCATTTTCATCACATTCATCACGTTTGCTACATTCATCATTTACATCATAATTATTGTTCTTTATTGTCAGTACTATCCCATCAAAAGCTGTCGCAACAGCATTGACAACATCTCAAGCAAATCGTTTTTGTGAGTTTGTCAACGGCCCTAAAAATGTTATCGTTTGTCGAGCTATTGGTCCACTGGGCATTTAGAGACTACCTCTACATTCTTTATAGTTGTTTTGTGGAGGTTCAGCTCCATAGAGCAATATGTAATCAACAGTGTCACTGAAGATTGATCATTTCATGTGTGTAGTGCCATAGCATGTGTCCAGAATGCATGATCAATGTTTGACAAATGGTGAAGAAGTGGAAGACCAAAACTGAGAAGAAATGATAGGGTAAAGCAAGAGCTTTGGAAGGCAGGTGCGAACGGCCAATAATGGAAGATCATCGCAAAAGACAGAAAGAGATGGAAAGTATTAGTGAGCAAATCAGAAGACACTTCCGAGTGATACGAACCCCGCAGGGGAGCAATTGGAAGACGAAGAAGAATAAAATAGTGCATTATATGGTATTGATAACATTTTGCTCACCAGCTATCTAGGAACACACCCAAACCAACACAATATCAACCCTAGGCGGTGATAAATGTGATCAGTATCGCTTCACAAACATGGCAGCATCGAGAAACAGGATTAGGATGGTGGGTCACAATCAGTAGTCCAACCACAACCAACTGTTGCGCAAAAATGCTCGAAACTCGTTTCGTTTTCCATCACAGCCAATTAACAATTACGTGTCGTCACATAAAACATGCTGGGACCTGGCTATGTTTTTTTTACATAATTATGCCGTGGTCCTTTTTATCTACCAGTGGAATACATCAAAGCTGTTCTTTCTGATAGGTGGTTTCTTTCATCAGATGTCCACATAGCAAAAGTTCACATTACTATTAGGATAATCCGTTTACTGGTGGAATATCTTCCAAAACCAAGTCGCAACAGTGCCAAATCTAGGGCAGTGCAGACGGGGCAGTTGCCCAGGGGCCTCCACACAATCAGATCTATGGGTGCCTCGACAAACCTGGTTTGGTCCATGGCCTCCGAGGCTTCGTGGTCAAATAAATGCAAGTGTTTAAACACATATTGTGATAATACGTAAACAATCATGACAACTGACAAACTAGTGGGTGAGTATGTAAGGCGTATGTTTGTTTTGAAACAAAATTGTTATATGATGCACAGTTGTATTCTAAATGAGGAAAGTTTTCTTGTGCTGTGAAGTGCGTGTTGTAGTAGGGAGGGAAGTGTGAGAACCGTTATGCTAGAATGACCGGGGCCTCCAGATAACTAATGTATTCAAATTGTTGAATGAACTTCAAACGCCGTATGCAGTAATACAACTAAGCTATTCACATTCACTCGACATTTGGTGTAAATTGTTCATCACTGGTATGGACGCCGAATGTGCATAATACGTACACTGGGCTTCAAACAGCACTTTAACATAACAAACAAATGGCTTTAAGCAACCTGTACAGGCACCTTATAGCATCTATCGGACTATTCATTTCCTTGTTGTCACTAGTATGAAGTACGTTATCGTAATATCCGTCAACCATCGTCTAAATCGTACATCTTCCCGACTCCGTCCGCATTCCATTTGCAAGCTGCATGTGTCCTCTTTCTTCGTCGATAAACCAATGGATGGCGCAGGTTTGGCGATTTCTCCGTTTCCAACAAGAACATTCATAAAGCTTCATATTCACTTATTATATAATAATTTATTTTATCATTTAGAAATAACGCACATAAATTTATTAAAGGCATAGAGCGTCCAGCAAGTCCCTCCATCGAAATTTGGGTCACAGCAGAAAACAAGGAACCTCTGAACCGCTGTTGCCTTTAGGTAGCAGGAAGCCGCGTGGTTAACAATGTACGGATATGTTCTTTCTCATTCTCTACTTCAATCATTGGAGCAAGTCGACGTTCGGTCGTCGGTTCGTTGTTTTACAACGGTGTTCGACAGGATGGTTTCTGGCGAAATTCACAAATTGGTGCGCGTGTGTGGTCTTTCGACGTACTTTCATCACCGATGCGTCGGTATGTCTGATGTGTCGCATGTTGCTGAATTTCTGTGCCCGTCTGCGTCATTTCTATTGGAAGAAGTTTAGGTGTAGACGTGCCTTATTTTTGTATTATATATATTATATGCGTGACTTGCATTTCAATATAAAGCCGTATAAATCTGTTTAATATTTTACATTTGTTTCCACCCATTCGTGTTGCAACAGACCAAGAACAACAACAATGTAACCATTACTTATGACATAATGCGATCATAACACGACAGTGGCGCCTCTGGAGAGTGGCTCACCACCAGCAGCAAAAAGGTAGTGAGATAATAACTAAAATTAACTACCTTCGTGAGATTGTTAAATGCATGGACAATTGATAAATCAGAGGCCGATGGTCTAAAGTAGCGAATGGACAGAGAGAGAGGCGCATGGACTACACAACCTTGGACGAGGTACACCCGGACGACCCCAAAAAAGTTAGCTTATTAATATTCAGATTCGTCACCCGGTCAATAATGTTCCTACTCCGATCGAGCCGTTTATATAAGGTTGTGGAATATAACACCATACCAAATCCGCTAGCTTTTGTCAGAAATCTGCGAATCATCAAAAGAAATTTGTCTGAGTGTCGTTCGATTTTTTAATTATCGTAATTTTTTGATCTGAATCAAATCGATATTAAAAACTGGGATAAAGTCTTAGTAGTCCTAAGTCACAAAGTCCATACAGTAAATACGCGAAATCCGTGGCAGGTCTGTTAAGGTGGTTATAGCAACCTGTCCACACTTTCTATATTTAGGTTTATGACGTGTGTCCTCTTTGTAGCGTAACCATACAAGCACACAACCACTGTACTGGTGGGTTCAATGAATTCTCTCATGTCGGTGCAAAGTCTTTCCTGTTGGCATCCGTCCGTCTGTGCAAGGCGGTGGAAATGAAGCATCCGTTTTGAAGTTTATTTGGTGCTTTTATTTCCACTGTGGCTAGGGAAGCCGAGTTGAATCGACGGCTGTGCCTTGTATGTCGCAATTGTGGATTTCTCTGGGAGGATCGGTTATCAGTGGCAGCATAGTTACGGGGTCAGTAAGTCATGGCCCTCTTTTTGGAATTGCTTGGTAGTTGTTCTTATATAACCTGTTGTACCACTATGTGTTATCATGGAACACTAATGTGTTACTAAGTTTGCCCTTCCGTTGCCTCTCTTACAAAGATCCTACATACGCGACCGGGTCAGCACTACATCGACGAAGCACAACATAGAATAATGCATTGATTGGCATAGAAGGCAAAGGAAAATGATTTATTTTGGAGACACATTACTGAAAGTAATGATAATTTTCGTGGGTCAGAAACAGTTACTTCAAAAAACAGCAAGACATGTAGGAATAACGGTTCTTAATTACCAAAATGTTTAATAAGATTAAAGACAAGATTACTAAGTTTGATATACTATTTCCTCACGTTGAAATATCGTTACCTACGGCTAGTTACGATCGATTGTAGGGCAGCGTACGCAAATGAAAACGGTGCTTTCTCAATTAGCATTCTCTTGCTGCGATTTCAGTATATCGCTTAATTCGAAATCACGAGTAGGACTGCGATCAATTACACGCCGCCGGTAGTGCCAATACCTGGGCATTCTCTGTTGGGATGAAGGGCGCATGGAAAACTAAACATCCATCGTTGACGCTTTCCTGTCCAATATTTCCATACGCCATTGCGTCTCCACACTTCTCCGAGGTCATTTCCGGTTTGCCTTTCTATAGAGGTACAATAGCGCCCCTTTCTCGCGTTCGCTCGATGTGTTAATGTGGTACGAAGCGAAACATTTATTATTCTGTGGCGCCTTCCACGTGTGCGTGTAATTTTTCACTTATGGGTCAACAAGTGCGCCTTGGCGAGTTGGTCACCGCATTGTTAGTGTTCTGCGTATGTATAGTGGGGCTGTACAAACGAAATGAACTGAATAAGTTTACTGTATTTGTGTGTAGCTTACGCATAACGCAGCTCTAGCCAATGGGCAGGTGATGATGAATGTGATAATTGTTATTTATTTTGTTACCGCATTGCACTTTTTAACGAAGGTCATGTGGTACTTTCTTCGGTTGAAAGGATGAGGTGTTCGCTGTTTTTTCTTCGTTTTCGTTTCTGATCGGTTTTCTATAATGTAATTTTTTGTTTTAATATATATGCAAGAATTTATATTAAAACGTTCGAACGAACGAACGAACGACGAATAAATGAACGAACAAAAGAAAGAAAGAATTAACAACGCACGCACGCATGCACGCCCGTACGCACGTACGCATGCAAGCACGCACGCACGCACATTCTATGTCTCTCCTCCTATCCTCTCTCTCCTTCTCTCCCCTCACCCTCTCTCTCTCTCTCTCTCTCTCTCTCTCTCTCTCTCCCCCTTTCTCTTTTCTCCTCCCCCTCCTCCTCTCTCGCCAATTCTCCTTCATATTCTCATTCATATCTCCTTCTCTTCTTCTCTCCTTCTCTCCTTCTCTCCTTCTCTCCTTCTCTCCTTCTCTCCTTCTCTCCTTCTCTCCTTCTCTCCCTCTCTCCCTCTCTCTCTCTCTCTCTCTCTCTCTCTCTCTCTCTCTCTCTCGCTCGCTCGCTCACTCTCTCCCTCCCTTTCTTCTTCCTTCTTCTCTATGTCTCTTTATATCAGTTTGTTTGTCTGTATGTCTGTCTTTCTCTCTGACTCTCTGTATATACAGGTATATATGTCTGTATGTCAGTCAGTCAGTCAGTCAGTCAGTCAGTCAGTCAGTCAGTCAGTCAGTCAGTATGTATGTCTGTCTGTCTGTCTGTCTGTCTGTCTGTCTCTGTCTGTCTGTCTGTCTGTCTGTCTGTCTGTCTGTCTGTCTGTCTGTCTGTCTGTCTGTCTGTCTGTCTGTCTGTCTGTCTGTCTGTCTGTCTGTCTGTCTGTCTCTCTCTCTCTCTCTCTCTCTCAACGAACTTGCTGATATATTTCCTTGCTAGTCAATTGCCTCTCCAATGCGTTTTGGGAGGAGAAATACGCGAACGGCTTCCTTTCTCGCATACATCTGGAACTAGTTGCTCTGGTAAATATATGGCGTATTGCTCTGCAATTCGGTCACCTTTTAAAGAAAAAATGGTGGCAGTTATGGACGACATTTAATTTTCGGAATTGATGACACCTTTTGTTAGTAATCAGTCCTAGTAATGATGCGACGGGGTGTGTGATGTGATGTCAGTCGTTGCTTTGTAAAAGAAAGCCAAGGAGAATTGCATTAGTTGTGTTACGTTCGACAAGAACAGACGGTATGATCAGCAATTAAGTTTCATTGCAACCCAGATCTTGCTTGCGGTTTCCCTTGCCAAACAAATGCTTCGATGATGCTTTCATGGATACTATAACCGGTATTTTCTACTAGCGCCAATCTGGCTTAGCCGTCCAACACAAGGTAGGTGTATGGTTTATAAAATAACATACGTAGTAGGTGTATGGTTTATTAAATAACATACGTATTTTTCGATTCAAGTCCATGTTTAAATATCACACTATCCAAGGTAAAAAAGACAATAACACTGGTACATATAAATGATTGCTGGAAAAGATTTGAACTGAACTTTTGAAGAGAGGTCGTAGCCGCATGTCGATATATCCAGTACAACCAAGACTGATCAACGCGCCACCTAGCGGTTGTGTTTTTATATCCGTAAAGACTTCTAGAGAATATGAACATGCGGTTTTTCGGCGTCACAGCGCAGCATTCTGATGCATTACCATAACTAGCAGCAAAACGCCAGCCAAATGCTACTTTCCATGACAATGCGAGAAATCGTTCGTCGTTTCCGGCGAACGACGGCGCAGTGAATGTGAGGCGGCGCTCTGGTTGGCTGACGCACGAGTGATGGTAGCGACGCGTCTCGCTTCGTCATTCCGTTAGACTCGAGCGGCGGGAAGCGACGCAACGTAACAGCCGACTTCGACTTCCACCTCTGGCGGAGAACAAGCTCGCGGGGGCTTCAGCGTCGTGCGGGTTGCACCGATCGTGAGATCTGACGGAAGGTTGTAAAGTCGTAACGTAATCTCGTTGTTTCGGCAGCAAGATGAGATCGCGTTGATTTTATTGTGCGAAAAAAACACTACATAAAGTTTACGCGGTGGGGACAGCTAGTGCGAGCCACCCGGACGTTGGGAACTGAGCAGGAATTCTCTGGACGTCGAGGTTGATCGCAGGACATCCAACCAGACGCATCTAACATCGGCATTGACATCTTCATACAGTCACACATCTGTGTCTTCGTATTCCATCGTTGATGGGAAGTCTTGGTACACAGGTAATGCGCTGTATCTTCGTTGTGTGAATATTTTTTATTGCAAATGCGTCTTCTTGTTCCATTTGGTGGAAAGAGGCCCTTATATTGATGAGGTGGAAAGAGGCCCTTATATTGATGCTACTCAAACGTCGAGTTTGCCGCTCGTTCATTCACCCGTAGACATTTCATATGTATGTCAACTTCTGTTATTCTCCACTTTTAATTATTATCGTTTTGTGAGCGTAAGCGTGTGCGTGTGAGTGTGCGTCCGTGCGTGCGTGTATGTGTGCCCGCGTACGTGTGTGCATGTGAAGGTGTGATGTATGCATGTGCGTGTGCGTGCGTGTGTGCGTGAGAGCGCTTGTGCGCGTGATTGTCTACGTGAGTGCTGTGTTGTGTGTATGTGCGTGCGTGCGTACGTGTGTGCATGTGCGTGTGTATATGCATGAATAAAAGGTAACCTGTATGAGTTAAATAAGTTTACGAGAACGTGAGCTCTTTAGTACAACTAAAGATATTCCTACCGGACAACGGGGTCAGAGAGGACTAGTGAGTAGCAAGTTTCATTAAACTTTTGACCCAATATGCTTAATAGTTGTGACGTTTCAGTTTACTGACACACTTTGTTTTTTAAACGATAAATATTGGCTGGTCTAAGTTACAGATATGACTTCATTGGGTCACATATGCAGCACAACGACATCAACACGAAAACGGTAGTGAGACATGTTAGACATATCTACAAGTGATATGCACTTGTGGTTACAACTACGTCAGAAGGTGTACTAGATACGGTGTATTGCAAATAAGAAGGACTGGGTGCAATCGAAACTGTTGGCACAC
Source organism: Escarpia spicata (assembly GCA_963995525.1). NCBI lineage: Eukaryota > Metazoa > Annelida > Polychaeta > Sabellida > Siboglinidae > Escarpia > Escarpia spicata. Next base: position 6,909,298 of record OZ023213.1, read on the forward strand.
ATTCGGTCAGTTATTATGCCTAAAACGCTCCTTAACGGAAATCTCGCAATAAATTATATTTCAAATCATAAGTATTTGTCAGTGAGGGTCATCCTTCCGCAGTCACAACGTTGTTTGACATGTACGAATGAATGGATGAAAGTTTATTCAACAACAACAACAACAACAACAACAACAACAATATAATATATGCATAGTATGGTGTGCTGCTACTGCTGCTGCTGCTGCTGCTGCTGCTGCTGCTGCTGCTGCTGCTGCTGCTTAAAGGACATAGTTGAAGTCATAGACTTATATGTTGCTATGCCCTTCTCAAACTGTACTTGTTTACTACGGCACAACAACTATAACAGGATCAACACAACGAACTATTATACCTACTTATATCAAGACCACAAAAGTAGTGACATCGAGTACAAACGGATCAGCTTACAACACTGGCACAATTATGGCGTCAGCGCAGACGACAATTACGGGTATTTAAACATCGGTAAATGTTCGGGTCGCGCCATTTTGTTAAGACGCCCGTGTGTTTTGTTACTCTCGTTACTACGGCGCGTAACCCGAAACCTGTATACCTGTTGTCGACGCAGGTGTTGAAATGAGGATACATTACGTAATTTCAAATATATGGAGTATTTTACCGAGAAAGTAAAGTTCACCCTTTAACATTCAGAAGGTTGATATGCAAATCACAAAACGACCACTGTCTGTTGACAAGTTAGAAGATAATTAAATAGTGAAAGTAGTTCAAATATATAAGTTAACAAGATCTATCTCATCGTGAGAATAAATTGCTATTGTTGTCGTGAGCAAATCCGTAAACAGTTGTCAATTAAACACTTGCGACTTAAATGTTGATTACAAGACAAGGTAAACAGAATACTCACTATAACACTTAATACAGTGGTGTATGTATTAATACTAATTACGATATATGTCTTGCATTCGATTGCAGTTGATATAAATTGATACACTGTACTATGCAACACGATTGTACCATGAAAGCGATCACATTTTGTAACTTTAACCTTTATAATACATGTCTAACATTTTCTTCCACCTTATGTGTCACATATCTGGCTCATACCACATTGGCTGCAGGCGCATCCAGGTTCCCCCGACTAAAAGGTCGGGATGCGTGTCCTCCGAATGCCAATTGCTGTTCCTCTCTCGGATCAGGCAGCATAGTCTGTTATTCTTGTTGATGGTAGTATCTTAGTTGTTTTAATCGCTTCGTATAGTGTTGTTGATCCAACGTAATTGAATAATCACGCGTAAATAACCAACGCCAGATAACGGGATTTGCAGATTGTCTTGTGACCTTCAGCGTTTACGTAATGTCTGTTGTTTCTACTGCATGGACCAAATGTTGTTAAGCGTTCTTTCAATTAGGATAGTGTAGAAGGTATCCCAATGCAAATAGCGGGAACAATTAGTCAGCAGGTCAATTTTATGGTGATGTTATTTTGTTAATGGACTCTAGAGTTCGAGATACTCAAGCGTCATCTATCGGATAGATTTGCAAACTACACCTAGCGGACGACTTGGGCTAGTAGTCATTTTGATAAAGTACACTTTATTACGCTCTGCACCTTTGTGTGTTTACAAACTAGGAATACTAAATATGAGTATTCATCAGTTGCTACCTTGTACAACTTCCATCAGAGTTATAATTTCACACTATGGCAACTAACTACAAGGATCTTTTTTCTTCTTCATCCGTTAATCTATTCCTCCGACTCGACGAGGCGTCTCTAACTATTGCGATCCTTTGCTATGTTCTCCCAATCACGGCTATTCACGCCTGCCTTTTCTAGATTTCTTTTGATGTGTATTTCCATCTTAAAATGTCTTTATTTTCATCTCCACCTCTTCTTTGCTTTTTTTGTCATCCTTCCGGACTGTAAGATTCCTATCCATCTCAAATTACTTTCACTTTTAGGTATTTCCTCATTTTCATTCCGATATAAGTCATAATCTTTTAATTTTCTACTACAATGATGTTCGCACTATACGGTCGTTTGCGGAGAACAACATCGCGCTGCTGAAAGTAGATGCAGCGCAATGTTGTTCTCCGCAAACGACCGTATAGTGCGAACATCATTGTAGTAGACAATTAAAAGATTAATAATATTATTACCTTGACGTTGTTCAGATTGTACATCGATTATTATAACCGACCGAAACCTATTGGCAACGATTGGCCGGGTATCGTGTCATACTAGTTCTCACTCCTTCTTACCTTCTACAATAGGGATTTCACAGCAAAATGTGATTTTTCCTATTTAGAACATAAATTTGTATATTACTGAAGCACTCAAGTTACTTCTAGAAACGTTTCTACCCCCAAAAATTACTCTAAAAGTGTTGTGGGTTTCCGCATAATATATATTATATTGTATATACTATATATATATATATATTGTATATATATATATATATTGTGGAGACCCTGGGCAATTGCCTCGTCTGCCATGCCCTAAATCCGGCACTTCGAAACCTTATCGACGGATGTTTAATTTGCGCCGTTCTGTTCCGTTTTGCTGCAGCGACTGGGCCGGATGACGTAGCGCGTTGGGAAGCACGCCATACAGTTGTAAAGACAAGATGGGTGCCAAGCATTCGGCGCAGAAGGCGGCAGCAGCAGCCAGTGCAGCAAACCTCGCACGCAACGACATTGTACTTCAAGGTGGGTGGAATTAAAACAGCGCCAAATGTCTGTGAAACAGGCTCTTTCTGCGAAATGTTGACTCACCGAGAAGAAATTATAAATAATGGACCCTGTGTTGTATATTGATTCGCATATGTTTAGCACCTTATAACATAAGATACATACAAAGTAAACATGTTGTGGAGGGGATAAGTCAATGGAGATATGTTTCGCCCGAGCAGTCCATTGCATTGAACTCCCTCCGCACTTCCGGTTTTTATTCCAATATGGCGAACAAACATCGGCATGAAAGAAACAGTTAATACATTTACAGTTCAACGAATTGAAACGTGTTTGGTTATATTAAAGCGATATATTTGACATAGTTTATCGCAATCGCAATAATCTTAAATATAAATATCTCCCTCTCTCTGTCTCCTCTCCGTCTGCCCCCTCTCACACACACACACACACACACACACACACACACACACACACACACACACACACACACACACACACACACACACACACACACACACACACACACACACACACACACACACACACACACACACACACACACACTCTCTCTCTCTCTCTCTCCTCTCTCTCTCTCTCTCACTCTCACTCTCACTCTCACTCTCACTCTCACTCTCACTCTCACTCTCACTCTCACTCTCACTCTCACTCTCTCTCTCTCTCTCTCTCTCTCTCTCTCTCTCTCTCTCTCTCTCTCTCTCTCTCTCTCTCTCTCTCTCTCTCTCTCTCTCTCTCTCTCTCTCTCTCTCTCTCTCTCTCTCTCTCTCTCTCTCTCTCTCTCTCTCTCTCTCTCTCTCTCTCTCTCTCTCTCTCTCTCTCTCTCTCTCTCTCTCTCTCTCTCCTCTCTCTCTCTCTCTCTCTCTCTCTCTCTCTCTTCTCTCTCTCTCTCTCTCTCTCTCTCTCTCTCTCTCTCTCTCTCTCTCTCCCTCTGCTTCTCACTCCCTCCCCTCTCTACTACACCACTGTCTCTCTTATGAGCAAACTATGGTGATGCCAAATCAGTCCAAAACAGTTAAACACAGAGTGTTCATAGATCTGCCTATCGGTCGCCCGCGAAGCTTGACGGGCAGCATTTACATAAGAACAGCAATTCACGGAACACCGATCAAGCGAAACGGGGGACATTTCTTTGCCTTGTCGGCGTGTGCATGACTTATGCCTGGCGTTAATCAGAATGATGCATGGCCACCCGTTCACAATTAAAGGTACTGGATTTAAATGTTCTTACGGAAAGCGAATTCCGATCAAGTCGGAGTTTAAAACGGAAACCAAATGTCACAGCGGTTATTACGGAGAAATGATTGACGTCTCTTTACCGGGTAACATCATCAAATCCCTTTTTCTCCGTTGATAATGCAGAGTAGAACACACGCGCGATCCGGCTTCTTTCACATGACGCAATGCCATGACGTCAACAGTCGGTCTACCTTATATAATACACACACAAGAAGCGATTAAAAGTGAAACGCAGTGAAAACAGTGATTTTTTACAATATCGGTTGTTTTGTAGGTTTCGGTTACCAAAAAATGATATTAAATACAAATGTGACGACCTTATAATCAGGAATATTTTCAACAACCACCGCAAGAGGGCGACACTTAACAGCGTTGTCGTCACGAGCTGTGACAACACAAACTACTGTAAATCAGCATAATATGAATAAGACGTCGTTACTGAACTGCTACCAACGTTTCATGTTAAGTAATCAATTTTCGCTGAAGTAAGAGTACGCAGCGAAATCATAAATAACAACCATTTCCACCGTCCATTGACCGGGAGCACCCACGCCGGAAAAGAGAGTACTATGCGGAAATTTTTAGGAACATTCTAAATTATAATAAGCAAGGACGTATATAGTTATCTAAAATCCCCAATGTTTCCTCTGTCATATTTTGACATAGTAGATGTTCTCATTTTTGGGTCAGAAAGCTGAAGATGCAAACGAGTGACAGAAAATAAATTACAAGTTGAACGACACGACTTTAGTGAGCATTGTCATCATTTAAATAACTATCTATATCCTTATCATCTTTTCGTTCATGGTCATATTCAGAATCATCGTCACCAAGTGGATGCACATATCAATACACTTTGTCCACTGAGCAGTACACCTTAGCCCAACGGAAACACGCCGAGTTTCGACCGTATCGGAAACGGAAATGGAATTATGGTCTGACCTCTGTCTGCTGACAGATTATCCTGCGCTCAACGTTGGTGCAAATCCGGCGTTTTCCGGGCATGACGCAAATTGTGCTCCTTGAGAACGACAAGAGGATAGGCGTAATAGCCGCTGCGTCTCCTGTCAGACAGCCAGGACATTGATGATGCGACCTTCAACTCTGATATTATTATTATCATCTTCATTCGGACTGAACTATCCACAAACATGCATATAAAAAATGCAATGTTTCTTAGAAAAGGCAGATGTCAAAACAATTATATAATATATATATGCAAATACATAACAGGCGTTTTACGTTAATAAATGTACAATATTTTGTCAGGCTTGTGATCAGACGCTGCTGTATCTTTAACAAACGCCGCACATATCATGTCTACTATCTTGTCTAGTTATTGTTTAGGCGAATTAAAATGTATTACTATACTATTATTTAACCCGAAATGCCTTGCGCGCGGGATGAGATCCTGTCTGAAACCGTCAAATGTGAAAAGGCGGAATTTTAAGAAACGCAGCTTGCTTGTTTGAGTTGGTATTGAAACTAGTTCAAAATGAATCCTCAAACATTTAAAAGCAAGGCTCAACATGTGTAAGATTCACCCAAAACAGTACATACCCCCTACGGCAGCTATTAAAACGTCACCATGTCCAAACGTCACGAGATGTCAAGAAGCTTGGGGTATACTAAGCGTTTGCATTTTACGGCACCCAGGCCAAGACGCTGCACGTGCGTTTATCCCCCCCTCTCTCTCTATATATATATAGATCGAGAGAGAGAGCGATATATATATATATATATATATATATATATGTATGTGTGTATGTATGTATGTATGTGTGTGTGTGCGTGTGTGTGTGAGTGAGTGTGCGGGTGTGCAGGTGTGCAGGTGTGCAGGTGTGCAGGTGTGCAGGTGTGCAGGTGTGCAGGTGTGCAGGTGTGCAGGTGTGCAGGTGTGCAGGTGTGCAGGTGTGCAGGTGTGCAGGTGTGCAGGTGAGCATGTGTGCAGGTGTGCATGTGTGCATGTATGTATATATGCATGTATGTATACTTTGAGCTTAGTTATTTACGATTACACCTACTAAAACGTGTCATTATCAGTCAGTGTCGGAGACACAATAGAGAGTGTCTGCAAGCATACCGATCTCGATTCCTTTCCCTATCCCTAACGCCCTGCACGATCGGTGTCGATTGTTGGAGATACGTAACCGTCAGGAGTGTCTGCATCCCGGCGTTTCACGCGCCAACGTATTATACATTTATGCCCTTTTCAGCTGGATATGTGGTCCTAATCAAAAGCTCAAATGGACAGACCATAATGCATCTAAATCATTTTGAAATTATGTACAAAAGCACATCACAGCGGAGATAGGATGCTCGGTTTTTAGCGCCGGCCCCTTTTACGAGATTTGGATTAGCCGGTCTATATTCGTAAGTACTTCACCCGCGACAACTTTAACGGAATATGTGTTAGAGATTTAGCACATAGATATCTTACGGAAGAATTTGATCAGTTTTTGTGTGAAAACAACAAAAACGATTGCATGCACGATTTGTGCCCCCATCGTTTTGTATTACATGTTGAGACAGGTCTTAAAAATATGTTTCTGATGCATAAAACACAACTGCACTTAAAACCAGGCGACTAGTCAATCAAAACTGTTGTATGTACAATGCTGTCATATTGTTTACTTTGATTCATCCACAATTTGAAAGTAAAATGGATAGGGATTGCGCTTACCGCTCACCACTGCCGGTTACGTATTTACCTATCCGATTGACATATAACCGATCGCATAAACACAAAAAGAGATGACGTAGTACTCACAGGGCGTTAGGGACAGGGAAGGGAATCGAGATCGGTATGCTTGCAGACACTCTCTAGATCCACTGACCGCGCGTAAACTGACCGGAAGGAAGTAATATTATTTTATTGGTCATTCATTACAAGGGAACGTTTGTAAGTACTGACAGTGACATGTCAACTGATATCATACGCTAATTGTAAAATAACATTGTATCACCACTGGGAGGGGATACAAAAGGAAATTTACACTGGGCTCAAGCAAAGGGATTATATTGTAGTATACGCACTGTGTCTTCCTTTTTTAATATTACAGGATACAGTCATAATACAAAATATGCAAGACTAACTGTAAGTTGATATTTATTGCGGTATCACATACACAGGACCGTTCAAAGCTTTATGCTATTCACTTTCTTGCATGCCTGCTCATTCGAACACCAACTTATATAGGAAGTATTCAGACATCCCGAAGTTACTGCGCGAAGACTTCACATTCATTGATATATATACCAGTGTATGTATCCAAGTGCACAAACATACAGCTGGACGAACCGAGGTACTGTGGAGGGATCACAATTTGTCAAATTTCAAAATGGCTGCAAGGGGATCCGAATCACGGTGCTCTCAAATAGTAGTAAGATGTTTTAAAGACGTCAGACGCGCGGACATCAGAGAACTGTAAGACAAATTCATTCCTCTGATATCAAACGATGTTTAATCCGTATTCTCTCTCAATAGCACCGTTTGCGCCAATGTATTTATAGACAGCTTTTGCGGAAATAATAATTATCATAACTTCCTATTAGGTTTTCCCAAAATAAACTCAAGGAACATTGCGCATAATACTCTGGAAATTATGGTTTTTTGTAATGTCAAGATTGTCACATGTCATTATTTCTCGTATCCCTTCAACCGGTCGACCGTACTGAGTCGACAAAGCTACCAGACGGGACTGCACAGAATCGACCTACGACAGCCTGCGTTCACGTAAACTAATTTCCATCACTTCCGTCATGCGCACAAAGACATCACAGGCGTGTTCTGTTATGGCATGCACTTTCCAGTTCAGGTCAGCAATCAAAACGAGTATGAACCTATCTGACCCGGTTCTTGTGTAACACAACACCGGGGCGTGGATTGATTGCTATACTCGCGGTCGTACGCACGGGGAATTGCGATTTTGTCGCACGTTTTAACGTTTTGAAGGTGTCGCGTGCAGGATCGTGCCACCGCGAAGAAGTTGTCGAAGTTGTCGAAATTCACAGTAAATACGCTTAGCATTTTATTTGCTAAGATAATGCATAGTGATTTCAAATAATCCCTTGAAAGAGAGCATACTCAAGTATGTTTGATATCATGAGATATGTTTATGGTACAATGTATTTTATGAAGTGTCGTGATATCTACGGTATGTATTTAATACCCCAGGGTTTCATATTGGGATCATCGTTATTTATCCTACATATAAATATATAAATAATATTCATCACGCCAGTGATAAATTCAATGCGATACTATACGCCGATGACCCTACCCTGATAAGACCACTCTGCTCCTTCAAATCTACTTCTGATGTGATCGATAACATTGCCTTAAGTTTAATTTCATTCCACCCCGAAACGTCTGACATGTGTGTTTGATATAACGTTATTCTACTTAGGTGTTATTTGAAGAAGCTTGGCATAACCACATTTTTTCGCAAGACTACTTATGTGAACATTTATCATCTAATATTAATGTTATTAAATTTACATATATGTTCTATTGATTTTAGCAACGTAACCAACACACTACACGTGAAATCATTGTTAAGAATAGTTATTTTGGGGATGACGGCAACTAATTTACGTAATCATTATCATCTTATGTCGGAATAATTAAAACAAACTGGTTACATCCTTAATTGGCTCCGCTGTCAACCTGGAATTGTATATCATTTTGTCAATTGTTTTACGGATTGTTTATATTTGTAAGTATGATTTATACAATTCCAAATAAAACCTACTACTACTACTTAAGCATCAACATAAATAAGGAATTGAAACAAATGCGTGAATGATTGTCGGTAAACAAGTTGTCTCTTAGTGCAAGTGAGACGAAATATATTGTGTTTCATTTTCCACAACTCAGTACCGCGGGTATTGAAATAACGTTAAAAATAGATGACCAATACATTGATCGTGTTCAAGAATTTAACTTATTAGGCACAACTGTCCATGAAACATTAGATTGGACAGCACACATTGTCATAAAAATACCACGAACTCTTGGTATATTAAATCAATTAAAACATTTCCTACCTACATGTGCTCTAAAGATAATGTACAATTAGTTAATTGCGCCACACTTCAATTATAGTATTTTATTGTCGGGCTTTAATTCAAATAGAATTTCAAAATTGCAGAAAAAGGCGACCAGAATTATAACCCGTAGCAAATATAATTCCCATACTGAACCTTTAATGAAATCACTAAACTTAGTGAAAGTGGAAGACATTTTCACGCAAAAATGTCTGATATTTTATCATAAATTTATTAATAGTAGCCTTCCTTTTTTGTAAATCTTTATTTTCACAAAATACCACACACCATGGCCATCACACTAGACAAATTCATTTCATTACTGTTCCGTACAGCCGTACCTCCCGAGCCAGAAAGTGTATAAGATACTACCTGCCAGCTCTACTCAGAAACATGCCACCTAGAATTACGGAAAATGTTAATACTTATAGCCTTCACGATTTCTCTTTGTATCTGAAGAAGTATGTTTTGGATCAATACCAAGATACTTACACACTTGTTAGTTGCTATATATGAAGGCATACACAACAATTTGTAATTTTTGAAAGTGACTAAAAAGCCTTACACGCTCGTATTTGCATAAATAGACTTGAAACTACAAGGATTTCTTAATGCTATCCTTAATTTACTATCAGGCCGATTTCCATGTGCATTCCCAAACCAGAGCAGCCCTGGTTATGAAGATTTAACATGCCTCTGTTTATACTAACTTTTCGATGTCTGTGTCTTGTCTCTCATGATATATAAAATACATACACAAGGAATCTAGTTATAAAAATATTGTATTTAATAAATAATAGTTTTTTAAAATAAAATATATACCTATATTTACATATAAAATACTAGTTATGAAGCAATTGCAACTAAAAGCAAATGCTATACTTTAGTACAAACTGAACATGGTAAGGTAGTCTGTTCTCCAATGAAATGTTCTCCAACGAAATGAAACATCCATTGATAAATCACATGTAGGCTCATCAGTATTGTGCTGGATTATGGCGACCTTGTGTATCTTCCCAAGAACAATTAGTTTTATGTCAGTAGATCAATATATGTTGCGGCACGTTAGATATAACGTTATGTTACGTAGACGTAACGGAATCACATTCAATTTTTGTCACCTTCCCAGGGTGGGGAGAGTTTATCCTTCACAGTTGGATGCGTACTCTAACGTCCTGTAAGTTAGAAGGGTGCGATGTTTTTTCCTGATGTTTCAAGTCGATGCAAAACAGAACCTTTAAAAGTACGATTGTGAATGATATGTAATTAAAATAACTATTGATTTATATAACGACCGGCCACACGTTGATCGATACAAATAGCGTGCAGAGCTGTTGCAGTGTCATGTCAACGGATTTGTGCTAATTAAATGTGTTCTCCGTGAAGATGTTCATTGAGAACGTTCATTGATATTTCTTGCAAATTCAAATTAGCTGTTTGCTGAACATAAAGACCGGGGAAACGTAAAACAACATTAAATAAACGATCTGTGTTTCGTTTTTATCCGAAAGAAAGAAACTCGTCTCAATATAAATCAAAATGACGCATTTTGATTTATGACGTAACATTGTGAAACAGAAAAAGTCGACTGATCTTTACAAATCGTTTTGGTCGGTTCAGGAAGTGCGTCACACTAACTGATGTTTGTAACGTCTGCACGATCAACTATACTGTCCACTTTTATTTCACGACAAGTTATTTGGCTAGTAATCTAATGGATAAGTTAGGTATATTCAACAAAAAACGTATTAGTATTACGTCCACGTCAAGTCATGCTTTAAATGATTGGATTCTTTAAATATACAGAAATCTCACACAATGCCCTTTAGTAATACGAAGAGTGTAAGAGAGAGGGGTAATACTATTTACATAGACGGCATAAAAGTTGACAGCGTAAAAAAAAATTTTTTTGGGTCTTCTTATAAATAACACATTGAACTGGAGCGCTCACATTAAATATATATCAAATAAAATATCTAAGAATACTGGCATTATTAAAAAGTTGACGAACAAATTAGATAAAAGCCTATTGCTAAATATATATTATATGTTTATCTACCCATATATTACCTACTGTAATATTGTTTGGGCAAGGGCCCCGAATATATACCTAACTAAGATATATATGCTTCAAAAAAAGAATTTTGCGCATAATTAGTCATGTAGAATTTGTGGTCACACAGAGCCTTTATTGATATCTTATTGGATAATGAATATTTATAATTTAAATAAATACTTATGCTGTATTATAATGTTCAAACATAATAACGGTATGTTGCAGATATATTTTATGATGTATTTGTTTTGCAAATATCCACACATAAACATAGCAAAAGACAGGAAGTAGTATATAAAATACCATATTGCAAGACAAATTGCAGACAATTAACTTTGGCCTACGTAGCTCCTAAAGTCTGGAATTCTTGCATCATGAACAATTTTCTACAACGTTGTGCAAGTTTACATATCTTCAAAAAAGAATAAAATGTATACTTTTGCATAATAATTAATAGATTAGATTATAGTTTCTGTTCCTTCTTTAAATGTAATTGTTACGTTATGGTGCACCTTTGTTATATATGTATTATTAATTCATCACTAACACATATGCATCAAATATGTATTTTTATGGCACACTAATAATGTCCTATTAATTAAATTGTTAGAATATCATGATGGTATATGTTCTTTTGCACGAATTATGATTTACTTACAACTTGAACACATGAATAAGGAATACAAGCAAATGTCTTGCTTAATTCCATTTGTTGCACAATGTATATTTCCTATCTATTTTTATCACTGCTCCGTAATGTACTGAGCATTATGCTGCAATAAAGGTTATTATTAATAAAGGTTATTATATGGAAACGCGCAATAACATAATTGTCTAGAATAACTAAGCGTGCCGAGAGAAAGCAATCAGAACTCGATGACACAAAAGTGTAAAATAAAACACTACGTTTGCCTAATTCGGTTCCTGTTAAAGAGAGCATGTCAGTTCCACTATCTGGATTAGCGGACGCAGTAATTTGTAACAAGATGTCTCTGTGTTGAACGAGAGAAAATGGAACATCGTAGAACATCAAAGGGTATTGCAGTAAACTCAGCCCGACTAGGCCGTATTGCCAGTCAAGCTTGTTTTGAAACTGGATGTTTTGTTTACTATTTGAAGATGCTCCGGAGTCGTACCTTCCAAATTCCGAACGTTGTTACGTGCTAACTAAACACAATTCTGCGGACTTCATACCTTCAACAAAGCTAGTGTAGTCTTAAGAACATTCTATTAATTAATAAACCAAATTAATTAAATTAAATAATAAATGAAAAACTACGAACAGATTTCTTCATTTAAAGCAGAGTTGTCTGTTACGCTATCCGGAATATTCCGCTATGAGTAGTAATGATTTGCAGGAAGTTCGCAACCTTGTATTTCGTACCCCTTGCGCTGTTGATTTTGTTGTGGAACCAACAGAACATGTCGAACATCAAAGTGTAACTGCTGAAGCTGCTGTTAGTTCCGCCTGTCGCACCAACAGAGGGTGTTTACATTGTAAATGTATGTTTTATACAATGTTGCCGTTTTGTGGACACAACATTCAGGTTTTGAACCATGTTTCAGATGTGTCTTAAAAAGCAAAGTGTTGGGCAGTGGATCATCAACATTGTTTTGTGGACACAACATTCAGGTTTTGAACCATGTTTCAGATGTGTCTTAAAAAGCAAAGTGTTGGGCAGTGGATCGTCAACATAGTTTTGTGGACACAACATTCAGGTTTTGAACCATGTTTCAGATGTGTCTTAAAAAGCAAAGTGTTGGGCAGTGGATCGTCAACATTGTTTTGTGGACACAACATTCAGGTTTAGAACCATGTTTCAGATGTGTCTTAAAAAGCAAAGTGTTGGGCAGTGTATCGTCAAGATAGTTTTGTGGACACAACATTCAGGTTTTGAACCATGTTTCAGATGTGTCTTAAAAAGCAAAGTGTTGGGCAGTGTATCGTCAACATAGTTTTGTGGACACAACATTCAGGTTTTGAACCATGTTTCAGATGTGTCTTAAAAAGCAAAGTGTTGGGCAGTGGATCGTCAACATGGTTTTGTGGACACAACATTCAGGTTTAGAACCATGTTTCAGATGTGTCTTAAAAAGCAAAGTGTTGGGCAGTGTATCGTCAAGATAGTTTTGTGGACACAACATTCAGGTTTTGAACCATGTTTCAGATGTGTCTTAAAAAGCAAAGTGTTGGGCAGTGTATCGTCAACATAGTTTTGTGGACACAACATTCAGGTTTTGAACCATGTTTCAGATGTGTCTTAAAAAGCAAAGTGTTGGGCAGTGTATCGTCAACATGGTTTTGTGGACACAACATTCAGGTTTTGAACCATGTTTCAGATGTGTCTTAAAAAGCAAAGTGTTGGGCAGTGTATCGTCAACATGGTTTTGTGGACACAACATTCAGGTTTTGAACCATGTTTCAGATGTGTCTTAAAAAGCAAAGTGTTGGGCAGTGGATCGTCAACATGGTTTTGTGGACACAACATTCAGGTTTTGAACCATGTTTCAGATGTGTCTTAAAAAACAAAGTGTTTGGCAGTGTATCGTCAACATGGTTTTGTGGACACAACATTCAGGTTTTGAACCATGTTTCAGATGTGTCTTAAAAAGCAAAGTGTTGGGCAGTGGATCGTCAACATAGTTGTTCTAATATTAAGTTTTGTGGACACAACATTCAGGTTTTGAACCATGTTTCAGATGTGTCTTAAAAAGCAAAGTGTTGGGCAGTGGATCGTCAACATAGTTTTGTGGACACAACATTCAGGTTTTGAACCATGTTTCAGATGTGTCTTAAAAAGCAAAGTGTCGGGCAGTGTATCGTCAACATAGTTTTATGGACACAACATTCAGGTTTTGAACCATGTTTCAGATGTGTCTTAAAAAGCAAAGTGTTGGGAGTGGATCGTCAACATAGTTGTTCTAATATTAAATTTTGTGGATACAACATTCAGGTTGTGAACCATGTTTAAGATGTGTCTTAAAAAGCAAAGTGTTGGGCAGTGGATCGTCAACATAGTTGTTCTAATATTAAGAACTTGAACAAATACGGACGGTTTAACTTATCTAAAATTTATAAATATCTCTAGAGACTTTCGCCTATCTAAAAAGTAAATAATTGTAGAAGAAAGTTAAATTGCTAATGCAATAAAGCGTATTAACATCAGATAATCCACGGAAATTAACAAAAGGTTTTTATATTTACTACTGGTACCAGCTATTGAAAGATTTCTGCCATTTGCACTAAATGGCTGAAAGTTGTAACAGAAGAATTGACGGTTTTAGAGTGAACCAGGGCGTTGTCCGCGAGAACGCACCCACCTTTGCACCATACCAACACGTCCCATGGTGTTAACCCGCACTAACACTGTGCGAACACAATTCTAGATTACTATTTAACCCCGCATTCCCCACAACGCCCTTGTTGTAGAGGTGTAAAATTCAGGTACGGCACTTCGGTTGATATACACAATACCAGAATGTGCTTGTAACACTGGCGCACGCGTAACCAACACGACCCGAACTCAACCGGAGCCGGCGATAAGTCCCGGGGCGTTTAGATTGAACCCAATACCTACTTACATACTTACACCTCGCGCCCGCAGCCGGGATGGAATATACGTGTTCTACGGCACACGCCAGCCGATGTTTTCTTTATGCGAAATACCGGAACATTGCTACCCCGCGGGCAGTGGAGGAGACGAGTGCATTCGATTCGCACACTGCGCTAATCTGTTGTGGCTTGATTCGTATTCGCTGTTCCCGGAAACGGTGAAGAACGAAATCGACTCTGCGATGCATGCTGCGTTATGGGTGGATTTTGTGGTAGTGCAATGGAAACTACACTAACATAAAATCATACATCGTGCCTGTTTGAGAATGCATTGTGTGTGCGTGTGTGCGTGTGTGCGTGCGTGCGTCTGTGCGTATTTGCGTATTTGCGTATGTGCGTCTTTATATATGTATGTATGCGTGTGCCTTAAATGAAACTATTGGCACAAATAAGAATTCCACTGCCAACTAAGACATGCGCTATCAACCTGTCTACGTTGTTGATTCCGACCCTTCGATTCAACCGACCTGTTCGGAACGTTTCGTCTTCGCCTTCGCCATAAATAATGCCACACATTCTTCAACATCTATAACAAACATCCTGACTATATTACCAAAACGTTGTATGTTTGGACGATCTGTTTTTAGTACATAAACATGCCCATTTGTTTTTATAGTGATGATGATAATAAGTCATATTCAGACATAAAAGAAAATACTATAAGCTACAATATTGTGGCTACAATCAATAATGATGTTTTTAAACTGAAAGTCGTAGTGCTGTTAACTTGGCTTTCCCATTTGCTATATAATGAGATAATAAAAAGAAAACGAGAAAAAAATTCCACTGCAAAGAAAACATCGGATACCGTACACGGAAACCATGGGGCTGATATACGGTGATAGTTTGTCTTGCCTAAGGCACCGCTTTGCTGTGGTCGAACTGTAATATATGGTCGTAGTATCTCCGCGCTTATAAATTATTGACGTGACAATATAGCTCTGTTATTACATTACGTAACTTCAACACACTCAACTACGTTTCATGTCGGCTTCAACCAACGAATCGCAACAATTCGCGGAAAAGTAAAATATTGGATTTTAGCACAATAAACACACTGGCGCCTCTTGCGGTCGAACATCGTGTATGTTTCGTAATTCGGCGTCGCGAACAGATCGATTTCATCAATGCCTGAAATGATATATTGATCCGGCTTCGTTGAAGTGTAGGGAACCGTCGCGCGAATCACAATAGTAGCTGAGCGATGACTGGACTCTCGAATGGCTACATTAAACCGTTACAGTGGACAATAGCCGTGTATATGGAACTGATAAACACCAAATAGACATGAAATTCCATCGAAACGTGCAATATTTACCTTGCCAATTTGCAATATTGACTTTGCTGGCACTTCTGTCGTCAACAAGAATATTCATACATGTTGTCCTCGACTTTAGACCAAACAAAAACGTTGCGCGTTTCCGCAAATCGGATCTTACCAACCTGAAGATTCCGATACCAACATGACGTAATTACAAAACGAAGGTGGCTAAGAATTATGCTACCGTCTGTTAACGATCACTTCTGTCCTTCATTTATAAATAACATAACTGACCTTGTGACCGTGCTAGAGTTACGAAGACCGCGTTTTAATTCGGTATATTGGTTCAAAAACAGGCTACGCATGACAGACGTCAGTGGACATGTATCGAATACATAATGATTACGATGTTGAAGATGGTGATATAAAATTACCATTAGTTGGGATTTTAAATTGAAAGCAAAATGAAAGAATAAACCGTTTATATTTACCACGGTTCGAACGAGAACATTATTTGTTATGCATTTTCACTAAAATACTTCTTGTTTGGCCTTATATGACGATCGAAAATTCTGCAGTCGAATACAACATATAAAAGTGGCAGGGATGCAGTAATGCTGTGCTTGGATGAATATGTTGGAAACAAATAATGGATTAAAACTAGCTTAGTAATACATAACCTACCTTTTGCAGATCAAAAAGAGTGAAATGGTCAGACCGGAACTTATCGGCAAGACACAGTCGATCGCATGTTGTCGTTGTGGACAGCGCAGAACAAATCTAGTTACGTAAACAGAAATTTCGTATCAGATTCTGCAGACGTAACAAACTAAAATGCATTATATGCCCGCCATACTTAGTATTCGTTGGCATATGGTAATTGATTTATAAAAAAGAATGTTTGCTTTATAAATGTACAATTTACTGGAATATTTTTGCGCAAAAAGCACAAAAATAAAGTACATAAAATACTGCTAAAATGTTTTCATGTTAATAAAGTCACGCCAATTTTAGTTTGATAAGACTTAAGTGGAATATAGCGCTACGATAATATCGTTTGCCAACTGAATAACTCCATGACCAACATATTCTAGGTTAGAAACATGGCATTATTATAATTAGAAATGGTCTGGTTCGCATCCAAAGATATATTCGGACACCAAAGCACACTTTCACTTTGAGAATGGTGAATACGATTGGCAGAAACTATATTTTGAGACAATAATGGTTTCGATTTGGCAAGGTGCATGACCGACGCGTTGATATCGCCTTTTTATCTTAGCTCAGTTATATGTACCTCCTATTCAGCATAGTTCGAACGACGGGCAGTGAACATTAACACATATACAAACTTGCAAATCGGCACGATAACAGTCCACACAAAAGACATGAATCATGAAATAAGGAAATGGGATATTTCTTTGAAACTAAGCATGATTCATAACTATGCACCAGCGTTCGATTGTACGAATCACGTTTCAGTTTCCGTTTCTACTCCGCGCTCCATGAGTTAATGGCCCCCCCATGACTCCTAAGGCCTCTGTGCAGTGTCTGCGGCGACTTCTCCAAACCCAGGAACGACATAAAACACGAACGTATTGTGTGCCTTTAATTGAGTCATTAATCAGGAATTATCGAAGAAAAATCGAAATCCTCATTTGCATTACGGCTGTGCCAAACAAAGCCACCGGCCTCTCGATTGCGGTTAATCGAGACGGCAATATTTCACGAGTCGACATTGGCATTGTGTACCAACATGGAAAACAGAAATATACGCGGAATCTGGAGCGAGAACTCCAAGCGCTTGGCTCCAGCGATGTTCTCTCATGGCGTGTCAGCGCGTCGTCAGTCACGCGTGAACATATCACGGCCCGTCATGCATGACTGACTACGCCGGTTACTGCATAAATGAAAACTTGATGTTTGATGCTGACGAAAATTATCATCCGTAAAAAGTTACTCACGGTTAAACTAATACTCGATTCCAAAGTAAGGTTTCTAACGCTGTATCGTGTTTGCGTTTCGAACGTTTCATGAAATACTGTTGACTTCCGGTTCCGTTTGTTATCATTAAGTAATTCGCGAATTGACAACTGTAAACAAACAATTTCAATTCTACATACTTGACTACGCAATAAATTATAATTTTTAACCGATCCATTTTGCGTTACAAGAGAGTATCATTCTACGAACCACCCTAATGGGCCCACAAACACGTTGATTTAATGCATTCCTTTAGATGCGAAATGATGGAGATGTGCTTGGATATATACAACAACATACATAAAGAAAGGACTCATATTTTCTGTTTGATGTTGTATTACATAAGCAATTATGACGTCAAAACATCAGGACGTCATATGACACCATCAATTAAAACATAAACAAACGCTTATTCGATAAGTTTTTTAAAGACAGACGACAAATTGAATTAACCTAGTTCTTGGATCGTGTGTGTTTTACTATCAAACAAAATTAGTTATCCGACCACAGATTAGTTAATCGAACCCAGGTCGCAATAAATCACCGCGTCACCGTTCGAAGCTAACGATGAATCACGGTATCTCTCGCAAAGAATTAATCACGTGTCGACAATGCTAGGGCGCGGCGGCTCATTGTTTAGGGCTCTGATGGCTGAGGGCGGAGACCAAAGCTGCTTCCTGGTAGTAGGCGAAGCGCGAGACGCCTGGCAGTGACACCGACAATAATGTCCTAGCTGACTCCACACAGGGGTCAAGTGTAGTTGTGGATGGATGGTTCAATCAGAAGACGTTTTACCGCTCATTTCGGTGGGAGGCCGATTTGGCTATTACAAATGCGAATACGAGTATACGAATAATTTTCATTCTGCTGAAAATCCATATATACTGATTGGGATATACGAATATTCATTAACGTTAAATAACTTTGAAAAATATAAATAAAATACAAATATAAATCAATAAGAAAGATGCAATGTAATTAAATTTAAAAATATATATAAATGTATATAAATAGTGTACTATATTAAGAGTTTTGCCCATATAAATGCTTTAATTCGTTCGTAATTGTATAACTGCATTGTACGTGTATGTTATCAATGTATGTATAAAATCATATATGTATTATATATATATATATATATGTATATAATATATATGTATATATATATATATTCTTATGCAAAAAGGCATCAAAACTATCGATAGCCTAGTTTACCAATATTACACTCGCACTTTCCTACTAGTGGCATCCAAAGATCAGCCTATGCATATTATTAAATAGGCAGTTACGGATGAATGATTGAATCAACTATGCTTTATCAGTAGATATTTATGGCTTCTCGCAGCGGGAGGCCGATTTTACTATTAGGTCGACGACCGTAAGTAAGGTTAACGCCTGTGTGACCTGTAACCGAGGAGTCGAAACATAAATATTCATCGAGAGAACAATACCTACGATATATTTGAATTGATTGTGCCGTGTCACCAAAGGTTGCGGTCTAGGTTATGAAGGATATGTTATAATATATCTACAAAACTATGCGTTTTTGTGTCCGTAAGGTAGCTAATAGCTAATACGTTTTCAGTGTGTCGATCTCTTGAATTATATGACCCAAGAAGCATGCCAGTGTTGGGCTAGACAGCGTGAATAGGAGGGTACATAGGTGACGCTATTACAACATAAAATAGCAGGTTCTGATAACATAATCATCATAAATCATCATCATCTTTGTCGTCAACATCGTCATCACCATCATCACCAACAGCAGCAGCATCAGCAAAAACAGCAGCAGCAGCGAGAACATCAACAACAACAAAACCAAAACCATCGTTCGCATCGTCATAATCACCATCGTCATCGTCATCGTCATCATTATCAGTCGTCCGTGGAAGGAAAGGAAACGGCAATATGTTCTATCCTTTCTTTCTAGTTTGGCACATGTGATGATGCAGTCATGTATACACCCATGCTTGCTCAGAGACTGGATTAAGGCTTGACGTGAGAAAGGAATTGTAAAATAAAACATGGGTCATATAATACTTATGCCATTGTATACAAGTAAGCATTAGAATTAAACACACACACACGCACACGAACGCACGCACGCACGCACGCACGCACGCACGCACACACACATACACACACACACACACACATACACACACACACACACACACACACACACATACACACGCATTGGTAGCATTATCCTGGTATTTCATTCATGTGGAATCAGAAAGCACTCGTGCTGGTCAGTAAATTCAGAACTTATGGAACCCATGCTGTTGTTATACTGGTTTACCTCGGTGTGTGTTATCATTGGCCTCAGTACCGATAACCCTACGTCACGCAGGGAATGTAACTTCAAACATATGTCTTTATATGTGATTCATATTTTCCGCAGGCTCATTCGTTATATCAACATGGAACAGGAACAGGAAATATTTATTTAACCCAAATACACAATACAACAAAATAATCGTCATAAAACAAAATACCATACAAAATATTGCAATCGAATCGAAATGAGAAAAAAACAGAGTAGTAAGTATATACTGTATGACAGGGAAATAAAGGATTATGTTATATAAGGGACGGGAGATTCCTACTAAGACTAATTATATCCGCTGTCGTAGGAGTCAAACTATGAAATAATTACAAATGAAAATCCATCCCAAGTACAATTAATGAATCTTTACTACAAGATAAATAAATATATTCCTGTATATTACACACGTGCTAAATATACAAACAATCGGTTTTTAAATTAAGTCATTCATAACCAAGGAAGTAGAGTAAGTCAGACAAAGCTTACAACATGACACTATACATGGTTTTGGACGATTGGCTATCAAACACTCAGCGTCCTTCTGGGGTGGCTATTTGAACAGGTGTAATCCTTGACGCAGAAAACACAGTTTTACACTTGACATCTTCGAGAATGTTAGACGCAGTAGAAATTTCGTAATGTTAATAAATTTCAATACGTTTTCTTTCGCATAGTTTTATATATCGACGTTCTTATTTAAATGTAATTCAATACAGTTTCTTAGTGGTGGTTAGTCAAGGTAACGTTGTATACCCTGTTCTGCCGTGCACAGTTGGTCACCCTCCCGCGATATGTATTCGTTCCAACAACAAAAACTTAATAAAGCATAATATATTGAAAATAAATATATATAAATCATATAGATATGTATCATATATATCTCTGCTTTTTTGTTTGTTTGTCTACGAACCCATATGGCCTTATTTGTACATGTATGTGGCCTTATTTGTACATGTATGTGGCCTTATTTGTACATGTATGTAGCTGAAACGTTGTGTAGCGGGTCCATTGGGGTGGTTTTTGTATTTAGATTATAATAATAATAATAATCTTTATTGTTAAGTATAGCACATATGTAGCAGTAATATGAAACATGTATACATTACGTAACAAATGGAACGAAGCAACACGTTGCTTGTGTTCCTTATTCATGTCATATTTGCAATGAAAACTGATTCGTGTCCAAAAAAAATAAAATAATAATCTTCATAATAAACTAACTAATTATTTAATAATGCATTATACGAGTACCGTAAGACTGAACACCAGGTACATCTTAACATTTTGTTTCGAAATTCGTCCGGGCGGCGCCGTTCTCTGTAGAACATGAAATATATAACAGCAGTCAACAACACAATACATTTATCAACACAAAACGAAGAAATTGTTAAGGAACAGTAAACGTGAAAGTAAAGGTAAGTTCTTATATAGCGCAGTATCCAGTCCTCAGGACTGCTCAGAGTGTTTTACACTACTCCCTGGCAAACCTGTTCAATCGAACACCATCTCGACTTCTCTGGGAAGCATCCAGCCACACTGCAATTAATGCGCGAAGACTATTCGTACACAAATATCCACCACTGTCTACAGCCAGGTACTCATTCATACAGCCGAGTGAACTGGAGCAACGTATAGTGAACGAACTTGCCCAAGGTTCGACACCGCCGCATAGGATTCTAACCCGGGTTCTCTCGGTTGAGAGTCCGAGGCTCTAGCCACTGTACCACGGCGCTACACTGGGATAGGATACTCCTATTAAGTCCAAAACTGGTCGCTCTCGTTGAAGCCCCCAAAATTTGAAACTATAACTACCTACGTCAACTAACTAAACTAAGTCAACACGCCATTTTATTCTGTGAAGCGCTTTGTTTGGTATTTACTTACTTAAAAAGAAAGAAACGGAGTTATTATTATTATGATTACCTTTCTTAAAAAAACATAAGACTGACTTATTTAAAATCGCATTCCCACCCTAGCCTTCGGCGGTCCCTTGCTCTAATGATGACTCTCGATTATCTCTATTCACGATTCTGCCTAACGATTCTTATTGTATGTTGCCCCTCTGAGCTCAGATTCCTGTGTCACCATATCACGTGACACGTCATATGTTTCCAGATTCGTTGCTGAAGTCGGGGAGTGGCGACGCGAATGATGTCGGACAGAAGGAGCTGTCGACGCCGGGTTCTCCACTCGGCCCGGCGGGAATGGAGGAGAGGGAGCATTGGGGGAAGAAGGCAGACTTCCTTTTGTCTGTGATTGGCTTCGCCGTAGACCTCGCTAATGTCTGGCGCTTCCCCTACCTGTGCTACAAGAATGGCGGAGGTGACGTCATAGAGTGGTTCTTTCGGGTGATTCGGCCACTGTGTGGATATCAGTGTTAAACCGACTGGGGGATTAATTTTTATACCGAACCGTTGTGTATTTGTAAGATGGAGATTAATGGCATCGACTAAAAATCTAGACATTAGTGGTGTATTGCTGAGATTATGTCACCAAGAAGACAGCACCTCATGCAATGCAACTGGGTTTGTATTGTTCACCTGGCAAACACTTATTTCCTATATATTCTAGGAATTATACATTTTTTAAATACGGTAAAGCATTCTGGATATTTATTTTGATTACTGCCCTCTGAATATGGCATGGTGTAATGTGATGTGATATGCGTGCGTGAGTGTATGCATGTGTGTTTATGTGTAGTGTGCGAGTCTACTCCTGTTTGCGTACGTGTGAGTATGGGCACGTATGCGTTCGTACGTATGAACGTATCCACGTGTTGCATTCCTGCATACTTGTGGGGATCCATGTATATAATTCATCTTCTTGTATCGTAGCGAAGAATGCCTTCTAAATATGACCTTTCAACTGTCTCAATCATACTGGCGTTTTACCACATGACGGTCTAATTTACAGAAGTGAGACGTGTGTGTGACTGTTTATGTTTATGTCACATCCAGGTGCCTTCCTCATATGTTACGTCTTGATGCTGCTACTCGGGGGAATCCCCCTCTTCTACATGGAGTTGGCTCTGGGACAGTACCACCGGAAGGGCGCCATCACGTGCTGGGGCCGCGTCTGCCCTCTGTTCAAAGGTAATCTACATTGATCACGTGGTCGGTGTCTCCCCCAGAATGTTCTCCCCAACCTTACTTCTTATTTATATTATTCGATACATTTCTATCGTATTTGATATGACCTACAAAGCCGACCGCGGGTCGCGTTAGGTGGGTAGCCGCTCTAGCGAGGTTTCTAATAATAACACAGTTAATGCAACGGAAATATGACCGTTGATAGTGGGTGGCCGCTCAATAGGGAGACAACTATTATCTATTTCGCCGTTTCTGCGTGCAGGTGTTGGCTGCTCCGTGGTGTTGATCGCCTTCTACACGGACTTCTTCTACAACGTCATCATCGCGTGGGCTCTCTACTACTTCTTTGCCTCCTTCACCGTCAACCTGCCGTGGACGACCTGCAACAATACGTGGAACACGCCCGACTGCTTCGATCATAGCAACAACGACAGGTCGGCGCATAATGTTATGGTGGTGGTTGACGATGGTGGTGGTGGACGATGGTGGTGGTGGTGATTGTGGTGGTTGCGGTAATGGTGGTCGTTGTGTTGGTTGTTGTAGTAGCAGTGGTGATGATGGTGGTTGTAGTTGTGGTAGCAGCAATGGTGATGATGGTGGTTGTAGTTGTGGTAGTAGCAGTGGTGATGATGGTGGTTGTAGTAGCAGCAGTGGTGATGATGGTGGTTGTAGTTGTGGTAGTAGCAGTGGTGATGATGGTGGTTGTAGTTGTGGTAGCAGCAGTGATGATGATGGTGGTTGTAGTTGTGGTAGTAGCAGTGGTGATGATGGTGGTTGTAGTTGCGGTAGTAGCAGTGGTGATGATGGTGGTTGTAGTTGTGGTAGCAGCAGTGGTGATGATGGTGGTTGTAGTTGTGGTAGCAGCAGTGGTGATGATGGTGGTTGTAGTTGCGGTAGTAGCAGTGGTGATGATGGTGGTTGTAGTTGTGGTAGCAGCAGTGGTGATGATGGTGGTTGTAGTTGCGGTAGTAGCAGTGGTGATGATGGTGGTTGTAGTTGTGGTAGCAGCAGTGGTGATGATGGTGGTTGTAGTTGTGGTAGTAGCAGTGGTGATGATGGTGGTTGTAGTTGTGGTAGTAGCAGTGGTGATGATGGTGGTTGTAGTTGCGGTAGTAGCAGTGGTGATGATGGTGGTTGTAGTTGTGGTAGCAGCAGTGGTGATGATGGTGGTTGTAGTTGTGGTAGCAGCAGTGGTGATGATGGTGGTTGTAGTTGCGGTAGTAGCAGTGGTGATGATGGTGGTTGTAGTTGTGGTAGCAGCAGTGGTGATGATGGTGGTTGTAGTTGCGGTAGTAGCAGTGGTGATGATGGTGGTTGTAGTTGTGGTAGCAGCAGTGGTGATGATGGTGGTTGTAGTTGTGGTAGCAGCAGTGGTGATGATGGTGGTTGTAGTTGCGGTAGTAGCAGTGGTGATGATGGTGGTTGTAGCTGTGGTGATGTTGGATTACGACGGTGTTGGTATTTAATACCATCTTAATATTACTGTTGTTATTAATATAAATGACCCTTGGTGACGATTTCGATTTTGATGATAATAGCGACAACGACGATGATGATAAAGTCGATAATGATGACGTAGATTATAATTATGAGAACGTGTGGGCGGGCGATACACCACGACGATGACCGTGGCGATGACGACGGTGACGACTACTACAACGACTACACAGCTTTATTATTCGCGTGTCACCCGCTTAAACTTTCTCCACCCATCATTCCGCAATGTTTTTAGTTCAGCAGCCTTTGCCCCACCCGACGCTCTGCTCCGATTACGAGCTAAACTAGAATCACCCCAAGCAGATCGCGCCCTCATCGTTACATGTTCACCGTGCGGAAAATTGCCGGGGCGTATAGAGTCGTTGAAACAGTCACTGCTACAGTTCACCACCGCTGTGTGAGCAGACGGACATCCACCCCACACTGAGACCACTCGCTTTCTGGACTGATTTCTTCTAGTAACTTCACTTGGATCTTGAGCGCCTTTCCGGACATGGTCGGTCGATCAGATACTCTGTGGAGAAGTTGGTTGCTGCACTTCAGCTGTGTGTCTACCAATAGCGACGATTATCCAGGCTCCGTGATGAGCCGCCACCGTTTGACGCACGCGCGCTACTGTTACCCTCGTTCGACGTACTAGCGCATAACGCAGAAACAAGACGTCGTTGTGTCGGTTTACAGACTACTGAGCAGTCTCGCCCCAGCTAAGGAGCATTTAACTCCACATTTCGCCTCCTAAGTCAGTGTCGGCAGCACACAAAAGAGTCTGGAATCATAGTTGATTTTCCACTATGAAGAGTTTAATTGGTTACCCGGAATTAATGTATTTGAGTAATTGAGTGTGAAATCAAATCATGTAGGAATAAGTCGAACCTTTTATTAATGCAATTGATACATACCAACCAAGTTAAAAACTTCATGTGAATTATCACATTATAATTGTTAACCCATGCAAAATAATTTGATGAAATGATGATAATAATGCTGGTTGGCTGCGTCAGGCTTTCCGCGGTAATGCTCGCATAAATAAGTACTACAGACAGAGCGAAACAGTCATTATATTTGAAAATATGATTAAACAAATAATATCATATGCAGTAAGAACATTACTAATGAACATGATTATTACATAAATATTAAATGTCAGACTCAAGTAATGATAATGGTATAGTGCTACCGTATACTGGTGGTTCCATCTAACGGTAACAGTCGAAGTACGAGTATGGTGCCAGAATTTTTTCTCGGCGAGATCACGCCGATTGGCGATAGATTACGACATGTCTAGAAATGTTATGTTCACCTCGCGTTTCAAAGCCATGCCCTGGTGAACGAGACTTTGTTGGTGTTTGTTTTAGACAGGTTCAGGTGAAACTGATTAATACATACTGACAAATCGTTTGGTGCGGCCCTGTTTGAGGGCTGTTTTGTGTGGTTTTTGTGACGTGGAGGTCCATATGTAACGAAGTTGCCCCACAAAGCAACAGTTTCAGACGGCAAACGGGCAAGAATGCTAATTGGCATATGGTAATTGGTAATCTATACTTAGACGACCTTGATAAATATTTTTAAATTTATATATTAAATATAATATGATTGGCACTGCTAACATTTACGCAAACGGAAGATAATGTGTTCCATTCGTTTGAAAACTTTACACAAATGATTAATTTCTTATAATAAATATCCACAGCTCTCTTACTGGCGGCAGCTAGTGTTCTAATTTGTGTAAGTTAAACAAATCTGGTCCTAAAAGGGGCGAATGCATAGCCAATTGCATGAACAATATTACAAATGACGGAGACGTTTAGGGCATATCCGTCATCCAGACTCGGTAATGGAAACCATATGGAATAAGGAAGGACGGACGCCCAGAAAAAACGTACAACGAAACCTTGCAACAGAGGTCAACATTCAGCAATTCGATTTTCTTGGTTCTGGGATCAGCTCGGTTGCCTTTGTGCAAGCAGTTCTAGGAAATCACAAGGTATCGCTTTTCTATCTAGCTAGAGACATCAGAGTCTTTAGAAGAGTCAAAGAATCTCCAGTTTTCTCAGCGGATGCCGATTGCGTGGGTTTCTTTCAGTGGTACATTGCTTCGCTTAGCTCCAACGGCCGTAGCCACTTTTGTGTCACGTTAAATGTTGCAAACATGCCTCGATGAATAGATGGATCCATTTTGCGATTAAATGACTAGAAACCATATCCGTGAAGCTTTTACATTCCATTGTATATTTTGTTGAAATTCTGGCCCAATTTTTTTTTCGTTGCGGCATAAACGTAGAATAACGTTGTCGAAGGAAGAACTGTATGCGATAAAGACTGATCAGGCAGATGTCAAGCCGCACTAATAACGTAATGCACATTGTGTTTACATTGTTGGTAAGGCAGTGCTTGTTGGATGTCACGCGCAGAATTGTGACGTCAATATCTGGATGCGTCAATTCTGAGATAACTAAGATGTCTTTCTCGAACCACTAGTCTTTCTAATTAATACAGTTCTTGTTACCATATCAAAGATTACCTGTATATACTTTTGCTCACCGTAACAAGATAGCTGCGTCTGTAGAATTGACATCGCATTCAGATGAATTCATATGTAGGTAGGTATGTGTGCATGTGTATATGTGTATATGTGTATATGTGTGTGTATATATGTGTGTATGTGTGTATGTGTGTATGTGTGTATGTGTGTATGTGTGTATGTGTTTATGTGTCATTTATGTGTGCGTGAGCGTGTATGTGTTCGCGCGCGCGTATATGAGTATGTATTTGCCTGCATGCATGTATGTACACACATAATAAATATGTTTCAATTCTATAATTTTGTTTCACCCGTCACCAGCTCCACGAATTACGCCGTGAACAGTTCCGGGTCATTCCTCGTCACGCAAAACCTTCTGGTCAATGGTTCCTCCTTCGTCAGCAACATATCGGCAAGTCGCAAATCTGCCGCGATGGAATATTTTGAGTGAGTAGAGTCACCATTGAAATACTATGT
Source organism: Escarpia spicata (assembly GCA_963995525.1). Classification (NCBI taxonomy): domain Eukaryota; kingdom Metazoa; phylum Annelida; class Polychaeta; order Sabellida; family Siboglinidae; genus Escarpia; species Escarpia spicata. The sequence goes on from OZ023213.1 coordinate 6,937,101, forward strand.
ATTACTGGATGTTTTGAGGAAGGATATGTTGTCATGTTTTTCACTTTTCCGCATTCAGAAATAGAACAAAATACAACTTATGTATTACATGTCTATGTTATTAATATTTATATTACATAGCAGGCATAGCGCGGGCAAATTTCTAATGTCTAGGGAAGCACGTGTTCACAAGCCCGTCCTGTATCCGCCTATGGTTGGCAGCGTACGTTCACAAAGGCACCAAATGCGTAAAGTATAACGTAGTGAGTTGGGCGTCGCCACGTACTGTGGGGCCACGTATCAAGAGGAATTGACATTAATGCACATATAGGCTATTGTGTATATCAGAACGGGACAGCATGGTGGCCAGTATTTACGTATTGGCAACCTTGTCGCGTCTGTTGAATACGGTGGATTGGCTGCCGTTTTGGAAGCCCAAGCGGCTTCCAAAACTCTGTCTGTCTGTCTGTCTGTCTGTCTGTCTGTCTGTCTCTGTCTGTCTCTCTCTCTCTCTCTCTCTCTCTCTCTCTCTCTCTCTCTCTCTCTCTCTCTCTCTCTCTCTCTCTCTCTCTCTCTCTCTCTCTCTCTCTCTCTCTCTCTCTCTCTCTCTCTCTCTCTCTCTCTCTCTCGCGCGCTCTCTCTCTCTCTCTCTCTCTCTCTCTCTCTCTTTATCTCCACATCTTACTTCCCCTTCCTCATCTCCCTGTCCCTCTCTTATACTCTCGCTCCCCCCCCTCCCCGTCACCCCATGGGCGAACAAACGAACGGACCGGCGGTCGAATGGACGGACGGACGGAACAACGAAGGAATTACTGAAGGAAGGAAGGAATGAACGAACGAACGAACGAACTAACTAACGAACTAACTAACGAACGGAAGGACGGTCGGACGATCGGACGATCGGACAGTCGAACGGACGGACGAACAGACGGACGGACGGACGGACGGACGATTGACGAAATATTCAACGGACACTTACGACATAACGTACCTAACATCCCCCCATTTTACCGACCACCTGCGATGCGGCAGTCTCGACCGCACCAGAGAACAAAGCGGAGGTGCAACGTCTATCGTTTATCCACATTTAACAAGATTGCCGTCGAAAGCAACGAGTTCCAGGTGTGCCATTGGCCACAGTTTTTCGTCCAGGTTGCTCCTTCGCCACAGTGATAGGGCAGCTGTTGCACCAGGAGTATCCAACACACCCTGTGTCATTGCGTCCATTAAAAAGGATTCGTTTACTCGCCACACTTCACTTCACCGCACTTTTCGCTCATTAGTAGAACGGGCGATCGGGCTTAAAATGGGATCGTACGCAATTTGGCATTCACTGAGATTTGATCGGGTAACAGTCCGAAATGTAGTTTGAAATATACATTCATTCCAGAACTTAGGATAACTGTGAAATAATATTCGAAAGTTTAGGCCTATATTAATATGAATTAACAGAAATGTAACCCTACTTATTTCAAAACAGATAAATGTTTTAAATATTGGCTTACATAGTAAATGACCGTATCATAATTACATTAATTTTCGTGAACTTTTGTCAATGTAGACCGTGATCATCTTCTTCCTCCTGCTCCTTTGCAGGGCGGGGTCCACGCCACTCGGTAGCTTATTCTGTTTTTCTCATCATTTCCTTCCATCTGTCTCTGTTGTCCGCAATGACCTTCCATTATTGGCTGTTCGCACCTGCCCTCCTATGGTCCCTTTTCATGCTATCGTTCCATGTCAGCTTTGGTCTTCCTATTCGTCGTTTGTTACCCTCTTATGCTTTCCTTGCTCTTTCTGACAGTCTGTCATCGCTCATTCTTTATTGTGTGTGTGATAGCATTGACGTACTCTGTCTCTGTAGACGAGGCATGTTGGAACTGCACAAAAGCGACGGGATTGAGAGCATTGGCAAAGTGAGGTGGCAGATTGCCTTGTGTCTCTTGGCCGTCTACGTCATCTGCTACTTCAGTCTGTGGAAGGGGATTTCCACTTCCGGCAAGGTGGGTGCTTCCAGCTTCCGGTGATACTTTATTCCAGATAACAAAAGTTGCAGCACTAATAGAACCTATCCAAAACATTCTGGCAAGCAGACGTTTCGTTGTGAAGCTGTGTGTGCGCGCGCGCATGAGTAGATGCGTGCGACGGAGATACAATAAAAAAGTACGCCAGGGCAGACATATTACTACCATCCTGTTTTGTGACGTAACAGATGACCAACCCACACATGTCGACACCATACGTTTTATATGTGCCGATGCTATCTATATTACATCCAAGGATCAAACCGTTGCTAAACTGGAGCAGACCATCTGTGACGCACCAAATGGATTAACTATGTCGTCAACCACCTGTTCTAATGAGAAGACTGACTCACATCCCACCCATATAATTTGTTCTTACGTTGGACGGAACCCTAACTCTCAATGATGGTATCATCACGACAAAGGCGAAGTTAGGAGCTAGACATAGGCTATTGAAGATGCTGCCCAACTCCATAAAGGGAATGCATACAGGGACCAGACGACGTATTACATCTGCCACCAATAAAGAAATGGTTTGCTTCACACAAATAGGAAAACCTATGCCACCCATTCATCCAGCAGGGGGTGAAGTCAACGAGTAGCTTCCTTCAAGCTGTTAAACCTGTTAAACCCTGGATGCTACGCCGCGCAGCTGTAAAGTAAATGCGTGGCTAACACACTTGCAGTCAAGACCGCGCAAGCTGCCATTTGACCATGAACAATCCCTGTCTAAATATACCTGTCTTTACACAGACATTTTGTACCGGTACAACTAGCAGAGAAACAACTTGCAACGGTTCAATTAATTGTTTTTTCTTTGTCTTTTACTTCTACAAGTCAACAATGACTTCACACAGGCAAACCATTACAAGTTGTATCGGTATAAAAAACTTGCACCAACTCTCCGAAGCGGTGCAAGTTGTATCACTTGTTACACGTTGTACTGATACAAAGAGTGCTCAAAGGAGACAGTGAATAATAGCTAATCTTGTCGTGTCTCAAAAGCATCAAGACTGACGTTGGACGTTGTAACATCCTTACTTATAAGTGGTTGTAAAACCTACTTCACATGAATGCGGATAGTGTCCACAAACAACGGAAGTCTCCTAGAATGTCTTGTTATAACGGCGTCTTGCTGACCAGTCGATCTGACGGTTAACTACTATGCCTGAGCCAGTGTTTTAATTTGTGGGAACAATATAGCTTATAAAAGACATTAATTTGTTGATGTTGTGTTTGTCTTATTCTACAAAGATGTATTGATTTTGTTTCCATAAAAAACATGTAAACATAGTATGTATCTATTCCTACACCTAAGTCGCTCAAATGTGAAATGTACAAATTAATTAATACAAATATACTTTGAAAATGTATGTTTATGATTATCGACATTTCCACACTGCAGGCAATGCAAACATAATGCTTATGATTATCCAAGTATCCACTCAGCAGCTCTTATAAATATGATGTTCGGCCTGAAATATTATAGTGAACAGTTACGACTTTACCACGGAAATGTACCAAATGTACTCCACAGCATGCTACCTCCTAGTTATGCGAATAGCTACCTGGGTAGTATTAACAGAGAAATCAAAACACTCTATAATGTCTTCAAAGTAATTTCAAAAGAACCTTGTTTCAAAATGGGTAGTGTTTTGACATTCTTACACCGGTCGGTTCATACGCTGTAGGTGGTGTGGTTCACGGCCCTCTTCCCCTATGTCGTCCTTCTCATCCTCCTGGTTCGCGGTGTCACACTTCCGGGGGCTGCCGACGGCATAAAGTACTATCTCACTCCCGACTTCCGACGTCTCGCCAGCTCACACGTAAGTATTCATGTAGTGCGCGGTGGCACAGTATTTAGAGCGGCGGTTCGAATCCTCTCGTTGTGTTGCCCTTTGGAATATTGGGTACATTCGATCACTCCACGTTGCTTCAGCTCACTCAGTTGTATGAGCGAATACCTGACTATGAACAGCGGTGGATATTTGTGTCCGAATAGACTTCCCGCAGTAATTGCAGAATAGTTAAATACTTCCCAGATAAATCGATGACAAGTCTGCCAGGGAGTGACCTGTAAAGCTCTTTGGGCAGTCCTAGGGACTGGACACCGCACTAAATAAGAACGTCCCCTTTTAACACGTTGTGTGGGTATTTGCAAGCAGAATCACCAATGAAGTCAACGTATTTGATGAGTATTTGACCAAAACTGCAATATTATTATTATTTTCTTTGTAGCAATGCTTCTTAATTATGGGTAGATAGTTGTCTAGCCGCTTGTAGTCTTTAATGATTCCGACATGTTAGGAGTACCTCTAGAATTCTCGCCTTAACCGACCGCTGCCACCACATTCTAGCCATGTAGATCTCGCAATAGAATCGATGTGTCGATGCAAAGGTATAATTAGTAAATTTAATTATCGATACTCATCTTCGATACTACGTCGATAACTATGATAGCTGTCACAATAAATCAGCAGTGCTACCTGTATCAGAGTAAAGCTTTGTTTATTTATCGATTAACACTCGTCACGATTGCGCCAACTATAAAGGTCCTGGCTATTCGCCGTTCTAAGATATTCGCAATAGTAATATATCACTGCAGCAGTAATGCAGCTACCACAGTTGCATTGCATTAGTAAGCATGCTCATCACAGTTACCCTTTAGCGACAAGCTTTATCCCGGAAGTGACGTGGTGATGACGTGTTTCCAGGTGTGGGTGGACGCCGCCACTCAGGTGTTCTTCTCCCTCGGGCCCGGGTTTGGAGTGTTGCTCGCCTATGCCAGCTACAACAAGTTCCACAATAATGTTTACAGGTGAGTGAACAACAGTGGTCAATACGACAAACCGAAAAGTTTGTATCTGCGCACAATTCTTCTCAGAACTTAGAATCAATTTATTTGACCTATAAATACGATACATATACAATGAATAACATAAATAATAGATAAGGTCTGGAGACTCCAATTAAGATATATAATATCGCTAGCACAGGAGCCACCCCATGAATATAAACAACAACAAAATTTACATGACACAAATCAGAATAGCGTATGACTTGTTTTTGTTATACTTACTCAATGTATCAACATATATACATAATACAAGGACTGATTATATGTACTCGTGTACACATTGACGTACATATGTATACTTAGGTATACATTTCAATACGTATTACGAATTACAAATAAAGCAATTATGAATACGACAACTTGATTAATAATTTAAAATAAAAAGGTTTTCTGTGTATGTTAAAAAAAACACATAGACTGTGGGTGTAGATTTTATTAATGATAACACTTGGTGTATCGGTAACTGTCTCTACATTTTTGTGTCTAATGCATTTTTTTGTAAATTCACGTTTGAACTTGGACATATACATATTATTTCTTTCTCGTGTGGAATGCTGATGAATATCATAGAAGTGTGTGTTTGGAAATACATTGAAGTAGTAGGATAAAATATTGTTAATTAATATATAGTAAAATTTTAATTGTTGGATTTTATAAATATCATCCAACTTTAGCAACTGACGTCTTTTAAAAATAGGACTTGTGTGAGCATTATATTTACTTAAGGATATTATTCGTATTGCTTTTTTTTCTGAAATTCTGACAATTCGATGTGTCTGATGGCCCCATAAAAGTAAGCCAAAATTAATATGAGGGAGAATAGGAGCATTGTACATAATATATAATGTATTAAGTCGTAAAATGTGTTTAAGTTTATTTAATATGCCTGTTCTTTTAGATATTTTATTTT
>OZ023213.1:6943067-7143067 GCA_963995525.1 Escarpia spicata
GTACAGGAAAACATTCACACCACATGCTACCCTAATTTCTAATTTAGAAAGCATCGTAAACATCTGTGACCTTTAATTATCTGTGAAGTTGCCATTTTTGTGATGTAATTTTCTGTGTACCAATGATACAATTATCTGTTACGTGTTTTTGAATGTGTCTTTATATATGTGTTTTTGTATATCGTCTGTTTTCTTTGCGTGACACTGGGTGTGTTTCCTTTGTACTCATCTATGTTTAGTTGTGATGGAAAACATTATTCCTGTACTTACTTCAATAAAGATTATTATTATTATTGCCGTCTAACTAAGAACAGATGTGTTCGTGTGTTTTCAGAGACGCGCTGGTGACAAGCAGCATCAACTGCGGGACCAGCTTCCTGTCCGGGTTCGTCATCTTCTCAGTGCTTGGGTACATGGCTCAGCGTAGCGGTGAGGACATTGCCAACGTCGCCACGGAAGGTAGCGTCAATTCTCCGTGTCGCAATAAATATGTTCCCTTACAAACCGTTCTCAAAAACGTATCAAAGTCACTACGATTTATTCGTCTACTCAAAATACATTTTGAATCAGGAAGCAGAATCACTTGGGTGGCGCTACCTCTGCGATTTATTGTGTTAGTAAAATGTGCTTTTGTTTTTTGTGCGGAAACTGTTAACTCCAAAACGTGAATATTATTCTCACCCACAATACAACGTAACAACCGAGAACAACAGAACGGCGCTACCTGTTCAATTTCAGTACAGCATATCGCCGAGTGACTCTGCTTCCTGGTTGAAATGCTGTTGTCTACCATAAATCCGGAATATAATTAACGATTTGTCTCCGTTTAGAGACGATGCTGTCACAATCGATGAGATTGTAGTTAGAACGTTCCCGACGAGTCACTTAAACTGTGTTTACACGACGCGATGCGATCGTCGGGGTATTGTGATTTCTGCGTAATTAGGCCATCAAGCAATGTGGCACGATTGTTTAGTTGCATAAGAACCACGTCAGCGCTGGGCATGTGTAAACAGAGCTAGCTAATGGCGTCACATGAAACTGGAAACCTGTTTGTATAAAACGTTATCGTTGTTCGTGATAACGGACAGGTCTGTCGGCGGTGTGACGATATGACAAATGCTGGTCGCCATTCTTCATAATTATATCAAGTTGCGTCGCCTGTTTTGCCAATAGGCGATGACGTGATCTTGTGTGTAACTTAAACATATAATGCTCATTGTTCATACGTGTTTACCGGGCCCGTTCTCGACTTTTTAAAGGATAAAGTAGGGTATTATGAGCATAGTTTTGTTTCGGTCAATATTTTGTGAAATAGTTGTTTCAGTTTCAAACTGTCACAATAAGTTAATTATTGGGTTTATGACAAAAGAGCATTACTGAAGAAGTCATCCTAGAAAAATGCTCATATTACCCAAACCTTGAGACGGACAACATGAGCACGTTTGTAATCTGTATGTATGAATATATTTTATAAATACCGTACAAAAGCAATGCATATTGCGTGTTGGTATTAATAATTAATCGATATGCGTGTAAAAAGAACAATAACAAACAAGATCAACATATGAAACCGTATACGTAGTATATCGAATTTTGCTAGAATAGAAGACTAATAATTTATTGTTTTACAAAACAATGTATGTTCACATTAACCTAACGTATTGCTCCAACACACACACACACGTACACACGCACGCACGCACGCTCGCGCGCGCGCGCGCGCACACACACACACACACACATATGCTCTGGAGTGATGTAACCATTCAACAAAACCATAATATTAGGAGAACGCTATATAATCAACATTCAATCACGAACGACAAGTCACTGTTTCATATACCCAGATGACTTTTTCTAGGACCCGGCCTAGTGTTTGTCGTGTACCCGGAAGCCATCGCTACTCTGCCCGGCTCTACATTCTGGTCGCTCATCTTCTTCATGATGCTGCTAACTCTTGGCCTCGACAGCTCCGTAAGTCAACGTCAATACTAAGTACATTATTAGCAAACGTAATTTAACGCGAACGCGAACGCTAAAATTGGCGTCAACTCCAAATCTCGTGTCAACATCTAGCAAACATCATTAGCAAACCGTTCAGTAAGCGGTTATACGTTCGACGCTGATAAAAAACTAAAAACGAAAATTCTTTATAGTAGAGAATTGGTGCGCAGAACCAAATATTATATTTAGAACATACACAGCTAAAAAGAAAATAAATAGATCTAAAATTATGCCGAAGGTGTCGAGTAAACACATTTTAGTTCACTGCCATAATCAAGCAATTCGTAGGTCTTAAAAATTCGAAAAACATATGAGGTTCAAACTCAACTTTCTGTATAAATGTGTGCTTCTAAAAGGTCAAGCTACATTGCATAGTTACTTTGTTAATTAATATAACTTTCATGTACGAAATAATGCGGCATTTGTGTATACGCACACACACACAACATATATCTTTCAAGCAAGATATGTCCTGAGTCACCGATGCAAATCACTGTACAGCACCTTTGACATTCCTATATTCTGTCCACTGGCACAGACATGATAACATATCCACTAAAATCGTTGTACTTTCCGATTAACACAACATAGAAATGTAACGACTGAATGAACCACTGAACGTTTTTATTCAAAACATTGGCAACAACAATATATATATATATATATTTATTTATTTATTTATGTATGTACATATATACAAGACAAACAAGGTTACTGTAATATAAGTGAGAGTGTACACTGTACAAAGTTTGAAGGGGGTAAACATTGACTTGTATGTAAGTTTACCCCTGACATGTATATTTAGACATCCGAGTTACGTTTATTGAAGTTGCTATTCCTCTACTCTAGGAATCATAATTGATATCATGTAGGGGAAGATATTCACGTTCCATATTTAAAGTATAATTATGACAAGTACACATGTTAACACACGTGGTAGTTTCCACAATTGCAGATTTATAAAAAATATTTGTTGATGACTGGCCAGACATTTCTTAAATAAAAAGTTCTTCATTTACGTTTAAATGCAGTCATCGTATTGGCAATTTTAAATAATCACCTAGAGAATTCCATAATCGCACTCGATTTATACACAAAGAGACATTGATCGCATGATGGAACAAACACTTTGTCGTTCTAAGTGATGACCAACTCACACTGAGTACGCTGTTTCCCGTCTAGTAAACAAACACTGAATATGTGTGTTGGCAAACAACTATAGTAAGCTTTGTACATAAATAATAACGTTTTCAGTTCTATGGCATCTGGACATTTTAGAACATGTAATTAATGGAAAAGTGGGTTCGAATGATCCAACCGTCTTGCACCATATATAACGCGGGTTACTTGTTTGTAATAAGAAAATACAGTTAGTATTTGTCTGGTACGTGTTTTCCCATATCTCTACACAGTAATTTAAATACGGCAAAAAGAGAGAACTATATAAACACGGACGTGTGTTATGTATGTTAATGTGTGTGTGTGTGTGTGTGTGTGTGTGTGTGTGTGTGTGTGTTTGCGTGCGTGTGCGCGCGTGTGTGGTGCGTATGCTTGTGTGTGTGTATATATGTGTGTGTGTGCGTATGTGTGTGCGTATGTGTGTGTGTGTGTGTATGTGTGTGTGTGTGTGTGTGTGTGTGTGTGTGTGTGTGTGTGTGTGTGTGTGTGTGTGTGTGTGTGTGTGTGTGTGTGTGTGTGTGTGTGTGTGTGTGTGTGTGTGCGCCATATGTGAGGGTGTGTGTGCGTTCGTGCGTTCATGTGCGTATGTCTGTGGACATTCTGTCGGTCGGTCGGTCGGTCGGTCGGTCGGTCGGTCGTTCGGTCGGTCGGTCGGTCGGTCGGTCGGTCGGTCGGTCGGTCGGTCGGTCGGTCGGTGTGCATGCATGCGTGATGCGTAACGATGGTAATGTGTGTTGTCAGTTCGGCGGGTCGGAGGCTGTGATTACGGCCATCAGCGACGAGTTCCCGATTCTCAAGAAACATCGCGAGATTACCGTCGGCGTTCTCTTCACGTTCTACTTCATCGTCGGTCTCGGCAGCTGCACGCAGGTAGGACATAGCTGGCGACCACTCGTGATTTAAAGGGAGGTACTTTTTACTGTGATTATCAAGTCATGTTATAGAGTATAAAATGTACCTATTATAATATACTTACCGCCCAAATGTATTTTGATAAACCGTTTGTTTTCGCTGAAATGTAAATGTTTCGGAAGGAAACAGTTTGTTATTAGGCAGCACGCAGGTTTTGAAAGCGTAATCACAGGATCGATTAGTAATAATGTTGATATATTCATCACGTGATACGTCATTACGTCGCAGTCGGGTCACGAGACTCACGACTTTTCTTATAATTATTCGACCTAAACGGGGTTTTAAGTGAGAGCTCGGCGATTTGTGTAAATATTGAACTGTTGAATTAAACAGTTGTTCCTGCTTCATTAAACATATTTGGAGTTTTGTTAAAACACATTTGGGCTTAAGCAAGTTAGAATATGTAGGCCTAATATTATATACTGTAAAGCACGATTCTACATTACAAACAAACAGACCAGTTCCCTTTGACACATAGAAATCAACACTACGTATCCGTGCGCATGTTGAATGAATAATGGTAACTACCCTTCAGTTTTATTGAAGTGTTTTGATCACGTACAATTAGAGTCAAAATGCAATTGTGAGACTGCCATCACAACCCATTGAGTCCACGACTGCGCAAATAACTTGTTTCCTTCAGGGTAGTATTTACGACTTGTAATTACGAAGTGACGTGCATTCGAAGACAAAGGTGCATACCCCGGGTGATACACATGTTTAATACGGGCAAGACTCGCTAATCAAATGTTACGATTATCTACGTCCTCTGGTTCGATATGTTATGCTGTGTTAAGCATTACTAAATGATTTGGAAGTTTCCATTCAGTGGGAATAAATTAGTTTAAAATGTTTAACCCGCATGCGTAAATTTATATTATTATATTGTATGTTGATTGTTGGCGAAAGGGAGGCGCCTATGTGGTGAATCTGATGGACAAGTACGCTGTGGGATACTCCATACTCGTCGCTGTCTTCCTTGAGACACTCGCGGTGTCCTGGTTCTACGGTACGTGCAATATACGGGCGTTGTTGATGGTGACGGTGATCGTGGTATTGGTGGTAATGGTGGTGTTGGCAATGATCGTGGTGGTGGTGGTGGTGGTGATGGTGATGATAATAATAAGACAACTTCTGTTGCACCTAAAGCCCACGTAACCAAGCTCACTGGTGGCGGTGTTGGTGTTAGTTCGATGGTTATGTTGTTGTCGTTGATAACGGTTGTATTGTTGCTGTCATTTGCAATGATGGTGGTTTGCTGTTTTGTGTTTTGGTAGTGGTGTGATGGTGGTGGTGTTATTGTTGATGTTGATGAAAAGGTTGACTGAAGCTACCGATGAGGGTTTTGTTGCGTTCTTATTGATGTTTTGTTACTACTATTGTTTGCACTGATGAATAGAGCGTTGTTGATGTTGGTGTGGGCATTGTTGGTGATGGTGTTAATATCAACAATACCAACAATGTTAGAGGCAGTGGTAGTTGTGTTAGTACCAACAGCGGTACAACCACAGGTAATTGTATTGGTTATTGTAGTTAGTTAAAGAGATATATTACGTTAATTCAGATTTGTGTTACGGAAACATATATTCCAATCTACGCGTACCACAGGCACGTAGCCCCGTTGACACTCACCACGACAACTAAAACGACTCCTTATATTTGTCAACAGGAACCGACCGCTTTGCACAAGACATCAAGGATATGCTCGGCTTCAAACCCGGCCTCTACTGGCGTATCTGTTGGAAATATATCGCCCCCATTTTCATACTGGTTAGTATAAGGACAGCAGGAGTATTGCCAAGCGTTGTGCGTACGTCGATCTGTGCGCTCAACAAACACGTTAATGCAATTACGGAAAAGGGTCTTAACTGATAGGTAGACCTCGGAACAACAGAGAGTGTTTGCAAGCGCCACGATCTCAACCCCGTTTTCTACCCCGATCGAGTCACGCGGTCTTTTCGATTGTTTTAACAATCGAACCGATCGCGTGGCGCGATGGAGAAGGGAGTCGTGATCAAGGCGCTTGCAAACACTCACTATTAACATTTATCAACAACGCGTCCATCTAAAGTCCGGTATGAACCACACTAAAAAAAATTCGAAAACAAAATAATGGCGTTCTTTACTGCAGAGAGGTCGTAGATTAACCCCTGTCAGTTTTGTGCTCGAGGTATAAACATCACACACACACGCACTCACTCACTCACTCACTCACTCACTCACTCACTCACTCACTCACTCACTCACTCACTCACTCACTCACTCACTCACTCACTCACTCACTCACTCACTCACTCACTCACTCACTCACTCACTCACTCACTCACTCACTCACTCACTCACTCACTCACTCACTCACTCACTCACTCACTCACTCACTCACTCACTCACTCACTCACTCACTCACTCACTCACTCACTCACTCACTCACTCACTCACTCACTCACTCACTCACTCACTCACTCACTCACTCACTCACTCACTCACTCACTCACTCACTCACTCACTCACTCACTCACTCACTCACTCACTCACTCACTCACTCACACACACACACACACACACACACACACACACACACACACACACACACACACGAGTTTTCATCAGGCGGGCCTCAATGCTGGTAGTGCATGCCTGTTCAAGATTATTAGCATTGGTCATTCGGTCTTGCCAGCAGATTCCGAGAATAGCTGTGAGTGTGCGCTGTTGAAACTGTTCAAGAGCTCTAATGTGGCGACTATAAACTGACTGCGCTATACTATAAGCCAGCCTGGCGTCATATTCATGTAAACTTGACAACATTCGACTACGTCGGGGCTAGTTGTCAGTCTGACGTGTTCAAAAGTTTACACGTTTACGTGATTATGACGTCACGCTGACTTCCAGAATAGCGCAGTCGTTGTCAGTCAGCGTTGCATATATACTGCAGTCAAGTAGGTCTGGTGTGGTCTGGTGAAAAGTGCCGTTTGGGAGGAAAACGTTAACGTTAACTTGTTCCTTCTAGGGCATAATGATATTCGGGTTCGTGATGTACGAGCCGTTGACGTATGACGCCTACGTATACCCGTCGTGGGCGAACGTCGTCGGCTGGTGTCTCGCTCTCTCCTCCATGCTATGTATGCCCGTTGTCGCCGTGTACAGTCTCCTGCGGGCGGAAGGCACCTTCTCGGAGGTAAGCATCGACAGGAAGTGTCCGTCCGCCATAGTCACAGCTCACATTTAGTGTCCGTCCCCCTTTACCACAGATCACATTTGTGAACTTCCACAACGAAATGGGTATTAAGTTTCAAAATTGAGTTTTGTATTTTTTTAATTCCACTAATTATGAGCATCTTCGCAAGCCAGATGTGGTGACAATGTACACTACCCCTGGCAGATCTCCTACGCATTGTATAGAATTTAGGTCGTTCAAACTGCGCCATACCACAGGTGAGAACAGTGCAGACAACAGTTTGACTTGCGCTCCCGAAGCACTCAGGTGCCAGGAAACCCAATATAATTACGCATTCGACCACTCTAAGCAGTATTGTATATTCAAATTCTACTTCTCCCAAACCACAGTATTTGTTAGTAGTATATTGCTGAGGGACGCGATATACTACTTTTGTTGCTACTATTGAAGCAAAGTTTTCAAAAGTGACGTTTTGAGAAACGAGGTAATTTGAACTAATTTTTTTCTTTGTTTTTTTAATATAAATGCTGGTATTTTATTAGTCTTTGATAACTTGTCGAGGAAAATAAAATGACTATTGAAAAATTTAATTATAAGTATGCATTTCTGACAAAAGACAACACTGATGGGATATGACATAAACGGCTGGTTTAATTTGTTCATGTGCATTATTATACGCCTGTGCGACTGACACCCGGCTCGTTTTGGCGGGACACATTTAGTGTCGGGAAGAATCCCTAAGTAAATGACGAATAGATGTGATGTGTGAGCATTCTTACTAGGGACAAATTCTTATAGTGAACTTGGATGTACTACTGCATTAGATCGTTCACGAGGAAGCAATAAGTCGACGCCGGTTGCTCGCATAACGTTGCGTTATAATTATTGATAGTGATACCGTGGTGGCCGAGGCGGTGGTTCCAGTGACAATAACGGTAGCACAATTTCACTGGATTGAAATCAGAATCGCTATGGTAATCATTATTATTAACATAATACCAACGATTCCCACTTTAAAACGACGAAAAGTAAACACGATTGTCATCACTTGAACAGCTATGTTACGTCGATAAAATACTTCATTTTTATTAAGTTTGGTTGCAATCAGTGTTCTACAGCTGAGCATGTATCAGTATTTATTTATGTATGAGTGCGTGCGTGCGTGCGTGTGTGTGTGTATGTATAGGTATGCATATTTATAAATATAGTAATAATAGGTATAATTCATAATTTATCTAATTTTATTTATTTATAATCTTTAATTAATAGTTTTAATATAACTAACTTAATTTGTTCTACATTTTATCTGAAGTGTCTTTTTTGCAGTTGTTATTAATATACATTGAATCGCTTGATTGAATTTTATTGTACAGCGCTTTGAACATGTTATGGATGTTGCGCTCTATAAATATTATTATTATCACGACTCCGAACCGACAGTAATGTCGATTATTTGTCGTAACACACCTAACAAATATGTCTTAACAAAGTTCTTTTTTATTTTCAGCGGATGAAGACTCTAACAACTCCGTGGAGAGACAGTCAGAAGTCGAACGTGACATCAATATACGCCAAAACGAACGGCAACAGTCTCGTTGATGCTGTTTAGTGTATAGGTGCATCCAAGCGACGGAACGGAGCAGAGTCTGACGCCGGTGACGTCCGATATTGCGACTCTGGGTCCGTTGTTATGGCTCAGGATCTGATGTAGTGACCCGGAGTCCGTTTTTGTGACCCGGATTCCGGTGTAGTGACTCGGTATCCAATGTTGTGACTCAGGTCTGAAGTAGTGAGTTGCTGTCCGATGTTATGACTCGGAGTCCTATATTGTGACCTGGGATCCGATGTTGTTAACTGGGCTCCTGTGTTGTGACTCGGGTCTGATATTGTGATTCGAGGTACGGTGTTGTGACTCGGTCCGATGTTGTTATTTGGGTCCGATGTTGTGACTTTCGGTCCAAAGTTGTGATTCAGGGTCCGATATTGTGACTCAGAGTCCAATGTTGTGATTCGTGGTCCTGATATGACTAGGGTCCGATATTAAAACTCGGGGGTCCGCTGTTGTGAGCGGGTTCAATGTTGAATTAGTTGGGTCCGATGTTGTGACTTTGGGTCCAAAGTTGTGATTCAGGGTCCGATATTGTGACGTGGTTTCTGATGTTATGACTCGGGTCCGATGTCGTGACCTGGGATCCGATGCTCTGACTCCGGGTCCGATATTGTGACTCAGGGTCCAATGTTGTGATTCGTGGTCCTGATATGACTAGGGTCCGATATTGAAACTCGGGGGTCCGCTGTTGTGAGCGGGTTCAATGTTGTGACTCAGGGACCGATGTGACTCGTGGTCCTGCTATGACTGGAGTCTGACGTTGTGATTCTGATCCAATGTTGTGAATTGGGGTCCGATGTTGTGATTCGCGGTCCGATGTTGTGACTCGCGGTCCACGTGTGACCTGGAGTCATGCTTTGACAGAATTATTTCATACACTAAGTGTGGAAGAACCTTCGTCTGAAGACAACGTATAGTAAACATATTGTAGAGATGAGACACAACGTCTAACAGCGGGCATTCGTTGCACAAACCGAAGTATGAGTGAAAAGGTTCTGCTTCGAGCCACTTCTTGCGTTTAAAGCTCTAATGTGGAGTCTTTCAGTGTTAATCCATGATCATGCATGTAGTCAAGTAAGACCTAGGTCGCAAATGTTTTAATCAGGGCCTTTCCATTTGTGGGTTCAAACTGCTGGTAAGAATAATTCTAGTCGGGTCCGAAAACACTGTTCATGAAACTGGACTGGAAGACTTGAATGTTTTGTAGATTACGTGATCTGTGCGGTATCGCGGGAATATGGATAGGATCGTAGGCCTTACACCGTTTACAGACGATGCACGTCGCAATATAGGAGTAGTGTAAGTATTACTAATGCTGTGTAATCAAAGGCATCTAGTACGGATCCATACCCGTTTGCACCATTATGCATCGGCCAGAGTTTTGTGTGCTTCAGTTGGGCGCGATTTATAGCCGAAAAGAGACCCCGGCATAGGCCTACTTCTGTTCGACGTTCAGATAATTTCGATTCGTCACAAAGCATCATGGGTATACAAGTATTATTGCGGTTTCCCGCGCATTCCCATACAGTACTCTTTGTTTTGCAAATAGATGGAACAAACATTGAATGTGTCAATTATAATAATATCTTAGGCATACATAAACGTAGGGTATATTAATTGGGACGGGTCATAGAATCAAAATAGATTAAAATCAGTAACGCAAATGGGGTTTTAATTAGACCCTAGGTGTAAGAGTTTTTACCAGTTGGTACATGTTAGATTCTGTGTTTGGATCCAGGCCAATGGTGCGTGTAATGATCACTGTTACGTAGTGTTTATGTGGTATACATATAGTACATACGATAACGGTTCTTTGTATCTAGATAAGTGTTTTAAAGTGTTCCTCTTTCTACGTTTGAGAACGTTCCAGGTCTGTGACGCCATCTGGTGAATGCATTGGTATTAAAACTGCGTCGGTGGCGATCGGTAATCGCTAATAATTAAGATTTTCAAGTGTACATTTTAGACTTAGAGCTTTCGAATGGATATGTTGTAAACATTATATACGCATGGAGACGGGTAGCTACTTACACGCATCGAAAATTCTCAAAACTTATGACGCTAAACTTCAAATGATATACAAAAATCAAGCTGAACAATACACAACACAAAAACAGCTACAATTAAATATTGAGACATAACACAATATACACACATTGTAGAGACACAAAATAACATCGTCAATGCTAATATAAAGAAAACATGGGGCATTAATATGTGCATGTTTGAAGCATGATCATGAAAGATAGTTATGTTGTTTAATTTAGTATAATTTGACTAAATCGGTTTAGTATACGAATGAATTGTGAATAGCCTATGCATGTCTATTAATAATGTAAAATCAACTTAGTTTTATGCATAGAATGTTATATAAATTATTTGTGAATAGGTCTTCGATGTTTACATTAATAACTGTTACTGATAACTAGGTGCTTTTGTATTGTATGTATTCAACGATTATCAGGTTTTATAACTGCTCTTGTTGTGTGTTGTTAGAAATGTCGCCATTGTCAATAAACTAGCATGTGTCTGAAAATGATATACATTGGGTCATTAGAACTAAGAAAACAAAACCTTTGACCAACAACCACAACGTGCAGCATCGCCAGTACCTGCATCTATGATCAGAACAAAACCTCTTGTTGTCACGTTTCATCTTACAACCGATATCAGACATTACTTTCATCTGGCCTCAGCCGCCATCTTCCACTCAGACGAAAGTTTGCAAACATTAATGATATCAATATATATTAACATAAATAGCTTAACTATTGATGTTCAACGCCACACGAACCTGCCTCTGAACACCCCTCCCCAAACAAAATTAATGTTGTCTTATGTCGGACATCGCCACTCTGAGATGATCCCTTGCGAAAACTCTATAAAGAAAGGGATCCTCCCATATATTCGCAATGTCAAAAAATTATACATTTAGTATTGGTTCACTCTGCCTCCCCTACCAATAACTGTTATGCAATTTGTCACGTATTTTTACGATCCAAAATTGCTATTAGCGTCAATTTGCATTAAGATGTTTCTCTCACTTGGTGGCGCCACCGTGGCAATATATTTTGCATGATACGTGTTCACGATCGAACCACAACCGCCCATATTGCTTAGCGTACTTTTAGAATTTGCAAACTGATGCACCCAAGCCTAAAACAAATACTGGTATGTCACTAGTAGAATATATAACTGCACTTCTGGTGGACAGCGTTAGGATAATATAAGCTTAATGTTGTTAGTATAAAAAGGTAACAATGATTTGGTCATAAAGTGAATTTTACATACAGCTGCACACATAATTATAGATTAACTCAAAACGTGCATTACTGCCATACAAGTCGAACCGGAAATAGAAAAACATTATGATATATAATGGCAATATTATTCAGCTTAGGCAATAAATATCAAACCAACTGCAACTTTCTCAATGTTTTCCATGTATAATCTGCTTTTTAATACCTTTTCTTACGACAAATTTATCTTTTCATTGCCATGATGACATTGACAGTAATTACCATCACTCACAAGTTGTAATAATTCGTGCTTGAACAGAAATAATTCAGTCTATCCTGTATATTTTTTTTACATGCATGCAAGCGTCATAATTTGCCACTCTTCAACAATATTTAATGGCAGATATATTACTGTCCTCACCTTTGGGCTAAACAAAATTTAAAACACTGTAGATCTCGTTAATTTAAAACTTTCCCACCAAAAATGTCAAACAAATAACAATAAAATTGGCTCAAACACAAAATGTATTTATTTGGATATCAAATGGCAGATTAAATTATTGCATAACTACGAAATATGTAGTCGATCCTACCTTTGTAGAAGATATACCCCAGAACCTAGTCTAGTGAAACCGAGAGCTTTCTATAAAAGTCATCTCAAGGCCTCAGCATCCAGACAGTACAAGACGCCATAGACACGGACATCTGAATTAACCATAGAACTTGACTGCATGTACAAACAGAATAATAGCATAAATGTAGCGTATCAAATATCCATAATACACAAAAAAGCAGTTTTTTGTGGCCATATACTTGGTCATTATATAATAATAGTTATAGTGATACGTTAACTGCTTTGCACCTAATCCTTGGAAACTAAGCTCACAGGTGCATAATACAAAATAATTAGTCAATCTCAGAATCATATGGAAGATATTGTTGATGGCTCCAAGATTAACCTTTAATAGCAAGAACTGAACTTATGTTGGAGCCATAGGTGAAACATCCGATGTTTCGATCCATCTACAGTGGATCAAAACATTGCATGTTTCAACTACAGCTCCTATGTAAGTTTAATTCTTGCTATTAAAAATCTCAGAATCGTTTATATTACATTATAATGATTAAGTTGATATTATTATAAGTCACAGACTAACACATCTGGCTGGGACTGTGTATCCCACGTGACTCAAAGGTCACAATGTTGGTCTGGTCTCAGTTTGGGACATAAATGAACAACTGAGAATGAAAGCACCCTGGCAGTGACCACACTCAAAGCCAGCTTAGAAAGGTCGGTTTGGCACAAATGTTCTGAAAAAGACTTGTTGACCATTTTATGCAGTGGCTGGAAGCAATTCAAATGGCCGACATTTCTGCCAAGACATTCTATCTCACTGGGTGGCTCGGTTCGGTGTGTCAGCTACTCTGACAAGTGATCGCGGAACGAGTTAGTGCCAGAGGTGTCACTCCAGTATCATTGTAAAGCTGAACTGTTGCCCTTTTGCACAGTGTGAACCTTTGCGACTTGTAGCATATGCACATATGATATATACAGACGAACCACGATGCAGAACAACATGGAGTTCCAGTGTTTTGATCAATCAACAATGATACATAACTATGAACGAGAACAACAGCGATACGGCATCAGCAACATGATGAGCTAGGCTATGAGCTGCTATCTGATCCTTCGCTGTCAACCAGCCCCGATAAGTTCTTGAAAGTGTCACATGATGGCGCTACTGGTCGCTTCATCGGCTCCGGAATGGGGGCGCCATATTCAAATCTGCCACGTCGAGTATCTCGAAGACTTCGTCCTGCACAATGCCACAAAGAATGTTGATTACCGGTAGTAAATAATTTCATATAAGACTGAATATGGCCGGGCTTAGAAATTAACGACTGTCTTTATTAATAAAAAGCATTTAGTTAACTCATCCAAAGTCATATAACTGTTGTCATAAAATCATATTATACACAGTGAAATCTACCTTAGCAGGCATCTGCCCATAATGAAAACCTGTCTACAATGGATGCTTTAAAAAAACCTGAATGACTAGTTTATTTTGTCCACTACCTATCCACAGTAGTAACCTGGCTATAATGGACACTTCACTAGTCTTGACGATGTCCATTTTGGAAAGGTTTTACTGTAGTATAAACTACATATTTTTCTAACTGTGCCACTAGAATATTACTAACTTCTTTCGGCCCTAAATTCTCAGGCACAGTCGATAATGTCAATGAAACTGTGTAAAGGTGGGTATATTTAAATTTATTTAAATGGTCGTTTATCTTTTAGTAGTACACAACGACCATGCAATAATATCAAACAAATTTATTCCATAGTAATCTCAAAAATCTACAAAATCATAACTGCACCCCCCTGAGAGCATGTGACCCGCCAAAGTGAACCAGGTATTAAAGTCCTGCGCTGGGCGGGTTTTGGCCCGCAGCCCACGGGCTGGATTTTTGTTGTTGTTGCGGTGCGGGTTAAGTTTCAATTTGTGCGGGGCGGTCTGCGGGTCAGGTCACTGCGGGGCGGGGCGGTCTGCGGGCTAGTAATTTCTACATGCCGGTTATTGCAGGCTGATTTTTTTAACTCATTAATGGTCAACAGGTACTCAAAGGTGGGACATTCTTTGATTTAATTAATTGGGATTACCAGATTGCCCTTTTGTTTGTGTTTAAACAGTGTTATGATAACATGTGCTGGCCTGCCTTGCCAGCTTCAGTCAGGTGTGATTAGTGGCATCTTCCAGGTGGAAGTATCAGTTCAGGCCAGCAATCTGTTTGTGTAATTAAGCTACCAGGAGGTCCATAAAGAGCAGTTACCCCACCAATTAGACAGGAAATGCCTTTGATGTGTGGAGACTGGAGATCATGCCACTTGGCACTGGCTGACAGTGCTAACTGCTAAGAACAAGAACTGTCAGTCTGCCTCTGTAGAAGTAAGATGGCTCAAGTCAAACTGCCTTCTACACTAGTTACACTAGTATAATCCGGTGCCAGTAGCCTGGTCCAGATGGGATTTTGAAAATATAAATTACAACTTCTAATATCAGCAAATTGCAACACTGCTTTTGTGCACCAGATTCAACCTTTGAACAACTCATGTTTATGCAATACAATGGCAAATAGATTATATGGTCATAGGATGCCACTGAAATTAATGCCAGCGCTGTGAATTTCATTGTTCTTCATAAAAAATGATCAACTGCCATTGCATATTCACTTGTGCCGAGTTATATCAATTAGATTAATTAATAATTTTAAAATACATTAAAATTGTACACGTACCTTTACTTTGTCCCAGGTCTGCTTATCACCTTCAGGCATTTACATTATAATGACAAGGGTTCTATTTGTCTTAAAGATGGAATTCCAAGTACGACATGGTTGTCACCCAGCGCTGTGCATTTGTTAATATTGTAAACAACAACGATTAATCAAGATGATATATTTTTAATGATTCCATGTCATCTGTTGTGGGCTGCGGGGTGGGTGCGGGCTGACTTTTGACTAATTACTGCGGGGCGGGTTGCGGGCCAAGTTATTGCGGGGTGGGGCGGGCTGCGGGCCAGGATGTGGCAAAATATGCAGGGCGGGCTGCGGGTCAAATGACATAGTTGCGGGGCGGGTGCGGGCTCAGATTTCCAGCCCGCGCAGGGCTTTACCAGGTATTAAGGCAAAAAGCTATCTATACCATATTCCATAAATTTTGTACCTTTGGCAGAAATGCATGCCATGTAGCGTCATCTGTCAATGTCCGGTTTATTGTCCTTGATAAATTATGCAAAACTAATCAAATACATGCATTTATGAATTAAAAAAATAATAGACAATGAATTGAAATTATCTTGTTTCACAAAGCGTCGCTTTTTGAAAAGTTTGCTTCAATAATGCATAAACTACTGAACATATACAAAAATTGAGGTACCATTTTAAAGCTTATGGTATGTGGAATCTAAACAGATAGAAAACACCATTTCGTAATTTAGCAACTTGACATCCACGTTGCTGCAGCAGGTCATGTGTAGCAGGAATGTGTAATAAAAACTAGGCAATGATCCAAACCTTTAGAGCTGATGATGTTTCCTGTGTCCAATTCCGCTAGTTCCTTCTTCAACCGAATGTCTTTTGCTTTCTTCATACTTGGTCGACCTAAACATAAGCACCCAAAGATTACAAACAGCAGGTCAAAATAACTATTTCAATTAGGTTAGTCATAGATAATCTCATACATTTCATACATATTTTTTTATTCTGTAATCAGTGCAGGCTTATAAAATATGAATGTTGTATCCGGCTTAAACTTTCCAATAAAACTGTCAGAGGAAGTATTTAAATATAAATCTTTTTAAGGCAACATAATTTACAAAAAAAGGAACAATTCTGGATTTGTAAACAGAAATAATATTACACAAATAGTGTACATACACACATGCACAAGCATGATGCTGTAGCTTTATGGTGACCACGTCTGTTCTATTACCTGGAAACTTTTCAAACTAGAGGTGGTAATCATTAGCAGGAAGTTCACAGAATCAGCTGTAATTTGTCCCACTTGCAGTATTGATTACGAGAACCAGGTGAACCCGTTGGACATTAAAGGGTAATTTGAGGAACATGCAGCTAGCCCTGCCCATCTCTGTGTTTACTGTTTGAATGTTTCCTATATAGTTTAAACATTACATAGCCAAAATGCTCAACTTGCAAAAATTACTTCCGCGTTACTAAATGCAGAAAGTATATGTTCAACAATTTAATCTAAATTATTAGACTAATAAATCAGGAACAGACAAGGTCAATTTAAATTTGGTAAAAAAAGTGTTTTACTCCACCCCACTTACCTGTCATACCCACTGCCACCAGCAATCTTTTGAGTTTCTTCACAAAGTCTGCGTCTGTCTGACATTTCCCAAACATGATACTATAATTCTTCCCCACGGGCATTGAGTTGCATGCTCGCAAGATCGCTTTCAAATTGGCCACCTGTCTGGAGGGGCTGCTGGGTTTTGAACCCTGAAAAATATAATTTTCCATTTTATACATGAAATCCCACTTATTGCATTTTGTTCTTTGAAATTATTCTTGTGTGAATAGATAAAGAAATGTTTGTTTGTAAGTTTTAAGTCAAGATGGCTTTAAAATATGTTAAATTTTAAATATGGTACCCCGGCAAATATAAACTTACAGTTGTCATATATAAGATGATAGTAAAATAATAAAAACGTTGCAGGAGATTCTGGATGATTATCCCAGAAATTAAGTGATTATATAAAATAACGAAGAGGGGTGGGATTCACAGATTTATGGGGATACTTTGTTGGGAGAGAAGATATGTATATGAGAGATGGCCTCCATCTTAGTGGAAAGGGGGCAGCAGTTTTCTCAGAGAACCTGCTGCGATCTGTTGACAGTGGGACAGGTTGCATCTATTTAAACTAGATTCGCAGGGGGGACTCACAGAAAAGCCTGAAAATGGAGGCATAGATAAAGACAGCACAAATAAATCAGCAAATAAGTCTGGAAAACTATTCTGAAGCTGGATATAAATGTGTTTGTTTAAATGCAAGGAGTATAGCAAACAAAAGAAATGAACTAAACATTATGGTAGAAGATACTGACCCTCATATAATAGGTATAACCGAATCCTGGACCACCACCGATATATCAGATGCTGAATTGGAACTGACAGGATACATAATGTTTAGAAAAGATAGAATAGGAAGAAAGGGAGGTGGAGTTATTTTATATATTAAAGAATCTATTCAGGCTTATGAAAGAAAATTAGAAAGAGAAGCAGATTGCGAAGAAGCTGTTTGGTGTAACATAGTTACAGGAAACTCAACGTTAACAGTTGGGTTAGTTTATCGAAGTCCAAACATAAGCATAGAAGAGAATGAAAAAATACAAAACGCTATAAGGGAAGTAAGCAAACGGGGCTGTATTATTATGGGGGATTTTAACCATGGGCATATACAATGGAAATCTCTACAGAGTATGGGGAGTGAGGACCACAAGTTTTTTGTTTTAGTTCAAGATACATTCCTTTCTCAACATGTGCTAGAACCAACCAGGGGTGAGAATGTGTTAGACATAGTTTTGTCCTCACAGAATGAATTAGTTGACAATGTCAAGATATGTGAGCCATTGGGGAGTAGCGATCACAACCAGATACGTTTTACCATCAAAGTAAAATCAGAAAGGAATAGTAAAAAGCAGTACAGGAGAAATTTCCACAAAAGAAGGTATAAGGACATGAGGAAATATTTAGCAAAGATAGACTGGAATAACACACTGAAAAATAAGACAGAATGCTGGAATATATTAAAGAGTGAAATTAAGTGCATTGTCGATAAATTTGTACCATTAAAAAAACAAGGAAAACGGTCCAGAAAGAAACACTTATCAAAAAAAGAAGCCATTAGAAAAATTTAGTATAAACAAATGATGTGGAAGTCATATAGATGTACTGGAAATGATGAAGACTACAACAGTTATAAAGAAGCACTTAACCAAGCTACAGCTGAAATAAAAAATTCAAAGAGAAGCTATGAACAACAATTAGCTAGTAATATAAAACATGACAGCAAGAGTTTTTATGCGTATGTTCGAAGCAAACAGAAAGTTCAAGATAAGGTCGGTCCTCTAGAAGATAGTGCTGGAAATATAATATCAGAGGGATTCTTAATGGCAGAAGACCTGAATGAGTACTTTAGTTCAGTGTTTACCAGGGAAGATATTAGTTCACTGCCAGTACCAGAGGCTAAGTTCAAGGGGGCAGATTCAGACTATTTAGGACAATTCATTGTAACCCCGGAAATGGTAGCTAAGAAAATAAGGGCTATGAAGGATAATAAATCACCTGGAGTGGATGGTATTCCACCCAAACTACTATTGGAAATTGTAGAACAAATTAGCATATCGCTTGCAACAGTTTTCAACTTGTCATTAGAAGAGGGAGTGGTTCCTTTAGAATGGAAAGAAGCAAACATTACACTGTTATTCAAAAAAGGTTCGAGAAACAAGTCAGAGAACTATAGACCAGTGAGTTTAACATCAGTGATTTGTAAATTATTAGAAAGACTAATTAAAGATCACATGGTGGATTTTCTTGTGAAACAAAACTAGATAAACCCATTTCAACATGGTTTTTTTAAAGCGAGGTCATGCTTAACATGTTTTTTGGAATACACCACTAAGTTGGTAGATGAGGGATCACCAGTAGATATCGTCTACTTAGATTTTCAAAAAGCTTTCGACAAAGTACCACATGAAATATTACTGCTTAAACTAAAGGCCCATGGCATAGGAAATGGTACAATAAACTGGATAGAACAATGGCTGATTGACAGAAGACAACGTGTAGTAATTGATGGGGAGGCTTCAAACTGGAAATCGGTATAGAGTGGGGTACCACAGGGATCAGTATTAAGACCTACATTATTCTTAATATATATCAACGATTTGGATGATGAAATAACAAGCAAGGTGTTGAAATTTGTGGATGATACAAAAGTGTTTAGAAGGATTAAAAGTGATGGAGATAGAGAGCATTTACAAGATGATCTTGACAGGTTGATCAAATGGTCTGAAAAGTGGCAAATGCTGTTCAATTTTGGGAAATGTAAATACCTCCACACAGGACATGGGAACGAAGAGGTAGAATATACAATGGGGGGTACTGTACTAAGTACTACTGTAAAAGAAAAGGACTTAGGGTTAACCATTAGTGCTGATATGAAGGTTTCAGAGCAGTGCGGAATTGCAGCTTCAAAGGGAAATCAAATCCTTGGATTAAATAGGCGAAACATAACGTATAAGGAAAAAGAGCTAATAATACCGCTGTAGAAAACAATAGTTAGGCCTCATTTAGAATATTGTATTCAAGCGTGGAGGCCATATCGCAGGAAGGACAAAGATATGCTTGAAAGAGTGCAGAGGAGAGCAACTAAAATGATACCAAAACCGAGGGATCTTAGTTACGAAATACGCCTAAATAAATGCGGTTTAACAACACTAGAGACCAGGAGATTGAGAGGAGATCTGATAGAAGTGTTTAAAATATTGAAGGGTTATGAAAATATTGATAAATATTTTTTTCTCAGTTAAGAAAGATAGGACTAGAGGACATGAACTTACATTAGCAAAGGAGCAGAGCAGATTGGATATAAGAAAGTTTTCATTCTCACAAAGGACTGTAAATGAATGGAACAGATTACCTACTGATTGTGTGGGTGCTAGTAGCGTGAATATCGTGAATATGTTTAAAAATAAAATCGACACATACCTCAGACGGGCGGGATACACATAGATAAAAAGGTCTGACTCTCAATAAGCCAAAGGGCTTCCTTGTCCACCTGCCACCTAAAGTTAATTCTCTGGGTGGCAATCTTGTTAAATCTTGTTAAACATGTAACCATAGAAAATAAATTAATTACATATTTATTTTCTATGGTTACAACATGTGTCTTAACAAATTATATTTTTTAATATGAGTTAACTCATGAATTTCGACCTTGTCATTCAGAAGATTCATAACAAATTGTCAACAATTTTTAACACCTCTAGATGCAGTTTATTTATGTCAGACGTTCATGAATATTATGTTTTAGTACGTATACAAACGAATGTGTATCCTTAAGAAGTGGCTACCTCAGTTCCTTTTGTTTTCTTCTTTTGTTTGTCTTTATGACTTGTTCCGTCATCTGGAGATGACAATTCACCAGCTTCCGAATCATCAGAGCTCTGAAAATCAAGTATAGGGATCATCTCTTAAACATTTCTTATAATTCCATGTATGTTTTATAATGTGTCTATGTGCCTGTGAACAGGCTGGATCCGGATATAGAAATGTTGGTAATAATAATGCTTTTTTCTCCCCTCCCCCACATTTAAAGGGCTATGTCTTCTTCCAGTAAACATCCAGTCATTAGGTTGATTACTCTGGCATTAGGAGTTTAGAGAATGAGATCCCAGCTCAGTGAGTCCACGACAGGTTTTTTCCATTTCCCTGCATGTTTTTTTTATTTTCCCTGGCAGAGACACCAACTAGAATGGACCAGCGGCTTATAGCGTCTCTTTCGAAAGACACAGGCAACGTAGAGTGAACAGAACTGCCTAAGTTTTGACATGGTGGCTGATACCGGTACTGAACCATCGATCAGTCAGCACCAGAATTAGAAACCCGGTTCCTCTGAATGACAGTCCAACTTTCTGACTGCTCTCGAGACCACTGCGACCCACTTCTGTAAAGTATGTCACCCTATTAGTGGATATTTTTCAGACCTCACTCCCTTGTCGTGCTGGCCACACACCCACCCACACTAAAACTATGTTCGTTTTGACTATAACCTCCCTTCCTTGTCATGCACACAAAATTAAAGGAGGCAGCCTGTTCCTAGTTTTTATTTAATATATTGTTCTTAAGATTATAATAACTTACTATGTTAGAGGTATATTGCCTGCCAAATTGTGTTTAGTAAGCCTGTAACAACATTCGCAATTTGGAAGATACGACCCCGGTGCCTGCTCAAATGAAAAGCAAAACACCCATTTTCAAAACAAGATTTATTGGCAATGCTGCCAAGGCTGGCTGAGTTAACCACAATAGCCTTTGATGTTCAACGATTTCCATTTTCCCACGCTCTACACAGACTTCCTGTTACAAATTACGACCCTGGCTAATTCCAGGTAGAGGCTGGCTCCCTTTAATGCTATGTGTATGATATTGACAGGCCAACATTAATGTAATGATCCCCCTAACCACAAATAACACTGTCATGTTTGCCCATACACTGCCCAGTGTGAAGTGTGACATACTTTATGGATGACCCCTAACTGTATGCATCAGGTCTGATGCCCCTGTCACTTGTGTGCTATATACCAACCTTGCAATAACCTTGACGACTGACCATCAATGGGCATCCGACTTTTTATTTCTGCCTTCTACTTAAATAATTTTTTAGAACAGGGCCAATTTCATTAGCCATTTACCTCTCAAGAAACTAGTTTTCGATTTTTTGGTATATTTTGACCACGACCACTCACAGCTTGTGTCACATGAAGAAGTACTAGTGGGAACTCCTGGCCGATTTTGCGGTTCAATGTAGGTTTCTCTCGGTGGATGTTGATTGCGTCCTTTATCTTTCTTCAGTATCAGTTCTCCCCAAGGTCTAGAATTGTGACATCTTTCATTGAACACTGATGGCCTGTGTTCAGTTGATGTTCTAATAGTGGTTGGCGAAATTATAGATGTTCTTTCATTCTTGTGCCAAGTGCTCCTGCTGTTTCCCCTATGTAGCGCTGGTCACATTCTGGACATCGAATCATGACATCAACCAGGATCTCCCAATAGAACTTCTCCAGCTTGTGTCACATGACAATGGTCATGTGACACACCTGTCATGTCATTCTACTGACGAAGACTGCATGAAGTGGTCAAAATATAAAAAAAGTCAACAAGAAGTAAATACGTCCCAAAACCAAGAAACTGGATGATCAATCCAATCAAGAAGTACCTATGTCATTTTTATAAGTGTGAAAACAAGACATTACACCACCAACACAGCTGGTGTAATTTTCTCATTTATGTATCTCCTCTTGCAGTACACTTCCTGTAAGATTCAACCCACACATACCTGTTTCGCATCACGTGCCAATGCCTCTTTTTTCAATGTCACCGTTGGTTGATCTTCCTCCAAGCTGCTGGCTTCTGATTGGCTGGTATCCATGCGTCCTTTCGCACCTGATGGTTTCTTTTTCCGAACTGCCAGATCCTTCTTTTCCAATGATTTGTTTGTTAATGTCTCTGAGGAATTGTCAGACTCTTCTTGATCACTTGAAGAAACCGCATGTTTCTTGGATATCTTTCGTGCTCCTGGTTTCTTCACGTTTTGACTCTGGTTTGATCTGTCAGAAGCTACTTTTGACTTGGATTTCTTTTCCTCAGCACTCGCTTTCCGATGTTTGCCTGCACTAGCCTGCTTTGCTGTGCGAATATGTCGATCATCCACAGCCTCAGAGTCTGTACCAGAGTCAACCAAACTTTGTTCTGCCTTTGTTCTTGTGTTTTTGCTGGTCCTTTTCCCAGCAACTGACTCTGTGTAACTTGATCTCTTGTCAGTAAATTCTTCATCAGAATTCTCGCTTCCTTTTCCTGACTTTTCCATCTTTGCTGTCATAGTGTTTTTGCCAGCCCTTTTAACAACAGGTCGTGTTTTAATCACATCCGTATCTGGTCCACTGGAACATTCATCAGTATTCTCGTCATTGGAAATCTCTCCTACATTTCTAGACATTTCTGTCGCACCATCCTGTTCTGTGTTGACATCTGACTGACCGGAATCGCTAGAATCACCTCGTTCGCTTACTTCGCTCTCATCAGAATCTGAAACTATTGCTACCGATCGTTTCTTCTGTCCTTTCCGGGGTCCACCATCACCATCTTTTCCAATCTGCTCCAATTCAGAAACTATTGACAACAATTTACGTTCTTTTCCAGAACTATGCCTTTGTTTTCTCTCTTTTGCCTTTTCCACCTCAGAATCACTTTCCGAGCGGTCGCACATGTGTGCCTTTAATTTTGTTTTCTTCTTCACTTTACACTGCGGCTTCTTCTTCATTGATCTGCTTCCAACTGTGTCACTATCACTCAAATTCTCATAAGTAATTGTTGCGTCAGAATTCTCACTAGTGAAATCATTACTTTTTCTTGTCTTTTGTGCAACTTTTATGTTCATATCTGAAGAGGCAGAATCTGACTCTGTATCAATGGTCAATCGATACTCTTCATCAGATTCCTCTGAATCTAATTCATTTGGTCTCTTGTGTATCTTCTTTGACTGTTTGAGACTTCCTTTTCTTGTAGCCTTCCCTCGATCTTTGCCAAGCAATCCCACTTTCGTTCTGTCGCCCGAACCATGTTTTTGTCTCTTTCCCTTCAACTCTCTCACATCAAAATCGAAATCAGAGCTGTCAGATTTTTGCGTTTTCACATTCCTTCTTTTTGCCTCCTGTTGCGGTAAACCATGCAACTTTTTCATCAGAAATTTCTGCACAGTCTCTTTCTCTGAATCTGACTCACTCTCGGACTCATCCGTTGAATATATCTTCCGCTTTGCTGGTCGACGAATTTTCTTTCTCACAGGAGATTCCTCTTCAAAATCGGAACTGACGTGAGCTGGTTCATTGTCTTCCTGCGAGGAATCTTTGGATGTTGGAGATTCTGCGGGAGAATTTGTCTCAGAAGGATGATCATATTCCCTGCAGAAGTACAACTGACATTACAATGATTCGCATTAACCATTTATACCCAATGATGTTTAAGAAACTGCACTCCGATTCTCCACGGCGCTAAATCAATAAACAAATACCTCTAGTGTGGTGCAATTGGACTATACAGATGGCTTACAATGACACAGTGGAACTTTGCTTACGGCCACCTCAGTAAAACAGCCACATCACAATTAAGGTCACTGTAGAACAGTCCCAAATTATTTCCACATGCAGTGAAGTACAGGATATTAGTCCCACTAATATGGTCACCTCGTTATTTGTGTCGTCGAGTCCCAAAGGCAACCTTAATAGAGAGGTTCCATTTGTAACCTTCAATTATCTAGCAATAGTAGATACCACGTATAACTCGTTAAAGTTCTGCTTATCTAGCGGGTGGTTAGGGAGCATAAGAGATCTAGCATTTACATTTACAGGTAGCTGAGGGTGTAAAGGGTTAACATGGGTATACCTTAGCAAGCATTAGACACTGTTTCTTTCATTTTAACATAAAAAAAAAATTGATGCAGTCTGTTCCGATAAACAGAACAGACTGCCTGACAAACTGCCAACAGTGGCAATGTCATTATCAGCAGGAAGCTCACTGAATGAGTGTCTTGATTGTGGGAAACATTTGAATGTACCAAATACCAAAAGGTCTTGTCGTTAACCTAACCAGTGTCCGCAATATTGCTAACATCCTAGAGCATGTAGAGAATCTGAATGATTTGCTTACAATTTGAACTTTGGTGTCATAATACACAAATTGTAAATAACCATTCAGGCTTATTAATTGTTTTTTGGGGGGCAGTGTTCCTACAACATATCTATTTTAGTATTAAGAACAATATATTATTAAAATAGGAACAGACAGCTTTGGTTTAATAATCTGTTGATGAAACCGAACCATTTCATAAGACTTAGAACAGCATATTGCTTAGTAGTATGTAGTCCATCTCACATTTGTCAAATTATAACCTATGGCTTAATTGTAGTTTTGTGAAATCAAATTTAAGACTTTATTAAGACCTTCTTCGAATATTCCAATGTGCAGGTTCCAATTTTATGATTTTTTTACTTTGCACGCATTGTAGAATTTGCCTGCAATTTTTCAAGTCATTAAACATGCTGAAATAGACATATATATAATATATGTACTCATCCCTTTCAGAGGTTTCCACTGCCTTTTTTCTTTTCTTCTTACTACTCTGTGGTTGCTTCCGTTTTGCAGCAACCACCTGAAACAACAAGCATTTTTCTTGGCTTTCTAGTTATCTTGCGATATATTTCAATATATTCAATATATTTATATTTAACAAGATTGCCATCCAGTGAATTAACTCTAGATGGCAGGTGGACAAGGAAGCCCTTTGGCTTATCGAGAGTCCAACCCCTTTATATGTAGATAAAAGGGTTGGACTCTCGATAAGCCAAAGGGCTTCCTTGTCCACCTGCCATCTAGAGTTAGTTCACTGGATGGCAATCTTGTTAAATCTTGTTAAAATCCAAGGCTGACAATAGTGGCTCTCTGTGATGACATTTATTGCAAACACAATATTAAAACATGGAGGTGGGTAGGGCACATACTGAGGAAACCTGCTCATAGATTAATGCAGAGACCCGTCACCCCATTATTTGAACTGACTGAGTCGGCCGGGAACAGGTAAGAACTGCGTCAACCCGTCATTTGGATAGGTAATAAATTGAGGTGTTTTTTAGACGCTGCCACTGTAATATCAGACATGTGGGTTAAGATTTTTGTGGCACAACTGTCGACTGCAAACTATTTAGACTGGTAAAATTTCCAGGCACACGATGCATGTCGATGTCGTGACTGACAAAAACATTACAGTGTTTCCCCTGGTATATGACAAGCGAGGTGGACCGCCTCGCCATTTTTCAATGCCGCCTTGCCCAAAATATGCCGAAATTGCCACCTCGTAGCTATTTCATGCGCCCATTTTTGTTCGTTCTTTCGCGATATATTCAGTGTCGGCAAGCAGCGCGAAATGACACCACAAAGTCACTTATACTCCTGCAAAATCACAGATTTGTAGCAACATTGTTTAATCGTCTTAACGTTGCTCAGGGCCGGTTAGAATTTGCCTCTTGAACTTAACTCCATTGGACAACATGAATGACATCATTTGTCAGTTGTCCAATCACGAAATATTCCCTCTCCAACACTTTGCGGAGTTTCAACATACTAGAAATCTATACATCATGTAACATGGCGCCCAAACGGTAACTGTGTTTGGGAGACATGTGGAACTTGGAGAAAAAAAAGAAAACGGTAGCTGAAGTAAGCTGTCTTTTGCACTCAAATTGACTATTATAGTATGTGCCCACAATAAATCAGAATGCTGGTGTAGCTGATGTTGAATTTCTGGTTTATGACGGTGGTTGGAGTAAAAACCGTGCAGGCTGATGGCACTACGTCACAATGCTAGTCAGCACTTGTGTCGAATCTGGACTCTTTTGAAGCCGTGCGCTAGTCTGCACCGCTGCAGCCGTGCGTTACCGCACAGTGCGCGTAAAATGAGCAATACAGCAGCGCATGTTGATACAAACAGGGGTGCTATTTATGCCTCAAATTGGCGTAAGACGCAATATTCTTAAACATAAATATGCCTAGAATAATGTTGAATGATGGAACTATCTCATTGAGGTAACAAAGTTAGGCAAAATTCAAGTTATAACTGGAGAAATTGAGGTGGGTCCGGATTCGACACAAGTGCCCACAAGTTTATTCAACTAATGTTCTGTGCCGTTTTTTTTTTAGCAAAATAAGGAAAGTGATTCGTAATATATCTTTGTGTTAAATATATAATACATATTCCGACAAAGTTTTGCAAACAAACTTTTGGGAAACTTGATACTTACGAATATAAACCACCGAAGTTCACATCTCATAAAATGCGCCTATTACCCAATATATACTAACGGGTTATCAATAACTTGGGCTAGGCAATGATATTGAACAGAAATTGGATATACTAAACAATTTATACTGTTTTATAAAAAGGACTCAATTTGAGAAATGTTCTTGCGATTAATAGAAACATATTTTGTGGCACCCCAGAAATGACTGTTTAATTAACTGCATTGCATGCTAGATACAAATAAAATATAATATTTGGAACATAAACCACCATTTACCATACCATTATGATATCATAATAATTTCAAGGCGATGATGTAAGAGTCTTCAGATGATACCACTGGATGCTTCCCAGAGAAGTCGAGATGGTGTTCGACTGAACTGGTCTGCCAGAGAGTAAAGTGTATTAAAGCGCTTTGAGCAATCCTTAGGACTGGATACTGCGCTATATAAGAACTTTAATTTTACTGAATGTGTCACTGTGGTAACAAGGCCTAGGGTTGGTTCAAGAAAAACATCACCACAACCAAGTACCAGTGGTCAAGTGGAAACCACACCTCAACTGAGTACCAGTGATAAAATGGAAACCACACCTCAACACGATGAAACAATCATAATTACTGACTTTTATCAATCATGATTACTACATTTACAAGTAGCGTCTTGTTGTTTTATATCTTCCCTTCTATATTCAAGAATAAAGGTTAAAACATATCTCAGAGTGACCCTTTTTTAAGCTATTTTAAAAAAATCGGTAGCATGCCCCGGACCCCCCTAGCAATGCTTCGAACCTGCAGCACTCACGTAGTCCATCCCTGCCACCTCGCATATCATTTTACCCAGGGGAAACACTGCTATCCTGCATTAGTCCCTGAACCTGCTTGCAACAAACATCACAAGACAAGCACTTACATGGAACCCCGCCCCAGGGAAGAGAAGAATAGTAAGGCCGAGAAACAAAGAGAAAATGGCGACATAGAGAGAATGGCCACAAACAGACAATTGTGGATGACCATGGTTGATAAGCGTATGCTCTCAGCGAGCAAATAGGCCAAAGCATGTAAAGTACTTACTTGTAAGTATTCAAAAAGATCAGAGACTATCCACCAAAACTAATAATTATACATTCATGACAACAATATCATTAATATTATTGTGTAGAGCGCAGTAGTGCAGCTGTAAGAGCTCCGGACTCTCGACCAAGAAAACGCGGGTTCGAACCTTGGGCAAGTTCGTTTACTCTATACTGCTTCAGTTCACTCAGCTGTATGAATGAGTACCTGGCTATAGATAGAGGTGGATATTTGTGTATGAATAGTCTTCGTGCATTAATTGCAACATGGCTGAATGCTTCCCAGAGAAGTCGATTGAACAGGTTTGTCAGGGAGTAAAGTATAAAGCGCTTTGAGCAGTCCTGAGGACTAGATACTGCGCTATATAAGAACTTACCTTAATTACCTTTAATATTATGGGCTATTATGTACACATTTTCACAGTACTATATCCATGTGTAACTACACTGACATACCTTAGATACACATGCAGTATTGATGATTCATATGATGTTTTTCCAGAATACTCAAAAACCTTTTCAGCAGCACTGCCCTACCTTGGCTTTGTTCTGCTTGGGGCTCCTCGTGGCTGTGTTCTGCAATTTTGCAGCTACTATTTCCATCAGCTTCTTCTCCACCAGTGCCTTCAACTTGGCTTTCTCATCACCAACGTATTCTTCTTGTCTAGTGTGCGTCAGATACCGCTCGCGAATACTGCGATGTGTCAACCCACTACAAGGCAAAAAAAGTACGGCATAGAAAAAGTTAAGTTCTCATACAGCTGATAGCCATTCCTGGCCGTGACATTAAGGCTTTGTATCCAGTGGCCCAGGGGTCAGTAGATTTGAAAAGTTACTTGCCCACCCAAGTTACTTGCCTGAATTTTGAGAAAAAAATGCTTATGCCAAGGTGCCCATCGCTTCATAAGAAGAACACCAGGGTTCGCTAGGAGCGATAAAATTAATGCAGTCTTTTCCGAAGAGCTCTGTTATTTGTGTATATCCGTTTACAAAATTAAGATTACAACTACAAGAAGTTAAATGAAGATTTTTAATTGTGGTGCCACTGTGCGATGAGTTGGCTGACTTGGTTCCTAGGAGTGCAACTGTTCTAGTCTTAATACGAGTATTCCCTATCCAAGTTGTACATTCAATTTGACACCCATTGAAATTTCACATTGTTTAAAAGTACTCAACCAATTTGGCTGACATTTTCAGCCAAATTGGTTGAGTTTTTGCTAAAAAAATTGCTCCTCGCATTTCTTAATTTCACAAAAAAAACAGAAAATAAAGTACTCCCCAATGATATCCTAGTTCGTTTATGCATACGTATTAGTTCTTTTTTTTTTATTAATACAAAAAACTGCGAACTCTTTCGTTTTTAGTATAAACCGGATCCGTTTTTTTTGCATTGATTTTAGCCGAGTATGGACATTAAACTTTGCGTGGAATCGCGTTCTTGTCTTCTCGTGATCGCGAATTATGGGCGATATTGACCTTTGACCCCACCCTTTGGCGCTGTTGATGTTATGGAATTCCGAGTTTAGGCAATGAGTGGACGACCACGAACATATATGGCACCGACACGGCAAAATTAGACAGACAAAAACAGTACCCACACATAAAAGTGTATTTCTGTTTGGGAACAACTATGGAATGAAACAAAGTAAACAGAAGGAGTTGGCGACAGTGTCTGTGGACTGTGGGCCGTAGCCCGTGCCGTGGGGTCAGTCACAACATCAACAGATGAGATGCTGCGTTCGTAGGTTCTTCCAGACAGGTTAGTAATTTCGAATTAATCAGCTATAATCACATATATTTAGACGTATGAGTATACATATTAATGTTGCTTGTACTAAATTTATTTGATTGTTTACCTTTTAGTCATAGCCAATGACAATGACGGTATGGGCGGCCTGGCTGGGCCCTGTTTACTATAGACTAATATCTGCTAACAGTACGACGCTATGGCATACACCTATGTCAATGATAGTGACTATGTTATGTCTATGTCGTATATGGTACACTCCTGTGTAGTAGGCTAGTAGCCTAAGTAGGCTTGGGAAAATAGTAATAGTGTAAATGCATTATAAATGATCCGTAACGATAATAATTATTGAACCAATAGTAATTGATTGAACAAAAACAATATGTACATAATTTACTAACAACAGTAATGTAATAGTAATTTAACTAATCTATTACTTTTATATAAAAAATTACTATTATGGGACATTAAAAAATTTAAATTTAGAATTCAATTGTAATTGTATGTAGTCTTGGTATTTAATTATTTACAAGGAAAAGAATATTTAAGTAGTTTCACCAGGTTTTTTGATTGCTCCTCAATACCATTAAAATTAATGCCCATAACACATATACATATATATGTATATATAGATAGCTTTTGACCGTTGGCATTGGTTGCATTTCGCAGGTGGTCGTTCATTGCATTGCAACTTTTGCAAGTACATTAAAATGATTATTGTTAAAAACAACCAGTGCTGACTATTAATACCTGGACCATATTTTCAGAACTCGAGGTGTGTCAACACCTCATGCAGATGTATGCGTCAAAGCTCTTCAACTTCAGGTAAACGGGTGTTGTCAAATGTGGTTACTCTGTCACCAAACCTGTTATCAAAATTATCAATACAAGCAATAAACAAGTTTGTCATAGGCGGATCCAGGCAGGAGTGGGGCGGGTGCCCCCCCAGACCTTAAGAATTTGGCGTGTCTGCAAATCTTTTATAATGAGCCCACGCGACTGTGTCCTCCCAGAGCGTTTGAAATGTGCCCTAGTTTAGGTGATAATAATAAGCTGAAGTTATGGCGTCTTCCAATATCACCACTCCAGTGGAGCGGGTGAAGTTATGGCAGTGTGGTAGCGACAACATTTAGACTACACCATTTGGTTCGGCCTCCAGTGGAGATTTTTGTGCCCCCCAGACTCGATTTCTGGATCCACCCCTGTATGTGATAGTGTTGTTTGCCTGCATGAGGATTTTGCATTAATGTGTGTCCTAGTTAAATTGCATATTGTTGTTAGAAATGCATGTGAATTAAAGTAAAC
Organism: Escarpia spicata; assembly: GCA_963995525.1. Taxonomy (NCBI): domain Eukaryota; kingdom Metazoa; phylum Annelida; class Polychaeta; order Sabellida; family Siboglinidae; genus Escarpia; species Escarpia spicata. The sequence continues at coordinate 6,974,473 of OZ023213.1, forward strand.
GCAATGTAAAGTAAAAACATTTTATTGAAACTATTTGTTTGTAGTGAAAAGTACAATACAACTACAGGTACAATCACTGCATTTTTGTTACAAAAAAACAACACTAGTACAAATGATGTCAAATGCTAGTTGTAGTTTATACATGCCTTGTATGTTTACAACTTACAAAATTAGTGACTACCGGTAAACAATTATGTGTATTTAACAACAATTGTTAATATCGCATGCCCATAAAATGCAAACCAATGAGAAAAAAATTACTTAGGAAGATGTTTAGTTGAACAAAAGTAATATGCACATATCAAATAGAAATAACTATTATGAATCATAATTGTTTTTTTAACAAAGAATCATAATTTATGGTTCTTTGTTAAAAAAAACATCATTGATATATAATTCGAAAAATGTTGTAGTTTATGCAATGCTTGGTATGTATGTTTACAACTCGCAAATAATAGTGACTAGACTAGTCGGGGTCATCGCCATGAGACTGAGAATTACATGTACAATCACTACATGCTACATTGCTCAGGTTTACTCAGCTGTATGAAGAGTACTGCCTGAAGACCGCAATATTTTTGTACGAATAGTCTTCGCATATTAATTTCAGTGTGGCTGAATGCTTCCCATATAAGTCGAGATGGTGTTCAATTTAACAGGTCTGCCAGAGAGTAAAGTGTAAAGCGCTTTGAGCAATCCTGGGGACTGGATACTACACCATATCAGAACTAACTTTGCTCAAGTGTTGTTTATAAAATAATTAGTACAATGGGTACAGGTGTATAATCATCATGTGAAGTGAAAATGTAATGTAAATTATTTGTGAAAATATAAACCAGTGATAAAAAAGAATAATTTACAAAATATGAAATGTGGCATGAAAAGTATAACAGTCTTCATGATACATAGAGAATTTAAACAAGTAAAATGCTGCTGTCAGTGTATCAACAGATTGTTGCTGAAAAATGTGAAAAGGCTTTCAATATCATTACTTCAACACAAACTTGTGTTGTACATAACAAGTGCCTGGTGTACATTGCAAGAACTCAGCTGGCTGCCACTGACTATCAGCAACACAAAGACAACGAAACCTTACCACTGTAACAATGCTGGATAATTGATGTATTTTTTCATGAACACTGCTAAAAGTTGAGGTTGAATTGAATACAAATACCGTGTATTATTGACTTTTGATAAATGTGTCATCACATATAAAATATAATACATGTCAGAGCCATGCTAATTGTCACTTTGTCTCCGGTATAGGTAGATGCAGATGTACAGCAAAATGTCAGGAAGCTGGTATGCAGTACCATCGAAGACAGTGAACACATACAGTGATGTCTTCGATATCCAAACCGATGTAGTTCACCGAAGAATGCTCGACACTGAACCTGTCTCACAGCGTCAAAAGTTGTTGCCGAAAGACTCATGCTATATCTGCCAGACCCTGGCACCCACCGTTCCATCACCAACTGCCGAGCTAGTCAGGCGTCAACATATTCGTATGTCGAGCAACCTGCATTCTACATTGGTTTTAGTCAGTTAAGCTAACTGACTGACCTGGAAGCCAATATACACCCCATCGGCACTGGGGAATCTGGATGCAACACATGACACAATTGGGATCAGTCGGTGGACATTCACATGACAAACCATTAATATGCAGCATGCTGCATGGCTGTAGAATCTTGTCCGAGATCCTGGACAAATGGCAAACTGCCCAGTATGCCATATTACTTGGAGAATTAATGGTACTAAGCACACTAGTCCAATCTCCTGTAAAGAGAAGCATATATTCAGTAAACAAAAACAGGTATTATTGTAGGTTGGTAGTAAATAATTATGGAATGTTCATTCTCATAATCAGTAAATATAAAATAATGTTTCATGTGTGACCTGCAGCATTTCACAAGAAAAACGGCAGCAAGAAATGTGCTACTACAGTTGCATCTATACATGTTGATATCTTAGGAACAGTCAGTGTTTACTAGGGTTGTTCCGGAGGAGGGAGGGGGTGGGTTGATACAGCATACAGACATTAGTAGAATATGCTCTTTTTTAAACAGTAAACAATTTTTACAATTTTTTTTACAAGGTGTTCATTGTCATTACATGAATTAAAAATTGTTCAATTTCATTACAGTGATGCCTGATCTTAGTCAATATTATAGACTGATTTGAATTCTGCTAATCAGTAAAGCATCAGTAAAGTGCATTTACATTTTTTGTTTTGCTTTCAGTATACAAATTCATGTCAGTGTCTGTCATGTGTAACTACTACACATATTCATGTTTGACATTTTAAGGTTCTGCCTGAGGTTGAATGGTCAAGGTGAATGTTGGAAATTACAAAATGAGGTGTTAGTGTGATGCTAACAGTATATTTTCCTCGCCAAGTATTCAAAGGTTCATAATATGCGTTTACCTTCTTCAAAAATGTATAATTTATTTTATAAACTTATTTCTGAGTCATCGCCATATGCTAAATACTTTTAAAGGTGTATTAATATGTCTGTGGGTATAATATAAGTGCAGAAGTCAACTTAGTTTTCCATGTCCAAGATGTTATTATTAAAATGTGTATGAAAACAAATATATATGTAAATGTGCACATTAACATTTTTTTTATAACTTATACATGGTTGATTGTTATAAATTTGAAATTACCTGGATTGATCAAACGTGGGCCTCCCGCAGACTATGTATTCTCCCTATGTCTGCATGACCCAGGTGATCGCCTTAGCTTCTCTTCTGCCTCCTCTCATTCCCATTCTTGGGTTGCAGTGTGGCCTCTAGCAATATCATAATTCAAGTTACGTATTATGCATTCATATATTGCTGTGGTGAGAATATATACACATATTGGTAAATACACAAGAATAGCTGGCATATGCCAGTTGAAAGGTATCACAGGATACCAATTACATAAACTATAGCCAGGCACCAAGGACCACAATGGAAACAAGTGCGAACATTATCTTGTGTAATCCTTATATATGGTGTACTCTAGCTGTACTTATATTTTATGTACTTACATGTTAAAATTTTTATAAAATAAAATCATCATCACCAACATGGTTGTCATATAAAAAATCTCAATTATTTTGCATAAACTACAATGCAAATCAACAACATTCTGCAGTAATAGTATCAAAATGTGAGTCACAAAACACTGTTTTAATAATTATGATCACCAATATAATCCTCCCGTGTTTGACATTCTGTTGCACGAAATTACGGATGCTCCCTGACTAAGTTAACTGCACGGGGCCTACTGCCAAACCAATGTTACTTGTCATTTTCTACCCTCACGTCGTCTACTCTCTATATGTATTGTTGCAATAACATAGTTTATTAACAAGAACCAAATACAATGCATATCAAATATTATGCTCGTTGTCACAGCCTCTGACTGAACCTCTGGCTGATATGGTCATGGGCCTGGTGACTGGTTTGTCAGCCTCGAGTCGAATGTAGACGTTCGCAAGTTGCAATTCTTGTTGAATTAATACACGGCTACGCGTTCTTGTTACTAAATGCAATAGTGTAATACGTACCTTCATACAACCACTTTGGAATCTTCATCTTGATACACCAAAGCACGTGTATGTTGTTATTGTTTTCGAATGCGTGGGATGCCGATCTCGCGTAAAGCATGTGACCGAAATGGCACAGGAGGTCGACAGCGCAATTGGCTTTCGCCAGCTATACCCGGTGTAATGACAAATCTTTTTTTTATGATTAAACAAACAAGTATGCATTTTTTATTAAACCGACTGTGCGCACTAGTTAAACTATTCACACATGTGGACCTAAAAGAACCGGATTGGCGATGGGCAAATGAATTGGTTGAGGACCTTTAATCACCTTAATGTAGATTATTACTATCATTACCATTATTACACCATATTGTATAATTGGATGAATAAACAACTCTTTGTCTGTCTGCTATTAATCTGAGGTGTCATTCACATTAAACAATCTTAGCACATTTATTTACACAACTTATTACACAAAAATAAAATAAATCATCTGCACCAATGGCAAAAGTCACTGGCAGTGTTGTGTCGCTCCTGTATCATATCACAATGCCATAATAAAGTCAGTTTAAATTCCAAGAATTCTGTAAAACTAAAACATAAAAATTACAATGTGACATTATATAGGCCTATTATCAGCTGGTATAGTATCAAAATACACTTTGTATTTTTAATATTGACAATTGACTCATTCACTGACACTTTCCATGAATATTTTATTGTGTATTGACACTGATGTCAGTGAAGAAAACTAACAAAAGTGACAAGTACCCCAGTGTTTAATAAGTGGCATGTATTTTCTGGGGTGGGTGGGTAGCCTTGACATTTTAGCTGGGTATCATCAGCACATCAAAAGCAGTTTTTGGTTTTGGTTGTTCCCGAGGCTCATATTGCCAGGATCACGCGTACATGATACCATGTTAAATTTAGTGTTTTAAATAAATTGTCAACCCCAGGCAGACCTTTTCCATTGAACACCACTTTGATTTTTCTGCAATTACTGCATGATGACTATTCCTTCATTTATATTATAGCTATAGGGATGGTGAGGAACCCGGGGGTAGGTGGTGGAGATGATGGGGGGGGGGGAGAGAGACAAACGTATGCACTATTTGAATTTAATGTATAAATGTGAAATTAAACTCATATCAACGTTACAAATAAATGGGCCAAGAGGCCCTGAAGTCCTCTGGACTGTATGTGACCCCGGCTGTCCAAATGAGTGATAAGTCGGAAAATTGTAACATTGTTTTTTTACATTCTTGTAAAGGTTGGGTAGGGTGCTTTACAGTTTTTACATGGCTTCAAAAATTATGACTGCTACAAAAAGTGGCAAAGTTATGGAGCATTGAACATGGTAGGGGTCAAAAAGTGAAAATGAAGAAAACGGCTGTTGAAGTTTTACATTATATATGCAAACGAATTGCATGGAAATATTACATGCATGACATTCAAATTTGGCACACAGTATGTATGTTATGTTGCAATGATACACTGGAAGTACAAAAACTTATCAAGTTATGCCAAATTATGTCTTTATGTGTAAACAAAATAATAACACAAGACTGTTAAGGTTTTGCATTGAGTAGCAGGAGGCTTACAGCAGTAGGGAAATACTAGGAAAATTTAGCATTTGGGGGACCCCTCAGGTGCCCTTAAAATGATTCAATCAAATACAGATTTCTTAAGTATAGTGGGAGTACCCTAAGATACGTCTATACAAAATTAGAGAAAAAGTTGTTGAAGAGTTTTTGAAAAAATAGGTAAAATGTGAAAAATTACCAGTTTTGGGGGCCCTGGGGGCCGTTAGAATGATTAAATCAAATAGTAGTTATACATATTTCTCGTGCATAGTGGCTGTACCCTAAGATATGTCTGTCTATGCAAAATTATAGAAAAAGTTTCTGAATGATTTCCGAGATATGGCAGTCGCAGAGTGATGGCATAAGTCCATTGGACCTTCGGCCCAAATGTCTAAAAAGGCAATGATAATGTTTACATCAGATGAGATGCGCTTAATTGTACAAGATTCATCTTCACCATTTTGTTGGGACATGATAATTAAGTAGACATCATCATCGATGAGTGATTGGGCTTAGTTACATGCTGCAGAACAAATTGAACTAACGGACCTACTGTAAAAAGCATGGAGTCCATGGCGAATAAGCTTCTTTGTGTTTTATGTTCAATTTATTACAAAGCTAGTTAATTTTGTGTAAACTTTGATCAATTTAAGACTATAATTTATTTTTTGTTCACACTAGGCAAAGTCATTACATGTTCCGTACAGCCGTACCTCCCCAGCCAGAAAGCATATAAGATACTACCTGCCAGCTCTACTCAGAAACATGCCACCTAGAATTAGGGAAACGTCAATACTCATAACCTTCACGGTTTCACTTTATATCTGAAGAAATATCTTTTGGATTGCAATTGTTAATTGCTATAGGCAACACGATAATTAGTAATTTTTTAAAGTGAATATTTTTACTATAATTATAATAAACAGCCTACACACTTGTATTTGCATTAATTGATTCAAAACCACTAAATTTTATCCTTTTTTTGCGAATAGGCCAATTTCCATGTGTATTCCCGAACCAGAGCATCCCTGGTTATGAAGATCTAACCTGCTTCAGTTTCTACTACCTTTTAGTATCTCACACATGTTAATTTTAAGAAATGCCAATGCTGGAGATTTATATATGTAAATCGCAGTCTTGGAAAAACGGGGATTTACTAATTTTCAGAAATGCCAATGCTGGAGATTTATATATGTAAATCGCAAGGTCTCGGAAAAACGGGGATCTATATGTAAATCGCAGGGTCTCAGAAAATCGGTGATTTATATATAAATCGGAAGGTCTAAGAGAACAAAATATTACAAAAAGAATACTTTCCATGACAGTAACAACCATGTATTATTATCGCCAATCACTGACAGTTTAGATGATACAAAAGCACACGTATATTCACAAATAACTCATCAGATCTAGATATCTGGCACAAAAGAATAACAGAGCATGCACACGCCTATAATTTACAAAAACCCACACACATATATCACAAATCTACCACAAAAGAAACGGCCATGTCGATCTCATATAGAGCATGCACAACAGACACAAGCCTACACATTCACTGGTGATCCTTCACATAATCCCATCGCTAGGCACTAGCGGCTTTTAAACATTAGTGAGAGTTTCCCGACATATACTAAATTTGTTTATAATGTTAAATTTTGTGTTGCATTGATGATTAAGTGCTGTTGTTCTAGTTGTTCTAATTGTTTCCAGCGGTTAGCAACGTTCTATTAACTGACTAGTCTGTATTATTGTGGTTACAATGTAATTGTCTTGAGGTCTCATTCAACTAGTCAGCCTTTTTTAGAACATTATCGCCAACCGACCTTTATAAGTTTATATGCTGGCACTGAAGGTGGTCACTGCCAGGGTGCTTGTCGTCCTCAGTGACAGTGGTTCTTTTATGTCCCAAATTGAGACGGGACCGACATTAAGTGATTAACGTGATCTCCGAGTCACGAGGGATACCCATTCCCAAATGTTGAGAGCCAGGTTTTTATACATAATACTAATAGTAATATCATGCCTGCCCGGTCCGGGTTTCGAACTCAGAGCGCTGGCTTGCTAGGCGGATGTGCTAACCACGACATTAGCCGCGATTCCTCACCACTACACAACTCACAAGACAAGTCGCGCTCCATTTTGACTTGTGTTTGTTTATTGTCGAATAAATTGTTCCAATTCCAAATTTGTTTACGTGACAAGCATAATGATATATGTGTATTATAGGTGTAGTAGATACATAATGTGACATTTGGCGACTATAGGTGACTATTATCGTGGTTTTTTCCGAGGTGCAGGCGTAAACTGCAAAGCCAAAAGGGGTTTGATTAAAACTCGCACGACCACAAAATAACGATGCTCGATTAGATGATGGGCGATAATATGCTACTATCATGTTTATGCGGTGTTGCGTTTTAATTGTTGTAAATTTCGAGAGTTCTGCCTGCCTCTACTTTAGTAATTGTGCTCATATATTTACCTTAGATCAGTCGTTGACTTGAACAGATTATTGACAAATTTCTCCATCGCAGCAACTGAAAATTGACATCCCTCGTCACCCTCATAATCGTTCGTGATTGCCGCCGAAATTCGCAAGCTTCTAAACAGCCAGTTGGGGATCGTTTCAGATAGCATAACGATGAAATAATAAATATAGCTCATGCAAAGCAACACATTTCTGGTTGTGGGTCAATATTAGTGACCCGCCACATAAAATCGGGTATTATACATTTCCCAAAATTGAAAAACATTTGCCATTTTTTTAGACCATTTGAGTCATTTGACTAACTTAATTGGCTAGATCATAATTGTAAATTGTGTTTATCTGCATCTGTTTTATTACAGCTCTTCTGAACACTTTTGTGTCGTCTGCGAATTTCAGTTCTTTGCTAGATTTGCTAAATTATATATATATATATATATATATAATTATATGTATATATATATATATATATATGTATATATGTATATATATATATATATATATGTATATATATATATATATACATATATATATATATTTATTTATGATATGATATATATATATATATATATATATATATATATATATATATATATATATAGGTCCCAACACTGCCCCTTGTGGCACTCCACTCAAAATTGGTTTCCGGTTTGAAATCTCCCCCTTTACTATTACTCTTTGTCTTCTTTAAGTTTAAGCAACAGTCTTTGATGTGGTACTTGATCAAATGCTTTCTAAAAATCTAAGTAGACAACATCCACTGTATCTCATAATCTAATCTTTCAGTCTAAACTTGCTTTAAAAATTCCTCGACACATTAATAAACACAAACTAATAAATCAGTGCATTTACAAACCCACACATTAAACAACAGTATAGACAGTATAACTCAAAATGGCTTCGTTTCTCGAAACACATGCATGCACGCACACTCACTTAAACACATACGCACGCACACGCACACGCACACGCACACGCACACACACACACACACGCACACACACGCACACATACGTGTAACCGGTAGTTGTTGACCTCCACACATAGTGAAGATTTGTATATAAACTTTATTGTTGTGGTAATAATTGACACCTACATGGCATAACAAAAATACAAACTAGTGTTGCATACAGTAACCAAATTATCTCAACTATGGCAAGGCAACATACACATCTATGCAGGTGTTTATGAAGTGACTTCGGCTACTTCATAAACAGTTAATATGCTACAGGCAACACTGTACAACTAAATACATTATGTTAAACTAACATGCAATGTGTTTCAACACCAATATACACTGTGTTAACACAACACAATTACGTTAATATCAATACAACTAATTACGTTAACACCAACATATTTGAAACATACCTAGTGGTTTTCCTTGTTGTGCAATTAATACTCGCGTTCTACAATAACGTCGATGTGAGTGGACCGGCCGTCATAATGTCTGCGGCGCGTGTGATGACAGACACGCCTGCCCACCCATCACAGCCCCGGCAGCATGCAACATTCTATCGCTCTACACCCTAAACATTCTATCGCTCTACACATATCCCTCTAAAGAATCGCCGTCCCGGTGATTTACAACATCTAGGTGTACATACAAAGCAAGTTAACTAACGATATTTATACTAAACAAGTTGATATAATAAACAACTATAACTACCGTTTCCTACAGCGTTGGCCTTGAGCCAACTGTCGTGCAGGATTTGACCAAGGCTGACACTAAGTGCTGCCAACGCCCGCCCCAATTCCTTGAACATTGCAGACTCAGGTTGGTGTGTTGGTGTCAACGTGGCTTCGGTTGTAGCACTCAACAGCACATACTTGAGTAGGTGTTGTGGGTTCGAGTGTTGGCCTCTGGTTGGTCTCTGGGACCACCTTGGTATGTCCTGTTCTACGGGATCTACATCTTCAGCAACATTCTCAGCAATATAATTAGCAATATCTTCAGCAACATCTTAAAAAACGTCTTCAGCAAGATCGTTCTGTGGCTGGACGGCGGCCGGAGTTACACGCATGGGAAATATCTGGTCTTCTTCGTCTGACTCGATCTCGCTTTCTGTGATTGGTGCTTGGGCTATCACCCTTAGCTCTCTTCGAGTGACATTCTTTGATGGACCAGAACCATCCGACAAACGAATAGCATAAACATTGAAGCCTGGTCGGGCAACTACAACAAATGGAGTGGGATCTCAATCGTCCTGGATGTTATGTCGACCCAGATGATGCTTCTTCCTCGGCACCGTGGCACCCACCGGATGTGGGTTGTCCCTGGCAGTCGTGTTGTAATGAGTTTGCCTTATCTTCGCGGCAGCTTCCGTATTCTTTGACTCCATGTGAAATGCCATTGCCAGGTTCTTCTTGTGAGTTTCAAACCACTCCCCGATGCTACAACCATCCTACTCCCCCGCTTCTTGGATGCCCAGCAGGTGATCAGAGGTGGTGGATGACGGCGGCTTCGAAACTCAGACCTAGGTCATTGTGTAGCTGGTACGGCACACAAAATTTGCTGAACCATTCTGTTATTAAGACTTTCGCAGTTGTGATGCCGGATTGGTCCCTCGTTGGAACAGCAATACTGTACTTTATAAATGCATCTGTCATCACGAGGACATCTTCGAGTTCAATACTTTTTATCATTTTATCGATTTTATTTTTAAACGTATTCACGCTACTAGCTCCAACACAATCAGGATAACTTTCTTATATATAATCTACACTGTTCCTTTACTAATGTAACTTCATGTCCTCTGGTCCTTCTATCTTTCTTAACTGAGAACAAAATATTTCTATCAATATTCTCATAACCATTCAATATTTTAAGCACATTTATCTGATCTCCTCTCAGTCTCCTGGTCTCTAGTGTTATTAAATCACATTCTTTTAGGCGTATTTCGTAACAAAGATCCCTCAGTTTTCGTATAATTTTAGTTGCTCTCCTCTGAACTCTTTCTAGCATATCTATGTCTTTCCTGCAATAAGGCCTCTACGCTTGTATACAATATTCTAAATGAAGCCTAACTATTGTTTTGTACAGCGGTATTATTAGCTCTTTTTCTTATACGTTATGTTTCGCCTAATTAATCCAACGATTTGATTTCCCTTTGAAGCGGCAATACAGCACTGCTCTGAAACCTTCATATCAGCACTAATGTTTAACCCTAAGTCCTTTTCTGTTACAGTAGTACTTAGTACAGAACCTCCCATTGTATATTGTACATCTTCGTTCCCATGTCCTGAGTGGAGGCATTTATATTTCCCAAAATTGAACAACATTTGCCATTTTTCAAACCATTTTATCAACCTGTCAAGATCATCTTGTAAATGCTGTCTATCTCTATCCCGTTTAATCCTTCTAAACAATGTTGTATCATTCACAAATTTCAACACCTTGCTTGTTATATCATCGTCCAAATCGTTGATATATATTAAGAATAATATAGGTACCAGTACTGATCCTTGTGGTACCCCACTCAACACTGATTTCCAGTTTGAAGCCTCCCCATCAACCTGTTGTCTTCTTTCAATTAGCCATTTTTCTATCCAGTTAATTAAACCATTTTCTATGTCATGGGCGTTTAGTTTAAGCAGTCATCTTTGATGTGGCACTTTGTCGAAAGCTTATTGAAAATTTTAGTAGATGATATCTTCTGTTGATCCCTGGTCTACCCACTTAGTGATATCTTCGAAAAAACATAACATATCTGCTAAGCATGACCTCGCTTTTAGAAACCCATGTTGCCACCCAATTTTGGAACCACCGTAATGGGCCTGCTAGACTGCGTACAAAATGTCAGCCCCACGTACGAGATAATTGCCATTTTACATTTGTGACCCCCCCAGACGAATTTCGAAAAAAAAATCTCTACGAACCATCCAAATGGGTCTGCTAGATCGCACAACATTGTTTGCCTCATTCATACAAAACTGGCGCAGATTAGTGCCATTTTAAAATTGTGACCCCCGCCCCCGGACGAATTTTGTAAACGTAACAAATGCACATCTACAAACTACCACAGTGGACACCCTAGAAGACACACGAAATTTCAACTCCATACATAACAATAAGCGCCATTTAAAAATTATGACTTCCCCGAAACCCCCATTCCCTTGATGTATTTCGAAAAGATCTACATTTACGAACTACCCAAATGGGCCCGCTAGATCACAAACAGAATTTCAGCTTCATACATGCCAAACTGACAGATATGTGTCATTTAAAAATTGTTCCCCCAGGATTTCCACCCCCGGCGAATTTTAAAAATATATAAATTTACAAACAACCCCAATGGACCCGCTAGATCGCACACAAAAATTCAGCTTCATACATGCCAAAGTCATTAAAATAATTACAAAACTAAGCGTATCGTTAACGCAAACTATAATATACAAGGGTCACACAAACGTTCGGCAGGCTTGTTTTAGCTTGCCGAAAGCTAACCTTTGGCATGTACACACATACATGTACAGGTATATGTAAAACGCAAAACGGAATCGGAACTTACTTTGAGACCGGAACTTACTTTCGATACGTGAATAAGCGGGCCGAAAGTAGGCGCTAACCTTTGGCATGTACATCCGCATGCGCATTACGCAACCGGAACTTACTTTCAGACCGGAACTTACTTCCAGTCCAGTACAGCGGTGTCCAGTGCCGATAATGGCAAAGTTTGACAAATTATTTAAAATATACCGCGGCGCTGAGCTCATGAAATCATGGTGATGTGTACCGTATATGGGTTGTTCTTATGTTTGGGTTAGGGTCCTTTTATAGAAGAGAGTAATGATATAATGTGTCCCGGAAAAAGCGGGTCACGTTACACATGGGTGCCATTTTGTTTCAAAATACTATGTTGATGTTTACTACGTCTGACGGCATGCATGCATTTGGATGTGCAAATCGGTCAGAAAAGTTTGTAAACTCTATCTAGCTGCAAAGGAAACTCCACGTGGAAAATTATGTGGTTGAACAAAGTCAGGCGAACAGGTTGGAAACCGATGCGGCTTCGTTCGTTTGTTAGATACTATTAATAAGGGGTGTCAATGTAAATAGCACATGGTTGGTGGTTTAAAAAAATCAAATTGTTGTTTCCACGTTAAAATGAAAATGTGAAAGAAAAATCAAAATCAATAAAGAAATTTTCGAGATATTATTTTTTGAAAAAATACAGTATTGTCACGGAATTTTGCGATGCTTGAACTTGGCAGATCTGCACATAAGTTTTAACATGAATATATATAGTTCAGTCTTCAAATCAAGCTTCACTGCTTCAAATGTGTAGTACATTTTATATTAATGGTGCTATCTAAAAAACATACAAATTAAACATTTGTATCGGACATGTTACTTTACCGTTACTGTATAATATTCATGAGAATGATTACTTGAAAGTTATCAGAAGGTCCACTTATCAGGACCTGGATTTTAGAACCTAATTGGCCCAGGACTGAGAAAAAAGATCGAAGTAAGCGAAAGTTAACTTATACGAGTTTGAGTTATCTGGAGTGCATTGTATACGACTATTGCAAAATTACGTAGAAGCAGCTTAAAAGTTGGCCACATCGTAACGGACTGGGATTCTAGTCTGGCGGAATCAGCATTTGACAAAGCTTTATTGTATATCCTTTCCATTTATTCAGCAGTATGCTTGTTGATAAGTCTCATACTCATGTAAACTGAAGGAATTTGCACAGTATTGAATTAGTTTCTCATATTTACGCTCAGTTTCCTATGATGGCTGAGAAGGGCCATCGCGTTTTTATGTGGTAACCTGCAGCGCCATGGGGCGACGAGGCGATGCGCGATGCGATGGGCGATGCGATGCGATGCGATGGACGATACGCGATGCGATGGGCGATGCGATGCGACGCGCGATGCGATGGTATAAATTATAAAGATGCCGTAATGAGCATGCGTACGTCGAAAACGTATGATGGCAGAGAAGGGCCATCGCATTTTTGTGTGGCAACCTGCAGCGCCATGGGGCGATGACGCGATGCGCGATGCGATGCGATGGACGATGCGCGATATGCGATGGACGATATGCGATGGGCGATGCGATACGCGATGCGATGCGATGCGATGCGATGGTATACATTATAAAGGTGCCGCAGTGAGCATGCGTACGCCGAAAACGAGACTTAGGCAGCCATTTTTATTTATTTATATTAAGCACATTTCTTTTTGTGTTCAGAGCATGTGATGATGGCTGATGACGCTGACTGTACGTATACGGTTACACAGCTAGTTATTGTGCACAAAAGATTATGTGATTGTACTTCTAAATATTGTCTCGGACATCTACTGGGATTGAATTTAGCCAAACAAAAACGGGTGCCAGGCAGGCAGCTTCTTCGCAAAAACTAGACTAGGGACTGGAATCTGTTACTTTATAAAATGAAATATGTACCTATTCAACATTTTATTTGTTAAATAATTATGGTTTCCATCTGGATATCCCTGATCGCAAATATAAACACTATTTTGTATGCCTGCAAACACGATGAACCAGGGATGGTTAAGGTATTTCTCAGCTTAACATTAACCAACAGTTTTGAAGCCTATTTGTTTATATTTATTAATTAATGACATCATATCTGTTCAGAATGCAAACATGTTACTTACGCCTTATATAAATTAAAATATAAACTTTTAATAATTTATGCTTCTTGATTTACTCCTCGGTCCCCAATATTTCCATGTCTGGAAAAAACTGACACATATTCCGTGAGACGATCTTCGATACAAATGCAGTGATGTTTAATTACTTAATCTGGGTTCCGTAGTAGCACGTAAAAGCAGCGTTGCACCGAAATACAAGTACGAATAACGCGGTGTCAATAAATAGGACCGCTCAAATCAGGCTACCAGCGCTATTGGACCACGTAATAAACAGCCGAAATTGACAGGAAGTTAACTTGTAGTAGGTCTACTAGGAGGTGCACGGTGCGCGCGGTGCGTCTACAATTCGATTCACTTAGGGGTCATCTCAGAACGTCGATGTCCGATATCAGACGAAATTACTTTCATCTTGCCTCTGCCCCCCCCACCAACCCAATTTTTTAAACATTAATATGATGATACCAGTATAATTAAGAATGTCGGTCGATGTCCGACGCCAGATGAAACTGCCTCAGACCCCCGTCCCCCAAACAAAAATAATTTCGCTTGATATCGGACATCGATGTTCCGAGATGATCCCTTAGCAAAAATGAAACTACACTCTAGGAACAACGATTCGCTACCTCGTTTGTGCATTTTATATGTAGGTTTGGTAAAATAATTAGAGACAATACTATTTTAGTTTACGATTTAGATATTTTATTATAAACTAAATACACTAAAGTTTAGTAGGGTCTAACTGATTATAGTTATATATATATATATATATACATATATGTGTGTGTGTGTGTGTGTGTGTGTGTGTGTGTGTGTGTGTGTGTGTGTGTGTGTGTGTGTGTGTGTGTGTGTGTGTGTGTGTGTGTGTGTGTGTGTGTGTGTGTGTGTGTGTGTGTGTGTGTGTGTGTGTGTGTGTGTGTGTGTGTGTGTGTGTGTGTGTGTGTGTGTGTGTGTGTTATTTATGTAAGGCATAATGAACATGATATGTACACCTATGAAAATATATCATGTCATTAATGAATAAATATTCAAGAAATGTATACTTCAAAGCCAACGGTTAATGTTCAACTGAAAAATGC
The DNA here is from genome assembly GCA_963995525.1 of Escarpia spicata. Lineage (NCBI taxonomy): Eukaryota > Metazoa > Annelida > Polychaeta > Sabellida > Siboglinidae > Escarpia > Escarpia spicata. The sequence goes on from OZ023213.1 coordinate 6,989,787, forward strand.
CATCAAACATCCCTGTTTTTCATGTGTGGAGGTACATAAATTATCGTTTATATTTTCGATCAAGGATATTCAGATGAAACCAAAAATGAAATGGGGAGTGGTAGAAGAGGTACACACCTCATGCTATGAAGTAATTCATTTTTGGTGTCCGGTTTTGGTGAGAGAACCTAGATTACATTCTTTAAAGTGATTGCCCGCATGCCCCCATTTATCTTAGTCTAAACTCAATGGCATTAGGCTTCTATCATAATATTTAGAAGTACAATCACATAATCTTTTGTGCACAATAACTAGATGTGTAACCGTATACGCACACTCAAAGTCATCAACCATGGACACATGCGTTGAACATAAAAGGCATCCAGTGTTGCCTAAGGTCACGAATTTGTTCAAGCCCAGACAACAAAGCCAAACCCAAAACACTGGCGTTGGAACATGGTGGATATTTGGTGGGTTGAGACTCTCCAAAACCTCGATTTGCATTCCCCCTCTTGAGGCTCGCCAAAACAGTCACATTAAGGCTCTCCAAAATCAGAATTTGCACACCCATTGAGGCTCGCCAAAATAACTCCATCTTCAGGCTCTTCAAAAACCTCGATTTGCACCCCCGAAATATCTACATTGAAGCTCTCCACAAGCATGAATTTGAACTCCTCATATATCCCTGTCTGTCAGGGGTGAAACTGGCATCGTTCGCTCTCGTTTTCCACCTTTCTCCCAATCCTTCAAAATCTCTTTTTCCATAGTCTTCCCAATCGCAGTCTAGTTCTTCCTCGCCTCCTTTTCCCTTCCCGTCTCTGTACATCTGCTCTCTTTGCCATCCGTTCTTTTCCCATTTTCTCTACAAGCCCTGCCCATCTTAGTTGACTCATGCTTATGCTTGTTCAGAAACAATTGTGTCGACTAGTCATATCAAAGACACAATTAACCACAGGCGCAACTACGACCAGATGATGTAAATAAGTAGCATCATTCTAGTCCACTGCTGCAATGTTGGGAGGTGATGCTGTTCTAATTATAGCTCCTGACCCAGGGATTATCGTCTCCACAGACGCACCGACTTTGACACATCATGTAATCCACTTGCCAGACAAGAGATGCAATTAACCAAAAGTGCTACTTAACCCCCATTTTAGTGGATCGGCACTTCCAGGTGTAAATTACAATTTTGATATACTCGTTTGTGCTGAATCATATAGAAAATGACATTGCTCTCTAGTCTAAAAAATTCAGTTGTGTTACAGCCGTGTAACATAGCTGTTAAGGTGTATCAGAATGGGACGAGGAAAGGCGAATGTGTTTTTTGAGGACAATCGTTCAGATGGGATCACCTTGATGATATGTCGTAAGACATGTTGTTGTTGTCTAGGGAAGTTCCCATAGAAACCAAGAGTATACACCTCAACAATAAACATATTGAATGAATATTGGTTTACATTATTTATTCATTGTAAATACGGAGAAATTACATTATCACATAAGTATGTACGGTATCAGCGGTATGCATGGTCATAGTAATTAGCATCACACGTTTTGCTTTCGTAACATCACACGTCAATTATATATATATATATATATATATATATATACAACAATTACAGTGAAATTACAATTACAGTGAGAACATTATGTATATCAGAAGTATCTTTCTTAGAAAACTGAACGATGAAATACTAGGAGTCTCAAAGAATCATTTCAATCGACGATTATATTAACATACAATAAGTAATATGTTGTACACACTTCTGAAACACCGTGCTTCTTTGTGCATATTCGTAAAATTTGTTTGCACCGCACGTTTTAAGAGATATCATTAACACAGAGTATAGTTGGCACTTATCAAAAACGAACGAGCGTAAGACGCACAAGCGATACGGTCATCCGAGGAAAACCAGACCTGCTGTATTTCTTGCCAGAGATTTATGGTAACGTAGCATTTAAATTAATGCTATGTAATTTGCACACATACGTATAAGGCATTTCAAGTTTACCGTGCATATTTGACGTACATATTTAATAATTGTATTCATCCCAAAGATCTCTAGCGGAGCGTTAAGAACCTTTTTTTCTAAATCACAACAGTACCATTAAGCAAACCTAGTACATTATGAACAATTAGTATACGGTGAGAAAATTATATTTACAAATGAATTGTAAAATTGAAAATTAGCTTCACCTTATTAAACATAGGATACTATCATAATTTTTTGGCAAACAACCTCTGTTTACTTTTAGACAAGGCTATTGTTCTACAGACAGCATCGATTTAAGGAATGTTTTTAAACACAATCATTGATATTGATAATATAGTTGTTGTCTTCCCTAAGTATGATTGAAACATTTGTACTATTATACAATGTATGTTATAACAATTTACTAGCTTGTGTAAAACGCTATATCTACTGTAGACTACAAATGACGTCAACCGCAAAATGTGTACCTATATTTAGTACTCGCATGGTGCTGTGCAGCGCCAAGGCAGAAAATAGTTTCTAAGTGGACATACAATTAGAGAAAGTTTATATGTATCACATCCATAATAAACTAAAAAAACAGTAATTTAAGACATTTTTTGTTAAGCACGCTGTACATATGTACGTTATACTGTCGTGCGGCTCATTCCCAGGTGTCACTGGTCCCGAACACTCGGTCTTTTAGCCTTTCCTAGGAGGAGAGACTAAAAGCCCGACCATTCGAGAACACTTTTCTAGTACATCCATATTAGGCCTTATATTTAGATATAGAGAACAATGCTACAGAAGGATACTAACGTATTTTTTATTATCCAACAAAAGTAGATATAACATATTGTCGTTCCCTTGAGTCACTGGTCCCGAAAACTCGTTCTTTTAGCCTTTGCTAAGGGGAAATGCTAAAAGCCGGTGCATTCGGGACCACTATTTAGTCTATGCATCATATGCCTTATACTAAACAATGCTAAGCTATAGGATAATAACGTATTTTGTAATTTCCAACAAACAAAAATGTAACATTGTCGTTCCCTTGTGTCACTGCATGGTACCGAATAGTCGGGTGTTAGCCTTTGCTAGGGTGATAGCCAAACGCCCGACCATTCGGGACCTCTTTTTAGTCCATGCATCATATATATATATATACAAATATATAGGCATTGCATTTACTGTATATACTGAACAATGCCATAGTAGGATAATGACGTACTTTTTACTTTTCAACAAGAGAAAATATAGCATAATCGTTCCTTAATGTCACTACATGGTACGGAAAACTGGGGTATTTCGCCTTTGCTATGGTGAAATGCTAAAAGCCTGACCAATCGGGACCACTTTTTTATTCCATACATCATAAGCCTTGTATCTTATACTTGTATATTATAGCGAACAATGCTATACTATTTAATAACGTATTATTTATATTTTCGTCGTTCCCTATTATAGTGTCACCGGTCCATAAAACTCGTTTTGTTGGCCTTTGCTTACTAGGGGTGAAAGACGAGCGTTCTTGACCAATGGTCGAGGTCTACTATATTCTGTGTATGGACACGCGTTCGACGAAATGATTATTATTTTATAATTGATGCGTAATTGGCAATTATGAAAATTATGTGACAGATTTTAATTAATAGTCATTTGAGCGTGTGCGTACGTGCGCGTGCGTGTGTGCGTGCGAGTGTGTGTGTGTAGACAGACTCTATGTATGTGCGCGTTTGTTTTGTTTGTTTACGTGTGCATGTGTGCGTGTGTGTTTCGTTGCGCGTGCGTGTGTGCGTGCGTGTATGCGTGCGTGTCATGCGCCTAGTTGCGAAGCAGTCGGCCGGGCCTTCTCGATCGGGGAATGAAGTCCATTCTCGAACAACTCCGTAATTTTGAAGGTCACAGGTTGACAACATACACATGTGTGGACAACGATTGTTCTACGCGTGCTGTAGGCCTTTATGAAGTAATTTACTGAAGTAATCGATAAGTAATTTACCACTTGTATTAAGCACGCTATACGTACTTGTCATATTCTGCCGTGCGTGCGGGCCATTCCCTTGTGTCACTGGTCACGAAAACTCGGCTTTCAGCCTTTCCTAGGGGGAAATGCTAAAAGCCCGACCATTCGGAACCATTTCCCTGGTGCTTGCACACACTGCGTTATAATGTATTTATATACTATAAACAACAATCTAACAATATTACATTAATATCCTATTGTGTGGTCGGATAGTAATGTAGTATTGTTAAACATCGGTGAAAATATAACCGTCATTTCCGTGTGTCACTGTTCACGAAAACTCGGGCTTTTAGCCTTTCCTTAACTCTCGCCACAATGGCTGCTAACATTGACTGGCTTCCGTCGTATTTTCACAAAGAAGCTGTTAATGATGATTACATCACTGGCTGGATCGAAACTGAGGAACAACTGGTTTCTACATTGGAGTGTCACAAACGAGCTACCATGACCAACTTTGTAGTAGGATACCGGTATGTATTTGGACACTAGTGCATAATGATGTGCCAATAATGTTTCGCACGGGAGAATAAAGTCGGTCTAAAGTTGCATTCTGAGATCGTCCATCCTTTATATAGAAATGTCCAGTGAACCAGCGTGCTATATACTATTTATGTCACTTTCGTGATAGCACTGCTAAGATAAAACGGCAGAACAGACTGTACATGGCATCATACGTTTATAAGTGTGTCTCAACTTGCCCCACTCAAATTGCTATTGTGTTTGCGATGTTTACAGTGGCTACTTTACCCACTTCTGCTTCCTGCAAACTAAGTCTGCCTTCCTAGAATTCGCTGTTTTGTTATCTCCATTATTCTCTACCCATTTATATAATTATCTCCATGTCTTGGTGTGCCACGTACTAATATACATACACGTGTAAACAACATGGGTGCATTCAGTATAAAATCAATCAAACAAATTCAAATTTACATGTCCGTCCTCAATTTTTATGAAACTTTTATGTTGGTTTATGTGCATAATTGAAGATAGTCGTGTACATTCTTCAATGCTTTGGTATGTAATATTCGTACGGTCAAATTCCACGGGAGGATGACAGTGATTTCGATTCCTTGGAAACGATTACAAAATACTAACATTACTGGACACTTCTCATGCCATTTGACCATTACAGCTAAAATTGTCAAACATTTAAACAACGCAATTAATTATATACCATGTTAAATATGTTCTTTTGTATGCAGGTCTCCTTCAAAGAACAATTGCAACAAGAGGATAGTTTGGGCACCTAATGGTGATGACATAACACCAAACATAGTTCAAAAAATTACAATACTTGCCTGTCAATATGGAAAGCCGCATAAAAGAACAGCCAAGAGGCAGATGGAGGTATGTCCTCATTTAATTAAAACAATTACTTTCTCTGCATCGATGTTAAGCAAGATGAGACGGTATCCCCCTTTACATTTTAACGTTTAGATGACAATATGTGCACATGTTCTGCAATTTCTTGTTGCAAATAACAATAGATCCAGGATACTGAACCATCGTCCTATGAGAGGTAACCCTGGCAACCTGTTTAGCTATTTTGTTTCTTGCCGTGGAAACCGGGTTCGCCCGGAAAAAGTTCAATATACGTTTTTTAGTTATACCCAATGTACAGGAGGGGCTGAAAATGGTATTATGCAAATTAAAAACGAAATCTAGAGGGGCCATCCCCTTACACAATATTCAAGATAGTTTCCAAGTCTTCAGTCAACTGTGTTACAATGTCATTCTGGTTCCTCTTCTATGTTATACATGTTTTACTGTAAACAGAATGACCACCCGTACATGCGGGGCCGAAGATTCCATATCCAGAAGACACGGAAAGTAGGATGTGCTGCAAAGATCCACATTCAGCACAATGTAAGGTACGCAACAGTGTGCGTAGTTTTTCCAGTCATGAGACACTACTAATATCAGTTATTGTCCTATACCTATGGTACCAAATATTTTCTTCATAAGTGGACAATCCTATCATTCTATGCATTGCACGTTACTACACTGAATTTACCCCCCACCCTGCCCCGAGAAACATATTAGGGAATGGTTGGGTACTACGTACTGTTGTATCAATAATACTGACACAATTATGTTATTTGCCACAGAAAGAAAGTGGATGTTGTCTGCACGAGAACATATTTAATACCGTTTACACACAGTCAATTCATGAACATTTACATTTTACCCACGGTTCGTTCCCACACATAACAAATGTAACCAAAATTATTGATACATTTATATTTACAGACCAATTATTGTTTCAGGTTCAGCGCCTTCAGCACTCCTGTTAACACCAGTATCCGTAAGAAGCATGAAATCATGAAGCAACTTGCCTTCATGATCAACTCGCCTGAACACACTGTGGAACAGCAACATCGAATAGTTGTGAAGCTGCCCCAGTCATGTGCTCATACCGGCCATGTGCTGTCACCACAAGCCGCTGTCTCCAACCCCATGCACCCTGCTGTGAAGGAGAAGCTGTACTCTTTCGTGGCCCTTGGCATCACTTCGACACTCATTATGCGACGACTGCTGACACAGTTTGTTCAGGAGGATTTGTCACGCCAAGAACATGTCAGCGTAAACAAGGGGGATAGAGCGTATTTCCCAACCAGCCAGGATGTACGCAATCATATCCACAGTGCCCGTGTAGCTGGCCAGTACTCGGGTCTTGACGAAGAAAATCTCCAACACAAAGTGGAGGAGTGGAGGAAGAACGACGCTTCGGCCAGTTTCTTCCTTCGGCCATGTACCGAACGAAAGACGACAGCTGCCTGCAACGAAAGTGTGCCGCATGCCAAAAAAGACCGAGGTTTCGCTGTCTGTGATGATGACGATGGTGATGGTGAAGCCGCTACGTTTCATCAGTTTCTTTTCGTTCACCAGAATGGTGCACAGAAAAGGCTTCTCAACAAATATGGTGACATTGCACTTCTGGATGCCACCTACAAGACAACTAAATATAGCCTTCCCCTCTTCATGCTAGTAGTCCGCACCAATGTTGGTTACCTGACTGCTGCAGAGTTTATTTGTGAAGTCGAAACAACAGAAGCCATCACAGAAGCACTTCAAATAATATCTACCTGGAATCCACAGTGGACCCCGTCGTACTGGATGGTGGGTTACAGTGACGTGAAGTACCAGGCCATACGACATGTCTTTCCCAGGGCACCGATTTATCTGTGCACCTTCCACCGGGAGCAGGTTTGGATGCGATGGGTTCGTGATGGTATGTTTACTCTTGTATGATGATACAAACATAAATTAAATCATTCAGCACATAAACATAATGGTTTTTATTGATGATTGCACATATTCTCAGCTGCACCTCTGTTATTATTGCATTTTGTGGAAACACAACGTCGCAAATAAAGTGATGGCCGAATGTGAACATTCATGTGTAAAATATAAGTTATGTGCATAGTGATGGCCGAATGTGAGTATTCATATGTGTAAAATATAAGTTATGTGCATAGTGATGGCCGAATGTGAGTATTCATGTGTAAAATATAAGTTATGTGCATAGTGATGGCCGAATGTGAGTATTCATATGTGTAAAATATAAGTTATGTGCATAGTGATGGCCGAATGTGAGTATTCATATGTGTAAAATATAAGTTATGTGCATAGTGATGGCCGAATGTGAGTATTCATATGTGTAAAATATAAGTTATGTGCATAGTGATGGCCGAATGTGAGTATTCATATGTGTAAAATATAAGTTATGTGCATAGTGATGGCCGAATGTGAGTATTCATATGTGTAAAATATAAGTTATGTGCATAGCGATGGCCGAATGTGAGTATTCATGTGTAAAATATAAGTTATGTGCATAGTGATGGCCGAATGTGAGTATTCATATGTGTAAAATATTGGATATAAATGTTTCAGACAAAAACGGTCTGGATGTGTGTGAAAGGGGGGACTTCCTATCATCCATGCGGACCATTGCAAATGCGGAATCCAAACTGACTTACGAGACAGCTGTGAAAGCCTTTAGAGAAAGTCACCTTTACAACACCAACAGGAAGGTGAAGACATACACTGAAAACTGGTGGCTCAATATACCTGAGGTAAGTTGACTCTCACGTAATGGTGGCGGACTGGTGTAAGACCAAATTAATAATAATACTAGTAACAATAATACCCCAGTAATATTCACATATGTATATACATACATTAATGTATATCATGGAAGCAGATGAGGATTAATGTCATAGAAGCATCTTTAAAATGTCAAATGTTTGTAACAGAAAGCACGTGTGGTTGATGTCTGCATATATATTTAAGGACAAATATTGTTTCTCTTGAAAAAACAAACAGTACTTCTTTGTTATTTCAGAAGATAAATCACGCTGTTGCGTTTTGTACTAATAATTAACAATCAAAATCAAGTATTATTATTTTCAGCGATGGTGCAGTGCATTCACTGATAGTGGATTCCATAGCCAAGTCACAACCAACAATGGTGTCGAGTCTTTACACCGTTCACTGAAGCACAGCTACTTGAAACTGTCAGGAGTTGGAAGCCTTGCTGACTTGGCCTGTAATCTGGTTGAGCAGTTTGTACCTGACCAGCTGCTCACATATGCCCAGAAGAACTATAGAAATAGTGAACACTATCGGCGGTTCAATGAAGATATCCCCTACTATCTTCGCAACAGACCACGCAACGTTGTACAACACTGTCTGCGGGCACACGAAGCAGCCTCTGCCTACAATCTACACGACCTCAACATGGTAGGCGACCACAAGTTCGAGGTTTGCAGTGAACGTGACCCCAGTATCTGGTATGAAGTAGACTTCGGATCACCCGAGAAGCCACCATCATGCCAGTGTTGGGCGTTCAGATCTTCAAACCTGCCATGCAAACACTTCTTTGCGATCTTCAGGAACACACCTATGTCTTGGGCTGATCTAACACCGGAGTATCGAGACAGTCCATACATGACCTTGGACATGGATATCACTTGCCAGACTCCCGTCAGCGTTGCTGTTGTCCAACCTACAAATGAAGGCACTGATATTATAGGACATGAAGACAGTACACAGCAGCACCGTGCACCAGCCAGGGTGGACAGAAAAGAGGAAGGAAGCCTACATATTGCACAGCAGAAACTGCGGACTGCATTAAAACAAGCTGAAGATGCTAGCTTCCTGTGTGCACAAGCACAAAGCATAGTAGAAGTGACTCAATTGCTACAACAAGCTACAAAGAAACTTCTTGCTCATGCCGTCATTGACAACAAGTTGTATATACGACCGGAGCAGAAACAAGTAAAGAGACGTCCCAACAGAAGGCAGTTACCAGCTCGAAAAAAAATGAAAACAGGTAAAGCAAGACACACAATGCAAAAAGGTAGTGAGAGAAAAATGTATGTTAATTACGGGCTAGTCACGGTTAAGTTTATAGACTGGCTATACACAATATATGCCTTGCCAACCCAAAGGCAATAAGAGCAAGACCCACAGCACAAAAGAGAAATGAGAAACATTTGTAGACACATTGTAATCGTTGACACTATCATGGACTGTTATGTACCGTTAACTTAAAGCAGATCCTTTCACAGTGTGTGGTAGCTGTTGCTAAGGTCGTGCTATTTATTTAGTAGCACACAATTAACATAAATATGTGTCTGTCACATCAAACATGGCAACTGGACTCTATTATAAAAATACGCTGTGTTGCTACGACCAGTCATAAGTCACCTGTTGCTGCGGACACCATCTCCAGCTGTCCTTCAGTAGTTCACCTGGTCAACTCTCTTGCAGCTGCTGTCATTGATGTGTCACATTTGTACCACACTGCACCCAGTCATCTCGTCTCGTCAGCAAGTGTAACATCGGACCACTCCGCCAAGATTGCCGAGACATCGGACCACTCCGCCAAGACAGCGGAGACATTGGACCATACCACCGAGACATCAGACCACTCCGCCAAGACATCGGACCACACCATCGATTCATCAGACCACTCCGCCAAGACATCAGACCACTCCACCAAGACTGCCAATGTAGACAATCTGAAAGAATGTAAGCACTTATTTACACTTGCGAAAGATGTCAGGAACTTTTTTAGTGATACAACCTTTGAAATGAAAGTTTCTTATAGAATTGTTCAGTATTTTGGTGTGCATGAGGTGCAAACACTACTGTTTATATTCCAGGCAGTTCAACAGAGAAAAGTGCTGTGAACACATCTTATCAAGACAAAACAGTCGCAGAGGAGGTAGGCACTAACTGTTACTCCTAAGTCCTTTTCTTTTACAGTTTTGCCTAATATAGTATCCCCCATTATGTATTCTTTGTTCACATTTCCATGTCCTATGTGGATGCATTTACACTTCCCAAAATTGAATAAAATTTTCCAATTTTCAGACCATTCGACCAATTTGACTAGATCATCCTGCAAAGTGTGTTTATCTGCATCTGTTTCAATATTTTACTTAATTGGCCTAAATTATTATCAGTGTAAGGTTAAGGTTAGTTTAGGGTAAAATAGTTTTCATATACGTCCGGTAATCATTATAATCGCCGGCAGTATCATGAGTATGCAGAACGTCCCACATAATCAGCATAATTGTGCTCTAGTCAGTTACGGTGGCACATTGTACTTGGCATTTTCACTTTTCGAATAAGAATGCAACGAGTTATCGAAGGCTGCATTATCATGATTTACTAAAACACGAACTAACATATTTCACAAACCGTCAGGAAATCAGCTTTCCGTTTCCCTCCATTTTCCGTTCGTTAACCCGCTAACGGCGCCGTGAGGTGGCAGCATTGTCCCGCCACTACGGCCTGGATTATTAAGCACCTGCCAATGTTACCGGTAGGGGGCTTTACCCCAGATTCGGGTAAAGCCGATGATTGGCTCTCAGGCCAACTATGAAATAACAAATTAAATAAGGATACACTTTTATCAGATAATACTATACTATAACAACTATTCAACATTAAACTTATATTGAAACATTTAACACACATAATTAACCAACATTAAACTTTTTTCGTTGTTTAATGCCTTTTAATCACATGCATAATCATTGGGTGGCAGATATCGTGGCTGTCGAAGATGCCGTATTGACGTTCTTTGCTTATGCTCGAGCAGAAACAAAAGACTAAGTTGAATAAGCATGATATAAATACCAAACAAGGACAAATTTAACTAAAGTTCAATCGATGTTTCGCGCAACGGTCGGACTGCTAACTAATATACCCTGTATATGTAGTCGCCAAAGTACAACCAAAACGTGCTGATCTTGGTGGCTAGGTCGGTAGCGTGTCGAGCAGCTAATCCTCGGTTCGAATCCCGCAGAGTACACGAAACCTTTGTTTGTGTTCATTTAGTTTAAGAATCATTTTATTTTGTATAATACTATTTCGGGCAATATTTCGTAATTTCATTTCGTTATCGAAAACATACATAATATATAAACATTCTGGGGGTTAGACAGGTTAAAAAAGGTAAAGGCCATATATTGTCCAATTGTTTTTTTCAGAGAACTATGTAAATATACTTGTATATGTGTACAAAACCTGGAAATGTTTGTCTTCCGGAAATGTCCGAAGGCGCAGATACGTGACGTCACTCGTGGAACCGGTTACACGGTGCCACTGTCTACGCGGCTAAATGTTATTTCATTATAATTATATTTCAGCTGTTTTTATTATTAACATGAATAGTTGATGAAGATATGTGTTGTGGGAAACAGTGGAATTCAGGGTTTGACTGGAAATTCGGTGGACATCTGTCCAAAAGACCCAATTTGTCGGCCAAAAAATAAACATTATTCATGTAAAGGACGGGATCCAAGCGACGCCTACGGCGATTAACAACACTTGAGATTCAGATCTGCCGATGGATATATCTTACGAGGTGAAAGATGAGTGTCAAAATACAGTTAGATATCCATAAATTAACAGTCCTTAAAATGACTTTAAAGAAGCGTCAAGATGCGAACGAATCCCACAACAACACCGCTGGCCATTTCACCACAACAAACTCAACAGCCAACCATCAGTGAGTTGCCTGACTATCTCGACAGGTTCATGCCTCGGCCTGTATACGTAGCACTGCACCGACACCAGGCAGTCTAACATCAGCAGAAACAACATTAATCTCTCAACAGTCATCATCACTGTCACAAAATATATTTGATCATCGTATGCACCGGTATCAGAAGAGACACCGCTCTCAACCCACCGGCCGCCATTTTATGAGTTGTTTACACGAGGCGGGCCACGCGCGGGCCAGCAGTCAATCAATCAGGACGGTCCAGGCTGGCGGCTGTTTTCCATAAGTGACGTCACATAATCTCAAGCCGCTGTCACTTGGCAGTTTTTGTAAGACGGCAAATTTAGAGTTTCTTTTTTATAATGTATGCTCTTATGCGATTCATCAAAAAATGTTCAATAGCATCAACTGAAAGTGCATACATCATTTGTTATTATGGTACACAGCACATTTTATACCAGGATATGGCCTTTAAGATTACAAAGTTAAACGGAAATTGTTTTGCAGTTACGTTAGTCGTAACGGTTGGGAATAATAATAATAAAGAATTAAAATATGTATACCATATAAAGGTTTTAGAAGGTTAAGATTGCGCATTATAACGGTAGTGGCTATTGTTGAGCAGTCAACCAGTTCTTCATGGAGGACCTGAAGACTGGGAAGGACTGGGCTTCGGAGGAGTATGAGGAAAGTGAGTTCCACATTCTGATGGCAGATGGGAAGAAGAAATGGAGATAAGTGTTTGTCCTTGAGTGGGGCAGTGGGAGTTTGTTTTGCTGACCACAGGTTTTCCGGAAGCTGCATTGAGTAGGCCAGGAGGAGAGTGTAGGTCGACAAGGCCGTGCATAATTGTGTACATCATGCTAGCCTTATCCACTGTTCTCCTGGGTTGCAGGTTCTCAAGGTTCAGCTGCTCTGCTGATACTCTACTGGCTGATGTGCTGGCAGTGGGGCTGACGTTGTGCAGGATGCGGCGGGCTGCGCGTCACTGGACCATCTCCAGAGTGGTCTTCCCATATCACCGACGCATAACCCAGGACCGGCCGGGCTATGCCTTTCAAGCAGTGCGTCTGGACGGTGGTGGAGCATCCTTTCAGATGTCTGTAGGCAAACGCGTTGAGTCTGTTGGCCTTTCCAGCTGCAGCTTTGACTAGTTTGCCCCAGTGAAGAATCTTTGTGAGTTCGACGCCGAGGTACTTGGCACTTGTGACTTTCTCCAGGGGGTGGTTTTGGAGAGTGTAGCTGGTCGGAATCCTGGTCTTCTTCTTGGTGGCAGTCAGTAGGTGGCATTTTCCGACATTGAATGACATCTGCCATTTCTGTTCCCAGACTTCTAGTTTTCTCAGGTCTTCCTGGAGATCATCCGCGTCAGACGGGGTCTTGATCCGGTATAGGGGACGGTGTCGTCGGCGACGGTTAAGCGAGACTAATAATTATTAAAACACGGCAAATCCTGATTCCTGACAATACGTCACATATAACTTCATAAATTGATGACGCTTTAATTCATGAGTATACAAGTGTTGCTATCTAGCGGATAACATTCAGAAGGGCCATTCAGAGCCAGGCTATCTTCCTGGCGAAGTCACGCAGCCAGGCGAGAGTAGGTTAAGCGAGACTACCTGGTTTATTAAGGTCCTACCAATGTTACCGGTAGGGAGCTTTACCCCAGATTCGGGTAGAGACGATGATTGGCTCTCAGGCCAACTATGAAATAATTTAATTTATTTTAAGGTATACATTGTGTATGTATTGTACCAGTGCAATAATAATCATTGTATAGTTTGGGGAATCCTAGGCTATTTATAAGTTTATAACTTCTTGCATTTCCCTTCAACATTTTCTTATTGTTCAATGCTTAACTACATGTTTCATTGTGTCACTATTTATGGTGGATTAGCTTACAAATGTGCATGTTTACACCTTTTTTGAAATTATACTTTGTATTTATGTTGAATAAATAAATGCAATACAAAACTATCGTCCTGGCGAAGTCGATCACGCAGCCAGGCGAGAGTCGGCTAAGCGAGACTAGCCCAGCCATGGGTCGTGACGTTAGGATAAGACCACATTTAAATTTTATATAGGCTGAAATGATAACGTTTCCTTCATTTCCTACAAACTGTTTCCTAAAATTCAATTTCGCACGAATCTGGGGACGGGTTTTGAAATATTGGTGCGTTCTACAAAATAGCCACTGTGCGAATACACGAGTGACTACCGCATATTTATTGCTACCTCGTGAAATATCTAATGCAGTAATAATAATAGACAATAGTTACAATGTACATATGCGGAATTGTTGTCACTGATAATTTAGTACCTCTACACAGACGAGAGCGTAACGTTGACAGTCTTGGTTTCGGTTTTGATAATCGCGCCCGGGTCGGTCTGGGTGTGAAATTTTAAACTCTGCGGGCTTGTGCCGATTCCATTTTGGTAAAGGACACTTTGGCCATGGACAGTTGGGCAACATACATTTTGGTGAAAGGACATTTCGGTAACAGGACATTTAAGTAATAACATATTTCGGTAATAGGACATTTCGGTAAAACTATTGAAAATAATCATAATTATTTTGTCATTTTTAAAGGTGTCTTGTATAGATAATTGTATACATTTTTGTAATAGATGCATTTTGTTAATTTATTATTATTTGTTAGTATGCATATGGCATGTTTGTAAGATTTTTTGAACTTAATTACACATGATAAAGTAAATCTGTAAAGTAATAAAATCTATCAATGAGTTAAAACCTGTTCAGTATGCCATATGTCAGTGGTGCCAATCAGTTAAACCATTTAGAAAATAGGCTGGTCACTTTTCCAGACAGAGGACTTGGCTTCCCATTAGCATTCACAAATAGTGTTAGTTTGTGCTTATTTTATGAACTTTCAAGGCACAGGAAGAGAACGTGGCTTCCCAGCCAACACCAGTCAGTCATGGGGATATGGGTTAGATAAATTCATGCATTAGAAGGGGCAGGTTAGAGTGTTCTATTGTTACATCCAGTCAGTGGCTAGCTGCACACATTTAAATCCACACACATAAGGACATCTTTAAAAATGACCAAATAATCCTGATTATTTTCAATAGTTTTACCGAAATGTCCTATTACCGAAATGTTTGATTACCAAAATGTCCTGTTACCGAAATGTCCTGTTTCCAAAATGTTTGTTGTCCAACTGTCCATGGCCAAAGTGTCATTTACCAAAACGTCTGGCTACCGCTTGTGCCGGGTCTGGGACATGATCTGAATGTAATAGAATATTAATTGTTAATTATAATCAAACACGACATGCCCATAGCCATGGAGTAGCACACGAATTCCGGATTTTCCAAAAATGTGAACCCCTTAAATGTGATCTTTAAAATGTGAACCCCTGATCATTATTGCATATCTTAATATTCCATGTTTCTCGTAATAGTCACCCTCCTCATAAAAGCGGCTTGGTGTTGTCTAAACAGCCTGATTGCTACAGGTGTTAAAGGGAGAACCTCTATTTGTGATCAGCAGTGATTGAAAGAGACGCCTGGCTGGGCAGAGTGTCCCCAATGTCGTGTAACAGACAAGTCGTTGGAGGTAATCTCTTCAAACGACCATTGCGTCCATTTAAGCGTGCAGCACAACTTCGCACTATCCCATGGTCTGCTGCTATGTATACTCATGGCATAGTAAATGCACAAGAAGCAAATTTTACTCCAAAGATGTTAATGTTTTATGAATGTTAATTTTACAGGTTACATGTGTTTTGTCTTATTATATTAAAATAGCTTTATATTTCCTAAGTTGATAGTTTGTTATTAGCAGCCCGCGAACTTACCCGTCTTATGCCAGCGGATATGGGCCGAGCCTGGAATCATGCGGCCTGGGCCTCGGAAAACATTTCCGGGTCTAGGTCGGATCTTGGCCTAAATTTTAATTTTGCACTCTAATAGCTAAGTGGGGGCCAGGCTTAGGCAAACATTCTAGGCCCGCGCAGGGCACTAAGAAGCATAATATTATTATACGTGTTGCCCGAGTTGAATGCAAAATGTGGCTATTTATAAAAACGTAAGTTCTCAGATAGCACAGTACCCAGTCCTCAGGACTGTTCAAAGCGCTTTAAACTTTATTCCCTGGCAGACCTGTACAATCGAACACCATCTCGACTTCTATGGGAAACAATTAATGTGCGAAGACTATTCGTACACAAATAGCCACCATTGTCTATAGCCAGGTACTCGTTCATACAGCTGAGTGAACTGAAGCAATGTAAAGTAGACGAACTTACATAAAGTTCGACACGGCCGCACAAGATACGAACCGGCGTTGTCTCAGTCGAGAGTACGAGTCTCTTAACACTGCGCTCCACATTTATTTAAAAGAACATCTGCGTTGCGTCCGCGTATTTTTTCTATACGTCCTTCAAACAATACAATGTGTTATACAGCTGTATGTGGCAAACTAATTAGGCATAGGATACCTTGTGGATATTTGATCACAATAATAGGCCAAAAGCACGTTTCACAGATGCGAATCGTTTGGAACATTATGGCTTGAAAAAAATGCGTTAAAACACACGCACTCACACACATACGTACGCACACATAGTATGGACGCGCACACACGCACCTCTCATGCACGCGCGCACTCACACACGCACACAAACAGATAGCGAAATATTTTAACACATCCCGTAAACTGTTTTAATCGACTTAAAGTTAAATATTCAACATTAAACTTATAATGAAACATGTCACACACAAAATAAACCCACAGTTAAAGTTAGGCCTACTACAGTCTGCAGAGGCAGCGGCAGACGGGCAGTGTAGCATTTACAATTATTACAAGTACACTATTCAATAAGGAACTATAATGTACCGTGCGATACGTAGAGTGGTTTCAGATGTATTCCTGGTTCACTAACACAATTACAGGGTTCTATTTTTAACATTCTTTGTTCAGCCTTTTTGCTGGTTAACATGTAGTCGATGATTAAGCCTATTTATATTACTTATATTGACGTCGAAGTGTTCCGTTGTATTTCTGGTTCACAGTGTTATATTTTCAAAATATTTCATTCTATCATTTCTTTACCAACATTTAAAAAATGTGTTGTCAAACATTGAATTCGTTGTTTTCCGTAACAGGTGCTAAAAAATTCACGAGTTGCCAAAAGGTCGTGCGGCCGAGTGGTTATGTTGCTGTAATTAGTGGTAGTTGTAATTTTGGTCGTGGGTTCGAATCCCACAGATAACTTATTTTGTAATGTTTTATTTACCCGATTTAAAAATAATAAATGTTTATGATATGACTAAATAAATACCGCTATTCACAAATTATTGAATATTTTCGTTGCGAATCAAACAATACAATTTATAAATTGGATAAAAAGAAATTGGAAGAAAAGAAGAATCTATGTAAGAAAATTGCAACATATTGTGTTATCAAATTGCAACATTTTAAATATTCATTATAACAAATCCAAAGGATGGAAATTTATGTCATCGATTGAAAGCAAACGTGTTTAGGAGAAGCTGCTTAGTGAAATATTTACGGCTACTGAACGACGAAAAAAACTCATTTCGCGAAAATACACCACTGCATACAATCTGTACTGATAATAAGCCATATTTGCGGCATGCCTGCCATTATAAACACACAAACGCATACACACACGCTACAGCCTACTGTCTCAGTGTCGTGTGCATGTTTGTCTCTGCCGCCAGTATGCGCGTTGCCTCATCGCGAGTCGTCAGTAAACTCGTCTATTGTAGTGACATATAAATCCGATAGGAGTGACGTTGGTTTGTACCTCGTCGCATGCGGAGAGGTTCCGGTTGAATCGGCCACGTGACTTTCAACATGGCGGAATATAAACGAAAGGTAAGTAGCATTGTACAGAATATAAACTGAAATATGTAGTTTTCAGTTTGCTTTGTACATGTGATAACGCAATGATATGCATTTTACTTGAGCAATATACACGATGAAGCGTGTAAATATGTATTTGGGTTATTCAACTAAGTGAAATAAGGGTTTTCTGTATTATCGCCATGATGACAAAACATTTAATGATTGAAATCAGAAATGTCAAATAAGGAACCTGCCTGGGTATACTCTGTAAACACAGATGACTAGATGAGAATTATACTGCATCCATTCTGTTAAAATAGCATGATACAGAAACAGGTCTACGCAACATAGCCGGTAAGTCGTAAACATGCAGAGTATGTTATATTTAAATATTAATAATAATAAGTCTATTATAAGATAACTTCTATTGTGCCTAAATCCTTGGAAACCAAGCTCAGAGGCGCATCAAAA
The DNA here is from genome assembly GCA_963995525.1 of Escarpia spicata. Taxonomy (NCBI): domain Eukaryota; kingdom Metazoa; phylum Annelida; class Polychaeta; order Sabellida; family Siboglinidae; genus Escarpia; species Escarpia spicata. The sequence continues at coordinate 7,008,092 of OZ023213.1, forward strand.
CAACAGGATTGGTCAATCTTAAAATCCATAAATAGTATTCCAGTTGTCAACAGATGGGACAAGGTGCCAGGGAGCTACGATAGATAAGCAAGGTTGTAAAGATAAGTTTTAAAATGATGACGGAATTTTGTAATATTTTCAACTGATCTAACACTAAGAGGGAGCATTTTCTTAATGCCCAGAAGACTGAGGAGCTCATCATCGACTTCAGGAGATACCCCACCCCACCCAAAGACCTGGTCATCAATGGTGAGACTGTCAAGCGTGTATCAGAATACAAGTACCTAGGTACCGCAATTGACTCTAAACTGACCTTCAGTGCAAACACAACTTTGAACAACAAGAAATGCCAACAGAAGCTTTATTTTCTGCGTAAACTCGGATCCCTCGGGGTGAGCCATCATGTTCTGAGGACCTTCTATGGCTGTTACCTTGAGAGTACTGTAACCTTTGGCTTTCTGGCATGGCATGGTGGATTGAGTGTCACCAATCGGAATATCCTGAGTCGCGTCATCAGACTCGGCAGCAAGGTGATCGGAGAGGAACTTACCAGTGTAGACGACCTGTACAGGCGGAGGGCAAAGAGGAAGGGAAGGCAGATCTCTGGATACCTATCACCCCCTAAATCACTGTTACCATCTGGCCGTCGTTTTCAGCTGCCACAACTAAGACTCAGTCGCTCTCGAAATTCCTTCATCCCATCCTGTATTCGTCTTCTAAACGAATGATCTGCCTCCTTCCTTCCCCCTCTCCAATGCCTGTCTGGCCGCTTGAGAATAATAGTAATACTCAAGTCTGCTGCTACAAACACTGTTGCAATAGTTTTAGCAACAGAAAATAACATGCCTGCGAATACGGTGAAGATCACGGATATGATAAAAACAGCAGCGACATGTTTGAGATATGTGTTGTCGGACATTGAAGTTACTATCAAATATCACTCCTAGATTCCGCACCGAGGTTGCTGGTGTGATATACCGATTCAAAATACGTGTATGGAAAAAACCATCCAGTTTACTACGCTGCATTGGAGTACCAATAATGATCAATCCAGTTTTAATTGCATTTAATTTAAACTTGCTGTCAATAATCCAGTGGAAGATATCTTGAAGGCAATCACTAAGTTGGTTAAGGGAGCGATTTGTATTCGGGGTAGCCAACGAAATGTAGATCTGAGTATCATCAGCATAAAGATGATGATCCAAGTTGTCTTTGTATAACAGAGCTTAGTGGCGTTGTGACATGTTTATATTGTCAATTGCAGTCATGATGCAGTATCAAAACAATGAATGTACATTTAATAACATTCTCGTATTGTTATTTTTTGGTACCCCATAAAACAGTGCCATAAGATACCACTATAGTGGTGTGATTGTTTGCTGCACAGCATACCATTCTTGGAATCAGGGAACTGAGTAAATGCAGGGTAATATTAATAACACAATTTTATTAAAATGTTCATTACATTATTTACAAGCATCCATTTTTACTTTAACATGTATTGTATGAATCAATAATGTAAGGATTTTCAGAAATTAAATAGCACATAATGTTTAATATTTTTCTTTAAAAATTAGATAATTTGAAATAGGTTACTGTTATTTTCAATGTTGTAATTCATGCAATGTTACCACGCATCAGAGCGGTGGGGTTCATAATGGTCCAGTGATGTGTGGCAGGTTCAATTCCTGTTGGTGTTTGAATGTTGCATACAAAACAGTACTGGTTGTGCACATCCACCAATTCCATTAATTGCCTTCAGCATGTGTAATGTAGTTTTGATGTCGCCCCTACCACTTTTCTATCTGAAGTGATGTATTTTTTATGTGATTAATAAAAAACACACAAACAAATCAATCAGAAACAGTGCTTGAAGATTTAATTTGAACCGTGAAGAGATTGTATACATATTTTTTTAATTCTTTACTCAATATCACTCCTGCGACAGTCAAAATGTATTTCTTGCATAACAAATGCCTACACACTAATATGAAAACAAATGCCTACATAAATATGATATGAACATGCACCTTTGTTGCATGGAATTATTTGCATATACATTAAATATACTTATTTAGTAAGGGTAACATCATAATGCAATTCAACTGTTTTATTTCTCCGTTGCAAGAAAATTACATCATGAAAAACACACATATTGCTTTGACTATGATCGTGACATTGGTGATGATCCAAGATTGTTTCTCGTCTCCTTCAGGTTAGGCAGCTACTCTCAAACAGTTTCCGTGAACACATCATCAGTGTAATGCGAATTAAACAATACTTATTGTATTGGAATGTGTTAAAGGGAACTGTTTGCCATGCAAATACAACCACATATTTGTTATACACCCAGCTTCTTGAAGGACCATACAGTGGATGTGTGACATATACAATGTGTCTTGTAAAAAGATATACACTCATGTAATGTGAACATGTGGGATTACATAACGCAATAGCATGCATGCTTTTATTGGATAAGAATTGTCTTTCTTATTTATTTCTAATAGTTACATCATTAAACACAGCACATAGATGTCCCATCTTTGATGAGTAAGTACCATGCCCTACAGCACAACATGATTTTAACAAGTTACATATTAAATATGATATTGTGCACACAATTATCAATGTTTAGTTGGCAGACCTGGGTTCAATTCTTATTTGAATTGAATTTATCAACAATGTGCTCGAATTTTATTTGAATTGAATTGGAATTTATCCTTCTTGTGAGTAAATTGAATTAAATTGGAATTGATCCTTGGTAAATAAACATGAATTGCAGTTTAATTGGAATTGACAAAAGTAAATTGAACCCAGGTCTAATAGTAGGTCTACACACTATTTTATAATTTGCCCCTCCAATTATACACAGTACACGAATAAATACATATTTTAACGTAAATGTGATTGCAATACTCAATGTTTTTTTTGTTCGAGTATCCATTTGTTCTACCCTATTTGCTTGCTAGACGTGGCGAACACGTTATTAGGCACTACAAATTAAGCAACAACAATGCGGTGTATGTCATACACAGATCACATGAACGCATCGGCATTGACACAGGCGTTACACATACGACATAGTGTTTATTTTTGTTACAATATTAATGCATATTTTTTTAGTAAACATTATTGACTAATAATATAACAGCACATGATGTGAACTTGTGAGCATATGTAACATATTTAATGTTGTAAGCATCATCGTAGTTTAAGAAAAAACAACTAACAAAACGACTCGGCAAGTGATTCTGCGTCCATGTTGTTTATGGGCGATAACAAGGCGGTTGCTATCATCTCCGATGTGCGCCGAAGTCTATTCTATTTGACCCGCTTCCGGCGTCTCCGCGGACTGCAAAAGAAATAAGGCTTTAGTGTGCGCTTGGATCGTGCGGGAACGTTAAGAAGTTTAGCTTTCGAACTTATTCCGTTTAGAGAGTTTATACGGATCATTCACAAGGCTATATAAACGATCGACCTCCATTGCGTGTGTATTTACAAAACTATCATAGCGTCACTTGAAATGTTTGAGACATGGGCTATACTTGATAGTTGTGTTTTTAACCAAACGCCCTTATATCGCCCAATTAAATTAAAATATTTAATTGAAACGCGACTCCTAATCATTAGTTGTCTTCGCACGACTAGCCCTTTCCCTAACTAAAACTGACCCTAGGGAATACCAAACAAACTTATGCATCGATTATTGGTAATCCTGCGTCTTTTTGGTCTTTATTATTAACGCTATTAAACGATGTTTTTACTTAATTTTGTTGACGCTGCCGTATTCGTTTCATCATTCTCCATCATTGACATTGTAGACACAAAACCGAATTCTTTCTCCAGACTCCACACGCAAAATATTGAAAACTTGTGGATGCGAGCAAAGAGAAAGCTAAGAAGGCAATTTGGCACATTTCGACCACTTTTCAGCACGTACCTACAAGAATTCCTGTGGTTACATCGGCACAAGAACCGTCAAACGTGTCTATCGGCACTACTCTTTTCAGAGCCAAACAAAACGGTTCTTTTTAGAGCCAACCACCATTTCACAAAAGAGTTTGCTACATTGCTAAATTGCGTGTTAATAATGCAGAACATTTTGCCACTTTGTAATCATACACAATTATTACAGCACTCTGTAGTCATACATAATGATTCTTCTTCTATGTGCCATGTCTGTCACAGGCGTTGGCGATCATGGCCCTCCAAACCGCACAGTCGTGTGTAGTTTGTAGCAGTTTTGTTGTGCTCCTTCCACACCATGTTGACAGACTATCTATTATTTTTATTCTCTGGCGTCCTCTGGATCTTTTTCCTTCTATCTTTCCTGTTGTTACTATTTGTTCAAACTTTTTCTTTCTCATGACATGGCCTAGAAATCGTGCTTGTTGTGTTCTAACTTTGTTGATGATTACAGATCCAATTAAATGCAGTAAATTATTTATTTTAAAATGTTTTTAAGTTGAAATGTTATTTCTGAAGAAATTATATATTTTTCGGAAATGTCTAAAAATTAAATCACTGTTACTTAGTCTGTTTCATGACACTGACGAGATAATTGTCAGTGAATGGTCCTTTAGCTGTAAATTTTTCACATTAAAATACCGATTTATAATTTTTTTATCTATAAATTCAACATTTCAATGAGATTTCAGAATAGTGGCATCACCTTTCCAGTTGTGATGGCACCGCGATATGTTTGGAGTACATTTCAGATGATCGCCATATCAACAAAAAACATGCACCTGTCAAACGGTGCTGTTTTGTTGCATAAAAGTCCTCCAATGACAATAAATTTAACATATAAGTTCGATTTTGTGTCTACAATGATGGGGAATGATGAAACGAATATGGCAGCGTAGAAAAAATTAGGTAAAAAGATGGTTTAATAGCGTTAATAATAAACGCCAAGAAGAAGCAAGATTACCCGATTATTTCCCTAACTAACTAACCTCGGGAATACCAAGCCAGGGGCAGGGCAAGGCCACGGTATGACTAAAAGGCGCACGACCAAAATATATGTAGTGTTGGTAACCAAGTGGGCTGTTGGTGGCATGTAGGAGGTATGTGTGTGCAGCTCGCCAAATTTCAGATATGTTCTTCACATTGGAGTAAAAAATTCACAACTTTTATCATCGCTTGAGGTAACTCGCCGGTTCCATTCACCAGGTGGCGCTACTGTGCCAAGACTAAATACTCGTCCAGAAGATTGGATAAAATGCCTAAATTGTGTAACTCCTTAATGCAATACAGACTCAGATTTTTTACTAATGCACACACAAACCATATAATATTACATACCATCAACGGCCAAACTATCTACCAACATAGTATATTATATGGTCGTGCGTGATCGTTCGTTAACTTCGTGGACATGCACCTTTTAGTCAAACCCCAAGGCCATGCCACATCAATCAAAAACACGGTGAAATTGACAAGTGTGTCTTCGATTTTAACAAAACTTGGTGTGTTGGTTTATGTTCATGAGTTTATGTTACAAACCAAATTTTAGGTGAATCTGACCTTCCTTTCCAGAGATAGAGGTCATCAAAATTTGACCCGACCTTGATACCTGACGACCTTCCAGGTGTCATAACTCCTTTAGGGGACCTACAGATGTGATGTTGGTGTAATTTAAAATGTCTTAGAATTGTCTATCTGTGTAGACAATGAACCACACATCAACATTTTAAAAACATTATATTTTTTTGACCTGACCTAGTAAAAACATAACCTCTGATTTCGCTGATTTTTTTATATGTCGAAGCATACATATTCAGTAATAATCAGTGAAAGTTTGATCGTGCGCATTTGAATACATTAGGAGTTATGACATTTTAAACACATTTTTACATCACTTTTATGCTATAATATGGGAACTTAGTACAGTTATAATGCTCTGTAAATATACCAATAGAGGCTGCCTTCCTAGAATTTGTTGTGTTTTGTTATCTCCAATATTCTCTACCGATTTAGATCATTATCTACATGTGTTGGTTGGGGATATATATACACAAGTGCTGCTAAGACAAGTGTTTCATATAGAAATATGTATAGTAAAATGATGGAATATAAATCACTGTAATTAGAAGTTAGATTAAGATTTTAACAGTGCACACAATATATTAGGCACTGGCATATTTAGAGAGGGGGGACAAGGGGGGCGGTTGCCAGCTGTCCCTCCCAACAGTCAGCTGTCAGCTCTGTTGTGTGCTGGACAGGGCAGTACTCACCCATTTTTGCCCCCGTCAATGAAAAATCTTGTAGTAAGAACTAAATTAGTCAGATGATTTTTTAGTATGAAAATGGAGGTGGTCTCATAGAATGACCTGTCTTGCTCTCTGCATATTCTCTGCACATTATGTATTAATCAACTCTAGGTATACATAATACAATTGTATTTAAATAATGTGATGACCTGTAGCTAGCAGATATATCAAAAGAAATTTTAGATATATGGTTTTTATGGTAAATCACACACATGTACATCAGCAGTTCCCAATGTTTTTTTCCCGCGTACCCCCTGAGGTCTGAAACAATCATCAGGGTACCCCCATCATTTTAACATAAAATATATAAACTCTGTAAAAACAATATTCTACACCTACACTCAGTTCACAGATAACACAATCATATTAAATAAAAGTGTACATTAAATTTATATTAAAATAAAAAAAATTGAGGGATGAGATAGCCTTTTCAAAATCAGGGAATCGATTCAGGGAACAGTTTGGACAGACAGATTCGGAGATCACCCATGACACCGAGTAGGACTCGAAGCTTCGTCTTTGTGGAGAATAATGCCAAGAATTTGTGTTCATATAAATATATGAATGGACTTGGCCATGAGAAGATTTTCAAGCCCGTCATGTTAAACGGTGTGGTCATTCATAAATTAAAAAAAATACCTTGCATAGATCTCAGAGCAAATTTGCATCTTTTGCATGGGAAGTTAGTTTAGAATTACGTTTGGTATTGATGGCAGCTATGTGCACCTGCACAAGTTGCTCCCTGTTTCTTTATCAACAATCCAAGATTTATCCTTACATAGGCTGGCACACTGTCTATGCACATGCGTGCAAATTGCCCCACATTAACCCCTCGGCCTCAAGACATTTGGAGACCTCTCGGAAGATGCCCTCACCTTTTCAATGAATTCCAAGGGAATGATAGAACAAGAATTCTTCCTTAGAGTCTCAGTCTTTGGAGCAAAACCCGAGCACGAGTTGCACACAACATGGCGAAATCCTTACTTTCAGCTAACCATACGCATACCCCCATCAAATATTCCATCATTTTGCTGTACATACTTCTATATGAAACACTTGTCTTAGTAGCACTTGTGTATGAATCCCCACACCACACATGTAGATAATGATATGTAAGAAAAGTGTTTAAAGTTGAATAACTCCTAAAGTATTATAATGTGCACGTTCAAACTTTCACATTCAGATTATTGCTGAATATGTATGCTTCGACATAAAAAATAACAGAAATCGGATGTTACATGATTTTTGCTAGGTCAGGTCAATTTTTTAATGTTTTAAAAATGTTGATGTTTTATTCATTGTCTACACAGATAGACAATTGTAAGACCTTTAAAATGACACCAACATCACATCTGTACATCCACTAGTTTTAGATTATGAACTTATATATGTATAGGCTATAAATAATCGTGTGATATTATATTTATTTAATTTTCAGTGAACCAACACTTGTGCAATGACGCATAAAGCAGAACCATTCATCATCCACCAGGATTTGTTGGCCTCTTCAGATGCACCACCAAAACACGCCCGATTGAATCCAACAGGAATCAACCAAACATCAGTATCTTCAAAAAGCCAGTCTATCATTGAGCTTCCAACGTGCAGACGTGTGGCTTCAGTCAGTCTGGTGAAACAGACTTCCGATGACCACCAAGTCTTACAAGGTATACATTCTGAAAGTGAACTAAAACATTCCTAAATTTAATGAAGAAATATCTGACATAATTATAAAACTAAGTAATCTGCAGAAACATGCAACCACTGAAAGACATGTCAATATATACAAGATGTTATGTGTACATGTCAAACTGTTTGGTATGTGCTTTATTGTTTAGTTACCTTTAGTTTAACATTATATCAAGTTGGCTGTTTTCAGTCAAATTGCCATTGTTAAATTTTGAAAGCATACTTATTAATTAGTAAAACATTACTTACTGCAACGCACTGAAATACTTAATACATTTTTATGATCTTCATAAAGGTTTGACAACTATACAGGCAAAAGACGACACAGCAGAAGTACATTCACAAGAAGGACTCCTGTCATTTGACAAGACATGTCGCCAAAAGGACAGAACATCAACAGATTACAGTGAGCCACACATCCAAGTGAAATCAGAGCCTGTGGAGACTGAAGAATGTAACAGCCATAGTGGAGAAACAAGAAAGTGGATAGTGTGTGCGGGAGTTTTGTTGAAAGAAGTGTTGAAAGTGGAACACACAGACTGGTCTGTAGAAACATCAAGTGATTGCAGTGAGAACATTGATCAGAAGGAACAACACAACGATGCGGGTGTTTCAAAAGTGAGTACAACAGAATCAGTTGTGGATCAGTGCATTATCTCTGTGTTTACAAGTGAAAAGTCCTTTACAACGACAGACCAGCGTAAGTGTCATGAAAAGGTTCGTATAACCACGAAACCGTACATATGTTCTAAGTGTGGAAAGACATTTGCATCATCCGAGCAATATAGAAGTCATTATAAGAGTCACACACACCCAAAGCCATATACTTGTGCCACATGTGGAAAAACATTTGCAACACACCAAGACCTTATGATTCATGAAAGTGTTCACACAGGTGCGAAGCCATACACTTGTACCATATGTGGAAAATCACTCGCAACATTGCGTAATCTTAAGAACCACAAAAATATACACTCAAATGTGAAGCCATACACTTGTACCACATGTGGAAAATCATTCACCACATCCTATAGCCTTCGCATTCATAAAGATGTACATTCAGGTGTGAAGCAACACACTTGTGCCACATGTGGAAAATCATTCGCACTATCCAGAAACCTCAAGTCTCATGAAATCACTCACACAGATGTGAAGCCATACACTTGTACCATATGTGGAAAATCATTCCGAACACACTATATCCTTAGGAATCATGAAATCACTCACACATGTGTGAAACTGTTCACTTGTGCCACTTGTGGAAAATCATTCGGAACTTCTAGGTATTGTAAATTGCATGAAAAACGTCACGATGGTGTAGTGAAGGCTTATACTTGTAATATATGTGGAAAATTATTCACAACACACCAAACCCTTAAGAATCATAAAATTATTCACACAGGTGTGAAGCCATACACTTGTGCAACATGTGGAAAGTCATTCACAACAAACGACTCCTTTAAGATTCATAATAACATTGTTCACACAGGTGTGAAGCCATACACTTGTACCACATGCGGAAAATCATTCGCAAGATCCAGATCCCTTAAGATTCATAAATATATTCACACAGGTGTGAAGCCATATACTTGTGTCACATGTGGAAAATCATTCACATCTTTATACTTTTGTAACATTCATAAAAGATCCCACACAGATGTGAAGTCACACATTTGTAAAACATGTGGAAAATCATTTGCAACATCATATTACTGTAACATGCATGTAAAAAGTCACACAGGTGTGAAGCCATACACTTGTACCAGTTGTGGAAAAGCATTCACAACAAAGCATACCCTTAAGAATCATAAAAATATACACTCAGATGTGAAGCAACACATTTGTTCCACATGTGGAAAATCATTCACAGTATCCATAAACCTCAAGGTTCATGAAATCACTCACACAGGTGTGAAGCCATACACTTGTACCATATGTGGAAAATCATTCGCAACATCCAGAAACCTTAAGATTCATGAATATATTCACACAGGTGTGAAGCCTTACATTTGTACCATATGTGGAAAATCATTCGCAACATCCAGAAACCGTAAGATTCATGACTATATTCACACAGGTGTGAAGCCATACACTTGTGCCACATGTGGAAAATCATTCACATCTTCATATTATTGTAACATTCATAAAAGAACCCACACAGGTGTGAAGCTACAGATTTCTAAAACATGAGGAAAATCATTCACAACATCATATTACTCTAACATTCATGTAAAAATTCACACAGATGTGAAGCCATACACTTGTACCAGTTGTGGAAAAGCATTCACAACAACGCAAACCCTTAAGAATCAAAAAAATATACACTCAGATGTGAAGTAACACAGTTGTACCACATGTGGAATATCATTCACAACACACCAAAACCTTGAGACTCATAAAAATATTCACACAGGTGTGAAGCCATACACTTGTACGACATGTGGAAAATCATTCACCATATCCCAAACCCTGAGGATTCGTGAAAGAATTCACACAGGTGTGAAGCCATACACTTGTGCCACATGTGGAAAATCATTCACAGCATACAGAAACCTCAAGGCTCATGAAATCACTCATACAGATGTGAAGCCATACACTTGTACAATATGTTGAAAATCATTCACATCGGTTGGTAGCCTTAAGAGGCATGGAAATATATCTCAAAACACTATATCCTTAAAAATCATGAAAATGTTCACACAGGTGTGAAGCTGTTAACTTGTGCCACTTGTGGAAAATCATTCGCAACTTCTAGGTATTGTAAATCTCATCAAATATTCATGCAGGTGTGAAGCCTTATACTTGTAACATATGTGGATAATCATTTACAGCGTCCCAAAGCCTTCAGGTTCATAACATTATTTACATAGGTATTAAGCCATCACTTGTAGGACATGTGGAAAATCATTTACAGCGTCCCAAAGCCTTCAGGTTCATAACATTATTTACATAGGTATTAAGCCATCACTTGTACGACATGTGGAAAATCATTTACAGCGTCCCACAGCCTTCAGGTTCATAACATTATTTACATAGGTATTAAGCCATCACTTTTACGACATGTGGAAAATCATTCACAGTATTCCGAACCCTTAAGATTTATAACAACATTTTTCACACAGGTGTGAAGACATACACTTCTACCATATGCGGAAATTCATTTGCAACATCCAGAACCCTAAAGATTCATTAAAATATTCACACAGGTGTGAAGCCATACACTTGTGCCACATGTGGAAAATCATTCACAACATCATATTACTGTAAAATTCATGTAAAAATTGATACAGGTGTGAAGCCATACACTTGTACCACTTGTGGAAAAGTATTCACAACAATGCAGACCCTTAAGAATCATAACCACATGTGGAAAATCATTCACCACACACCAAAACCTTAAGACTCATACAAATATTCACACTGGTGTGAAGCCATATACTTGTACCACATGTGGAAAATCATTGACCATATCCAAAACCCTGAGGATTTATGAAAGAATTCACACAGGCCATACACTTGTGCCACATGTGGAAAATCATTCACAGCATCTAGAAACCCCAAGGCTCATGAAATCACTCATACATTACAGATGTGAAGCCATACAATTGTACAATATGTGGAAAATCATTCACATCGGTTGGTAGCCTTAAGAGGCATGAAAATAATTACACATGTGATTCAATATACTTTTTGTATGGAAATGATTGTTATGTTGATGAATTCTTTCACAAAAGCATAATGTATTGGAAGCACTAGGTTTAAAAGCATTATGTTGTATCAGCGTAACAGTCGTTTTACTCAGATTGTAAGTGCGTGTGTACCAAATATCCCTAATAAAAATGTAGGTGGTCGATTATGAAACTATATCTGTGTATTTGTGTATTCCGTTCGCATAGGCGCCAACAATAGTTCGAGTTGGACGTAAATCTTGATGCGTCTGCATTTTCGCACGTTTTACGCGTTGCTCACGAGTGTCCAAGGATTACAAGCTCAGATATCGAAGACATCGGACATTGTGCGTCTGATCTACGGATATATCTACGGTTTTATAGACTAAGTTTATATACGATTTGTGATTTGACTTATTTTATCGCCCGTTGTCATGGCGATCGACAATGTCGCCATCAACGAACTGTTATGCTTTTATATCAACCGAATGGACATTTTGCCTCGCTCTGTTCTAAATCGCATCGTTTTAGATCATTTTACAGATGATGACATTGCAATTGCCAAAGACGTTTTATATGCTCACATCTCCGTGCCAACGAAACGTCGTATTAAATGACAAGGGTCTGACAAGAATAAACACAACGTCGACGACATCTCGAAATTTCTTGACGAAATCGATCCGGACAATATTCCCATATACGTCACTCGTGATCTTGGTAAATTGCCAAGCATTGATTTTAATCACGTAGATATGTCTTCATTATCAAGTGAAATGATTCTATGCAAAAATAAACAGTGTGGCACTGATGAATCCTACAGACGACTCGCTTACTGGTGTCCGTATTCTCTACGTACATTTCTACGCTAGTGACGTCACTTATACCTGCAATACAACCTGTGACCCAGCCCGCTCGCACTACAACTTCACAACCCGTTGCTGCTGCTGCATCAAACTCACTACCCGCCGCTGCCTGTGTATCAACTCCACGACCCGTCGCTGCCACTGTATCAACATCACGACTCGCCACTGCTGGTGCTGTATTAACCTCACGACCCGCCGCTGTATCAACCTCACGACCCGCCACTGCTGCTGTATCAACCTCACGACCCGCCGCTCCTGCTGTACCAACCTCACTACCCGCCGCTGCTGCTGTATCAACCTCACGAACCGCCGATGCTGCTGTCTCAACCCCACAACCTGCTGCTGATGATGTGTGAACAGCTCTACCACAACCAACATCAACCACGAGTAACACCACTCCTCCACCACTGTGGAAATGAGAAAAAGACGTCCAAGTCGGCCTTCTCTAACCGTCGAAGCTGTCCTCTTCTAAATATAAACCACATACCATGACTACAGGCAACTCAAGTGTGGACTCAAATGTGATCCTGTTCGACTCATATCTGCTGAATGCTTCTTAACAGGATTTCACGCAGATACAACTTGTGCCGAAATTTCTACTTATGTGACAACTACTTTGAACATGAAATGCTCAAGTGAACGCTTACCAACTAAACATGACTCTTATTTATCCTTCAAACTCTGTGTGGACATTGCTAAACTGAACTTACGCTATGATGCCAATCTCTAGCCTGCTGGAACAAAGATTGGACGGTACTTCCCGCCTAGGAAGCACAAAACAACATATTCGACTCACCTGTAAATTGTCAACTCCGTATTGCATTTAATGCCAGATGTGTACGGAACAGTGCTTACGACGTGCTTAACATTTAAAAATCCTGTGATATACTTGCAGTGCAGGAACATTGGCTCCCGAGTGGACGCCCTCATGGCCGGCTTTCCTTTTCATGGAGACGTTCACTCGACCCATTTATTTAACCTATAATTTATGACGATGAGAAAAGACTCCTTGATCTGAAAACCATCACGTCTAATGCCACTATACTTCTTAACGTACCTTTACCGTATCAGAGTGATGACAATTCCGATGAATATCAAGCCTTTTTAGGCAAGATACAGGCTATAAGCGATTCATTTGAATCAGCTAACATATTCATCATTGGGGATTTTAATGCGGAAATTAACCAGCCCAGTGTATTTTCGACACTTCTCAATGCTTTTATTAACGAATTTCACCTTATTCCAAGTGACATTAAGTATCTCCCTTCTGATGTTTTTACTTATGTCAGTGATGTTCATGGCTCAAGGAGCTGGCTGAACCATGTGGTCAGCACTCACTCCAGTCACTCATCAATCTCTGATATGGTAGTTAATTATGATTGTGTCTCTTCTGACCACCCACCCTCATGCTTTACCATATCTGTCAATTTATTACCTACTTCTGAAGCATCCACTCAGGAGCAAATTCGACAGCCTTGTCCTGTGTGGGGGGCTGCCACTCACCAAGACCTTTGTGATAGTATCGCCATCTGGCGTATTAAGTTCCACCAGTTACGGTTAAATATGTCATCACTATACATATAGATGGCATGGCATTGTTCTAGAAAGATCTGGGAGCCGGGATGCGGGATGCGGAGCTCACTTCCACCCAGATGCACCACGATGTTGACATGAGTTCATTAAACAGTTATGTTACAATACACTTTGTCAGATTATTATAGAGTACCGTAGAGTACCATTCCATGGTGGCAGCCGGCAACGAACCCTATAGATACAAACTGACGCCAAGCGGCACTCTTTCGTCGGAGATCTACCTAGAAATGAGACTTTGAACGACAACGACACACGTCTGAATCAATGCTGTCAGCGAACTGCTAAGTGAATATTGATTATGGGAGACCTTTCAGGCATTGAACCTCCGTGCATGAACTGGTCGGCAGCAGATTTGCCAAATGCTTTCTATGAGTTTCGTCAGTATTGCGAGTTGATATTCAGTGGCCCTCTAGCAAAGAAAGATGAGGCCACACGGGTGACGTACGTGTTATTATGGGTCGGCCAGGAAGGCCTACACATGTATAATACGTGGAATATCTCCGAAGATAACAAAGGGAAGTTAGATGTGTTGTGGAATGGCTTCAAAAACACTATTGAGCCTAAAACAAACTTCCGACTAAATCGCTTCCACCTCCAGAAATATAAGCAAGCGACAGGCGAGAGCACAGACGAATTTATGACGCGGTGCAAGCTGCAGGCAAAAAAGTGTCAATTCAGGGACACCAGAGAGACTGACGAGCGGCTGATAGAGCAGTTGATCGTGGGCGTCAGACACCCGAAGGTACAGGAGAAGCTGTTGGGGCGCGATGTGGCCTTGACCCTCGATAGTGCGATGGACACCGCGAGGACTTATGAGGCGACGGTGGCAAACATGCAGATGTTCAATGACGGAGCGACCGTCCACCATGTCCGCCAGCAGCTCCACTTACGACAACAGCAACACTCAGGCAGCCGTCAGCCTGCAAGTATTGCGGGAGGAGACACCCCTAGAAGGTCAACGTCGAGAAGGAGACCAGCAGGTCGAGGTGACAACCCGACCACAATCGACAACGTAGACAGTGCGCAGCAGATCAACGAACCTTTCGAGACTTTAGTTTTTGACTCGATCCACGCACAGAAGGACACGCACAACGAAGTCTTCGCTTCCCTTGACATCGTGATGAAGAAGAGGCCAGCGATCCTCAAAGTCGACACAGGGGCGCAGGGAAACGTTCTCCCTCTCCGGGTATACAGACGAATGTACCCCGGAAAAATGGACGCTGAAGGTTATCCCATGCCCACCTGTCTTCGAGCGAATTCCACGGTACTGACCGCGTACAACGGAAGCTCATCCCGCAACACGGGACGATGACACTGCGATGTGCGTACAACCAGAAGAGCTGCGAGGTTGAGTTTTATGTCGCCGACCCGCCTGGCCCAGTCATCATGGGGCTGCCATCGTGTCGATCGCTGGAACTCGTGACGATGCACTGTGAGGTCACTCGTAAATCACCCGATGACGTCATCAGATCGAAGGAAGACCTGCTGAGAAGTTACCCGGACCGATTCCAGGGAATTGGAAAGTTCAGCGGTGACTTCCACATCACTCTTGACCCCAACGTGACCCCTGTCATCCATGCGCCAAGACGATGCGCGATACACCTGAAAGACGAGGTGCAACGAGAGATCAACGACATGCTGGAACTCGGAGTCATTGAGAAGGTGACACAGCCTACGGATTGGGTCTCCAGTATAGTATACAGCAGGAAGTCAAAATGACGATTACGCATCTGCGTCAAACGTCCTCACTACCACACACCGACGCTAGACGAAATCACGCACAAGATGGCCGGCTCAGTTAAATTTTCGAAGCTAGATGCACGACACGGATACTGGTCGGTACAGTTGGATGAAGAGTTGAGGCGTCTCACAACCTTCAACAGCCCCTTCGGCCGGTACTGCTTCAACAGGTTGCCGTTCGGACTCAACTTGAGCCAGGACGTATTCCAAGAACGGATGGACTACATCCTCGAGCAATGCCCTGGGACGATCGGCATCGCCGATGACGTCGGCGGCTTCGGGAAGACAGCAGAGGAACACGATGAGAACCTGCACTACCTGATGAGAACGGCTAGACAGCACGGGTTAGTCTTCAACCTGGCGAAGTGCGAGATAAAGCGGCCGAGTATGAGGTTCTTCGGACTGGTGTTCGACGCACGAGGTGTCCACCCAGACCCAGAGAGGATCTCCGACATCTTCGGATGTGAAAGGTTCCACACTTATGTGTTCGGGAAGGCTTTCATCATCGAGTCCGACCACAAACCACCCGAGATGATACACTTGAAGAACTTGGCGGCAGCTCCGCAGCGCCTCCAACGGATGCTCTTGAGAGTACAGCCGTACGCGATCAAGATCATGTACAGGCCGGGCAAGGATATGTTATTAGCCGATGCACTGTCCCGCCAGCCGTGTGACAACGATGAACAGATACAGCTAGATGTGCAACTCCATCCGGTCCAGTTCTCCACATCGCGACTGGAGACGATGCGCCTAGAGACACAGCGAGACACCGAGTTGACAGACATACAGTCGGTGATCGTCAATGGATGGCCCGACAGGAGGAACCAAGTACCTTGGAATCTCCGGAAGTACTGG
Organism: Escarpia spicata; assembly: GCA_963995525.1. Classification (NCBI taxonomy): domain Eukaryota; kingdom Metazoa; phylum Annelida; class Polychaeta; order Sabellida; family Siboglinidae; genus Escarpia; species Escarpia spicata. Next base: position 7,024,772 of record OZ023213.1, read on the forward strand.
GCGTTCCGAGATGAGCTGTCAGTTGCAGATGGAATAATTTATAAAGGTGAATGTGTGGTGGTACTCAAGACGTTACAACCTGGTATACTCAGGAGACTGCACGCGGCACACCAGGGGGTCGAGAAGACTCGCCTACGAGCTCGCACATGCGTGTACTGGGGCACGATGAACACTGACATCGAGATCATGGTGAACAAGTGCGGAGCGTGCCAAGAGAAGCAACGAGCACAGATGGCTGAACCACTGTTGCAACACGACATGCCAACACGTCCATGGCAGACAGTGGGCACCGACCTTTTCTCCATCGGAACACGCAACTACCTGATAGTGACCGACTACTACTCAAAGTTCTCGTTTGTGAGGAAGGTAGAGGGAGCAGTGACAAGTCACGCAGTCATTGAGTTGACTAAGGAGATCTTCAGTGAACACGGGCCACCGGACACCGTCATCAGCGACAACGGCCCGCAGTACAGCTGTAACGAGTACCGACAATTCGCCAGGGAATGGGCATTCAACCATATCACATCAAGCCCCCACTTCCCCCAATCGAACGGGTTCGCAGAGAGACAGATCCAAACGATGAACCGAACGTTGAAAAAGGCCGAGGCGACACGACTCGACAAGGCGATGGCACTGCTATTACAGCGTCCGACGCCGATAGACAGTCGGCTACCGTCATCAGCGGAACTCCTACTCACGAAGATAAAGGACGAACATTCACACTCAGTTACGAAACACTCGCACCGATCGAGACGATGTGCGGCAGCGACTGCTTGAGCGACAACAAGACCAGAAGCTCTGCCACGAGTCGCGAGGTACACGCCAGCTGGCAGACCTAAGACCAGAGCAGCATGTACGAGTTCGCGAACACGTCACTGGCTCCCGGCAGCCAGCCATCGTCAAAGTGGTGCGTAACGAACCGAGATCATACGACGTACTACGCCCCAACGGGGGCATTGTGAGACGAAACCGACGCCACATTCGCACGACAGGTGAGCGTTACTACTTCCTGAGCGATCACGAGGACGGACCAGCGGTCGATCAGCCCATCCGTCAAGACCCCGTACCGGAAGAGAGTGCGGACGCCACACCCCAGGTCGTCCCATCAGCACCACCCGCGAGACCGGAGAGGCGCGTCTCGGTCGCGCCAGAACCCGTCTACCGGACGAGGTCGGGAAGAAGTGTGCGACCACCCCGCAGGCTTGAGCTCTAGATATTCTTGAACGTTTCATAGAGACAGATACGCAGTTATAATATTTAGACACTCGCACACACCATACTTAGAAACGCGCGCACATGTAGATTGACACGTTACCACGAGACATCACGTCTTCTTTTGACATTTTATTTCCTACTTAGCAGTTAGCGTTGTAGACAATTTGTATGCATAGTACTATCGTTAGACGTCACTTCATTGAAAGAAGGGGGATGTGATAGTATCGCCATCTGGCGTATTAAGTTCCACCAGTTACGGTTAAATAGTTCATCACTATACATATAGATGGCATGGCATTGTTCTAGAAAGATCTGTGAGCCGGGATGCGGAGTTCACTTCCGCCCAGATGCAGCACGATGTTGACATGGGTTAATTAAACAGTTATGTTACAATACACGTTGTCAGATTATTATAGAGTACCATTCCAACCTTCATAACTATTACACTCAAACCAGTGTGCTTTTATCTGCCATTGATGTACCTGTGTTTTGATGTTTTACGCTCTACCGACACTAATTGTAATGATGAAGCCCATCAGTTACTGCTATGCAAATTCTATGAAGACTATTAATTCACTCAGGGATGCCTATGAAGTGATACCTACTAAGACGCATAACATGTCTTCGAAACACGCCGTTTTTGGTTGGAATGATATGGTCAGAGACTCCCACCAGGTTGCTAGAGAGTCTTTTCTCATATGGTGATCTGCTGGGAGTTCCCGACATGGTCCTTTGTATTAAACGTGCTCAATTTAAACATAATAAAAGACTATGTGGAAAAAATGCTGAAGCCCTTATAGCCGAACGACTTGCTTCAAAACTAAGTAGTAATGATTAAAAAAAATTCTGGAAAGATATTAAACAAATGAACAATGCCAAGTTGCCAAATCCTAGCAATGTTGGCGATGCATGTGGTGCTGAAAATGTAAAGAATATGTGGCTTTATCATTACCAGTCTCTGCTTAATTCTGTACCTGGTTGTCCAACACATACTAAAACGATTGACATGTATTGCAGCAATATGCAATTTAATGATCAATTGATGGTTGATGCTAAAGAAATACAAGAAATAATTCAGGCGATGCCTACAGGAAAAGCTCCTGGTTATGACTGTATAAGTAATGAACAGTTTAATTATGCTAGTGACAAACTTCATGTTTATGAGTCACTGCTTTTCAGCAGCTTGTTAATTCATGGGTGTTTACCTGACGCTGTGATGGTCACAATAATAGCTCCAATAATTAAAACAAAGCTGGTGATTTGTCTGATAACAATTGCTAGTAAATTATTTGAATCTTTAATATTATCAAGGACTACAATTTTTTTTCATAACGTGTGCCAACCAATTTGGATTTAAAAAGCATCACTCAACTGAGATGCTCATATTTCTATTAAAAGAACTTTTTTCGACACTGCATAGCAAATGGCTCTTCTATGTATGTCACTATGCTGGATGCCTCCAAGGCTTTCGACAAAGTGAACCACAGCAAGCTATTCACTAAACTAATTGACCGTGGCTGTCCTGCTTTCATTGTGCGCATTCTGTATCACTGGTACAGTACCCAGAAATTCACAGTCAGATGGTGTCAGAGCTTTTCTAGATTGTTACTGTCTTAAATGGTGTTAAACAAGGTGGAATCATTTCTCCCCACCTTTTTAATGTGTACATGGATGACTTAAGTGTAAGTCTTAACAAATTACAAATTGGGTGTCTTTACCATAATGAATCATTTGATGTATGCAGATGATCTCTCTATTTGTTTACCTAGTGTTTCTGGGTTGAGAAAACTGACAGATTGTTGTGCCAAGTTTGGCGAAATGTTTAACATAACATATAATGCCAACAAGTCATGTTGTATGGTTATTGACAACAAACCTCAGGACATGAACAATATTCAAAGGTTTTTTGATTTCCTTTTGTGGACTACTGAGGAATATTACACCTCTGGTTCTTTTATGTTTTGTAGAAAACATGTTGGGCTATAATTTTGGCCAATTTTCATTTCAAGGTCAAAAGGTCATCTCATTTTAACTTACCCCTACATAAAAAAAATGACCACAGATGTGGAAACATTGGGCAATTTCCATTCCAGAGATGCCATTCCAATTAAGATTGGACCAGTGGTTACTGATTTATGGATGTTCAAATGTAGGGCGCCCTGCCCAATTTGGGTGATTTTTGCCAAAATGGGCAGGCCGTAGCACCCAAACCACTGGTCCGATTGAGCTCATCTTTGAAAATTAAGCTTTTCCAGCCACAATCACCAAATAACCAAATTCCAGCCAAATCTGAGCGGTGGGGTTAAACCCATTGGGTGATTTGACACGGAATGACCCTTTGGCAACATTGCGACGCATGAATGACCAGTGAATACAGTAGCGTCCTCTTATGGATTACTGCTGCATTACAGACCACATTCACAAGGATTCGCACGATCGCTGCGTTCCATTTTTACATGCGCTGTTGCGCGTTCGTTTGTAAACTGATGGTGTAATGTGCACGCTTGCTTGTGTTAAGACAGCTGGTTTATTATTATAGTTGTTTTATATGATATCTTATATTTGACTATTTTTCAGCAAATGTAATAGGTAGAATTTATATACATCAATAATTTCAATATTAGCTACAATTAATTCAAAAGAAGTTATAAAAGCTGAGCTGTGAACGTAAGCCTATTGCAAAAGAACTAATTCATAAATGTATGAATGCAAATACACACAATATAAATAATGTTTTATAAATATGCACAAAACAAGGTAGTTAATTAGGCGTACAGAAATTGAATTGAGACTGTATATGTGAGAACTGATCACAGACATATATAGTCTCTGCTACTTGTCCACAGTTCCAGGGGCAGTGTTGGTTCAATGGATTTTTACTAATAGTAGTTCTTCGACATTCACACGGAATGAAGTACTCGCATTAACATACCAATTGAGCTCAAGCCAAGTACGTATGGTATAATGTCAAAAGACATTTAACTATAACAAAGCCTCCAAATTTCAACAATGGTCATTGTTGGTGTTTCGTGACAAAATTGCAGTTTGCCAAAGCTGATATCAACATTCAAATCCTATGAACTACTCACACAGTCACTAACAAATGTGTAACAGTGAAAATCCAACTGAGTTCAAACCAAGTATACCTCAAATATTCTATAGATCAAACGTAATCAAAAGACTGCCGAAGCCTCAAAATTCACCACCTTGCTATGTAGTAATTATTCCAGTTACAATGGTGTTGCCCGTGAAAAAAACATACAGTTAGGTAAGTGGCTACATCAACTGATTTAAATCAAAAGACTGCGAGGGACCTCATTTTTATAAATGAGTGATATTTTCGGCGCCGGTATTTTCATAGTAACTATAGACTGGTTATCTTTATCATTAATGTTATTTTCTATAAAAAAAAACAAATTACACCAATGATGATAAACTTAAAATATAAATTACACCAATGATGAAAAACTTAAAACTACTAAAATAAAAAAAAACACCCCAATGTTTATAAATGTATTCGCAAAAGATAGCAACAACGCATATAAAGACGGAACAGATATCGTGCGATTCCTTGTGAATGTGGTCCGCCCGGTCCGCCCTTTGGGGGAAAACCACATTAAGGGCAATTCGCCATTACCCGAAAGAGTACCCTTGAAAATACCGTTTTGGTGTGATGTGTGAATTTTTTTCGAGCACTTTGACATGGCATTTGTTAGTCCAGTGAATACTGAATGTACCACTGCATTAAATCTTTCACGAGGTAGCAATAAATAGCACGCACCAATATTTCAAAATCCGTCACCAGATTGGGGCGAAATTGAGGGGTGTCAGGTTTGGGTGGATTTTTCTGAAAAATAAGGTATGATAATTTTACGAGTTTTCCACAGCACTTGTGTCAATGGAGATTAAATATGCTGTGAAATTGTCAAGAAAATCCTAAGACAAATTTTGCAGGAAATGAAGGAAACGTTATAATGGCCTCCTATGTAAAATTTAAATGTGGTCTTACCCCAGTGTGCGCTTGCATCGTGCTCGAACGTTCAGAAGTTTAGCTTTCGAACTTATTCCGTTTAGAGAGTTTATACGGATAATTCACAACAAGGCTATATAAACGATCGACCTCCATTGTGTGTGTATTTACAAAACTATCATAGCGTCACTTGAAATGTTTCAGACGTGCTATACTTGATATTTGTGTTTTATACCAAACGCCCTTATATCGCCCAATTAACTTAAGGTAGGTAGTATGGATTCCACCAAAAATCTTTAGTTTTCAACACAGATCAACCATATTTGGTATGCAGATACATACCAACATAGTTAAGTTTTTTCATGTTTCGCATAAATTATGCAAATTAGGTATCCAATATGGCTGCCATAATAGGGAAAATTATGTATTTTTTGCCGCGCATTAACCAAAAACGTATTCAAGTTACAAGCTTGTAATTTAGCACAGGGATTACTGTTATGCATATCTACTGCATGAATATCACAGAAATCAGATATGTTGTGTTGTTTACGTAAAAAAGATTGTTTATCCAAAAAACCTGTTTTGTGTAACTTTTTCACATAATTAACGCCTTTAATTCAAAATCACACTCAATTGTATCAACTTAATACTATTAACAGCAAACTGTATAAACGTGTAGGTATTTACGAATGTACATATGTCTCAAAACGTGCTTGTAACTTACATAACAAAAATAACATTAACATAGAAATGGCTATCTATATCGACGCACATGTCTTTATTTACTCGCAGTCTCGTTTTCGAAAACTTATTTAAGATACCGGATGCCCATATATGATAGAACCGTGAATCCGTGTAGACAATGAACCACACATCAACATTTTAATAACATTAACATTTTTTGACCTGACCTAGTAAAAACATATAACCTCTGATTTCGCATATTCAGTAATAATCAGTGAAAGTTTGATCGTGCGCATTTGAATACATTAGAAGTTATGCCATTTTAAACACATTTTTACATCACTTTAATGCTGTAATATGGGAACTTAGTACAGTTATAATGCTCTGTAAGTATGCAAATACAGACTGCCTTCCTAGAATTTGTTGTGTTTTGTTATCTCCAATATTCTCTACCGATTTAGATCATTATCTACATGTGTTGGTTGGGGATATATATACACAAGTGCTGCTAAGACAAGTGTTTCATATAGAAATATGTATAGCAAAATGATGGAATATAAATCACTGTAATTAGAAGTTTGATTAAGATTTTAGCAGTGCACACACAATATAATAGGCACTGGCATATTTAGAGAGGGGGGGCAAGGGGGAGGCAGTCGCCAGCTGTCCCTCCCAAGTCCCAACAATCAGCTGTCAGCTCTATTGTGTGCTGGACAGGGCAGTACTCGCCCATTTCCCCCTCAATGAAAAATCCTGGATACGTTGCTTGACCTTGTAACCTCAGATTTTGTTGATGTTTTATGTTGAAGCATACACATTTGGTTAAATTTACTGAAAATTTTATCATGTAGTAAGAACTAAATTAGTCAAATAATTTTTGTTAATGAAAATGGAGGTGGTCTCATAGAATGACCTGTCTTGCTCTCTCCATATTCTCTGCACATACATTAATCATCTCTAGGTATACATAATACAATTGTATTTTAATAATATAATGACCTGTAGCTAGCAGATATATCAACATAACATTTTAGATATGTGGTTTTTATGGTAAATCACACACATGTACATCAGCAGTTCCCAATGTTTTTTTCCCCGCGTACCCCCTAAGGTCTGAGACAATCATCAGGGTACCCCCATCATTTTAACATAAAATGTATAAACTGTATAAAAAAAACTATATTCTACACTCAGTTCACCAATAACACATAATCAAACTGTCTGCCAAATCAAATTTATAATAAAATATAAAAATTAGAGGGGTGAGATAGCCTTTTCAAAATCAGGGACTCGATTCAGGGAATAGTTTGGACAGACAGATTCGGAGATCATCCATGACACAAAGTAGGACTCGAAACTTCGTCTTTGTGGAGAATAATGCCAAGAATTTGTGTTCATATAAATATATGAATGGACTTGGCCATGAGAAGATGTTCAAGCGCGTCAAGTTAAACGGTGTGGTCATTCATCAATTAAAAAAGTACCTTGCATGTATCTCGGAGCAAATTTGCATCTTTTGTATGGGAAGTTTAGAATTACGTTTGGTATTGATGACAGGTAGGTGAACCTGCACAAGTTGCTCCCTGTTTCTTCATCAACAATCCAAGATTCATCCTTACATAGGCTGGCGCACTGTCTATGCACACGCGTGCAAATTGCCCCACATTAACCCCTCGGCCTCAAGACATTTGGAGACCTCTAGGAAGATGCCCTCACCTTTTTAATGAATTCCAAGGGAATGATAGAACAAGAATTCTTCCTTAAAATCTCAGTCTTTGGAGCAAAACCCGAGCACGAGTTGCACACAACATGGAGAAATCCTTACTTTGAGATAACCATATGCATACCCCCCATCAAAGATTCCATCATTTTGCTGTACATATTTCTATATGAAACACTTGTCTTTAGAGACGCATTGGCTAACAAAACAGTTACTGGAACAGCTACCGCTTCAGAAACACTCATGGCAGCCAGAAATGGTCAATCGGTTAGAGACATATTTGTATCACGGGTCTCTAAAGAAGTTAAGCCGGATGATTTAAAGTCCTATGTGGAAAGCAAGGGCTTCACTGTTTTGAATGTTAAGTGTGTCACATAATGAGGCTAAAAACAGTTCGTTCAAATTAACAGTACCTTTCACAGAATGTGATAAGCTGTTTGACAGCGGTGTGTGGCCAGAAGGCATCAGCATTCGTATATTCCGCTTTAAGAACGCGCATAACACGTTCTGATTTCATTATCTTCCGACATAATCTACAATTTTTAATATGGCTAGTAACCTTACTATTTCAAGTTATAATTGTACTGGCTTTGGTCCAGGTAAGCCTGAATATGTCTCAGAGCTCATCAAAGCACATGATTTTGTTTTACTCCAGGAACATTGGTTAATGGAATCTCAGTTTCACAGGATTAAAAACATACCATGTGATAACAATGTTAGCATTTTATCTCATGATGTTTCTGGAATAGATAATACTATGTTTTTAAATGGCAGATGGTATGGTGGATGTTCCATTCTGTGGAAAAATTCCTTGAATTGTATTGTCTCCCCAGTCGTCATGAACTCTAATAGAATATGTGCAGTTAATATAACTAGGCAAAGCATGTCATTATTACTTTTTAATGTGTACATGCCATGTGATACCAGATGTAATGATGATCTGTACTGCAATATTTTGACTGAAATTATGAGTACATGTAATATAATGAACTGTTCCAATTTCATTATTGGAGGTGATATGAACACGTCTTTCAATCGTGTGTCTTCTAACTTTACGAAACATTTAAATTACATATGTGAACGTGAAACAATCAAGCCATGTATTGATTTTGAAGGACATAATGTTTGTTATACATTTACTAGTCCTGTGGACAATGGTACTCATGTCATTGATAATTTTTTGTTAAACAATGGACTCTGACCATATGTTAGAATATTATACTATGCACGATGGTGCAAATTTATCATTCCATTCGCCACTGGTTCTTACCTTGAGTTTAGATGTTAATTATTGTTCACCTTCTTCTAGAAGGTACATATCTAGACCTAAATGGCAAGAAGCGTCAGACTGTAACTTAAGTCAGTACAGCAAGGTTTTAGAAAGAATGATTGACGAAATATCTATACCATGGCATTCTCTAGAATGCCGCGATAAACATTGTCCTAGCAGGTTAACGCATTGTCATGATATTCAGATAGTTCATGATTCAATAATGGATTGTTGTATAAGAGCTTGCCAAAACTCCATTCCACATACTTCAAAAGAGGGAAATTCGAAGGTAATAGCGGGTTGGAATGAACACGTTAAACCATACAGAGAAGCGTCACTGTTTTGGCATAATCTATGGAAAGATTGTGGCTCTCCTCGCAATGCTGTTATTGCTGACGTCATGCATAGATCACGCTCTCAATATCACAGAGCAGTTCGTTTTGTTAAACGTAATCAAAATAATGTTAAAAAAGAAAGTATGGCGACAGCGTTACTTGGAAATAAAAGTAGGGACTTCTGGAAAGAAGTAGGTAAAGTTACAAAGAACAATAATATGCTACCCAACATGGTTGATGAAGTGACAGGAGACGAAAATATTTCTAAACACTTTGCTACTAAGTATGAGGACTTATATAATTCAGTAGCCTATAATGATGCAGACATGACGTCATTGCTACAAAACATACATAGTAAAGTAGATGCACATTGTAACGAAGGTGAAAATACTATTATGGTGCATGATGTTTTGAATGGCATTAATCATGTTAAGATTAACAAATGTGATGGATACGGCGTTATATATACCGACCACTTTATTCATGCACCTACCAAATTACATGTTTTTCTTTCTTTGCTATTCACAGCAATGGTATATCACGGATATACCCTGGATGGTTTTAATATATCAACAATTCAACCTCTGGTAAAAAACAAGAGGAAATCAGCAAATAATTCTGACAACTATCGAGCCATTGCTCTTAGTAGCCCTCTGTCGAAAATATTTGATTGGGTTATAATGATAAAAAGTTCTGATGCTCTTAAAACAAGTGATCTACAGTTTGGTTTCAAAGCTCTACAGCTAAATGTACATTTGCGTTAATGGAGACTGTGAACTATTTCCAGCAGAATAAATCGGATGTTTACGTGTTATTACTAGATGCGACTATAGCATTCGATAAAGTAAATTATGTTAAACTTTTTAACTTACTGATGGATAGAGGAATTAATCCCCTTTTAATCAGATGTTTACTTTATATGTACACTAATCAACATTTAAATGTATCATGGAACAATTCCATGTCATTGCATTTCTCCACTGCCAATGGTGTGAAGCAGGGCGGGGTGTTGTCCCCCATTTTATTTTCTATCTACATTGATGAAATGTTAACAAGACTCTGCATGTCTGGTTTTGGCTGTATGATCGGTCATAAGTACTATGGTGCTGTTGGCTATGCTGATGATATATCTTTGGTAGCTCCATCGATATATGCATTGAACAAAATGTGTGATATATGTCTAAAATTTGCATATAAATATGATTTACAATTCAACCCGGCAAAATGTCAACTTATTAAATATGGCAGTGGTACCGACTGCCCATTTTACTTTGATGGTTTAAAAGTGAAACATAGTAAAAAAGGGTTGCATTTAGGCTACGTTATTGGTCCTGACGCTCACCAGGCTATGGTAAAAGATATGTGTCATGATTTTATATGGCGTTTAAATGCATTATCTGCTAATTTGGGGTTTTGTAATATAAACATAAAACGTCAATTATATATGTCGTACTGTACATCTTTCTATGGTGTATGTCTGTGGAACTTGCAAAACAAACATCTTGATATGTTCTATACTACGTGACGCAAAGGTATCAGAAAACTGTTTAATCTACCAGTTTGCACGCATTGTAATATGGTGCCACTTTTAGCAGACTGTTTACCAATTCAAATTCAAATTATGAATCGAATGGTACGATTTATGCAGAGTTGCTTGAAATGCAGTAACTCCAGTTTGAAAATGCTCTCTCTTCTAGCCTTTCAAGGTAGTGGGTCATATATGTCTAAAAGTTTTAACTATATCATGTCCAAATTCAAACTTGATGCCATGACATTCTTTCGAATGAAGTCTAATCAGTTTTATGGTATGATTCAAGACCACTACCAGGAGGGGCTGGATGATGAACTAGTATGTAGAGTCTCATTTGCAAAAGATGTATTACATAATATAAATAATGTGGGTAGCTCTTCTTTTTTAGCCATTGACGAGCTGCGCTCATTGCTTACTGTTTTATGTACACAGTAACTTATATACATTGATTTAGTTGAATTGTACAATTTTAGTACGAATAAATGTATTATTATTAGCAGCACTTGTGTATGAATCCCCAAACAAAACATGTAGATAATGATATGTAAGAAAAGTGTTTAAAGTTGCATAACTCCTAAAGTATTCAAATGCGCACGATCAAACTTTCACTGATTATTGCTGAATATGTATGTTTCGACATATAAAAAATCAAAAAAATTACAGAAATCGGTTACATGATTTTTGCTAGGTCAGGTAAATTTTTTAATATGTTTTTAAAATGTTGATGTTTTATTCATTGTCTACACAGATAGACAATTGTAAGACCTTTAAAATGACACCAACATGACATGTGAGAGGAGTTATGTCAAATTTTGATGACCTCTGTCTCTGGAAAGGAAGGTCAGATTGACCTAAAATTTGGTTTGTAACAAACTCATAAACATAAATGTTGAATATCCAATCCCGTAGCCGAGTCAATGAGGAGATAGGTGGAATAAAACAAAGGATCACAACATTTAGATTATGAACTTATATACTATGTATAGGCTGTGAATAATCGTGTGATATTACATTTATTTAATTTTCAGTGAACCAACACTTGTGCAATGACGCATAAAGCAGAACCATTCATCATCCACCAGGATTTGTTGGCCTCTTCAGATGCATCACCAAAACACGCCCGATTGAATCCAACAGGAATCAACCAAACGTCAGTATCTTCTAAAAGCCAGTCTATCATTGAGCTTCCAACGTGCGGACGTGTGGCTTCAGTCAGTCTGGTGAAACAGACTTTTGATGATCACCAAATCTTACAAGGTATACATTCTGAAAGTGAACTAAAACATTCCTATATTTAATGAATAGATATCTGACATAATTGTCAAACTAAGTAATCTGCAGAAACATGTTACCACTGAAAGACATGTTATGTGTACATGTCAAACTGTCTAGTATGTTCTATATTGTTTAGTTACCTTTAGTTTTAAGTTTTCAGTCACATTGCCATTGTTAAATTTTGAAAACATACTTTACAATTATAATTCTGTTTTTTTGTTGCACGCACAAAACAATACATAGTAGTTGAAGAGATGCTTATTAATTACTAAAACATTACTTACTGCAACTTACTGGAATACTTAATACATTGTTATGATCTTTATAAAGGTTTGACAACTATACAGTCAAAAGACGACACAGCAGAAGTACATTCACAAGAAGGACTCCTCCCATTTGACAAGACATGTCGCCAAAAGGACAGAACATCAACAGATTACAGTAAGCCACACATCCAAGTGAATTCAGAGCCTGTGGAGACTGAAGAATGTAACAGCCATAGTGGAGAAACAAGAAAGTGGGTAGTGTGTGCGGGAGGTTTGTTGAAAGAAGTGTTGAAAGTGGAACACACAGACTGGTCTGTAGAAACATCAAGTGATTGCAGTGAGAACATTGATGAGAAGAAACTACACAACAATGAGGGTGTCTCAGAAGTGAGTGCAACAGAATCAGTTGTGGATCCATGCGTTATCACTGTGTTTACAAGTGAAAAGTCCTTTACAACGACAGACCAGCGTAAGTGTCATGAAAAGGTTCGTATAACCACGAATCCGTACATATGTTCTAAGTGTGGAAAGACATTTGCATCATCCGAGCAATATAGAAGTCATTATAACAGTCACCCGAAGCCATACACTTGTACCACATGTGGAAAATCATTTGCAGCACACCAAGACCTTATGATTCATGAAAGTGTTCACACAGGTACAAAGCCATACACTTGTACCACATGTGGAAAATCATTTGCAGCACACCAAGACCTTATGATTCATGAAAGTGTTCACACAGGTACAAAGCCATACACTTGTACCACATGTGGAAAATCATTTGCAGCACACCAAGACCTTATGATTCATAAAAGTGTTCACACAGGTACAAAGCTATACACTTGTACCACATGTGGAAAATCACTCACAACATTGCGTAATCTTAAGAACCACAAAAATATACATTTAAATGTGAAGCCATACACTTGTACCACATGTGGAAAATCATACACCACATCCTATAGCCTTCGTATTCATAAAGATGTACATTCAGGTGTGAAGCAACACACTTGTACCACATGTGGAAAATCATTCGCACTATCCAGAAATCTCAAGTCTCATGAAATCACTCACACAGATGTGAAGCCATGCACTTGTACCATATGTGGAAAATCGTTCCGAACACGCTTAGGACTTAGGACTCATGAAATCACTCACACAGGTGTGAAGCTGTTCACTTGTGCCACTTGTGGAAAATCATTCGGAACTTCTTGGTATTGTAAAGTTCATGAAAAACGTCACGATGGTGTGGTGAAGGCTTATACTTGTAACATATGTGGAAAATTATTCACAACACACCAAACCCTTAAGACTCATAAAATTATTCACACAGGTATGAAGCCATACACTTGTGCCACATGCGGAAAGTCATTGACAACACACCAGAACCTTAAGGTTCATAATAACATTTTTCACACAGGTGTGAAGCCATACACTTGTACCATATGCGGAAAATCATTCGCAACATCAAGAACCCTTAAGATTCATGAATATATTCACACAGGTGTGAAGCCATATACTTGTGCCACATGTGGAAAATCATTCACATCTTTATATTTTTGTAACATTCATAAAAGAACCCACACAGGTGTGAAGCTACACATTTGTAAAACATGTGGAAAATCATTCACAACATCATATTACTGTAACATTCATATAAAAAGTCACTCAGGTGTGAAGCCATACACTTGTACCAGTTGTGGAAAAGCATTCACAACAACGCAAACCCTTAAGAATCATAAAAATATACACTCGGATGTGAAGCAATACATTTGTACGACATGTGGAAAATCATTCAGAAGATCCGAAGCCCTGAGGATTCATGAAAGAATTCACACAGGTGTGAGGCCATACATTTGTGCCACATGTGGAAAATCATTCACAGCATCCATATACCTCAAGGTTCATGAAATCACTCACACATATGTGAAGCCATACACTTGTGCCACATGTGGAAAATCATTCACATCTTTATATTATTGTAACATTCATAAAATAACACACACAGGTGTGAAGCCACACATTTGTAAAACATGTGGAAAATCATTCGGAACATCCAAAACCCTTAAGATTCATGTAAAAAAGCACACAGGTGTGAAGCCATACACTTGTACCACTTGTGGAAAAGCATTCACAACAATGCAAATCCTTAAGAATCATAAAAATATACACTCCGATGTGAAGCAACACATTTGTACCACATGTGGAAAATCATTCAGAAGATCCGAAGCCCTGAGGATTCATGAAAGAATTCACACAGGTGTGAGGCCATACATTTGTGTCACATGTGGACAATCATTCACAATATCCATAAACCTCAAGGTTCATGAAATCACTCATACAGGTGTTAAGCCATACACTTGTACCATATGTGGAAAATCATTCACAACATCCAGAACCCTTCAGATTCATGAATATATTCACACAGGTGTGAAGCCATATACTTGTGCCACATGTGGAAAATCATTCACATCTTTATATTTTTGTAACATTCATAAAAGAACCCACACAGGTGTGAAGCCACACATTTGTAAAACATGTGGAAAATCATTCACAACATCATATTACTATAACATTCATGTAAAAAGTCACACAGGTGTGAAGCCATACACTTGTACCACTTGTGGAAAAGCATTCACAACAACGCAAATCCTTAAGAATCATAAAACTGTACACTCGGATGTGAAGCAACACACTTGTACCACATGTGGAAAATCATTCAAAAGATCCCAAGCCCTGAGAATTCATGAAAGAATTCACACAGGTGTGAGGCCATATATATGTGCCACATGTGGAAAATCATTCACAGTATCCAGAAACCTCAAGGATCATGAAATTACTCACACAGGTGTGAAGCCATACACTTGTACCATATGTGGAAAATCATTCACAACTTTTAGAACCCTTAAGATTCATGAATATATTCACACAGGTGTGAAGCCATACACTTGTGCCACATGTGGAAAATCATTCACATCTTCATATTATTGTAACATTCATAAAAGAACCCACACAGGTGTGAAGCTACACATTTGTAAAACATGAGAAAATCATTCACAACACACCAAAACCTTAAGACTTATAAAAAAATTCACACAGGGGTGAAGCCATATACTTGTACCACATGTGGAAAATCATTCACAACAACCGAAGCCCTTAAGATTCATGAAAGAATTCACTCGGGTGTAAAGCCGTACACTTGTACCACATGTGGAAAATCATTCACAGCATCCAGAAACCTCAAGGCTCATGAAATGCCCACATCTCGAGTGTCATACAAACATACACGCAGGTGTGAAGCCATACACTTGTGCCACATGTGGAAAATCATTCACATCTTCATATTATTGTAACATTCACGAAAGAACTCACACAGGTGTCAAGCAACAAATTGTGGAAAATCATTCACAACACACTAAACCTTTAAGAGTCATAACAAATTCAAACAGGTGTGAAGCCATACACTTGTACCACTTGTAGAAAATCATTCACAACAACCCAATCCCTCAAGATTCATAAAAGAATTCACTCAGGTGTAAAGCCATACACTTGTACAATATGTGACAAATCATTCACATCGGTTGGTAGCCTTAAGAGGCATGACATATTTACACATGTGATTCAGTAGACTTTTTCTATTTGCAGAAAATAATTGGAAATGATTGTTATGTTGATGAATTCTTTCACAAAAGCATAACGTATTGGAAGCACTAGGTTTAAAAGCATTATGTTGTATCAGCGTAACAGTCGTTTTACTCAGATTGTGTGTGTGTGTGCGCGCGCGCGTGTGCGTGTACCAAATATCCTTAATAGAAATGTAGGTGGTCGATTCCAAAAAAATACATCACAACATGATTTGGAGAAATAAAAATTACTTATGGACCTATATCTGTGTGACTTTGTATTCCTTTCACATACTCAAGCTAGATAGGTCGATCTTATAATGAACATAAGTTTTCCTAGTTATTCTCTAAAATAGATCCCCGTGGTTGAGCGGTGAAGTTGAAAACGGCTTTCGCAATATACCTACGAATACTACTACGTTGCTTTAAATGAAAGTTCTAGAAACACGGCAAGAGGTAAAATCCATTTCCGTGTGTGCACAAAGTAGGGCTTATAGCAATATAGTTTACATTTGTGAACATGAAAACGAATACAGTCATACCAACTCTTGTCATACTATCAATCAGATTTAAAACGCGTCTCTGTCGTATTTCAAGCGGAAAGTTGATATTTAATTAGCAAGGCATGGGTTTTGCGGGAGCCTCAAGAGGGTGCATTTGAACGTGTTATGATCCTCAAGAGCGGGGGTGTAGTTGGAGTCTTGCATAGGTTCAGCTGGGTCTATTTTGGGAGCCGACCACCAAAGGGTGGATGAACATCCCCCTTGAACGCTATGGGCCTGAGTACGTAACACAGGGTCCGTACAGGGCCTTGAAATTCTAGAAAACCTTGAATTACACCAATTCTATTTCAAGGCCTTGATATCCTTGAATTATGGCCTGCAGCCTTGAAAAGCCTTTAAATCTTACTATCTGCCTTAGGCCTTTGTTCACTGGTAGCCAGTGCATTCCCTGCTGATCTTAGCCTGAGACACAGGTTGTCTTATCTGCTTATTTTGCCTAATCCAAGGCACTGTAGTTGGCTACAGTTGCCCACTGACCATGGTAGCCTTTGTTCACCAGCAGCCCCCTCCCTCTGGCTGGGAGCACTTCTGCTGCCCACCAGCTTATCTGCTTGTATTGCACAACAGTTGCCCATGGACCCCTTTTATGATGAAGGGCTTCCTGTTCATGCAAATTGATCTTCCTTGACCAATCACTTTTTATGGGTATGGGTGTTACATACTTTGATTTAGCAGCTCATGCTTCTATGGATGCTTGAGTCGGTCAAAACATTCCATCCAGATCTGTTATGTGTTTGCATTTTGATGTTTTGTTGACCTGCTGTTAGTTGCTGACTTGCAATCAATAGTCTGGTGCCAGTTCATTCTCGGTTAAATAGCCTTGAATTTCCCTTTCTCTAGCCTTGAAATAGCCTTGAATTTGGTATCTGTCATTGTGTACGGACCCTGGTAACTTATTAGTGTTGGTATTTATCCATGGGGAGAACCAGTAGGGTATGGAGGGCAGCAAGATAGACACATATATAGTACTAGGCCAGTATATTGGGCTACAGACCCACCCCTTCGAGATATAACGGTTCGGCTTCATTGAAAATACCCCCGCTTCAATGTTATTTTAACGGGGACGTGGGTTGTTTTTGATGTAGGGTGAACGGTTAAGAAAATAAGGTAATTTCCCTTGTTTTAACTAACAGTGCCCACACTGTCCCATTTGGGAGGATCTGTGTACACTCGGACCAGAAATGTAATTTAAGTTCCTCCCTGTCAGGCGGCATAGGCGTGTTTGAGAGTTGCCCCAGACCTTTAGAATTTAGCCTCGCTATGCTTCCGTTAGAGTTGCGTGCCCGCAAACCAGTTGAATGTGTCCCAAGTAGACCTTTTGAAATTGTGGACACCGCCGTGAAAAATGTTCAACAGAACCCTTCCCCCGTTATCCGACTTCTGATGTCACCTATGGAGCCGAGACAGCGGAGAAGCTGAAGTGACGGCGGCGCGGCTGTGAACATTTGACAGCACTCCTTCCCCTCCCCGTCTTACGTTGTCATGGTTCGACAGCGCGACTGGCTGAGTTTTGCTGAAGCTGTGAAGCACCAAAGAGGGTGCAATTGACCGTTTGTGAACCCCAGACTACGCTCTCTGGCACCGCCCCTGAGCCTGGCACTGACCCTATGCCTGGCACCGCCACTGGGCGGTATGAAATGTAAACGTCTGCCTGAATTGGCAAAGACGTCCTGAAGGTCTGCTGGGCCCGTATACATGAACATGGACTACCGTAGGCTCCGCCCAAGCTCTAAACTCGGCCAAACTAGTCTATAGCTCAGTGGGTGATTTAGTCGCGATGCATGAACTGGTCGCGCGAAGATAGCCTCAGCCTAATAAGTCTACAGACTACGGTCCAAATAGTCTAAAAATGGGCCAAGTGGCCCTGAAGTCCTCTGGACTAATACGTCTATATGTGACCCCGGCTGACCAAATCATTGATAAGTCGGAAAAAATTGTAACATTGTTTTCTTACATCCTTGTAAAGGTTTGGTAGGGTGCTTTACACGGTTTCAAAAATTATGACTGCTACAATAATTGGCGAAGTTATGGAGCATTGACCATGGTAGGGGTTAAACAGTGAAAATGAAGAAAACGGCTGTTGAAGTTTTACATTATATATGTAAATGGATTGCATGGAAATATTACATGCACAACATTCAAATATGGTACACAGTATGTAATATGTATTTTATGTTGTAATGATACACTGGAAGTACAAATGTGCTGCTACAAAGACTGATCAAGTTATGCCAGATTATGTCTCTATGTGTAAAACTAAGAGGACAGATTATTTGAGAGCAAAAGGTAGACTCACTGTTTGACACAAGTTTAAAACCTACAGGCAACTGTCCAGTTTAACAGGGGTCTAGTGGCTTAATGCTGTCTGTTGACACAAGCTACTGCCAGTGACCAATTACAGATTAGTCAAACAATAGCAGGGAGAAAATCTTAGCTCCACAGCTGGGTGTAATACACAACAAGTGATAAATATATGATACACTTGAAATACAAATGTGATGGTACAAAAATGTATAAACTTATGCCAGATTATGTCTTTATGTATAAAATTCAGACGGCAGATTATTTGAGAGTAAGAGTCTAAAGAAAATTAAAAATGGGTCAGCTGGACGGTGATAGACCATTTGAACTTGAAGCCTTGGCTTTGTCAAACGTTTGTCTCAACTTCGCCGAAGGCGGTGTCCTGCTGTCAGAACTTGTGTTACTCACCTAACTTACAGGTCTTTGGTAGTAAGAACAATGGGATGATAATTTACACCAACGTTGTTTCCCGTAGAAGTCATTTTGTGGGATATATTAGCATTAGTCGTGCCAATTCAATTAGTGCTATATAATAGTAGTTTGTCAAAATGTAAACAAACTCAAAGACAGTTGCAGCTTAGCGTTAGCCTGTTCTGAAATATTTTAATGACAATGATATATTTCACATACATATATAGGGAGCTAATGGAGAGGCCCATCATAATCCATAGCACTACAAAATGAAGTATCTGAAACTTAAAGTCACACTTCATATATTGAGTGACACATCTCGTACTGTCTTTCTGGACTGTCGCAATTATAGTGTTCTCTTACATAGACAAACACCGAATTGAATCACGCAACCACGCTATTTATTATGTCGCATCAAAGTGCCGCCAGATGGATTCCAGTAATTACCGTAAGTGCTTGTATGTACGACACTACATCCCTTTTCCTTTTCACTCACTACAAAACTACAAAGCACGGAACAATGTGCACATCAACAACAGGTAAGAATACAAAGCGCAGCAGTCCGTCTACACTATGGTATTGAAATTAACATGATTACACATTAAGATCTAGAGAGCAGCGATCCGCCTACACTCTCTGAGATCATACAGCATTACAATTAGTTGACCACGAAATCGTCCTGCCAGGCAGGAGCCTTGCGGTCGAGTCGATTTGCGCGGTGACGGCTGTGCCGACGCTCGACTGTGCCCTTGATCGTCGCACTGCGGATCAAGCTCCACAGCAATCGGTTCAGCTGCGTCCGTCACAACGTGCTGATCACCGGTGTCCTGCAGATAATTCTTCAGATGCGATGCATTCCGCTTGTAGACAGCGCCATCACGTTCGATTACGACTTCGCTGCCGTTTCTTCCAATCACGTCATACGGCTCGCTTTCAAAGTTTGTTGTCAGCTTGTTTTGTCGCGTCTGTTTCAACAAGACTTTTCCTCCGATCTCTATGTCCCTTGGCGATGCTCTGCGTTGCCGATCAGCATAGCGTTTCCCCTTCATCTTAAGCACGCTGTCGTGTCTTCGCACGTGTTTGTCAACCAGAGTTCGTTCAGGATCACTAATTTCAGGTAGTTTGGTGCGCAATGCTCGGCCGAACATGAGCTCTGCGGGTGCCACCCCCGTAGTCGTGTGTGGAGTTACCCGGTACGCCAGAAGGAATTTGTTCAGTTCCCGTCTCCAATTTCCTCCTGTGGCATGCGCAGTTCTGATAGCCTTCAGGATCGTTCGATTTTGTCGTTCCACCTCACCATTGGCCTGGGGCCATAGTGGAGTCGAGTGAAGCTGTTCGATTCCATTCTCCTGCAGATAGCATCTGTATGCATCCGACACAAACTGCGGCCCGTTGTCACTTTTAATTTTTAGCGGAACTCCATGTCTCGCGAACATGTCATCGAGCCGGTCAATGATCACACTTGTTGTTGTCGATTTCATTATTGCAATTTCGAAAAATCTACTGTAGTAATCAACGACTACTAGCACACTTTCTCCTGTTGGGAACGGACCCATGAGATCTACAGCCAAATATTCCCAAGGCCTGTTCGGTAGCGGTGTTGTTATCAACGGTTCTGAACGCGCAGCCGCACCGACAAGTTGGCACTCATGGCATGTTTTGCATATTGCTTCGGCGCTTTTGTCCATTCCCGGCCACCATACTTTTGATCTGAGCCTCTGTTTGGTTTTCACTATCCCTTGATATCCTTCGTGGGCTAGCATCAACGTCTGCTTCCTCAAGCTGCTGGGCATCACCAACCTCGTACCACGCAGTACGATATTTCCCACGCATGACAGCTCACTTTGTACAGTAATATACTGCTTGTCAATCGGCTGGTTGTTCCAATTTCCAGTCTGAATGCACTTTCGCACAGTAGCCAGTTCCTTGTCTGTCATTGATGCAGTTTCTACATCTCTTGGAAGGAGCGCATTCGGTACAGCATGTCTTGCAACGAAACACACGTACTCTTCTGCAAGGTTTCTTCTCGCCTCTTCGATTTCGACACACGACAATCTCGATAGCGAATCGGCTGCATTTGTCGCGCCTGGTCGATATTTCACAGTAAAGTTGTATGGCAGCAGACGCAATACCCATCTCTCTATCCTCGCACTCGGCGGCTTTGATTTCCGCGAGTAGATTACTTCCAACGGACGATGATCAGTTTCCAGTTCAAACTCCACGCCGTACAGGTACATGTGGTACTTCTCACACGCCCATACGATTCCAAGCGCCTCTTTCTCGGTCTGTGAGTATCTCCTTTCGACATCAGTTAACGATCGACTGGCATAACACACTACTCTGAATGTGTCGTCGTGACATTTCTGGACCAATATTGCCCCAAGACCGACTGGACTCGCGTCGACAATAAGTTTGGTTGTCGCGTTCTGGTCAAAGTGGGCCAAGACTTCAGCATCTGACATCAGTGCTTTCAGTTTGTTGAACGCTTGTTGTTGCTCTTCATTCCAGATGAATTCTGCACTCTTACGTGTCAACTTCCGCATCGGTTCTGCCACTGTGGCCAGTTGTGGAATGAAGCGACTACAAAAGTTCACGAGTCCTAGGAAGCTGCTAACTTCTGCGGCTGTTTGCGGAGTCTTTGTGTTCTTCACCGCTTTGACGCGCTCCGCCGTTGGCGCGATACCTCTGTTTGATAACAGGTGCCCCATGAATGTGATCTCGCTGACTCCAATCTGACACTTTGTTTTGTTGAGAGTCAGTCCATTCTCTTTCAGGGCTTCCATGACGTTCAGAAGACGTTTGTTATGCTCATCGATAGTTGTCCCATATACGAGTATATCATCGGATATGTTGTGCACCCCCTCACAGTTCTTCAACATTTGCTGAATCGCATGTTGGTACATCTCGGGTGCTGAACTAATGCCGAACATTAGTCTCTTGTAACGGTAGATGCCTTTGTGTGTCACGAAGGTCGTTATTTCACGCGATTTGGGGTCGAGTTCGATTTGATGATAACCCCATCGCAAGTCGAGTTTGCTGTACATGACTGCGTTATTGACATCGTGCAAGACTTCATCTACCGTCGGAATTGGATGTCGTTCTCTGATGACCGCTTCGTTTGCCATGCGCATGTCAACGCAAAGCCTGATTTCGCCACATGATTTAGGCACAACAACCACCGGGCTGACCCATTTCGTCGGGCCGGTGACCTTCTCAATGATGTCCATTTCCTCGAGTTGATCTAATTTCGACTCAACTTTAGCTCTCATTGAGTAAGGAATTCGTCTCAATGGCTGTGCGACTGGGCGAATGTTGTCATCAATATGCAGACTCAGTTGATAGTCCTTCAACTTTCCAAATCTGTCATAGCATTCCGGATACATCTGAATGACGTCATCCGCGACTAGCGGTCCCTGTCTACAGACTGCGTTACAGTGATCGAAGTTCAAGATCCCCCTCTCTATTGATGTTTTACACCCCAGGAGTGGTCTACCACTTCCACTGACAACGACGTATTCTTCGACTCCATTCGTATTGTTCGTTTTTGTTTCAGCTGTGAACGTCCCTATAACATTCAGAGGAGTGTTTCCATACGCAAATACCTCCTTGCCGGATTTGTTACAGGCGCATTTTATTTTGCATTCTTTCAGTGTCTCCCACAGTTCTTGCGAAATAATGTTCACACTGGATCCCGAGTCAATGAGCATGTTGATTGATATACCCCCAACATCGACATCGATTGTAGCTTTGCGATTGTCTGTGGACGTGTGGACCGAGAACGTAAACTCATCAGACTCATTTGTTTCTACACAGCGCACGTTCTGGTTTGGTTTACTGTGTTGTGTTGATTTGGTTTTACACATCACAGCAAAGTGTCTCTGCATCCCGCATTTATTACAAGTTTTTCCACGAGTAACATCACAGTTCTTCGCAAAGTGATCAAGTCGACCACACCGATAACATTGCCTTTGTTTATCATCTTTGTTGGGTAGACTGCATTTTGCGTTCCTTCTACCGTAATGTGCATGTTGTTTCGACTTTATTGAGCACACATCATGGTTTACAGTAGTAGCAGTGCTGGGCTGCATCTGTTCTGCCTGCGAATCGGCTGCCTCCATCGCTCTAGCAATAGACAGCACATCTGACAGCTGAAGATCGTCTTCACGCAACAGGCGTTTCCTCAACTGATGTGATCGACACTTTTCAACAACCTGATCGCGGATGTTATCTTCCTTAGTGTCCCTAAATTCACACGTGTCTGCTAATTTACGTAGCCTGGTCACAAACTGGGTCACGGTTTCACCCACATTCTGATTACCTTGCCTAAACAGATGTCTCTCAAAGGGAATGTTCTTTTTTGGCATGAAGTACGCATCAAACTTTTCTAGTGCCCCTTCGAAATCGTCACCCGTATCTGTGAATGTGCTAAATATTTATTGACACTCAGGGCCAATCAAATGCAGAAACAGTGCACGCTTTTGGGCAATGTCAGTTACGCCGCAGGCGATAATATAGTACTCGAGTTGTTTTTTCCAGATTTGCCAACGTTGGCCAACATTTGTAGGTTCGCTGTTTACGCCGAACGATGCTATCGCCGGTAAACAATTGATCAGTGAAGCCATCCCGTCCTCGTCGCCAAATATAGTGTTCTCTTACATAGACAAACACCGAATTGAATCACGCAACCACGCTATTTATTATGTCGCATCAAAGTGCCGCCAGATGGATTCCAGTAATTACCGTAAGTGCTTGTATGTACGACACTACAGCAATGTCCAGTAGTTTCCTATCACAACCCTCGTGTACAATATACCAAAGCTATATATTTCCAACACCACAACATATGTATTATCATTGGATAGATAATTGAATAATCTTTCAGATGAACGCAACTTGTAGCAGCAGAAAATGAAGCATACAAAAGTTACACCGCAAACAATGACATGCATTCTCAAAATATGATTCATCCAAAAATTTGTGCTATATAATAGTAGTTTGTCAAATGTAAACAAACTCAAAGACAGTTGCAGCTTACTGTCCACCAAGCAGTAGCAGAGCAGTTTTATAATAATAATAATCCACAAGTTAAGTGGCAGTGATCTTCCTTTTATCATTCATGTGATGTTTATTGTGAGCATGGCGAACAAATGGTTATCATACGTAAACAGGTACAGAAAGAAACTGACATTTTCTACAAAAAGAACACGTTTGCCTATCAATGGCATGTATTTCCTATTGTTGCTGTTTCTGCCGGGCAGAAACAGTTTCTGCCCGGCATAAATCAAACAATCCTGTAGGTAATTATTAATAAAATGTTTTTTGATGAATCATAGTTACAGACCATTAAGGGTTATGATGGAAGTAAAATGTTTACTGTTCACTTATTGCACAACGTCTTGCATTTAGAGGAATAATTATAATAGAAAATAAAATGTTGTGGCACATATTTTTAAATACATGCAGATGAGAAACCGGGAATTACTTTTCTGTGGCCCAAGAATAACTAATTTTAATTAACTTTCTGCTTATATAAAACAACTGCATAACAATACATATCCATACAAGACACAGACTCCGCATGTGACAGACGTTTTAGGAAGGGAATAGTGTTCTGTTTCTGGTACAAGGTGTTGTGTTTGTTGACCCAAGCCTCTGCCAGTGACCAATTACAGATTAGTCATACTTCCTACCACCAGCCACAGTGACCCAAGCCTCTGCCTGTGACCAATTACAGATTATTCACACTTTAACCAGCCATCCACAGTGAGGTGTGACAGATGTGATAAAAGGGATTAGTTGAACAAAAGAACTGGAAGCCTGCAAGAGCTGCTGCTACAGTAGACCATTTAGTAATTTTTTTAAAGCATTTTAGGGGACATTTGGAGCTCTTAGAATGATTGAATCAAATACAGATTTCTTGTGTGAAATGAAATGTCTATGCAAAATTAGAGAAAAAGTTGCTGAACAGTTTTTGAAAAAATAGGCAAAATGTTACATTTTTACTAGTTTTGGAGGCCCTAGGGAGCCCTTAGAATGATTCAATCAAATACATATATTTCTCGTGCATAGTGGCAGTGCCCTAAGATATGTCTATGCAAAACGGCAGCTAACGGCGGACGCAGAGTGATGGCAATAGTCCCTTGGACCTTCGGCCAAAGGACTAAAGAGGAGTGGTTACTGTCTCGATGCGGGGATTTCCCACAAATTGTAACGCACTGCGCACGCGCGCGGTGACGCGCAGGGTCAAAGCGTCGGATCAGTGCGGCGTGGTCATTGTTTATGTTCACTTCAGCATGGATGTCGTCGAAGAAGATAAGTCCACTGGGAAAAAACGAAAGCCCAACTTTAGGGAGGATGAAATCCTCTGTCTGGTTGAGGGAATCGCCAATGTAAAATGTGTACTGATGAGTAAGCTGCAAAGCTCCATAACTAATAAGAAAAAAAAGAAGCTTGGCGGGGGATCACTGCGAAAGTGAATGCGCTCGGTGTAGCACAACGTACGGAGGATGACATCAAGAAGAAATGGAAGGATTTGAAATCGGCAGTTTTAAATAATGTGCGGGATCAGAAAAAGACGGGAGGTGGACCACCAAGCAAACCGCCTCCATACGCGGATATCATCATGAATATCATTGGTGAAAAAACTGACATGGCCACAGGCATTGATGGGAAGTTGTCATTTCGTGTCCAGCCAAATTTAAGATTATTTATTATATGTTAAGTTGTGTGCTTTCAAGTTTCACCATGTTACGTACATTTGTTATTGACTGTGTTGGAAGCTGTCAAATAGAATGAAGGAAATATAACGTAATAGGACATTAAATGGCAGGGAAAAATCTCAATTTTAAATCAATGTATATCTAAGATAATTTATTTAAATATATTCCTGTACACTATTGGTCTTAATCAACAAAATTAAAGTCAAAATAACGTCAATCCACAATTTTGATAAAGAAGACATTAATCATAATGGGAAGTATGAAAGACTTTGTATGTAATATGTATGCATTTGTATTTTTCATAGCCGAAACTGTTAATTTATTTCCATGATGGTATTTGTGTGATTTTTGTCATAAAACCAAAACTTATAATTTATTTCCGCTACCATATATATATATATATATATATATATAGGGAAATGAAAATCTAACACACAAAAACCAATACTATCATGAGACCCTACTAACCGCACTTATCACAATAATAGTCTCATAATGTTCAATGTTTCAGCGGAAGGTACAGACAGTTTTGTGTTGGAAACAATGAAGGTCAATCAGTCAATCAATAATTATTTTTATATATTAAATTAGCTTATGTGAAGATGTGCCCCGTTTAGGTTCACAATACAACACGAGGGTCGTTGCCAGCACCTAATGAAAGACTCACCTTATGCTTGTGACATATTGCAGTGCAATTAATTCTGTGCTGACAGCTATCATTCAATTATGGTATGTCCCCAAAATTGCTGATAGCATAAATTGCACTACAAAATAAATGTATGATACGTTGACAAGTAGAGTAGTAAATATATAATCGTGGTGAGAATACGATTATCTATTATTTTAATTTCAACTTAATCAAATGCATTAGTAGACTACAACACACTACTCTATTTGTATAATCCAACATCCACTGGCAAACAAAATGCCTATATTGACATATATTAACATTTTATAATTAGTAAGATGAACACTGTTGACAAAGGAAGGCTTACGCAGGATTTTAATTCATTTGACATATCCAAGCTGTACAAATGATTATGTATAATATATACATTGAAATCTAACCAAAACGATACTATCGTGAGCCCCAACTATCTGCACTTATCACAATATATAATACACAACTCATAATGTTCAATGTTTCCGTGGACCTTACAGACACTTTTGTGTTGGAAGCAAGTGAAGGCCAATCAGTGACTGTGCATATCATGGATGAAGAATCGGGTAAGCAAGCTTAATTTCTATATTAAATTAGCCCCTTTTAGGCTCCCAGTAAAACTTGAGAGTTGCTGCCAGCACCTAATGAAAGGCTGACTATCCCCCACCACCTAACATTGTATTAATTTAGGAAAATAATCATATCCACACGTGGTGCATAATGACTTGCATACACTGGTTTGTATTTGTTTCCAATTTTGGTTTCCTACTTATTACAATGACCGTCATGTATATGATGTGAATAAATCACAGGACAGTGTAAGTTTGGACCATAATTTACAAATGGCATCATACAGTAGCAGTGGTTCCATTCGTCAGTAACATCAAATATAAACTGCACAAGTCCACGGTCCACATACTTATGCAAAGAATTTGTTCTAAATGAACTCATTTTGGTATTTCAGACATCTCATCAGTTGTCCTGCCCGTACAGGGACAGATACCACAGGGATCACCCATAGCACTGCCAGGACCTTCACCACAGCCTGGTCCGAGCTGCTTCGTACCTGTGGAGCTGCCAACAATAGCTGCACGATCTGTTCGACCCACATTAACAGCCACACGCTCTACAACACCCGCATCGGAAGCGCCTTCTACTGAAGCCACTGTGAGTGTCTCTACTCCGGTCAATGTTCAAGCAGCGACTACTGCCTCTCGCACTGCTCCAGTCACAGTGAGAACGCAGCGACGCAGGAGACGTGTCACCGACACAGAGGCTGAGGAGAGTGCCCTCTTCCAGAAGTGGCTGGCATCAGACATTGCAAAATACGAAACTAAAGTTAAACTGATGCAGTTGCATATTATAAAATTGCAACGCGAACTGCAACTAGAGTAGCCACAACGGAGACGTTGCCTCTGTACGGTGGTGGGGGGTTGTCGTCTGGCTGAGGGTCTGCATCACAAAGCAACTACAATAGAGAAAGTTGACACTCATGCAATGTGCATTCAATGTGCATGTTTATGAATCAATGTGCTTTTTATCTTTTTGTCTGAAATACATTAAACTATATAGTTAGTACATAAAACAAATATGTGTTAGATTACATTTAATTTTCATTCGAGATTTCATCCACCATCCCTATCCATGGCATATTTTCATAAAGACAGCAAACAAAGTTCTGTTCATGAATTTGTAGAGGTGTTTGTACTGCTACAAGTTTGTAGAGGTGTTTGTACTGCTACAAGTTTGTAGAGGTGTTTGTACTGCTACAAGTTTGTAGAGGTGTTTGTACTGCTACAAGTTCGTCTGATTCAAAATCCTCATGATTGCCATGAGCTGTCAATGTCACGGAGACCAATTTTGGTTCATCAGCTTGAGCACTCAAGTTGTAGACCTGTAACTGTGATGTGGAGACGGGGACGAATCGATGCAGCTGCAGAGTTCCCTTTATAGTCCTTGATGAATCGAACCGCGCTTTGAGTTCATTTTCAAATTCAGCAATTTTCTCTCGTGCTACATTGAAGAATTTGATCCCTTCGATTTTTTTCCGTACAGAACTTCATTATTGCTTCAATGGTAACAATAGTGTCGTTGGAGACCGACTTTTGTAACTAGCCTTTTCACAGTGCTTCCAATACCATCACGTAAAACCACTTTATCACAAGTGTTTTAGAATAATAGATGTACATTTACATTTTAGAAGCAGCCTCAGAAAGTTGTGAATTTTAAATATAACACCCCAAAACTGTCCCCATTGTTTTAACTTGATGAACACGTGCTTGTTAGGGTTACACACTTTGGGTTTAAGGGGGCTTAGAAAACTGCCACATGGTGTTTTAAAAATGAGTGCAACTATGTACTAAAACATACAACAGTATGGACAAGCTTTCCATAGAATGAATGCATTCATTATAACACACGGAAACTGGTCAGTTAGGGGCCTACGTTTTATAATTATGGTATATATCATCTTTAGTGGTAGTTTGGAGTATATACTTAAAAGTTTCCAATATTTGCTATTGTAGAGAATTTTGAACGATAACACACATATTATAAATATTCTTGATTAGTGAATGTTGTAGTGCTCCGAAAAGCCAATTTATATGCAAATGGCTATAGCTGGGGTGAGGGATTTGTTTACATTTGAGGCCACCTGGTTTTGGGGAGGCAAGAGCCCTATACAGAAAGCCTTTGTTCAGAAGGTTACTGTAAGTTCACTAGCACCATGACAAGATTTTTAGAGACCCGTAGACTTTGGAAATGACAACATTTAACAATATTGCCACCCAGAGAATTAACTCTAGGTGGCAGGTGGACAAGGAAGCCCTTTGGCTTATCGAGAGTCCAACCCTTTTATTTATATGTATCCCGCCCTTCTGAGGTATGTGTCGATTTTATTTTTAAACATATTCACGGTACTAGCACCCACACAATCAGCAGATAATATGTTCCATTCATTTACAGTCCTTTGTGAAAATTAGAACTTTCTTATATCTAATCTGCTCCTTTGCTAATGTAACTTCATGTCCTCTAGTCCTTATATCTTTCCTAACTGAGAAAAACATATTTCTATCAATATTTTCATAACCATTTATTATTTTAAACACTTCTATCTGATCTCCTCTAAATCTGATGGTCTCTAGTGTTGTTAAGCCACATTTGTAGGCCTATTTCGTAACTAAGATCCCTCAGTTTAGGTATCATTTTAGTTGCTCTCCTCTGTACTCTTTCTAGCATATCTATGTCCTTCCTGCGATATGGCCTCCACGCTTGTATACAATATTCTAAAGGAGGCCTAACTATTGTATTTTATTTTATTTCCTTTTGAAGCTGCAATTCCGCACTGCTCTAAAACCTTCATATCAGCACTAATGGTTAACCCTAGGTCCTTTTCTTTTACAGTAGTACTTAGTACAGTACCCCGCTCCATTGTATATTCTACCTCTTCGTTCCCATGTACTGTGTGGAGGCATTTACATTTTCCAAAATTGAACAGCATTTGCCACTTTTCAGACCATTTGATCAACTTGTCAAGATCACCTTGTAAATGTTGTCTATCTCCATCACTTTTAATCCTTCTAAACATTTTGTATCATCCGCAAATTTCAACACGTTGCTTGTTATTTCATTATCCAAATCGTTGATATATATTAAGAATAATATACGTTCTAGTATTGATCCCTGTGGTACCCCACTCAATACGGATTTCCAGTTTGAAGCCTCCCCATCAACTACTACCCGTTGTCTTCTGTCAATCAGCCATTGTTCTATCCAGTTTATTATACCATTTCCTATGCCATGGGCCTTTAGTTTAAGCAGTAATCTTTGATGTGGTACTTTGTCGAAAGCTTTTTGAAAATCTAAGTAGACGATATCTACTGGTGATCCCTCATCACCCACTTACTGATGTCTTCAAAAAAAAAACATATTTGTTAAGCATGACCTCGCTTTAAAAACCCATGTTGAGATGGGTTTATCAAGTTATGTTTAACAAGAAAATCCACCATGTGATCTTTAATTATTCTTTCTAATAATTTGCAAATCACTGATGTTAAACTCACTGGTCTATAGTTCTCTGACTTGTTTCTCGAACCTTTTTTAAATAACGGTATAATGTTTGCCTCTTTCCATTCTAAAGGAACCACTCCCTCTTCTAATGACAAATTTAAAACTGTAAAACTGTAAGCGGTAGGGTAATTTGTTCTACAATTTCAAATAATAGTTTGGGCGGAATCCCATCCACTCCAGGTGATTAATTATCCTTCATAGCCCTTATTTTCTTAGCTACCATTTCCGGGGTTACAATTAATTGTCCTAAATAGTCTTAATCTGCCCCCTTGAACATAGCCTCTGGTACTGGCAGTGAACCAATATCTTCTCTGGTAAACACATAACTAAAGTACTCATTCACGTCTTCTGCCATTAAGAATCCCTCTGATATTATATTTCCAGCACTATCGTCTAGAGGACCGACCTGATCTTGAACTTTCTATTTGCTTCGAACATACGCATAAAACCTCTTGCTGTCATGTTTTATATTACTAGCTAATTGTTGTTCATAGCTTCTCTTTGAATATCTAATTTCAGATGTAGCTTGTTTAAGTGCTTCTTTATAACTGTTGTAGTCTTCATCATTTCCAGTACATATATATGACTTCCATATCATTTGTTTATACAACATTTTTCTAATGGCTTCTTTCGATAAGTGTTTCTGTTTGGACCGTTTCCCCTGTTTTTTGAAGGGAACAAATTTATCAACTATGCACTTAATTTCACTCTTTAATATATTCCAGCATTCTGTTGCTGTCTTATTTTTCAGTGTGTTATTCCAATCTATCTTTGCTAAATATTTCCTCATGTCCTTATAGCTTCCTTTGTGGAAATTTCTCCTATACTGCTTTTTACTATTCCTTTCTGATTTTACTTTGATGGTAAAATGTATCTGGTTGTGATCACTACTCCCCAGTGGCTCATATATCTTGACATTGTCAACTAATTCTTTCTGTGAGGACAAAACTATGTCTAACACATTCTCACCCCTGGTTGGTTCTAGCACATGTTGAGAAGGTCCTCACTCCCCATACTCTGTAGAGATTTCCATTGTATATGCCCATGGTTAAAATCCCCCATAATAATACAGTCCCGTTTGTTTACTTCCCTTATAGCGTTTTGTATTTTTTTCATTCTCTTCTATGCTTATGTTTGGACTTTGATAAACTAACCCAACTGTTAACGTTGAGTTTCCTGTAACTATGTTACACCAAACAGCTTCTTCGTAATCTGCTTCTCTTTCTAATTTAATTTCATAAGCTTGGATAGATTCTTTAATATATAAAATAACTCCACCTCCCTTTCTTACTATTCAACTTTCCTAAACATTACATATTCTGTCAGTCCCAATTCGGCATCTGATATATCGGTGGTGGTCCAGGATTCGGTTATACCTATTATGTGAGGGTCAATATCTTCTACCATAATGTTTAGTTCATTTCTATTGTTTACTATACTCCTTGCGTTTAAACAAACACATTTATATCCAGCTTCAGAAGAGTTTTCTAGATTGTTCTTTGCTGATTTATTTGTGCTGTCTTTATCTATGCCTCCAGTTTCAGGCTTTTCTGTGAGTCCCCCCTGCGAATCTAGTTTGAATAAATGCAACCTGTTCCACTGTCAACAGATCGCAGCAGATTCTCTGAGGAAACTGCTGCCCCTTTCCACTAAGATGGAGGCCATCTCTCATGTACATATCTTCCCCCCAACAAAGCATCCCCACAAATCTGTGAATCCCACCCCTTCTTCTTCACACATCTGCTCAACTAGTGCGTTGATCGCCATCCTCTTGCGGTTTCTATACGTTGCCCCCTTTCTCCCATTACTAGCAAAATTCCTGACAGAATTATCTGTTCAACTCTTGTCTTCTTTAACTTCCTCACTAACTGTCTATACTTCTGTACTATCCCAGTTGTTCCCTCCATGTCAGCATTATTTGTTCCTACGTGTACTAGTATAGACCCTCCCTTGCCATGTCCCAATGTCTTCTCTACCCTGTCAGTCACATGCTCAGTCCTAGCCCCCGGTAGACAAACAACGACGTCCTTCCCCTCGCTCAGTGTCTTGTCCGTCTTTCTCATAATGGAGTCGCCCATAAACACCCTCTCTTTCCTCATTGCCCCCTCAATCACTGCCTTCGAGTAGCTCCTTCTTCGGTTTGCATCTGTCTGGTTGTTGCCTTTTCCCCCTGTCGTCTTCTCTCCTGTCACATTCTCTTCCGATCCATTCTTTCGTGTCGCTTTTTCTCTTGTCACCTTTCCTCCTGTCAGCGTCCCTTTTATCGATTTCTCTTCTATCACATTTGCTCTCACTTCCTTTCGTCCCTTCATATTTCCTCCCATCTCATTTTTTCTCTCCACTCCCGTCCTATCTTCCCTCCCTCCTTCTCTACGATCACTTTCTCCCCTGTCACCTTCACGCTTGTCACGTTTCCTGTCGTCGATTTTCCAATTTCTTCCCCTCCAATCACCTTCCCTCCCTCCTCTCAATCTCCTTTCCTCGGTTTTCTTGCCACTGCTATTCTCCTTCAGTCTTGCAGTATTCTCACCTCTCTCCCTGTCGTCTCTCTCCGTACGACATGTCTCCTTTCTAATTCCCATCTCCATTCCCTTCACAATATCTGTCAACCTAACTATCTCCTTCTGCAGACACTCCACCTTCCAACACCCAATGCACTGAAAGGTGAATCCTTCCTCCATGGTTTCTGTCCATGACTTCCCACAGCCGGACAATGCAAAATCTACCCAGCTGTGGCAGTGATCGCACACCAAGTGTCCCTTTGCCTTGACTTGCCGCTTGCAAGGCGCCATATCCCTATCTGAATTTATTTAATAACTTAACTAACTTAGTCTTTATAAAGACTGTTTTCTGTGTAAATAAAGCACAATTTATGTTACAGATTTCAATTACACAGCCGACAAGTTATTCTATCACATAACTAAAGGGTCAGCGTCTCACCCAAGGCTATGGTTTTAGCAGTATGAATAAGGGGGATTTGTGGATAATCGGGGCGACTACTGGGGCACACTGCCGGAGGAACGTTTCTCGTGAAGCACTGTCACCGAGCGCCCTGCGAGAAGTACTAAAAGACTATCGCAGTACACCCGTGACAATCAGTTATTCGCAGACTTGGTGAGTAACTCGGTTGCTGTATATAAGCCGTCTGACTTATCTTTCTGACACCTATAATTCGGTTGCTGTATATAAGCCGCCGCCGTCTGACTTATCTTTCTGACACCTATAATTCGGTTGCTGTTTATATATAAGCCGCCGCCGTCTGACTTATCGTTCTGACACTTATAATTCGGTTGCTGTATATAAGCCGCCGCCGTCTGACTTATCGTTCTGACACCTATAGTTCTGTTGCTGTATATAAGCCGCCGCCGTCTGACTTATCGTTCTGACACCTATAAATCGGTTGCTGTATATAACCCGCCGCCGTCTGACTTATTGTTCTGACACATATAATTCGGTTGCTGTATATAAGCCGCCGCCGTCTGCTTATCGTTCTGACATTTATAACTGGGTAGTATTTAGCAGACATAGCCATATATTGTGTATTAGATCTTGTATTGGTTTTCCGCATATAATAAACTGTGAAAACGTATAACCTGACTTATCATTAGTATGACTGAGTGAGTCAGACCTGGGGCGAAAGTACTCGGTACTCGTGTACTCGAGTACATTTTTGAAGTACTCGTACTCATAAAACTCATGGGTCATGTACTCGTACTCGTACTCATACTCATTGTACTCAGATTTTACGAGTACATTACGAGTACATCTGAGTACTTTCTCAATATATACTGGGAACAATTAATTTATTTGCAGTTATAAAATCAAACTTTCCTGAAATATTTAAATGCTCAACTATTTTTTTAAATACTTTGTTATTTCACATAGAATGCCACCTTGCCATCCCTACACATAGTACATCCTCATTCTCTGATAGCCATGAGTCCATGACTATGATACCCTAACATGGCAACAGGCAGCATCTTTCCCCAGTCAGAAACACCCTGTTAAGCAAACAATAAGTGTAGGCTATCAGTTCAGGCCATAAAACTGTTTAATCAAGCCACCAGGATGTCCATAAAGAGCCAACTACTAGTAGCAGTTAACCCACCTGTTAGACAGAGAATGCATTTAATGTAGTCTGGAGACCATGCCACTTGGCACTGGCCGACAGTGCTAACTGCTAAGAACAAGAACTGCCAGTCGTCCTCTGTAGAAGTAAGGTGGCTCAAGTCAGACTGCACCCTACATTAATATAATCCGGTGCCAACTTAGTGTGACACCAGTGAAGCCATGTGGCATGATAGTCTAGGTCAGAGAGAACATGCACTGAGGGAGCAGAGATAAGAGAAATGCTAAACAAAGACATGTAGCCAGTGGGATGCCAGGTAACAAATCCTCCTGTTGGTTGCTTTGTTTTACTTGCTTAACCTGGAGACAACCAGCAAAGTTCAATGATTGGCTGGGGGTATCCACTGGGGGTATCCACTGGTTAGTCTCTTTTACCCACTCATTTGTGACCATTAAAGACATATATCAACTTGATTGGCTAAGTTTTTTTCTCAAATGTCAATCGTACTTTATGATTGGTTTACGTGTGCCTAGTTGGTCGGTGACTCAATATTGCCCCTAGATATATCATGACAGTGATACCACATGCCTACATTGCAGAGAGATCTACTACATTGTCGATTAAGTTAATTGGAGTATTGTTTGTTCAACTTTGTTGCAAGAGCTGAAGTATAAAACTAGTATTAGTCGCATGTCGACTGTACTTAGCCATTTTGTGATACCACCTAACTCCACAGGGAATGTGTTAGGGAAATGCAAATACTGTAAGATCGAGATAAAAGGCCACATGAAAACGACTTCAAACTTTGTCAAGCATCTGAAGGTAATTATGATCTTTTTGTCTATGGTTGCATTGGTATTGATATTGTTAATTTAATCACATGTCTTTTACCCAAAAATCAAATTACTGATTCTCCCAGTGCACACTGTGTGTTTCACTAATTTCTTTCTCCATGCTATTTTACCTGAATCTAGGATATCTGCTGTACCTATGCCCATTGTTAGAAACACAAGTGTTAGCATGTTTAGTAAGAGTAACTACATGCATATTGCTCTATCCAGTACTGTATCCATAGTTTTTTGAAAAGTTAATTGATAACCGTAATGCATGCTGTTTGACCACATGTACGAGTCAGTTTGTTTGACCACATGCAGCAGTCACTTTGTTTGACCACATGCAGCAGTCACTTTGTTTGACCACATGTAGGAGTCAGTTTGTTTGACTACATGCAGCAGTCACTTTGTTTGACCACATGCAGCAGTCACTTTGTTTGACTACATGCAGCAGTCAGTTTGTTTGACTACATGCAGCAGTCAGTTTGTTTGACCACATGCAGCAGTCAGTTTGTTTGACCACATGCAGCAGTCAGTTTGTTTGACCACATGCAGCAGTCAGTTTGTTTGACCACATGCAGCAGTCAGTTTGTTTGACCACATGCAGCAGTCAGTTTGTTTGACTACATGCAGCAGTCACCGCCAGTCAGTTTGTCTTCATGACTAAAGACAGTACGGATACGTGTATAATATTATATACCTTCAAGAATGCTGTACTAAAATACCATAGTTTGAATAGTAATGTATATTCACATTTTTGAATGCGTCTGGAGCATCTGATTGGGTAAATTACTGTGTTTGTGAGACAGTCATGGTGCAGGGCATACCCTTGTATATAGTTAGAATTCTAATATTTTGGTATACTAATAAAAAATGATGTACCTTGGAAGAATATCATGTCAGACAGTTTTTCTGTTAGTAGTAATGGTGTACATAAATTCTCTTAAGGGTCTGCTTCGATCACCTTGGTAAAAAACAGTGCAGATGCTGAATGTGTAATAGATGCAGCATTAATTAATCATCTGATGTATGCTGATGATTTAGTGCTTTTGGCTCCATCATCTAGGAGTTTATCAATGTTGTCCAGCTATGTTAATGATATGTGATATCCTGGATGCCACGGGTCAATTTCACAATGTATTATTATTAAAAAAATATTTTTAACGTAACTGATTCTCAAACATTAAGTTTAATGTGCAATTTGTTGTGCTTTTAGAGACGCCATCCATTTGTACATGCAGATGTCGCATCCAAAAAGATACATGATCAGGCTCAGCCATCCATAGTCACATACATGCCGCCAACATCTGCAGTGAAGTATAGCACGCATGATCCACGCCAGCATGCCATCACCTATGCCGTTGTCATGCTGGTAGCCGGTAATCTGTTGCCATTGTCGCTGGTCGACAGCCCTCGATTCCACACACTCATGGAATGCGCATATGCCCGTTACACAGTGCCCAGCAGAAAACACCTGTCGACCAAGTTGCACGCATCTGTCCACTCACAGATTATGCAGCAGCTGAAGCAAGTGCAGAGCATTTGTCTCACGATTGACATTTGGAGCAATCGCCAGATGAAAAGCTTCATAACCGGCCACTTCATCCTTGATTGGACGATGAAGTCAGTCATGCTGGACTGCAAGAGATTCAAAGGAAGGCATACGGCAGAGAACATTTACCAACAGTACCACGAAACTGTCAGTGCCTTCGAAATCGCATCGAAGATCGTGAACATCGTGACCGACAATGCCGCCAACATGGTAAAAGCATTCAAGGTCGATCTGCCAGGATACACATCTGTGGCGACAGAGTCAGATGTTACTGAAAATGATGATAGCAGTGATGATGATGACAGCAGTGACACTGACGACATGGGTGACAGTCCCATCAACCCAGCTGTATTTGACCACCTCCCTGCTGAACGTGACATCTGCTTCGCTCACACGACACAGCTGATTGTTCATGATGGACTGAAACAGGCTGGCCCACATATCACAAAACTTATTGCAAAAGCTGCAAAGATCGTGCATTTGCAAGAAAGTCGACTGACGTTCTTGAGGGCGAGAAGTGTCTCCAAGCCGCAACTGCAACAAGATGGAACTTGCAAATTCGCATGATTCAGTCTATCCTGAATGTGCCAGCTGACAAGCTGAATGCCCCCGATACTGTGCATCTAACACAGTATGAACGCAACTGCCTGCAGGATCTATGTGAAATCTTGCGACCTTTTGAAATCGCAACAGTCCATGTGCAGGAAGAGAGTAGTGTATCAGCGAGCCTAGTTGTGCCATGCATCCGTGGATTGAAGAACAAAATGAAGAAAATGTCTTCCACCTACAACAGCAAGCTTGTTTCGGCCCTGCAACAGTCGGTAGAGAAACGCTTGACTTCGTTCCAAGAAAATGACATTTACAGGACAGCGTCTGCACTTGACCCGCGCTTCAAGTTGAAGTGGTGCAGCAATGATGCTGAGCGCAAAACTATCAAGCAGCTTCTGATTAGCAAGGCTGAGGCCATCACCAAGCAGACTGCTGAAGTTCAGCCTCCTCCAGCGAAACGACGACACATCAATGACCAAGATGACCTATTCGACTTCATGGAGGATTCGGATGCATCAACCACCTCCTCAGACAAATCTGCCATCACCGTAGAAGTGAACGATTACCTCAGTCAGCCGTGTTCAGATCGTCACAGTGACCCATTGCAGTTCTGGAAGGGTCAACGCAACAATTTCCCCACTCCGGCTCAGTTGGTCCCTCATCATCTCAGCATTCCCGCCTCATCAGCCCCAGTTGAAAGGCTATTTAGCATAGCTGGGAAAGTATTCCGCCCTGAACGGTGCAGCCTCAAAGACTCAACCTTTGAACAACTCATGTTCATCCGGTGCAATGGAAAATAGATGCAGAAATCATAGGATGCCACATAAATAAATGTCATTGTCGATGAAATAAAGTTTTTTTTTACAATTTTCCTCAAAAAATTGATCAACTGCCATTGTATATTCACTTGTGCTGA
Organism: Escarpia spicata; assembly: GCA_963995525.1. Classification (NCBI taxonomy): domain Eukaryota; kingdom Metazoa; phylum Annelida; class Polychaeta; order Sabellida; family Siboglinidae; genus Escarpia; species Escarpia spicata. The sequence continues at coordinate 7,063,303 of OZ023213.1, forward strand.
GTTATATAAATTAGATTAATTTTAATAATTTTACAATACGTTATTATTTAATATTTATATTTACAAAAATGTACTTGTACTCGTGAGAATGTACTCGTATTCAGCTTTTAACAATGTACTCGTACTCGTCCATCGTCAAAGTACTCGTACTCATGAAAATGTACTCGGCCCCAGGTCTGGAGTGAGTGAACGTGTGCCCGTATGCTTCCCTGCCGACCACTCGCCGCAAACGCTACACTATATTGACAAATTTGCCAGAAATCATCAATGTGAGCTTGGATTCTACAAAAATCTGAGACGGCCAACTGTTTTAATTTCCATTAATTATTGTTCAACATGGCCAGTAGTATGTGTGTGCCAAACCGCTGGTCCGATTGAGCTCATCTTTGAAAATTAAGTTTTTTCAGCCACAATCACCGTATAAACCAAATTCCAGCCAAATCTGAGGGGGTGGGGTTAAACCCATTGGGTGATTTGACACGGAATGACCCTTTGGCAACATTGCGATGCATGAATGACCAGTGAATACTGCAGCGTCCTCTTATGGATTACTGCTGCATTACGGACCACATTCACAAGGATTCGCACGATCGCTGCGCTCCATTATAACATGCGCTGTTGCCTGTTGTGGGCGCTTTTGTGCGTTCGTCTGTAAACACTGGTGGTGTAATGTGCACGCTTGCTTGTGTTAAGACAGTTGGTTTATTATTATAGTTTTTTTTATACTACGTCTTGTATTATACTATTTTTCAGCAAATTTAATAGGTAGAATTTGCAAAAGAACTAATTCATAAATGTATTAATGCAAATACACACAATATGACTAATGTTTTATAAATGTGCACAAAACAAGGCAGTTAGGCCTACAGACATGGAATTGAGACTGTATCTGTGAGAACTGATCACAGACATACATAGTCTCTGCTACTTGTCCACAGTTCCAGGGGCAGTGTTGGTTCAACGGATTTTTATTTTTCTACTAAGAGTAGTTCTTCAACATTCACATGGAATTAAGTACTCGCATTAACATACTAATTGAGCTCAAACCAAATACGTATGGTACTTATTTGAAAGACAATTAACTTGACGTGCATTTACTGACGTTAGTCAGTAAATGCACATAGTTTTAGAGTACACTTTATTAGCACATATACCATGCCGGACGACTCCCGAACCCCCATGAGGCTCGCCGCTCAACGACAAGTGGCGCCGCCTGTCAGACAAGATACATAATAACGTAACATCCTTTCCATCATATTTTTGTTTGATTATTAACGGTAACACGAATACGCAAATAAAACCACCTTCTTGGTGTTAGACCGGCTGGGAGCAGAGCATGTCGTGCACTCCTTTGCCACAGTCCTTTCAGCATAATGTCAAACACAATACTGAAATATCAAAACTTAAAAGTCACATGCAATTAAGCATCGTTGTGATTATGCACTGTTCTTAAACTGTCACACATAGTCCTTCAAGTAGGCGGGTTGTCGTGACCGTCTTCCTGACCTGGTCGTTGTTGTCGGTGCTCCTTGGTCTTGTTCTCTGGTGTCCTCCACTGGCTCTGGGTCATTGTTGACACGTGGAGTACCAGGAGTGGTTTGCTTTACCTGGTCCCCCTCACCTTGTGTCTTTTGTCCCTTGTCAACGTTAGGCAGGTCGTGGTTGTATCTCACGTTGGGTTGCAGCGAGTCTCTGCACTGTTGCTGATCCGGTGCACTCCTTGGAACTTTCCTCAAGTCTATACGGTTTCGCCTCAGCAGTCTCCTTCCATTGTCTATGAGGTACGATCTGTCATCAAGTCTGCGGATTATCTTTGCCTTCTCCCACACTTTGTGGTTTAGCGCAACGGGTCGCATTCGCATTGTGTCACCGCTGATTAATGCTTCCATGTCTTTGGCTGCTCGATCATACTTTTCCTTCATCTATTTTCTGTTTGAACAACTCGTCTCTGTTTCGCATGTTTTGCACGTCTGGGTCCAGTAATTTGTTGGTGGAAGGCAGATTTGTGCGAGTTCTTCTTCCCAGAAATCTCTGTGCTGGACTAGTAGTCATGCCATCTTGAACAGTATTCCTGTGTGCCAACAGTGCTTTGTATGTGTCTGTCTGGTCATCGTCTGCTTTGGTCATGAGTGTCTTCGCAATTTTTACTGCTGGATATGTAGTCCTCTATTTCAGCATTCATTCCGGGCCAGTATACACATTCCCTGGTTCTGCGTAGGCATGCCTGTACTCCCAAGTGCGAACTGTGAATTTCTTGCCTGATGGCTGGCCTCATGGATGTGGGGATGACTGCCCTTTCACCTCTGTAGATAGTCCCATCATACACTGCCAGTTCATATCGGAATTGGAAGTAAGGCTTGGTTACATCTGGCACCAAGCTTCTGTCTTCTGGCCAACCATCCAAAATAACTCTCTTCAGAGCCTGTAGGCTGTCATCCGCTGCGGTTTGTCTCATCAGTTCATCTTTCCATTGCTCCCCTATAAGGCTGTGCCCAACTGCATTCACCATCTCTTGTTCATTGTCCGTCGAGGGAGTTTCGTTGGTCGCCACGGCTCAGAGTGTCGGCCAGGTGTTGTTTATCTCCCGGCCTGTACACAACGGTGACATCATACTGCTGCAGTCGCATACGCATGTTTTGCAGGCGTTTTGGAACATCCTTCAGGGGTTTGGTCATGATACGCTCCAGTGGCTTGTGATCCGAGTGCACCACAGTATACCTTCCAAATGTGTATTGGTGATACTTCTCAACAGACCATACTACTGCTAGCATTTCCTTCTCGATGGTAGCGTACCTTCCTTCTGTGTCAGTTAGAGCACGGCTGCTGTATGCGAGTAGTTGACCGCCTTGGAGAAGCGCTGCACCTAGGCCCTTGTCGCTCGCATCACATTGGATTGTCAGTTCCGCCTCAGGTCTGTAGTATTGGAGTATTGGCTCTGTTGTCACCAATGCTTTACCAGAGAGGAACGCCTTTCTCTGGGCATCTCCCCATTGCCAGTCTGCGCCCGGCTTGGTCAGTTGTCTCATCGGCTCCATGATGTCGGACAGATTTGGGAGAAACTTCGCGAGGTATTGTATGAATCCCAGGAATCTCCTCAGTTCGCCCACATCTGCCGGTTCTATCATTTGTTGCACGCATCGTACTTTCTCCGGATCTGGGCGTAGACCCTCGTCTGTCACCACATGTCCTAGGAACTTAATGTGCGACCGTCTCAACTGCATCTTCTCCTTGTAGAGTTTGATCCCCAACTGTTCACATCTTTGTAGTAGGGCTGTGAGTCTCTCATCATGTTGTCGGATAGCACTCATCGTGGTGTCTCCACATCCTATCACCACAATGTCATCAGCTACACACACGACTCCTTCCAGTCCATCTAGAGCTTGATGAAGCTTTCTTTGGAAGATCTCTGCAGAGCCAAATGGAAGACGCAACCATCTATAGCGTCCGAAAGGGGTGTTGAAAATCGTCTTGAGAGACGAATCCCTGTCTAGCCTCACATGCCAGTAGCCTGACTTCAGATCTACGACTGTGAACACTTTGGCCCCCTGTAGCATAGGCAGGATGTCCTCTATCGTGGGCATCAAGTAGCGCTCCCTCTTGAGAGCCTTATTCAACTGTTGTGGGTCTATGCATACCCTTAGCTTGTCATTTGTCTTCACTGCTGTGACTAGGTTACTCTCCCATGCCGTCGGTTGCTCCACTTTCTCGATGACACCACCAGTCTCCATCCGTTGCAGTTCCGCATTCACGTCATCTGATATGGCGTGTGGTATTCTTCTCACTCGACTCACCAAAGGCAGCACTTCTGGGTCTGTTTCCAAACATTGCACACCTGGCAGGGTGCCAACTTCATCATCGAACACGGATTGAAACTGTTTTACAATGTCCTGTGGTGTTCTGCACAATTCTAGTAGGTTGACTTCACTCTCATTAACCACATTTGACTCATTCACCGTGATGAGCTTCATCATTTCACTTGCTCGTAGGCCGAGTATCGGAGTCAGGTTCTCTTTGACAATCAGCACTTCACATTGTACTTCTTCTCGTTGGATGGGTTGCGCATCATCACTTTGGCAACTCCAGCCGGCTTGATCTTGTCACCTGTCCAGGATTTCAGTGTTGTATCAGTCAGCGTGACATCTGTACCTTTTGGTACAAGTGCTTGAGGAAGAACATTCACAGTTGATCCTGTGTCAATGTGGAATTTAACCAATTGACCAGAGTTCACCATCCTCATCTGCACGTAGATTTTACTCCTGTTCAGCCTGTGAACGTCCTCATGTGTCAGCTGCTCCACTGATTCATGGTCGCTATCTACCTGGTGTGTTTCCCGTTGCTTACACACGATCGCAAAATGATTCATCTTCTTGCACACGTTGCATTGTTTCCCAAATGCTGGACACTCTTCTTTCTTCATGACATGTTATAATCCGCAGAATCTGCATTTCATTCTGTACGTACGGTATGTCTTCTTCTTCCTGTAACCCTTTGCGTTTGAGATTGCTTGAACATCGTCACTGCAAGTTCGTCACTCTGCTTCAGAATGCTGCGTAGGGTCATGCATGCTGTCTCCTCACTTCTGCATATCTGGATGGCTACTTCCAAGGTCAACGCACCTGTCGCAAGCAGTTTCTTTCTTGTTTCCTCGCTGTTAATGCCAAGTATCAGCCTGCCTCTGACGAGTTCGTCTTGCAGGTTGCCAAAATTGCACCGAGCAGCTAACTCCCTCAACCTAGCCACATACGTGTTACAATCCTCCTCTTCTTTTTGGTTGGATGAATTGAAGACGAATCGGCGGAACACGATGTTGGTATCGCCCGCGCAGTGTCTCTGAACACTGCAAATATGCTGTCAACGGTTGAGTGTTCTGTGCCGGCGTTTTCAATTATTTTGACACACTGCTCCCCTATTGTGTATTTCAGAAGGGCGGCTTGGTACTCTTCTGTTTCATCATTAAGTCTTGACACGATAGCATAGTTCTGCCATTGCTTACGAAAACGTTCGAAATGTTCCTCTCTGTTCTGCGACAGGTCAATGGGTGATGGAGGGTTAATCCTTGCGACGTGTCGGCCCCTCGCCTCCGGTTGGCGTTGTTGTTCGTCATTTGACATCTTTTGACAGCTTCTTAACATATACTTGTGCACTCACCGAAGTCTCTGTCTGCTACAGTGTGAGCGTCACCTGTTTTGCTTCTGACACCATGTTTCGTTAGTCAGTAAATGCACATAGTTTTAGAGGACAACACTTTATTAGCACATACACCAAGCCGGACGACTCCCGAACGCCCAGGAGGCTCGCCGCTCAACGACAGGTAAGTGGCGCCGCCTGTCAGACAAGATACATAATAACGTAACATAACTATAGCAAAGCCTCCAAATTTCAACAATGGTCATTGTTGGTGTTTCATGACAAAATTGCAGTTTGCCAAAGCTGATTTCAACATTCAAATCCTATGAACTACTCACACAGTCACTAACAAATGTGTAACAGTGAAAATCCAACTGAGTTCAAACCAAGTATACCTCAAATATTCTATAGATCAAACGTAATCAAAAGACTGCCGAAGCCTCAAAATTCACCACCTTGCTATGTAGTAATTATTCCAGTAACAATTAATAGTGTTGCCCGTGAACAAACATGTACAGTTAGGTAAGTGGCTACATCAACTGATTTAAATCAAAAGACTCTGCGAGGGACCTCATTTTATAAATGAGTGATATTTTTGGCGCCGATATATTCATAGTAACTATAGACTGTTTATCTTTAACATTCTTGTTATTTTCTATAAAAAAAAACATAAATTAAGTACACCAATGATGATAAATTTAAAATATAAGTTACAACAATGATGAAAAACTTACAACTACTAAAATTAAAAAAACCCACCCCAATGTTTATAAATGTATTCGCAAGAGAGCAACAACGCATATAAAGACGGAACAGATATCGTGCGATTCCTTGTGAATGTGGTCCGCTCGGTCTGCCCGTTGGGGTAAGACCACATTAAGGATTCGTCCGCCATTACCCGAAAGAGTACCCTTGAAAATACCGTTTTGTTGTGATGTGTGAATTTGTTTCGAGCACTTTGACATGGCATATGTTAGTTCAGTGAATACTGAATGTACAACTGCATTAGATATTTCACGATGTGGCAATAAATATACGCTAGTCGCTCGCGTATTCGCACAGTGGCTATTTTGCAGCACGCACCAATATTTCAAAATCCGTCATTGGGGCGAAATTTAGGGGTATCAGGTTTGGGTGGATTTTTCTGAAAAATGAAGTATGAGAATTTTAAGAGTTTTCCACAGCATTTGTGTCAATGGAGGTTAAATATGTTGTGACATTTTCAAGAAAATCGTAAGACAAATTTTGCAGGAAATCAAGGAAACGTTATAATGGCCGCCTATCAGCCTATGTAAAATTTAAATGTGGTCTTACCCCAGTGTGCGCTTGCATCGTGCACGAACGTTCAGAAGTTTAGCTTTCGAACTTATTCCGTTTAGAGAGTTTATACGGATAATTCACAACAAGGTTATATAAACGATCGACCTCCATTGCGTGTGTATTTACAAAACTATCATAGCGTCACTTGAAATGTTTGAGACGGGCTATACTTGATATTTGTGTTTTATACCAAATGCCCTTATATCGCCCAATTAAATTAAAATATTTAAATGAAACGCGATACCTATCATTACATTAATTGTCTTCGCACGACTAGCACTTCCCCTAACTGTATCCTCAGCATGTTGAGGCTAGGCGTGTATTGGAAGAAGAAGAACTTATGATTACACGGATTCACAGTTCCGACGCCATCTTGACCTAGATCAGAGTTGCGAGTAAATAAACGCACGTGGGTACGATAACGAAACAAAGGTGTCGCTCATGCAAATGATTAAAGCAAATTAATTTATGGTATAAATCAGACTTGCGATATACCAACGTGTTTATAAATGAACGGTGTATTATTACAACTTATTCTTAATTGAATATTCGATCTTATCTAATAATGTTTAACAAAATCACACTCAATTGTATAAACTTAATACTATTAACAGCAAAATGTATAAACGTGTAGGTATTTACGAATCTCAAAACGTGCGTGTAACTTACCTAAAAAATTACATTAACATAGAAATGGCTATCTATATCGACGCACGTGTCTTTATTTACTCGCCGTCTCTTTTTCGAAAACTTATTTAAGATTACGGATGCCCATATATGGTAGAACCGTAAATCCTTGTAGACAATGAACCATACATCAACATTTTAAAAACATTAACATTTTTTGACCTGATGTAGTGAAAACATGTAACCTCCGATTTTGCAGATTTTTTAATATGTTGAAGCATACAAGGTATCAGTTGCCAGCTGTCCTTCCCAAGCATATCCTGGATACGATGCTGATAATAGGCACATGCTAACCAAGGTATCATGTACATCAGCAGTTCCCATGTTGGTGTTACATCCTTACATTACATATTAACATAAGCTTGACCTTTGACTTGACCTTGTAACCTCATCATGATCAAATAACCTCAGATTTTGTTGATGTTTTACGTTGAAGCATACACATTTGGTTAAATTCACTGAAAGTTTTATCATGTAATAAGAACTAAATTAGTCAAATAATTTTTTTTAATGAAAATGGAGGTGGTCTCGTAGAATGACCTGTCTTTTGCTCTCTGCATATTCTCTGCACATACATTAATCATCTCTAGGTATACATAATACAATTGTATTTAAATAATGTGATGACCTGTAGCTAGCAGATATATATAACATTTTAGATATGTGGTTTTTATGGTAGATCACACACATGTACATCAGCAGTTCCCAATGTTTTTTTCCCCACGTACCCCCTGAGGTCTGAGACAATCATCAGGGTTCCCCATTTTAACATAAAATATATAAACTCTTTAAAAAACAATATTCTACACCCAGTTCACCGATAACACATAATCATATTAAATAAAAGTGTACATCAAATTTATAATAAAATATAAAAATTAGACGGATGAGATAGCCTTTTCAAAATCAGGGACTCGATTCAGGGAACAGTTTGGACACACAGATTCGGAGATCAGCCATGACACAGAGTAGGACTTGAAGCTTCGTCTTTGTGGAGAATAATGCCAAGAATTTGTGTTCATATAAATATATGAATGGACTTGGCCATGAGAAGATGTTCAAGCGCGTCAAGTTAAACGGTGTGGTCATTCATCAATTAAAAAAGTACCTTGCATGTATCTCGGAGCAAATTTGCATCTTTTGTATGGGAAGTTTAGAATTACGTTTGGTATTGATGACAGGTACGTAAACCTGCACAAGTTGCTCCCTGTTTCTTCATCAACAATCCAAGATTTATCCTTACATAGGCTGGTGCACTGTCTATGCACATGCGTGCAAATTGCCCCACATTAACCCCTCGGCCTCAAGACATTTGGAGACCTCTCGGAAGATGCCCTCACGTTTTTAATGAATTCCAAGGGAATGATAGAACATGAATTCTTCGTTAAAGTCTCAGTCTTTGGAGCAAAGCCCGAGCACGAGTTGCACACAACATGGCGAAATACTTACTTTCAGCTAACCATACGCTTACCCCCATCAAATATTCCATCATTTTGCTGTACATATTTCTATATGAAACACTTGTCTTAGCAGCACTTGTGTATGAATCCCCACACCAAACATGTAGATTAAAGTTGCATAACTCCTAAAGTATTCAAATGCGCATGATCAAACTTTCACTGATTATTGCTGAATATGTATGCTTCGACATATAAAAAAATCACCGAAATCGGAGGTTACATGATTTTTGCTAGGTCGGGTCAATTTTTTGATGTTTTAAAAATGTTGATGTTTTATTCATTGTCTACACAGATAGACAATTGTAAGACCTTTAAAATGACACCAACATGACATCTGTACGTCCACTATGAGAGGAGTTATGACACCTGGAAGGTCGTCAGGTATCAAGGTCGGGTCAAATTTTTATGACCTGTCTCTGGAAAGGAAGGTCAGATTGACCTAAAATTTGGTTTGTAACATAAACTCATGAACGTACATGTTGAACATCCAATACCGTAGCCGAGTCAACCAGGAGATATGTGGAATAAAATAAAGGATCACAACTTTTAGATTATGAACTTATATACTATGTATAGGCTGTGAATAATCGTGTGATATTACATTTATTTAATTTTCAGTGAACCAACACTTGTGCAATGACGCATAAAGCAGAACCATTCATCATCCACCAGGATTTGTTGGCCTCTTCAAATGCATCACCAAAACACGCCCGATTGAATCCAACAGGAATCAACCAAACGCCAGTATCTTCAAAAAGCCAGTCTATCATTGAGCTTCCAACGTGTGGACGTGTGGCTTCAGTCAGTCTGGTGAAACAGACTTCCAATGACCATCAAGTCTTACAAGGTATACATTCTGAAAGTGAACTAAAACATTCCTAAATTTAACGAAGAAACACCTGACAAATTGTCAAACTAAGTAATCTGCAGAAACATGCTACCACTGAAAGACATGTCAATATATACAAGATGTTATGTGTACATGTCAAACTGTTTGGTATGTGCTATATTGTTTAGTTACCTTTAGTTTAACATTAGGTCAAGTTGGCTGTTTTTAGTCACATTGCAATTATTAAATTTTGAAAACATACTTTACAATTATAATTCTGTTTTTTTGTTGCACGCACAAAACAATAGATAGTAGTTGAAGAGATGTTTATTAATTAGTAAAACATTACTTACTGCAACTTACTGGAATACTTAATACATTTTTATGATCTTCATAAAGGTATGACAACTATACAGTCAAAAGACGACACAGCACAAGTACATTCACAAGAAGGACTCCTGCCATTTGACAAGACATGTCGCCAAAAGGACAGAACATCAGCAGATTACAGTGAGCCACACATTCAAGTGAAATCAGAGCCTGTGGAGACTGAAGAATGTAACACCCATAGTGGAGAAGCAAGAAAGTGGGTAGTGTGTGCGAGAGGTTTGTTGAAAGAAGTTTTAAAATTGGAACACACAGACTGGACTGTAGAAACATCAAGTGATTGCAGTGAGAACATTGATCAGAAAGAACAACACAACGATGCGGGTGTCTCAGAAGTGAGTGCAACAGAATCAGTTGTGGATCCGTGCGTTATCTCTGTGTTTACAAGGGAAAAGTCCTTTACAACGACAGACCAGCATGAGAGTCATGAAAAGGTTCGTATAACCACGAATCCGTACATATGTTCTAAGTGTGGAAAGACATTTGCATCGTCCGAGCAATATAGAAGTCATTATAAGAGTCACACACACCCGAAGCCATACACTTGTACCACATGTGGAAAATCACTCGCAACATTGCGTAATCTTAAGAACCACAAAAATATACATTTAAATGTGACGCCATACACTTGTACCACATGTGGAAAATCATTCACCACATGCTATAGCCTTCACATTCACAAAGAGGTACATTCAGGTGTGAAGCAACACACTTGTACCACATGTGGAAAATCATTCGCACGATCCACAAACCTCAAGACTCATTTAATTATTCACACAGGTGTGAAGCCATACACTTGTACCATATGCGGAAAATCATTCACAACACACGACACCCTTAAGATTCATAATAACATTTTTCACACAGGTGTGAAGCCATACACTTGTACCATATGCGGAAAATCATTCGCAAGACCCACAACCCTTAAGATTCATGAAAATATTCACACAGGTGTGAAGCCATATACTTGTGCCACATGTGGAAAATCATTCACATCTTTATATTTGTGTAACATTCATGAAAGAACCCATACAGGTGTGAAGCTACACATTTGTAAAACATGTGGAAAATCATTCACAACATCATATTACTGTAACATTCATGTAGAAAGTCACACAAGTGTGAAGCCATACACATTTACCAGTTTTGGAAAAGCATTCACAACAGCGCAAACCCTTAAGAATCATAAAAATATACACTCGGATGTGAAACAACACATTTGTACGACATGTGGAAAATCATTCTCCAGATCCGAAGCACTGAGGATTCATGAAAGAATTCACACGGGTGTGAGGCCATACATTTGTGTCACATGTGGAAAATCATTCACCACATCCTATAGCCTTAACAATCATAAAGATGTACATTCAGGTGTGAAGCAACACACTTGCACCACATGTGGAAAATCATTCGCACAATCCACAAACCTCAAGGCTCATGAAATCACTCACACTGGTGTGAAGCTGTTCACTTGTGCCACTTGTGGAAAATCATTCGGAACTTCTAGGTATTGTATATTTCATGAAAAACGTCACGATGGTGTGGTGAAGGCTTATACTTGTAACATATGTGGAAAATTATTCACAACACACCAAACCCTTAAGACTCATAAAATTATTCACACAGGTGTGAAGCCATACACTTGTGCCACATGCGGAAAGTCATTGACAACACACCAGAACCTTAAGGTTCATAATAACATTTTTCACACAGGTGTGAAGCCATATGCGGAAAATCGTATGCGGAAAATCATTCGCAACATCCAGAACACTTAAGATTCATGAATATATTCACACAGGTGTGAAGCCATATACTTGTGCCACATGTGGAAAATCATTCACAACATCATATTACTGTAACATTCATGTAAAAAGTCACACAGGTGTGAAGCCATACACTTGTACCAGTTGTGGAAAAGCATTCATAACAACGCAAACCCTTAAGAATCATAAAAATATACACTCAGATGTGAAGCAACACATTTGTACCACATGTGGAAAATCATTCACAACACACCAAAAACTTAAGACTCATAAAAATATTCACACAGGTGTGAAGCCATACACTTGTACTACATGTGGAAAACCATTCACCATGTCCAAAACCCTGAGGATTCATGAAAGAATCCATGCAGGTGTGAAGCCATGTGGAAAATCATTCACAGCATTCAGAAACTTCAAGGCACATGAAATCACTCATACAGATGTGAAGCCATACACTTGTACACAATTGTTGAAAATCATTCTTATCGGTTGGTAGCCTTAAGAGGCATGGAAATATATCTCAAGACACTATATCCTTAAAACTCATGAAAATTTTCACACAGGTGTGAAGCTGTTAACCTTGTGCCACTTGTGGAAAATCATTCGCAACTTCTAGCGATTGTAAATCTCATCAAAAATTCACGCAGGTATGAAGCCTTATACTTGTTACATATGTGGAAAATAATTTACAGCGTCCCAAAACCTTCAGGTTCATAACATTATTTACATATGTATTAAGCCATCACTTGTACGACATGTTGAAAATCATTCACAGTGTTCCGAACCCTTAAGATTCATAACAACATTTTTCACACAGGTGTGAAGACATACACTTGTACCATATGCGGAAAATCATTCGCAACATCCAGAACCCTTAAGATTCATGAATATATTCTCATAGGTGTGAAGCCATACACTTGTGCTACATGTGGAAAATCAGTCACATCTTCATATTATTGTAACATTCATAAAATAACCCACACAGGTGTGAAGCTACACATTTGTAAAACATGAGGAAAATCATTCACAACATCACATTACTGTAACATTCAGTAAAAATTCACACAGGTGTGAAGTCAAACACTTGTACCACTTGTGGAAAAGCATTCACAACAACGCAAACCATTAAGAATCATAAAAATATACACTCAGATGTGAGGCAACACATTTGTACCACATGTAGAAAATCATTCACAACACACCAAAACCTTAAAACACTCATACAAAAATTCACACAGGTGTGAAGCCATACACTTGTACCACATGTGGAAAATCATTCACCATATCCCAAATCCTGAGGATTCATGAAAGCATTGACACAGGTTTGAGGCCATACACTTGTACCACTTGTGGAAAATCATTCACAACAACCAAGCCCTTAAGATTCACTAAAGAATTCACTCAGGTGTAAAGCCATACGCTTGTAACACATATGGAAAATTATTCACCATATCCCAAACCCTTAAGAATCATGAAAGAATTGACACAGGTTTGAGGCCATACACTTGTACCACATGTGGAAAATCATTCTAGAAACCTCAAGGCTCATGAAATCACTCGTACATTACAGATGTGAAGCCATACACTTGTACAATATGTTGAAAATCATTCACATCGGTTGGTAGCCTTAAGAGGCATGAACATATTTACGCATGTGATTCAGTATACTTTTTGTATGGAAATGATTGTTATGTTGATGAATTCTTTCACAAAAGCATAATGTATTGGAAGCACTAGGTTTAAAACCATTATGTTATATCAGCGTAACAGTCGTTTTACTCAGATTGTAAGTGTGTGTGTACCAAATATCCCTAATAAAAATGTAGGTGGTCGATTATGGAACTATATCAGTGTATTTGTATATTTACTTCGCATAGGCGCCAAAACAAGTTCGAGTTGGACGTCAGTCTTGATGCGGCTGCATTAAAGTCATTTTCGCACGTTTTTACGCGTTGCTCACGAGTGTCTAAGGATTACAAGCTCAGATATCGAAGACATCGGACATTGTGCGTCTGATGTACGGAGATATCGGGTTTGACTAAAAGGCGAACGACCACGCACGACCATGTAATATAATGTGTTGGTAGATAGTTTGACCGTTGATGGTATATATAGGGTTTGTGTGTGCATTGTTAAAAATACGACTTGATTCGTGACGATCGTCTCTTCCACGATAGCTACAGTCAACTTCTGGAGTCAGTTACTACACCTGGCTCATTCTCCGAAATGATTATAATCTATGCCGCCAGTGCTGCCCTCTGCATAGGAGTTCAGTCATATTGCCCGCCATCCATCAACGACTACTTCAGTGCTGACCCACTGACCAGAAGAGTCTACGGCCGTGGGGTCCGCACTTCTGCACCGCCTGTCATGACCATCATGTGGACAACTATGCATGTGCCACGTCGAGTGTGTGACTTCAGGCCGAACCACTTTGTGGTTCTTCATCACACCCAAGACCACATTACTGTGGACCTGGTAGGAGAGGATGATCACTCAGCCGCTGAGGAGGACTCTTTCCCAGTCTTACCCGACCTCACACCAGATGCCTCACCACGGTACACACCACCACCTAGAAGTGAGGATGATCACTCAGCCGCCGAGGAGGACCCTTGCCCAGTCCTACCTGACCTCACACCAGATGCCTCACCACGGTACACACCACCGCTTAGAAATGAGGATCATCACTCAACCCCTGAGACAACTATTCCATCCGACCTTACCACAGATGTCTCGCCACTAATTATTTCACCAGCCAGAAGTGAGGATGAATTCCAAAATTCACAGGTGTGCACACCATTACCTTCTCCATCAGTGCCGGTCAATGAACAGTCACATTGTGACTCAACATCACCACCACTCCCACTAGAGATAACCATTGACACAGATGAACATATTATAGCATCTGGGGGTGACGACCTTACTGAAAAAGGCAAGTTTCTTGAAACACAAAACCTTCTATATATTCTTTGTTTAGATGGCATAGTGGGTCATGAATGTATACCAGTGGGTCTAAAAGAGAATAAGTTTTTTGTTTTCGATAACACTGCTAACATTCGTCGCCATCACAACAACAATAAGAGCCAGTTTTGGGATGATTGTGGGGCCTGGGTGAGTGGTCCCACAAACACTGCCATGTTTTTGCGTAGCGTTACAGGAAAATTAACTGTAGTGCTGCATGACAGTCTGTATGGAACTGTGTTGTACAAAAGAGCAAATGGTGGGAGGCAACGAATTGTCACCCCACTGGAGCCCCAACCACACCCACAGTCCATAATAGTTCTACATAGGGCTTATGCTAAACATACACAGAGTGGACAGTATAAACGCAGGATATCATGGATTGAGCAAAATATGATTATGGCATTGCTAGATGGCAAGCAGAAGGTTGCAGTTGCAGAGTATATAGGTACATTTCCAGGTTGGGTGCCTCATGGAAGCAGCAAACATTGTAGCAGAAATTACATTCGTACCAAAGGAGCTGTACTAGATAACATGAAGGAGCAAGTTCAGCACTGTCCCCCAAACCAGGTGTGGCAGAGCCTAGATGATTCTGGAGAGATGGGTGGTCCCAGGTCACGAAAGCAAGTAGCAAATATGAGGTATAGGGAGAAAAAGCAAAGACGGCGGCTTTCACAGAAAAACCAGGTTAATTTTACTGACCACGTGCAGAACATTGAGACAATGGTAAAGACCCATGAATTTGTGCAGCGAGTAGAAGTTGGGAAGGACAAGGTGCCTGCTATAATTTTATATATAGAGAACAAACGTTTCTGCTGCTCTGATCCACTCGCCCACTCTACTGTTCTCGGCGTTGACAAGACTTTTAATTTAGGCGACGTCCATGTTACCGTTTGTGTCTTTAAACATTTAGCAGTGACCAGGAGGGACACAAATGACCACCCAATCTTTGCAGGCCCATTTTATTTACACGGCAACAGTGACTTTTTAAGTTATAACAGTTTCTTCAGCCACCTTGCTGGTAAGCTACGAGGGACACCATCACATCCCATCTTTGGCACAGATGATGAGAAGGCAAGAAGCAAGCCATGCAAGCAGCTTTTCCGGATTCTAACCTACTCAGTTGCACCCGGCACCTGAAACAGAATGTAGACGCCTACCTAAAAGACAAGATTGGTGTGTGCCATAAAGACAGTTCATCTATCATCACCTCAATATTTGGGCCAAGTGGCATCACAAGTGCTGATGAGGATGTCACATTTGACCACGCATTAAAGAAGACAGAGGATTTAATCAATATTGCTGCACCATCCTTTAACACATATTTTCAAGATAGGGTTGTCTCTCTTCTTCATTCCAACTTCATAACCCAGGCTAAAGCAGTAGGTGTGACCCCTCTTGTAAACTGGACTAACAATAATTGTGAAAGTCTGAATGCCATGCTGAAGCATGCTGTCAATTGGAAGGGACAACCGTTGACCACCCTAATGTTAAAACTTTACGATGTTGTGCGGACTCAGTACCAGGATCTGAAAAGATGTTTGGCTGGCCAGGGAGACTATATTCTGTGCCCACCATTTACCAAATTTTATGTGCCTATTGATGTGTGGTCGTGCCTTCCCAAGGAGAAAAGGGATAATCATTTCAAGAAATTTATTCGTTTCATTTGGATGATGGATTCCAGAACTGTCATATCAACTGACGGCAAATTGGCAGTGACAGGACCTAATGGTGGGAAAAAGCCAGGTCAGGTGAAGAGAAAGAGATGTGCCAAGACTTCAAGTGTCCCAAAAAGGAAAAGAATATAAATTAATCTTAGTGACCAGAACATTATATACATATAGATAGTTCCCAATTCCTTTTGGACCTCGAGGTAGTTGCCTGCAAGTGCGGGACATGGTTTTAGCCACTACCATTTAGCATGCTATTTATGTTACTCTCAGGTACTGCAGCAATATAGAATGTGAGCAGGTGGATTTTCACGTTAGTCCAGCACATACACATACCATATCAAATCTCACTGTTTGTCTAAATGTGTTGAAGTTACACAACATCATTTCTCCCATGAAGCTTTCTACTTAGGTGGGGCTGACTGGGGGGATGGAGGTTGATGTACTATTCACATAGTGATGTTTGTTTGAGGGCCAGTACGATAGGCAGAGAAAGTGTTGCTTTATTATGTCATTAACATTTTGATTTCTATCCAGATACATTTAGGTGGTGATGGTGGTCTAAATGACAGGACTATAGTCAGTGATGGTGTTGCTTTGTTATGTCACTAACATATAAATTCCTATCCATATACAATTAGGGTGTGACGATGGTCTGGATGACAGGACAATAGGAGGTGATGATGTGACTAACATTTTTATTTCTACCCAGACACAATTAGGTGGTGATGGTGGCTGATGGTAGTTTAAGTGACAGAAGTAGAGGCGGCGATGATGTTGCTTTTTTATGTCACTAATGTTTTAATTGCCAGATACAATTAGGTGGTGATGGTGGTTTGAGTGACAGGACTATACACGGTGTTGGTGTTGCTTTGTTATGTCACTAACGTTTTAATTTCTATCCATGTACAATTAGGTGGTGATAGTGGGGTGGTGATGGTTTGAGTGACAGGACTATAGGCGGTGATGATATGACAGGACTCTAGGAAGTTATGATGTCACTAACTTTTCAATTTCTACCCATATACAATTAGGTGGTGATGGTGGTTTAAGTGACATGACTATAGGCAATGATGGTGTTGTTGTTGTTAAGTCATTAACGTTTTAATTTATATCCAGATACAATTACATGGTGATGGTGGTTTGTGTGACAGGACTGTAGGCAGTGACAGTATACTCTGTTATGTAACTAACGTTTTGAGATCTTTCCAGGTACAATTTATGCATACTTAGCACATCATTAAGCCATATTCTGTCACATTTTGCAAAGTATAGGCCTATATATTAATGTACGTAGTTTGGTACATTCCGTAGTGTTGTTTTTACCATCAGACATTTCAAAAGTTGATGTATGTTGTAATAATTATTTTTCGCATCAAGTTATTCCTTTAGATTAAACTACTGTTACGTTAAGTCTGGTGTTGTGTGTAACCTGTAAAATTTGATAAAAAAGAACTCCATATGATAGTTACTACAATATTAGTAAATTCTTTCAGTGTTATTTAATTTCTAACTCCCGTCTGCAAAGTGACAGAATATGGCACTATACACAGTCTCGACATACATCTTACTGCATATTCACAAAACATATGGTAGAAGAATACTGTTACCTTCCCGTTGGTTTCTACCGTGGATCACAAAAGTAATTTATATTATTATTGTGTGAACTAAGAACAGTAACACGAATCTCTGATACGCTGTCTACAGGAAAGGTATAAATATTAACAGTAAACATGTAGGCCTATATGTGGATATATATATATAATGTGCAAACACATATTTTTGTCTTTCAGTTGCGTGCTGGTGCATGGAGACATGCAGTCATATTTGGCTGTCGTTAGTCCTTACACAGAATAATTGTGAATTATGAGCGTGTTGAATTTAGTATTATTTGTATTGATTTTTCAAAATAAATGTTTTTGAAACAATGTATGTGTTGGATTGTACATATAATGTGTGACAAGTACAGGTAGATCCTAAATGTGTATAACAGTATTATAACGAACTTCTCAGAGTCATATATCTACATAATGTCAAATCCCCAAATACATCGCCGTCGAACATTGACACAGAACATAACAACATTAACTTTTAACCAATAAGTGAATAACACTATAGTATCCTTTAAATAACGAATTACCATAACAATGACGTCAAGAGTATAATTAATTATATACTAGGCAAAACGCATTATGAATATGAGTTTATTACTGAAATTGATCCTTCTACACTAACCATGTGACACTGTAGGCAGTGTAGGTATAATTTATAAACCTTATTGCCTAATGAGTGGGCCTAATCCAGACATCAGATCTGCAGCTTGGGCTTCGCTGTCTCAATATTAAAATAAAACAGGCTAGGTCGTTAATACTCGTTATCCAAGCATAAATAAGTCGGTGGGTTAACCTAATAACAAGAATATTTTAGTTTAATGTTACCCGCCAGGTAGCGCCACCACGCCAAATTCGAATGCAACCGGCGAGTTGTCACAAGCGATGATAAAAGTTGCGAATTTTGTTACTCCAATGTGAAGTACATATCTTAAATTTGGCGAGCTGCACACACATACCTCCTACGTGCCACCAACAGCCCGCTTGGTTACCAACACTACATACATTTTGGTCGTGCGTGGTCGTTCGTGGTCGTGCGTGGTCGTGCGTGGTCGTTCGTGGTCGTGCGCGTTTTAGTCATACCGGAGATATCTACGGTTTTATAGTTTATATACGATTTGTGATTTGACTTTTATTATCGCCTGTTGTCATGGCGATCGACAATGTCGTCATCAACGAACTGTTATGCTTTTATATCAACCGAATGGACATTTTGCCTCGATCTGTCCTAAATCGCATCGTTTTATACAATTTTACAGATGATGGCATTGCAACTCCCAAAGACGTTTTATATGCTCACATCTCCGTGCCAACAAAACATCGTCGTATTCAACGACAAGGGTCATCTCGAAACCGATCTCGAAATCGATCCGGACAATATTCCTATATACGTCACTCGTGATCTTGGTATTGTCAAGCGTTGATTTTAATCACGTAGATATGTCTACATTATCACGTGAAATCATTCTATGCAAAAATAAACAGTGTGATACTGATGAATCCTACAGACAACTCGCTCACTCGGTGTCCGCATTGTCTACGCAAATTTCTACGCTGATGGCGTCACTTCCCAGATAGCATGCAAACGTTAATATAACGTTAATGCTGCTGCTGTATCAACCCCACGACCCGCCCCTGCTGCTGTACCAACTTCACGACCCGCCGATGCTGCTGTGTCAACCCCACAACCTGCTGCTGATGATGTGTCAACCGCTCTACCACAACCAACATCAACCACGGGTAACACCACTCCTCCACCACTGTGGACCGTGGTTGTCGCAAGAAATGCCAAAAAAACGTCCAAGTCGGCCTTCTCTAACACGTCCAAGCCGTCCTCTTCTAAATATAAACCGCATACAATGACTACTGGCAACTCTACCAAGTGTGGATTAAATGTGCTCCTGTTCGATTCATATATGCTGAATACTTTTTAATAGGATTTCACGCAGATACAACTTGTGCCGAAATTTCTACTTATGTGACAACTACTTTGAACACGAAATGCTCATGTGAACGCTTACCAACTAAACATGACTCTTATTCATCCTTCAAACTCTGTGTGGACATTGCTAAACCGAACTTACTCTGTGATGCCAATCTCTTACTCTATGATGCTGGAACAAAGATTGGACGGTACTTCCCGTCTAGGAGGCACACAACAACAGATTCGACTTACCTGTAAACTGATAACTCCGTATTGCTTCATTTAATGCCAGAAGCATACGAAGCAGTGCTTACGACGTGCTTAACATTTTAAAATCCTGTGATATACAGTGCAGGAACATTGGCTCCCTAAACAGTGCCTTTCTTACCTCAATTCTGTTCACCCTGACTTCAATGCCAGAGGTATTAGTTCTATTGATTTTTGTGATGGTTTAAGTGGACGCCCTCGTGGCGGGCTTTCCTTTTTTATGGAGATGTTCACTCGACCCATTTATTGATCATATAATTGATTACGATGAGAAAAGACTCCTTGGTCGGAAAATCAGCATGTGTAATGCCACTGTTCTGATTCTTAACGTACCTTTACCGTATCAGAGTGATGACAATTCCGATGAATATCAAGCCTTTTTAGGCAAGTTACAGGCTATAAGCGATTCATTTGAATCAGCTAACATATTCATCATTGTGGATTTTAATGCGGAAATTAACAAGCCCAGTCTGTTTTCGACACTTCTCAATGCTTTTATTAATTCATTTCACCTCATTCCAAGTGACATTAAGTGTCTCCCTTCTGATGCTTTTACTTATGTCAGTGATGCTGATGGCTCAAGGAGCTGGCTGGACCATGTGCTCAGCACCCAATCCAGTCACTCATCAATCTCTGATATGGTTGTTAATTATGATTGTGTCTCTTCTGACCACCTACCTTCATGCTTTACAATATCTGTCAATTTATTACCTACTTCTGAAGCATCCACTCGGGAGCAAATTCGACAGCCTTGTCCTGTGTGGGGGGGGGGGGCTGCCACTCACCAAGACCTTCACAAGTATTACACTCGAACCAGTGTGCTTTTAGCTGCCATTGATGTACCTCATGATGTTTTACGCTGTACCGACCCGAAATGTAATGATGAAGCCCATCAGTTACTGCTATGCAAGTTCTATGAAGACATTATTAATTCACTGACGGATGCCTCTGAAGCAATATCTACTAAGACGCATAACATGTCTTCGAAACACGCCTTTCTTGGTTGGAATGATATGGTCAGAGACTCCCACCAGGTTGCTAGAGAGTCTTTTCTCATATGGCGATCTGCTGGGAGTCCCCGACACGGTCCTTCGTATGACATAATGAAAATTAAACATGCTCAATTTAAACATAATAAAAGACTGTGAAAAAAATGCTGAAGCCCTTAAAGCCGAACAAATTGCTTCAAAACTAAGTAGTAATGGTTTTAACAACTTCTGGAAAGATATCAAACAAATGAACAATGCCAAGTTGCCAAATCCTAGCAATGTTGGCTGTGCATGGGGTGCTGAAAATGTAAAGAATATGTGGCTTCATCATTACCAGTGTCTGCTTAATTCTGTCCAACACATACTAAAAAGATTGACATGTATTTCAGCAATATGCAATTTAATGATCAAATGATGGTTGATGCTAAAGAAATACAAGAAATAATTCAGGTGATTCCTACAGGAAAAGCTCCAGGTTATGACTGTATAAGTAATGAACATTTTAAGTATGCTAATGAAAAACTTCATGTTTATATATCGATAGCGACTACCATAGTCTTAGAGGAGTCTCCTGACCCTACTTTTCGTTATTTATCATACGTTATACCATGTTTACCATAAGGTTATATATTTGTATTATTTAATTGAATTTTTGACATGGATGTATTGTATGTATTATTTGAAATGTCTGGGTCAAATAAAACAAATTCTTCTTCAAGAGTCTTGCAGAGGGTGCAGTTGGGTGTATGTTGGGAGCCGACCACCGAAGGGTGGATAAACATCCCCCTTGAACGCTATGGGCTTGAGAACGTAACATATTAGTATTGGTATTTATCCATGGGGGGAACCAGTAGTGTATGGAGGGCAGCAAGACATATACATATAGTACTAGGCCAGTATACTAGGCTACAGACCCACCCCTTCGAGATATAACAATTCCGCTTCATTAGAAATACCCCCGCTTCAATTTTATTTTGACGGGGACTTGGGTTGCTTTTGATGTAGGGTGAACGGTTAAGAAAGTAAGGTCATTTCCATTTGTTTAAACTAACAGTGCCCACACTGTCCCATTTGGGAGGATCTGTGTACAATCGGACCAGAAATGTAATTTATATTACTCCCTATCAGGCGGCATAGTCGTGTTTGAGAGTTGCCCCTGACCTTTAGAATTTAGCCTTGCCTCCGTTAGAGTGCGTGCCCGCAAACCTGTTGAATGTGCCCCAAGTAGACCTTTTGAAATTGTGGATGCCGCCGTGAAATTTTTTCAACAGAACCCTTCCCCCGTTATCCGATGTCACCTATGGAGCCGAGACAGCGGAGAAGCTGAAGTGACGGCAGCTCGGCGGTGAACATTTTCGACAGCACTCCTTCCCTCCCCGTCTTACGTTGTCATGGTCCGACAGCGCGTCTGGCTGAGTTATGCTGAAGCTGTGAAGCATCAACGGGGGTGCAATTGGCCGTTTGTGACCCCCAGACTACGCTCTCTGGCATCGCCCCGGAGCCTGGCACCGACCCTATGCCTGGCACCACCCCTGGGCGGTATGAAAAGTAAACGTCTGCCTGAATTGGGAAAGAAGTCCTGAAGGTCTGGTTCCCAACTACTAATGAACGCCATCAGTACGCATAGCGGAAAGCGGGCAATTCGGTGCTGATTGGCTAAAAGGATTGCGATTACTGTTTTTGCGGGTACGTTTTCAGATAAAGTAGAATTTATGGGTGTCCATGGAGATTTTTGCAATTGTTTTGGTGATTAAGCGTATTTACACCCACTTTTATTCATAAATTCCAACATACAAAATCATTACATTATTGATATGAATTGTGTAATCGAAATTGTTCGCTGTGTACACAATTATCAATCAATTCATATATATATGCATGATATACTTTGTTTTCGTACTTTCAATGTGAAGTGCCAAATGCTGGAAACAGGTGCCGAAGAGGGTAGGTATGTTCGAGGTTTTTAATAATCACTAAAAGTGGTACAACTTAGTGACATTTAAAATCTGGTTTTCAGCAAATACATTATGTTTATCTGATTTGCAGCGCACCAGTTCCTCAAGTTACCACTAACAGAATTTAGTTGATACTATAATAAACATTTAAACAATATGTGCCGTAAATCAAAGATAACATAAACTGTCCTCTGGTGCGATTCAAATCAGAGTTAAGCTGTCAAACAGTTAGGCCTACGCACAGTTCAGTATAAAACGAATATTAAACATTCACTATAATTTCTCTTGAATATTGCCCCGGTTAATCGCCCTTATTAATCACACTGGTTAAAAAGGGGAAACCAAAACTATCTAAGAAGTCTGTTTCCAGCACATGGCAAACCTGTACAGTGTGGCGTTGGCGCCAATTTTGCAGCTACAACACCAGTTGTCTGGCGATAGGCGCAGCAGAACACGTGACATGTACATTACCGAGCTAGCACCACACCTGATTAATAATGCATTAAATATGTTTTAATCCACACATTAATCATACTGGTTAAAAAGGGGAAACAAAAACTATCTAAGAAGTACATTTCCAGCACATAGCAAACCTGTACAGTAATAGGGAATATAATAGCAACAAGAACACAGGGTTGTGAGTGAACACGAAGATCGACATGCATTTCATTATCATGTAACCACATGTCACATAATTAGCCGTAGCATATTATATGTAGCCATACATAAATGCGATCTCCCAAACCCATCCCAACCCTGGTAGAAGTAACCAATAGTGTCTAGCAGCCATGCTGCACTAGGACAACACCCTTACTTGATACAACCAAAGTGGCAGCCAGTTGTTTGCGCATGTCCCATGAAGGATGAATATAACTATTGTACGCACTACTCAACCAGTCCCCTGTGCTTTAACTACCTCGGTGGGAAGCCCGCTTTCTAATGCAAACGAGGTCTCCCTCGCCAAAAACTATGACCTGAATAATCCGAAGGGTTCACATTCGGCCTAGTCAGAAAAGACAGAAGTTTGTCTTGGAAAACATTAACTGTCAGGGGAAGCCAGCCCTGGTGACCAAAGGGGCGTCAGGGTCGAATTATAAAGCCGCAAACACAGAATAAGAGTGTGAATAGGGCACAGTGGGCAGGCAGGGATACGTGGCAGTGCATACAACGTACGCTGCCGGTACTGAATAGTGTTTGACCAGCGTACAGCCAAAGCTACTCCATCGTGAGAGAAACTTGCATCTTTACGACATAGATGTAACATGGGGTCAGAGCAATCCAGACTTTTAACTAAGAGGTTAGATTTCCGGGAAAAGGAGAAGCAAGCAACAAGGCAAGAAGCCCAAACAGTTATATTCACAGGAGAAAAGAAATCCACCAGTGTAAATATCCTGCGAAATATATCTGGAGTTATAGGCAATTTGAACTTAACTGAAGCATCTAAAGCCCTCTTAAAACCCTTTAAAAGCATGACAGCAGCTGTGGAAAGGATTGAGTGAGGAAACCTGCCTCCAGATGCAAAATACGCACCACATTAATATACTGTTTAATGGAGTTGTAAGTTTCTGGGACAGAAAAGCTATATAACGGCAGGCATCTTCCCGAGATAGGGGCACTGAGTGCCTATATATCAGCTAGATTACAAAAACACAAGTATAACTTGCGTTGAGAAACGTCAATAATGCGGGTACTGCGTGCGAACATTTGTCCCTGAAGCCAACGGACTTGGTTGGATGTCTAAGGAGTCAAGGAAGTCAGGACCTATTCAGAATATAAACAAACCCGTTGTACGACGTGTGCCACGACAGTGGAGACATAGTAAGCAACACACGTAAGTGATATCTGAAATAAGGTTCTTGCTGGCGAGATATATTGTCTGCCAACACAATGTCAACATCTGGAACGTGCATAGCCGTTAGGCGGAAGTTGTACACCGCTGACAACCAAAACATATACCTCAAGTACTTCATCAAGAGAGGGCTTCGAGATGAGCCACGGTTAACACATGATACGGTTGTGCTATTATCAGACCAAACTAACACTCGTTTATTTGCTGTTTACCGACCAGTTACTGTAAAGCCAGCCACCGTCATAGTAACAATTACCGGCAGTCCTGGCCTAAGTTTAAACAATAATCGATGCATAAGTTTGTTATTCCCCTGGGGTTAGTTAGTTGGGGAACGCGGCCGCTATCACAAATACCACGGCATGTTGATCTGTGCCACTGCCATGCCTGACTGAACACGTTATCAGCATTGAACGTATAACCGTGTCCACTAGATTTGTTTGCCAAATCAGATATCCTTTAGCCAGAGGCGCATATGGTTACCGGCATCGCACGCATAGTGACCGCGTGGAACAAAATGTTCAAAGTGGACTAGTCACTTTTCTGTTAAAGTGGCGTTCCTTCAAAAGAGCCGCAGGAGTAACTGCTGCGTCAGACCAGGTAGGGTATTTAAAAGGCAGAGCAGGTTCGGCTTTGCAGGTGCTAAACCTAAGACGTTTAACAGGTGAGTTTGTTATTGTTTGACACCAATGCTGTCTATTGTTCTAATATGACAGTGTTGGCGGTTATATTGTCACACGCCATTTAAGTAATGCACACTGTCATACGTCAGTCGTTTGCACTCATCGCAGACATTCGATATATAAGTAGGCTGCTTCGTTCAAACGACGTACCAGTAAGTCACGTCCGGTTTCATAGCATGAATTAATTTTACGACAGTAAGACAGTCGACTTAGCGTAAATATAAATGATTCATAATTTTCGTGAAACTTATGATACTAGTACATCTACCAACCGTAAATATATTAGAGTGCTCGTTATATGAATGTTTTGTTAAGTGTCAATGCTGCTATGTATGCCTTCGGGTGGCACGAACTCAACTCGTACGTTGCGATCATAATGATCATCGTCTTCCTGGTCAGGTTATGTCCGAATCAGATACGGATCTTCTATGTCACTGGAAAGGGCATTACGCACATGGACAGGCGCCACAGTTCTGTCATTGGTTGTTAGGAGCGTAGCAACTGTGTGACCTCCATGTGGAGTCGATCGAGGTCCACTCACGTTTTTATGTTGATTCTCTTCCTTGGACCAATTTCCTCTGGTCTACCGATTAGCGTTTTTTCTGCGTACACCTTATGTGTGTACGTTTGTTCGTACGTAAATATCATATATATGAGTACAATGGTGACGCTTCAAAATTGAGAAACAGGGCCTGTCTTACAATCAAGACAACTAAACCTATTTGATATGGTAAATGACTATTGAGTTATATTGATAGAACAGTGCTATTTTCTGTGTTGTTTCAGGTATGTTTTGGTCGAGGAACATCTTGCAACTGACGGTCAGCGTGGTGACAATGCTAGTAACCGGCTTCGGCTCAGGTAAATTTGATCGTGTTACGGCCTCTTATTTGTGAGAGACGTTAGTGCCACATTAACTTTGAATAATCGAGGGTAGGGCGGACATTCCGACCGTGGCGCCACCTTGCGTAACAATAGACGACAACATTGCACTCCGTAGGCATAGTTGCACAAACTGTTCCAGCAACTACCAAGGAGTTGATTCTTGCTAATTTAAAAATCATTACATGGCACAAACAACCACCAGAATAATCTCCTGCACGTGTAATAAACTGCACAAGACAGATTGCTGCATGGACACTCCAGTTAATCGAGACATTCAATATGTCCGTAGTCCGTGGTTCGTTGTCAGCATGGTAGCATAGTGTAAACGCAATTGTTTCTCAATTCAGCAGTGAAACTGACATGACGTTCTTCTATATATCAACCATCTAGCAATACGTTAACCTATTCTAATCTAATAATACTACGAGAAAGTGACTAAATCGTTATCTAGTCGTCCCGTAGACAGGTTCCACGATAGATGTTCGCGGTACATCTCCACCGGTGTCGGTCGAACACTGTCCTGTATAGATTTTACATGTTCACGAATTGACAATTTGAGACAAAGTGTGGGTAGTTTGGGTAGGTCTAATATAGTCTCTGTGATCTTCTCTTACCATGTTTTGGTTGCTAAATAACCAATACTTGTATCACCACTTCTCTGTCTCTATGGCAGTGACCCGCACCTTTGACTCGGACAAAGTCTCCCAGATCGTTCGTATTTTCATGTGTCAGTCTATCATTGTCGTTTCTTTTGTCCATGATATATTCACTGATTGATGTGTTAGTTGTATATTGACTACGCACATGTGTTAATATCAACGTCTTGTTATAGGGCACGGGTCCAAGGAATGCACCGTGGAGAAAGTGGATGCCTGTCTACAGGTGTGTTGACTTAGTCAAACTAAGTGTTGGAAATGTGTTAAATTACACTCCTTTTGCATTTAACTTATTTTAAATTATATTCCATAAAACACCTCACTACGTGCGTGTGTGTGTTATACACTAAGCAGTTATTCTGGAAGACGATGAAACATTTGTAACGAAGACTGCACTATTCAGACCTAGTTTAATACTAAGTTTATTCCCACGAACTAGCAGGTACAGGATTATAATATTAAACAAAACTTGTCAAAATTGTCACTTAATTAGAAATTCGTAGCTTATAATGTAAAACAAGACAGCAAGAGTTGTTATGCGTATGGTCGGAGCAAACAGAAAGTTCAGGATAAGGTCGGACCTTTAGAAGATAGTGCTGGAAGTATTTTCTTGTTAAACATAACTTGTTAAACCCATCTCAACATGGGTTTCTAAAAGCGAGGTCATGCTTAACAAGTATGTTATATTTTTGGAAGAAAGTGGGGAGACGAGGGATCACCAGTAGATATCATCTACTTAGATTTTCAAAAAGCTTTCGACAAAGTGCCACATCAACGATTACTGCTTAAACTAAAGGCCCATAGCATAGGAAATGGTTTTATTTACTGGATAGAAAAATTGTTAATTGACAGAAGACAAAGGGTTGATGGGGAGGCTTCAAACTGGAAATCAGGTTTGAGTGGGGTACCACAGGGATCAGTACTGGGACCTATAGTATTCTTAATATATATAAACGCTTTGGACGATGATATAGCTAGCAAGGTGTTGAAATTTGCGGATGATACAAAATTGTTTAGAAGGATTAAACTTGATGGAGATAGACAGCATTTACAAGATGATCTTGACAGGTTGATAAAATGGTCTGAAAAATGGCAAATGTTGTAAAATTTTTGGAAATGTAAATGCCTCCACACAGGACAAGGGAACGAGGATGTACAATATACAATGGGGGGGGGGGGGGGGGGTTCTGTACTAAGTATTACTGTAAAATAAAAGGACTTGGGGTTAACCATTAGTGGTGATATGAAGGTTTCAAAGCAGTGCGGTATTGCCGCTTCAAAGGGAAATAAAATCGTTGGATTAATTAGGCGAAATATAAAGAAAAAGAGCCAAAACTGTACAAAACAATAGTTACTCCTCATTTAGAATATTGCATTCAAGCGTGGAGGCCATATCGCAGGAAGGACATAGATGTGCAAGAAAGAGTGCAGAGGAGACAACTAAAATGATACAAAAGCTGAGGGATTTTAGTTACGAATGACATACGCCTAAAAGAATGTAGTTTAACAGCATTAGAGACCATGAGATTGATAGGAGATCAGGTAGATGTGTTTAAAATATTGAATTGTTATGCAGATATTAATAGAAATAGTTTTTTTAGTTAAAAATGATAGAACGACCAGAGAACATGAAGTTACATTAGTAAAGGAGCAGTGTAGATTAGATATAAGAAAGTTCTCATTCTCACAAAGGACTGCAAATGAATGGAACAGAAGATGTCCTGATTGTGTTGGTGCTAGTAGCGTGAATATGTTTAAAAATAAAATCGACACACACCTTAAAAGGGCGGGACACACGTAGATAAAACAAAAGTATTGGACTGTCGATAAGCCAACAGTATTCCTTGTCCATCTGCCATCTAGAGTTAATTTTCTGGATGGCAATTTTGTTAAATCTTGTTAAATCTTTTTAAAGTCCAAAACAACGAGTCCGTCGTGTGGCTACAGACAAAGGATGTCATCATCTTTGAAAATCAAAAATGTTTAGTTCAGGGAGGTGTAAACATATCAGGTTGATAATCTGTAATTATTATCGGACTGGTACTCTAATATTTAATAATTTAGTTTACAAAAGCACTTTTCTTATTTTCTGCTCAAACGAAGGCTGTAGCTTACTCCCTTTTCAATGAGATGTTTATAGTACTATATATTAAGTAAGGTTGAAGGTACACTGCACGCGAAATTACGTTTATTACGGCCGAAACAGTGCTCGCTATTTGTAAATAAAACAGTCAGATTGTAAACGCTTTGTGTTGACAATATCGCGAAGGACGACTTGTTTTCACGCAGGCTCTTTTATGGTCGGCGCATTCGCAATGTTCCCACATTAAAAATAACTGATAACGTGGCCGTTCAGCTAATACTTACCACTCCTGCTGATTTCTGGTAGAAACAGACAACGCCTCTTTAATAACGTGACACTAAACCTAAGACCAGTGATTGACAAATTATGGTTGCAGTCTTTGAACACGTTGCAACTGGAAACTGAAGCACCCATTGTTCCGACACGTACCGTAGACGATATGAAGGAGGCTTGTAGGTAAGATTCCAACTGTCGGATTGTTCGGTGGAATAGTCATTCATCGATTGCCTGTGTTGCACAATGGGTAAATCTGTCTGACGTACACTGCTACAAGAGAATGCATTTGAAAAGCTAATCATCGTGTTTATCAGGTAGTGGAAGGCCTTTCATAACAGAACATGACATAGCATATCATATTTGCTATCAGACATAGCTAGATATGACTGCTACGTGTTATAACATTCATGTGCACTTAATGTTGCGCGTATATGTAAAACATAATAGTAGACAGTTGACCTAGCAAGCACACTAAGTACGTATTTTTTTGCACTTAACCATACAACGACCATTAGTGAATATGTCTACTTCATAATGATGTTGACGTTCCGATATTTGTTTACGAATTATGGTAATATCCACTTGGTTCGTACAGAAAATACAGCCAGTTCTCCGAATGTATGAAGACGGTGAAGCCATATTGCGCAAAGACGGATAGACTGCTGTTCATGGGCACTGACAATTACTACGCCTACTTGTGCAATGACAAGTTCGAAGGTGAGACTAACATTCGATATTATCTGGTTCTAACGAAGAGGATGTTAATTATCCATGGACGGCACAACAAAGATGTTAAACGAACCAAATAGGCAAACATCATTAAAGTGATGCGTACCAATTTAGGATAATATAATTCATTCATTCATTAATTACTGAAATAAAAGCTGTTCGAAAAAAATACAGTCAAATTAACACTACGCTAACGTAGGCTAGGCGTGCTGTGTGTAAACACTAATATGTTCTAGGTCAGCCCGCAATTTATTCCAGTCAATCTATGCCAAAAAGTGGGTCAACCTCAGACAAATTGCAATAGTAATTATTACAGTGTTTTAGATAGTACTGTATGTCTACCAGAAAAAAAGTCCACCGAAATCCACGTGGTGGAACATTGTCATTTTTGACGACAACGACAAGTGGTCAAAAGTCGCTGCCAATGACGTTTTGGCTTAGTGAAATGTAGAGGTAGGCGTTATTTAAGCTGTTATATATATTTTCTTTGCTTATTTCACATTATTATTACACATTTTGCACACCATTCTCAAGATAATGGATTAATCTACCCAGCGATATATAATAAGTATAAGTTCGTTGAATATTAATGTGAACAATCGTTTTTAAACATAGTGAACCCCGATTATGTTTAGCCGCTATGGGGAGTAGCGTTGCGATCTAACGTTGACTTAGTCCATTTGCAATTGAATAAATGGATGTTCTATACGTATAATGTTTTTCGTGGATTTCTGTTATCCCATAGTGTCCCTGAAGCCATTCAGCTTGGTTGTCCTCGGGACAACTTAGGACATTTTTTCAAATATGCAAATCAGGGCCTTCATTACTGAAATACATATTTTCTTCAATAGCTTTGCAACTATGCATGATAATGTCACAAAAGTGGTGTCAAGATCGATATTTTCATGGTCAACGTTTAAATCACCAGACATATCTATAAAGGCTGCATGTTTGTAATTTCATAAAACTTTCAGATATCGGCAATGTTGGATCTTATTACATGCTTATCTCCAATACAACGTTTATGCATATCTCCAATGACTTTGATTCGCATCTGTTGTCTAAGCCCCTATAATAATAATAGCACAATCAACAACAGAAAACACATTGAATCTCGTTGTAATATTGTTGCACAACACAGGAAAAATAGTTATCAATCCATATAGTTGAGAGTGGTTGCATGCATACAAATGTCTATTCAAATTCCCAATATAGTGCGGTGCACCATGTCTTCCCGTGCAATTTGCTTTTCAAAACAAATTTTTTGCACGAATGTCATCTACAGTGTTTTAGTCAGCAGAAAATTTGAGGTGGCAATTTTTGTTTTTGTTTTCAAAGAAATGGCAGCCATTTTACAAAATGTCCGCCAAATCACATTTCTGCATATCTTAGAAACTGCGTCACCTACAACCTTAATCTTGGTGTCAAAACATGGGTTTTAGAAGTCAGAGGTTTCAAATATTTTACGTTTGGTCTTCTCCGACTTTCGGATCCGCCATTTTTAAAGATGACGGTCGTCAAAACAAATTTCACAATATCTTACCAAATATGTCACACATGTCTATGTTCATGTGTATAATTGTGATCAGCAATTTCAAATATATTACACATGACCTTTGCTAACATTCACCTATCCGCCATTTTTAAAGATGGCGCCCATCAAAACCAATTGTCGCTATAACTAAAACCTTACATCACATAGAGCCGTAATGTTGATGCCAAACGATAGATTTTCAGGTGCGATGATTTCAAATATATTACATACGCATCGTCCCCAATCGTGAGAGGGTTACAACACCCATCGCCGGCTGTACACGCGCAATAGATGGTACATGACATATTATTGCCGTGGCAACTGCAACCGTCAGTGCTGCATGCCTTACTCTCTGCTTTCCAATCACAGCTTATTGGTGAAACCTGAAGGATCCGAGGGTCCAATATCAAAGCTGGGTGACGGGATACCGTCCTTCACCCACACCAACTGCGTGATGTGTAAATGAGGAGGACCTTGCTGATCAGCCGCCTCACAGCATCATCTGAAGATGAGTGTGTGAGAAAGAATGGGAAGCCAGTGCACACCATGGCGTTTCCTCCCACATATTATGTACGGAGGGCATATCATCAGATGGTGCTGTGGAAGGTCAGCACGGTCCTCCTCCTAAAGGAGGAGTTTTTGGCCAACAGAGAAAACAAGCACAAATTCATCAACTTACTGAGCAATGAGCTTGAGAAGGCTGGGTGCTGTTGTTTTTATGCAGAGAACGCTAAAGTAATGATCGTTAGACAGCACTGAACTCATCAAGCAAAATCGACACTATCCTCATTGGTGAAGACACCGATTTGCTAGTGCTGTTGTGTTACCACTTTCAACATGAGCTCTTTGGTGTATTCTTAATGCCAGAACCTAAACAAAGCATAGCACAACAACTAAATAACGACCTGGTACATCAGAGCTCTCACAGAATATCTGGGCCCAGCTGTGGGCTAAGATATGATACCACAGCAACATTTGAAGAATTGGTTACTGCAGGAAACCAGGCTATTGTGTGCTTCCAAAGTGGGAACATTTGCAAAAACCTTGATGGTTTGTTGTACAAGCACTTCATTGAAAATGTAACATCAAGCGCAGCTTACTCACAGAGATAAATATACCTCGTACTTCAACTGCTGCCCACTATCACAGCCACAGGATCAATCCAAACCAACAGTGGAAAGGATCCAAGAAAACTCTAAAAGCCACGGACTAGTGCTGGATTGTCAAATACAAGTATCATATTCCAAAGATGACTGATCTCCCAGCAGCACCAACCCGTATGCTGTCGGTCATCCTTTTTGTGGGGTAGAGTGTTCGCTTGTGAAGATCAGTGGGACGATCCTATGCTTCTCCCCGTCTGCTTTTCTTCTGGAATGTTCAACGTCCTGGGCAGCTCTCATGGTAGTCGCTCTGTTGCCAACATGTGTGGTCTTGCCAGGGTGAGTTGCCGTTTCAGCTGATCCTTCTAGCGCTGGGGTGGGGGGCTTCTATCACGGTTGCCCTGACGTAGCTCATCATAGAATACAACATATGACATTCTGATGTCATCAATGCGCGAGACGTGGCCTGCTCAGCGGAACTATCTGAACATCAACATGGTTTCGATGCTCCGGAGGCAAGCCTTTTCCAGGACTTCTTTGTTGGAGGCATAGTCCTGTCAATGCAGTCCCTTGATGGAGCGCCGACATCGCTGGTGGAAGTGTTCAAGCAGTTGTACTTGCTTTCTGTAGAGGAACCACGCCTCTGCCCCATACACAAGGGTAGTGACGAGTGACGACGACAGCCTTGTATACTTGTATTTTTGTTGACAAACGCAGCGAGTGATTCTGCCATAAGTATACATTTCAGCAGGCGACCGAGTGAACTCTTGGCAAAGACAAACTACAATCCCTTGGGATGTAGTTGCGGAAAGAACGGATTTGAGTGTACTTCTGTGTGTGCGTGATGTGTCAAATTGCATCTAACATCTCCGTGGAAGCTCTCAACGACAGCAGTGTTTGAACGCGTAATGTACCATTACATAATTCTACATCTTTAGCAATAATAAGGATGTACGCACACACCTCACTGCAATTTTTATAGCGTATAGTTTTGGTGAAGATAACTGATATTGGAATAAGTACCTGAGTTAAGCTATCAACCAAATACAAAGTATACTAACATATTCATGAAAACGGGGTTAGTATTTAGAAACAGTGGCTAAGGACATAAACTGTGTTGAAATAAACAAGTTTAGCACTACACCCTGTATATGTGTAAGCACAAAGCTTCTCCCCATGGCGGCTAAAATTCGGGTTTCACTGTGTTTAAAAACAATTTCATGTTATTACTAAATGGAACTAACCTTGATGTATATCGTTGTATTAATATATCCGTACCACTTCCAATGGCGTACAGAATATACAAAAAAATCGGCTTAAATAAGTCCTTTCCCTAGATTTTACTATGACAAAAGTGACTAGCAGCGACTTTCGACCACTTGTCATTATCGTCAGAAATGAAAATGTTCCACCACGTGAACTTTTTATTTAATAATGCAGACACATAGTGCTAACTATAAACGCCATAATGATTGCTATTACAATTTGTTTGAAGCTGAACAATAGATTGACTGGACTAGGCCGAAAATCGGGGTACATGGTACATGTAAATTGTGATAATTTGTAAATGTGTTTACTGACCTTAATATCCATTGCAATGCTATTCGTTAGGTACCATTACACAGCAAAATGCATTGCCTTTCTAACGATATACATCATCTTTATAGTATTCTCACAGAAACTAAATTATACAACATTAATTACGTGTACCCCCTAAATTTCAGTGAAACATACGACCACTTGGCAATCTGCGAAAATGACACAGTTCCACCAAGTGGATTTTGGTAGACGTTTTATCTGGTAACATAAACAAACAGTAGAATCTAAAAATGCCTCAAAACTTACTATTGCACTTTGTTTGAGGTTGAACCATAGATTGACTGGACTAATTGTGTGTAGACGAACTATACTCTTCATGTTACATGTAATATAAACTACACGAATACTAATATGCGACGTTATATATTTTGATCGGTTCCTGTTAAGGTCTGAAATATATACGACAACCAACGTGATTGGTCGTGCATGTTTCAGACTACCTCAAATACAGAGACTGCCTGGCGCAGCCCAAACTGAACGAGGAAGGGACTTTCTGTAACAATACGTACACGGATCGTCTGCGTAATATTTTCAAAGGCGACCATCACAAGGAGTATAGACGAGACAGGATATGCTAGTGAGTGATTTAGCTTTGGTAGAAGATACTTTAATACCAAAGCATTTGAATCACGGCCCGGTGCCACTCTGCAATATCTCGTAGTGAAATGGAACGGGTAGCGCTATCTGTTGAGCTGATAACGCATTGCTAGGCACCACAGTCACCGCCAAAAATTAGTGCATTCAAATAGTAACACTAGTTAATTAAATTCAAAAAAGCAAACTAATAACGCGTTATCAGTGCAACTTATGGCGGGCGATACCCAATCTAGTTAATCTGCTTCCTGATTCGAATGCTTCACTAATTAAAAATGATGCCGGAGAGATGGAAGTAAAGAAAGATAGATAGGGAGGTAACAATATCCTAACTAACTACCTATGAATAGATGAAGGAGGGGGAGATGAAAGTAAGGAGGATAGATAGGGAGGTAACAATATCCTAAATAACTACCTATAAATGGATGAAGGAGGGGGATATAAAAGTAAGGAGGATATATAGGAAGGTAACAATGTCCTAAATAACTACCTATAAAGGAATGACGGAAGGGAGAGGGAAGTAAAGGAGGATTGATAGGGAGGTAGTAATGTCCTAAATAACTACCTAAAATATCACACAGTTGTATAAATGGTCAATTATCTGTTTTGTCAGTTAGGTCACCGAGAATGAACCGATATATGATGGAACGACACAAAAACTAATATAACTTCAACTCGTTCTCTGAATCATTCCAGGTTTTTCCACCTTCATGTGCTTCAGATATACTGAAGACTTCTTGGATTGCGTCGAGAACGTGGTTTCATCGTTCTGTGGAAAACGTGCAGCTAATTGGCAGCGTGGCCTCCACGTCCAGGCATTCTCGCCGCTGATAGAAGCTATGGCTTGCCCTGACTGGAGTTCATCTTCTCCAAGTAAGTCTTTGAATCAATATGTTATTTTATTGTACGTTTAACTATCAATGCACACACACTAAATCGCTCCGCGTATTTCATTTTATCCCGGTTTAAACGTTACCTTCAAGAAATACTAAATTTATTAGCAAACCAAATGTTTGTTTTGTTGATTATTAAAAAAATACAATGACATACAAAAGGCCAATTGCAATTGTTGAGCGCATTCATATTGTTATTCGAGTAAGAATGCTTGTATCATTACTGCATATTTTGACAGGGTTATAGGTTAATTTCTGCTTTCATATTAACACGTTTGTGTTAAATTGCAACACTCAATGACTCTATACAATGGTAAATGTTAATCACGTTTACGCACCTACATGAATCGTAATTACACATACATTGTTTTAATATAAAAACAATTAACATTACATTGAAATATATTACCCGTTATGCAATTAATGTTATAGTTATAATGTTCATGTCTATTAGTTACACAGTACGTCGACTGTGATCGTGTTTCAGCCAGCAGTAACACTGCCGTAATCGTCAGCGTCACTATAGCTGTGATGTTGTTAGTGTTCACCTGTCTGATTGTATACACGGTGAAACGTTGTACGCGCTCGAGACGCCATGCTCGGGAGCAGACGTCGCCGCCCACTCCTCATCCAGACGATCCACCTCCGTCGTATGCCACCGTCGTCGCCGGAGCATCCACGCTCAACGCCTCGCCAGACCACACGCCGACGCAGACAGCGGTCGATCCGGATGATACAAGGATACGTCCGACGCCGTACAAGCCCTCCCAAGAGAATGACTCCCGTCTGTCTGCTGACAGACCTCGCGCCATTCCCCTCTCCACGTTAGCACCCGATCCGGTACGTGCCCAGTTGGTTTCTGCGGCTGGCACCCATGAACCCGGGTACACTACGTTGAAAATTGACTCGGTATTCCACGAAGTCGAAGACGAGCAATACTGCTATATCGACGACATACCCATTCGTGAAGAACCTGACGCCCTTTCGGATGACAGACGCGACAAACACCCGCCATTGCAGTTGCAACAAAGTGCTGATGCTGAGCTGCCACGTCACCATAGGGCCAGAGTGGAACCACTGCGTCGTAACGTCAGAGTCCCAGAAGAGATGCCGCGACGTCAACACAGCGCCACCACCGACGGCCCGGGCAGTAAGGGTGAAAGAAGGAGGGTGAGGAGTGACGCTGCAAGAAAAAGGTCAAAGTCGAAGGAAGGCAGACGGAAACCGTCTGGCGGTCGAAAGACTTAAGGAAATTTTGCCATCCAGAATAATGTCCTCAGTAAAAATACCGTGTGCTACGGCAATGCATAGTTATAATGAGAGGAATGTCTTCTTCTTGTTCACTGTATAATTATGCAACGTGTAGCCAGAGATGTCGTCAAATTGCCGTTAACCTATGATTGACATTATATGCAGATATATAGCAGTTATACAAACAGCGTCATTGCTTGTTGACTTGGAAGGACATCCAAACATCATAGAAACATTGGCGGTGCACGTAAGTTGATTGATCAACGGTTCCCCAATCCCAAACAGTTGACAATTGAATGATGTATGAAGTCATGACTCAAATGGTATCAGATAAATTGTAAGTGGTTTATTGTCCCGCTTCCGGGGAGATGAGGCGCACAGCGAAGCTGGCAAGCGTTTTGGTACCGTTTGATGGACGCGATTGTCATACCGTACGTTGGCGACGTAGATTAAATAATCGAATAAGCTTGCATAGGCGGATCCAGATCTGTTGAGTACTTGCATCCACTATACCTTTGTAATTTTGCGTGCCCGTAGACCTTTGTGAATGGGCCCACGTAACCGTGCCCCTCCGGACCGTTTGAAATGTGCCCTAATTCAGGTTACAATAAAGTGAAGTTAAGCCGAAGCGTTGGCGAAAATATAAGCACCCCCCGTCTTCGATGTCACAGTCTAGCCAGGCTGCGAGCCAGCGGAGAAGCTGAAGTTATGGCGGCGCGATAGCGAAAAAAATTCTACACCATTTGGTTCGGCCGACAGTGAAGGTTTTTGTGACCCCCCCCGTAGACTCGCTTTCTGGATCCGCCCTTGGGTTGTATACTACTTCTGATTGTATGAACTACATCGCAAGCCGACAAGGAAGATTACAGCGGGGTGCAGTGGTTCAAGGCTATACTTATCTCACACTCTTAATAATATTTAGCCAATTTGATATTGTCCACTATGTTCTTTATCGCCCCAGTATACTGTTTTTCAGTTTATGCGTGGTGCAGCGAAATTTTTTTTTTCATTATCGGCGCAAAGCTAACACTTGTTTTAGAATCGATTTTGATCGTTATTACAAAGTAAGTGTACCTTTTGATAATGTGACATGTACACATGCACTGTAGATGTACTAGGTGACGTTTGGCGGCTCTGAATTGTCGTTTTCAAGGTTAGGCAAGTCAATGCCATATCATCACACCTAAGTAACCGGACTTTGTCGTTTATGCTGGCCAAACAATGATATGCAAATAAGTGCTACAGGCTTATTAAATGCAATTGGGACGACATTGTCACTTCAACATATGTGATGTTGTATTGATTGCAATATATAAATAAATATTAATACAACGAAGAGCATACACATTATCTTTCATTTACAAATATTATAACATCAACTACAATTATTGTTCGAATTGTCGAAATTCTGTAGTGTTTACTATTGTCATTTCGCTTGGCAGCGATATTGATTTACATAGCGCCTGAAAGACAATAAATGTTCTACCTTTACGCATACAAGCATATATACGACAAGCCCAGAATTATTCTTTTCTTGAAATAAATTGACGTCGTCAATATTTCAGTGAGATACTCAATGCCAATGCCAACATTTACCGAATTGGAAAAATGGTTATACGTAGAAGGTGACATTAAAGGGAGACACTGCAATTAATGCGCGAAGTCTACTCGTAAGCAAATATCCACCAATGTTTATAGCCAGGTACGTATACATACAGCTGAGTGAACTGGAGCAACGTATAGTGAACGAACTTGCCCAAGGTTCGAAAATAGTGCATATTAAATGCAATTTGGGTGACATTGTCAATTCAACATATGTATTGTCGTATTAAGTACAATATATAAATAAATGCTAACGCATCGAAGAACATGCACAATAGCTTTCATTTCCAAATCTGATAACATTGACTACAATTATCTTTCGAATTGTTGAAATTCAGTAGTGTTTACTATCGTCATTTCGCTTAATTGGCAATACATGTTCTCCTTTTACACATATAAACGTATATGCGGCCAACCCAGAATAATTATTTTCTTGAGATAAATTGACATCTTCAATACCTCAATGAGATACTCAATACCGATGTCAACCTTTATCGAATGGAAAAATGCTTACACGTATTAGGTGACATTAAAGGGAGGCAGTCTGTTCCTTACCCGGAATTAGCCAACGTCATAATTTGTAACGGGAAGTCTGTGTTGAACATGGGAACATAGGAAATTCGTGAACATCAAATGGTATTGCATTTCGCTCAGCTCACTTCTGCAAATAAAGCTTGTGTTGAAACTATATGTTTTGTTTACTACTTGAACATGTTCCGGGGTCGTATCTTCTTAATTGTGAACGCTGGTACGGGTTTATTAAACAACATTTGGAGGGCAGTATATCTTCAACATATTTATTATAGTCTTAAGAATATTATATTAGTCACCAATCAAGAAGTAGGAACTGACTACCTCATTTTTATGTAGGGACGATCTTCACGCAGCAAGTTAATGCACACTGAAGCGAACGTATATTTTACATTATACTTGCGTCTGCGATGATTGAAGTCACGCAGTCAACATACTTCATTTGACATCATCATGGATGCGGCAATGATACCTACATTTCCGATAATATCAGTCTCATTGTTTTTGACAATCCGACAAATATAATGACAACCACAAGATATGTTATCTTGTTGCGCCAAAAGAACGCTGAATTCATCAAACACGTTCACATTCTTCACCAATAATTCTTTTTTCAATTTTCGGGTAAATGCTGCCAGAGCGAAATTGTTCCTGCTGCCTTTTGTCTGCCTCTTGTCGAACTCAGGAAAAGGTGGCGTTGTTACAAAGAGAAGCTTAAAACCGGCCTTCAAACTTTTCGTCTGGAGGTCACTGAGTACACCGACAAGTTTCATCACAGATACGTCCATTGTTTCCTGTATGCCGATATGGGCCATGTCGTGGGCGCCTGTTTGCATTATCACAACATCACGCCGATCTAACTTTTCATTTTCAAGGTACTTATCCCACAAATCTATGGCTTGGAAAACCTTCGATGTGCTCAGATAATGGATATTCTCCACTGTCAGCGATGTGTGCTGTCCCGGTGTATCCGACGGTATATTGTAGCACAGAGACATAAAATAGTCACATTTGTATCTCATATGCGATGATCCAATGCAGAATAGTTTCCTAATGTTGTTGATGCAGGGGCATAGTGTTGACTTGTTCATTGTTACGTAATCTTTACCACTCGACAAAGTTGCTACCCAACGTGTGTTCTTCAGGTACCACGTAACAGAGTTTTTACTGTTGGTTGATGAAGCGATTTCGCTACCATGCAACGTCAAGCCAGCTTCTGTTTTGTGAAGGTTGCAACTACGATGTCGCCAAAGCAGTTTCTTTATTGGAATGTGATTTCCAGTGTACGCCGTGAAGTTAAAGTACATGAGCAACACGCTTATGTTTCGGCATGTACATTCCGGTAGGGGGCAGTGTGCCAAGTACGTGCCATTAAAGAAATCGACGTAATGACATATTATTTGTGTCGACACCGATTCACTGCGAACGAGGAAACTGCTACCGCCTCC
Source organism: Escarpia spicata (assembly GCA_963995525.1). Classification (NCBI taxonomy): domain Eukaryota; kingdom Metazoa; phylum Annelida; class Polychaeta; order Sabellida; family Siboglinidae; genus Escarpia; species Escarpia spicata. Next base: position 7,103,962 of record OZ023213.1, read on the forward strand.
AGTCGGCGCCTTCCCGTAACGTTCTTCGATGATGATGCTTGTCGACGACCGCGCCTTTACGTGATAGTTATATCCTGCAGGCAGTTTCGCAACCGTAACATTGTTGATAACAAATCGAAAATTTGGGTTGTGTTTCTTGAACCGCATGTATTGAAGTAATTCCGTTTCCCCGATAGCGCCGTAAATCTTGTCGCCGAGTGAGTATATTTTGTCGTCTTCGACTTTGCTGCATTTCTTAGGAACGATCCCCTGCATCGAATGATCTAACGAAACATATTTCTGTTTTTGAAACAAACTACGTAGATGATATTCTTCACGCCATCGTGTCTTCAACGTGTCCTTCCGAAACAACAAGAGTAAAATTAAAGCGCTACACAGTACGAAAGCGTAAACACATGCATTGTGTTTCGTCCCGTTTAATTTCCTCAACACGCGTCGTGAAATCCACAGGCACGCCATTAAATCGTTGTATGATGTGGATCTTTTATTCAAAAAATTTGCCCATAACGTCGTCAACTGTAGTCTCGTCGAATTCTGGTCGTATGAAGCATTGCTCATTCGAACTGAAAGGCAAACATATGGCAAGCTAAGTTAATCTGATCAATATAAAACGATACGTGCGTCTTTGAGGTATTCTCTCCAGCCAGGTATGTTAATATTTAGCGGGAAATACGTTGAATACGTTATTATTTCTAGCGATCTTGATTACCCAACTTCAAAGAGTAATTCTAAGAACTTGTGGTAGCCCGTCAATCTATCTCATCCAGATCACTCGGTTTGTTCTAGTTTATAATTTTCTGTACAATTTGAATGATACGAGGATGAAACATTCAAATTGCGATTGGCTGTTCCATTGTTATTAAGAGCAATTTGGCTGGCAGTGTACCGTCAACACATTTAGTCTACTATTAAGAACATTACATAAATACATGGTAGGAACAAGTACCGTATAAGATCGGTATATCTTGTATATTATCAAAAACGAATTGTCAGTGTTTCATGAATATAAAGGCACATTGCCCACCATCACCAACCGTCACATCTGTATCTGACTAGTAAGACAAAAATGTTTTTTTTAACCAAAACGCGACTGTAACATTTAATACATACACACACACACACACACACACGCACACACACACACACACACACACACACACACACACACACACACACACACACACACACACACACACACACACACACACACACACACACATATATATATATATAGTCCTAAAGACAGGATAGGCAGAGCGCTCCATTATGATATATATATATATATATATACAGTGCTCTCAAAATCACTAAAATATTTGTTTGGTGCAAATAATTCTACGTAGCATTATATTCCTGTTATGCTACGTATACTACCAGTTCGAATTTTTTTCGTCTGACTGAAGAGGAACAGTATGCATATTTGGTCTGCCTATGCTGCCGTTAGGAATATATATATATATATATATATATATGTGTGTGTGTGTGTGTGTGTGTGTGTGTGTGTGTGTGTGTGTGTGTGTGTGTGTGTGTGTGTGTGTGTGTGTGTGTGTGTGTGTGTGTGTGTGTGTGTGTGTGTGTGTGTGTGTGTGTGTGTGTGTGTGTGTGTGTGAATATGTATGTGTGTATGTGTGTATGTGTGTATGTGTGTATGTACATACATATACATACATGTCAGTCGCGGTTGCGACTATGAGTGCGCGCATGGAGTCCTCGCCAGGTTCAGGTTGGTCTGTCCCTGGCAAAATAGTACCACGATCTGGCGTCTACTCCTTATGTCTTCACGTTTCGTTTTATAGTATCTTAGTTTGGGGAGTCCTCTGTTCCTAGATCCTTCTGGTCTCTCTATGTTATTCACATGATGGATCGGAGGTATCTCGTCTGTAAAGTATGTAGCTTTTTAACTTGCTTTCGGTCTAGAGTCCAAGTTTGTGAGAACTATTGCAGTGTACACCTGACATTTAACCCTGTTTGTTACAAAAACGTGTACTGCAATGCTACATAGAGCCCATATTGCTATATGGATGTGAATCCTGGACAATAACTAAAAGTTTACAAAAAACCATAGAAGCCACAGAAATGTGGTTCTTAAGAAGAATGCTGCGAGTGCCACGGACTGCAAAGAAAAGCAATGAAGTCATCCTTAGGACATCCAAATCAAAAAGAAAGATCATTAACAAAGTTAGAACACAACAAGCACAATTTATAGGCCATGTCATGAGAAAGAAAAAGTTAGAACAAATAGTAACAACAGGAAAGATAGAAGTAAAAAGATCCAGAGGACGCCAGAGAATTAAAATAATAGATAGTCTGTCAACATGGTGTGGAAGGAGCATAACAGAACTGCTACAAACTACACACGACCGTGCGATTTGGAGGGCCATGATCGCCAACGCCTGTGACAGACATGGCACATAGAAAAAGAAAAGTTACATGGTGAGACTTCGGTAAATTCCTTGTCTAGTTTTGCCTCGTCAGAGATGATATTTCCAAGACAATTGTATCTATGGACATTCTGAAGTAGCTGGCTATTCAGGTAGATTTGACCTGGATTAGGTTAGACCCTTGATGATTGGTAGTGCACTACTGTATTATTCAGGTTTACGCTTAAACCGTAACAGTTTGCTGATTCTGAAAACATGTTGATTATGGTTTGTATGTCTTCAAGGTTGTTGGCAATAATGGCACCATCGTCTGCATAGAGTAGTTTACGAAATAGAGCCAATTGCGTTCTGATGTTGGCTCGGAACTGGAATACATTAAATAGGTTTGTATCTTTACCAGGATGTGTTTGTAAATAATCTCCTTCTGGACAGTTTCTAAAGGTTTCTTTGACCATTGCTACAAGGTACAGGGACAAGAGAGTTGGTGCACGAGCACATCCTTGCTTAACGCCATTTGTAACTTCAAAACTCTTCGAGTTGCTACCTTCAGTGCATGGTTGAGCCATCATCCCTGCATGTAGTGCTTCGGTCATTTTCCAAAATCTTTCTGGGCAGCCATATTTCCTCAGTAATAATGTCCAGAGTCCACGCCATCGCCCACAGTGTCAAGTATTTTAGTAAAATCAGTGAAGATTATATACACAGGACGGTTTTGGTCAACACATGTCTTTTGAACTGGACGCAAGGTAAACCTCATATCCACTGTGCTTCTTCCAGGCCTAAAGCCACTCTGAATGACTTTCAGGGATGATATTTGCAATGTGGACACCTCTGTAACTCTCACACTCTGATAGGTCACCTTTTAAAAATACCTTGCCAACTACTGCGATGGTAGATACACCTCTGTAACTCTCACACTCTGATAGGTCACCTTTCTAAAATACCTTGCCAACTACTGAGAGGGTAGATACACCTCTGTAACTCTCACACTCTGATAGGTTACCTTTCTAAAATACCCTGCCAACTACTGAGAGGGTAGATACACGTATGTAACTCCCATACTCTGATAGGTCACCTTTCTAAAATACTTGCCAACTACTGGGAGGATAGATATACTTATGTAACTCCAACACTTTGATAGATCACCTTTCTAAAATACCTTGCCAACTACTGAGAGGATATATATACCTATGTAACTCCCACACTCTGATAGGTCACCTTTCTAAAATACCTTGCCAACTACTGAGAGGATAGATACACGTCTGTAACTCCCACACTCTGATAGGTCACCTTTCTAAAATACCTTGCCAACTACTGAGAGGATAGATACACCTCTGTAACTCCCACACTCTGGTAGGTCACCTTTCTAAAATACCTTGCCAACTACTGAGAGGATATATATACCTATGTAACTCCCACACTCTGATAGGTCACCTTTCTAAAATACCTTGCCAACTACTGAGAGGATATATATACCTATGTAACTCTCACACTCTGATAGGTCAACTTTTTAAAATACCTTGCCAACTACTGAGAGGATATGTACACGTCTGTAACTCCCACACTCTGATAGGTCACCTTTCTAAAATACCTTGCCAACTACTGAGCGGATAGATATACCTATGTAACTCCCACATTCTGGTAGGTCAACTTTTTAAAATACCTTGCCAACTACTGAGAGGATATGTACACGTCTGTAACTCCCACTCTCTGATAGGTCACCTTTCTAAAATACCTTGCCAACTACTGAGAGGATAGATATATACCTATGTAACTCCCACACTCTGATAGGTCACCTTTCTAAAATACCTTGCCAACTACTGAGAAGATATATATACGTATGCAACTCCCACACTCTGATAGGTCACCTTTCTAAAATACCTTGCCAACTACTGAGAGGATATATATACCTATGTAACTCCCACACTCTGATAGGTCACCTTTCTAAAATACCTTGCCAACTACTGAGAGGATATATACACCTATGTAACTCCCACACTCTGATAGGTCACCTTTCTAAAATACCTTGCCAACCACTGAGAGGATATATATACCTATGCAACTCCCACACTCTGATAGGTCACCTTTCTAAAATACCTTGCCAACTACTGAGAGGATAGATATACCTATGTAACTCCCACTCTCTGATAGGTCACCTTTCTAAAAATACCTTGCCAACTACTGAGAGGATAGATATACCTATGTTACTCCCACACTCTGATAGGTCACCTTTCTAAAATACCTTGCCAACTACTGAGAAGATATATATACGTATGCAACTCCCACACTCTGATAGGTCACCTTTCTAAAATACCTTGCCAACTACTGAGAGGATATATACACCTATGTAACTCCCACACTCTGGTAGGTCACCATTTTAAAATACCTTGCCAACTACTGAGAGGATAGATACACGTCTGTAACTCCCACACTCTGATAGGTTACCTTTCTAAAATACCTTGCCAACTACTGAGAGGATATATATACGTCTGTGACTCCCACACTCTGATAGGTCACCTTTCTAAAATACCTTGCCAACTACTGAGAGGATATATATACGTCTGTGACTCCCACACTCTGATAGGTCACCTTTCTAAAATACCTTGCCAACTATTAAGAGGATATATACACCTATGTAACTCCCACACTCTGATAGGTCACATTTTAAAATACCTTGCCAACGACTGAGAGGATTGATTTACCTCTGTAACTCGCTCACTCTGATAAGTCACCTTTCTAAAACAGAGTGATCAGTTTGGCATCCTTCCATTCTAGTGAGTCACCTCTGATTATATATAAGACGCTGAGAGTGCCGTGTTTTTAATTCGATGTTATACGACCGGTTTGATCTTTTAGTGAGGTTTGGTGGTGTGTCCCTTCATCCGAATCCGTATCCCAGTACTACTTACGTTCATCTATCCAGTCTTCCTTTGTTTTCCGTATTTTGTTTCTGGTGTCTTTCTCCAGTTCTTGGTATTGATAGTGCGCTTCTTCGTTCGTGTTTCCTTTTTAACCGTCATTTCTGATTCCAAAGTTTCAAAACATCGTCTGGTGTCCATGGTTGTTGCTTGATATTTCTTTTGCTTAAGACATCGTTAGCAGTATCTAGCAATGCAGTATCGAATGGGTTGAAAAGGTTGTTGATGCCTGGCTTCAAGAAGTTAAGCGCTGCAAGTTGAATTAAAATGTCGCTTTAAATGACATTACGTTGTGTTGATCGTGCTCTTTCTACATATCGAATCATAACCTAGAGTTTGTATTTTCAAAAAAAAACATAAACGTCGGTTGATATTTGAATTGAATCGTTGAAATGTCAATAGGTAGTCGACCTGGTTGTTAGTTTTCCCATCACTAGAATGTCATGTTGTTCGCCTGTAGATGTGTTTTCTATGGTTATGCCTTTTCTGGATAAATATTCTAGGAGTCGTAGCCCTCTGTCATATGTGACCTGTCACAGCAAAGAGACTACTGATTCCAAAAAAATTGAAATTGAGTTTTTTAAATCTTTTTTTGATTTCATAGGTCATAAGCTTTAACAGTATACCTCATTTGATGACATATATTATATTCAGTAGTTGTTGATTTATAGCTACAGCTGAAGCAAACTTTAACAAAGCGATGTTTTTATAAACGAGCTCGTTTGTGGGTTATATTACACATGTGCTTTATTAGTGTAGGAGTACTTGTTAGGAAGACTAACTGGATATTGAAAGGTGATATGATAAGGTATACATTTCCGTCACAACTTAACATTTATGTGCTCGTCCGACTTAATACCAGCCTCAACGTAGTTGTTAACACATGTGTTTCCACAATCGAGTGTTGATGGTCTGTTTTCTCATCACCTGTCTTTGCATTCCAGTCGCCGATGTCCTTATTTCGTTTCCTCGTGGTAGTCTCCTGAAAGGTATCATAAAAGAGTATAGTTTCTTCTTCGCTGTACTAAGCTTGGGTCGTACGGGCGCTGCATCGATGAATATCGCGCGAGACGACTCCAGTCTTTGCGGTTGTGTGATATTGCCTGGTTTTCAGCAAAGGTCTTCGCGGTCCATTCGTCAAAGTCCATCTCTTCCTCTGTCTTCCCTGTCTTCTTTCCCCTGGCATTGTTCCTTAAAGTATTGTTTTGTGAGCCCACTTGATCATGTTATATGCCCATGTCATCTCAACTTCCCCTACTTCACTGTGGTCAGAAGATCCTCGTAGTGGCCAACGTGTTGAATGATGCTTTTTTTAAATAATTTCTTCATTGGTGATGTGGTCAGCGTAGGAGATGCCGACAATCCGAAGTTGCTGTATTGTTGGGGCGTAATTTTTTATTACGGTGATATTAGTATTTTTACGCAGCTATTCTTATTGATATTATTCTACTGTTTACTGGTGTACGCAAAACTATAACGCAATAAGTGTTGTCCTTTCTTACTACAAAGGCTACGCCATGTTTGCCTATTTTTCGCTGTACCATATTTTGTGGCCTATTTCTATGGATATTTCTCTTTCACCTGGCCATCTTGCCTATCCTAGGCAAACAACAACCCACTTGTTTCGCAATAGAGCATGCGTATGCTCATTAACATTGGACACATTTCGTCAAAATTATAAAAAACGATTGTCATATTTGTATGCAGATATATTTCAAAACCTCAAAAAATCAGGCTGAAACCAGCAAACGTATGCTAACGCCCATCTCGTTGTTTATGCACATACACACACGACTCGTGAACATATTATCGTCTACTGAGTAGACATAACAAATTAACATTAACATATGCTTACCAGGCTGCGCAATTTCAATTATTCGACGATATCACAATACTCTTCATTTGCCGATGGCTCATCTGTCCGGAATGGTAAGAGGGTTGGGATATACTGTGTTCCGTCGTCACGCGTGACTGCACGACGTCACGCGTGGATGCACGGCAATAAATCATAATGGGCTGTATAGGACTAGCCTTCACTGGTATGATCCAATGATCATACACCACGTATCCTACTTCTTCATCGAATGCTGAGCCAGGGACTTCGGTTCCTGGCACCAAGATCGCTGTGCGCCGCAGATCCCCCAGTACTTTATTGATTTGGTTTTAGTACATTTCCTATATTAGTGATAATAATAATAAAATAATAATATATAATAATAAACTTTATTTTAACACTCACTTCCAGAACGCTCTTGTATTCAATGATGTTAACAATGCTTCTACAGTACTATACTTATGTAATGATTATCAAAAAACTACTAAAATGGGAGTAATAAACTAAAACATCTACAAAGTCATTAAAACAAACCTGTGCTAAACAAACATGAGATACAAACAACAAATATATTCTGATACTGTTGGCAATTATTTTTAATAAAGTAAAAAAAATTATACAAATTGATTAAATAAATATACAGTAAAATATTAATTAATCCCATAAAAAATAAATAATTGTTAAGTCAACATACTAGTATAATTATTAGATAACTAGCGATGTTAGGTTGTACGTAGAGCTGGATGTTGTGTGGAGCGCAGTGGCGCAGTGACTAGAGTTTCGGACTCGACTGAGAGAACTCTGGTTCGAATACTATGCCGCGGTGTCGAATCTTGAGCAAGATCATTCACTCTCTGTTGCTCCAGTTCACTCAGCTGTATGAATGAGTACCTGGCTATAGACAGTGGTAGATATTTGTGTACCAATAGTCTTCGCGCATTAATTGCAGTGTGGGTGGGTGCTTGCTTCACAGAGAGGTCGAGATGGTGTTCGATTGAACAGGTCTGCCCGAGAGTAAAGTGTAAAGCGATTCTAGCAGTCCTGGGGGCTGTGCTATATAATAAGATACCTTTACCTTTGTGTCTAAGCTTGTTCACTTAGGCGCCTCCACAGTATAACTGATGGGGGTTTTCACAAAACGGTTTTTTATCTAATTTCTTCGGAGTCAAAATCTTCTAAATTGTGTGCTTCAATATTGTGCAAATTTGTGTTCTACAATTAAGAGCAAAACTCGTATTTTTTGGAGTAAGAAGTGAGAACAATCATGATACGACACCCGGTCAAAATTTGTCTGGACCCAAAGCAGTCTTAATTCCGGCGCTAAACAGTTTTTTGTATTAAATGCAACACTGCGTGTACGTTACATATCAGTGACAATACAGTAAATTGCCAAGGCCTATTCACATTGGTTACATTCTTACGCTAAAAAAGTTACAGCGAAAGAGATAATGTTTCCATTGTTCTTATGCACAATATAACTCTTCCATAATGTTCGTTTTTGCAATTAGCGTCATAATTTATTTTACGATTTTTGTGAATCTATGCATGTTCACCTGCGTTTGCGTAACAGAATACTATGCTGCACGTTTGTAACAATTCAGTAAATTACCACGAACTAGTCTTTTTCTTGACAACGCGCGCGCATGTGTGTTTTTGTGCCAATCATCGTAATATTGCTAAGCAGATGAATCGCGAAATGTATAGTATGAACACCAAAATTGTCAGACTAAGTGCCGACATTACCGACATGAATGTGAAAATTGACAATTACAACATTTACACCAACACATTTACAACCCACACGGTATAGTAAATCGATTACAGTGTAAAATTTAATATGGTAATTAATTATGGGACACACACATTGGCTCAGAAGGAACCGTCCAATGCGGCGAAAACAATACCGTCGCATCAAAGATACTTAGGGCGACATTCGACTATTGGCCAAACATGCATATTCACTCAGACAGTTAGGTCGAACGAAGCATAGAGTCTTGCATGTCTGGCAATAGTTGTAAACTGCAGATGTCAACCCCTAGCAACAGAAAAGTTAAGTCTGCTTCCTGACTAATATGGCGCCCCCTGATGTTTGTGATTTGTTTCTGTTTGCAGTTCAACGAACAACATTCGCATTATACAAGGTTTCAACAGCATCCGTCAGCAAAGGGCGAGCTGCGCGGGAGTTGCTCTCAGGTGCAGATGTAAACGTGCTGACTGGCGCCGGTCGCTACCACGCTATGGCTCAACGTACTAAGATATTTATGGGACGAGACAACATCCACAAAGATTCATCCGATTATTCTGGCGACAATGTTGAACACGTAGACATCCTCGGAATGATGACTGGAGCCGAATGTGACATCAATGCAGTCGATGCCATCATGAGAATGAGCGAACCACATCGATACGCTAAAGGGATCATGCCCCAATTAGATTTCCTGTCTCGCTACACGAACAAATGGCAGTGTATTTTTGAGAAATTAAAAAAAAAAAATTCCCATGCTCTGAGTAGGCAGATTTTTAGGTGTGATTGATGTTGACTGTAAAATGGTGTATATTTATTTACCTGATTTTACTAAGCGGAAGGATATTTGGCAGCAATTTGGCTCTTTTGTCGGAGTACTGCCTGCATCCATTCGCAATAATAACAGGTAACAAGTTTCATAATTTGTGTAGGTAACGTTTTCTTATAATCATACAAAACGCTAACATGGCAACCAATGGAAAACTAAATGCGAAAACACCTGTTGCTACACACGCGCCGACCTATTCCGAGTGCAATGACGCAGCATTCCCAGCTGCAGCTTTCGGCTACGGGCAAGTTGCAATGGATACGTCGCTGTCCAATGCTCGCATATGCAACGCACCGTTTTCGTGAAAAGTTATAATGACAAGATAATAATGATGTAGTAAAACGTTTGCAAATATTCCAAATCATGTAGATTTCTACAAGTGTTCATATCGAACTTTGTTACAGATGCAACTTTTATTGAACGCAGGGCTTTCTTTAATTGTATTTTAGAAGTTAAGTTTACTATGCGTTCAGGTAGTCTGTTTCAGATCGATACAACTCGATTGCAGTAAATGTTATTTTGCTACACCAACTTTAAAGGATGTTATCTTATGCTTAAATCCATATCCTCTAGTTGAAACGGTGGTATTTATAATAGTGGTATTGCACGAAATTAGGTTTTCAGATATATTGACATATCCATACATTATGTTATATACCTTTACCATGTCATTGTAAACCCGGCTGAGTTCGAGACTCTCTGGTTTATGATATTCGAATCTTTGTAAGTAGTCATGATTAGTATCGAGTTGACAGTAAGAGACCCGGCGCGTAAAAAACCGTTGCACATTCTGTAACTGACCAGTCATGACCACGTAGTGTCATGGTGGCATGTAAGGGTTCCATACAGTCGAATAGTATTCCAGCACTGGGCGTACACATTATTAAATAGCCTTAATGAGAGCATCAACATCAGCAGTATTGAAACAGCAAACAATTTAATTGATTGCGTTATGTACTTTGTGAGAAATGTAAGAAGTATGCTGCTTAAATAAACACTTGTTATCCATAACTGGAAGTATGTAGTTACCTTTCAGAATCCTTGATGTATCTTATGTCAGCGTTGGACTGCTAACTCTCGGTCTTCATGTGACTTCGTTAAGTTAGCAGTCCAACGCTGACGAGGGTGTCGTGAGGACACCGAAAGTGCGTAAGAGTCATCAAGGATTCGGAAAGGTAACTTCATACTTCAAATTATGAACGTAACTGAATCCGGTAACAACATACATGTTGATGACTTGTTATCCGCTTGTTACACATGCATGCACAGGGCAATAAATTACGCTTCGTCGCGCTTGACTGAATTACTTCTCTGTCGGGCCGACATGCGTGACACGCAAATGCGTCAACACAACGCCAACACTGCAGTGATCCTAACAGCAAAGATTGAACACGCGTCTACGTCATGCTGATGCTTGATGTTGGTTGAGCAGTGGTTTTTTGGTTTATTGCAGAAATCCACCCCACTTATGTTACGGAACGCGTTGCAAACCATAAACGCAGACGTCGAAGTCTGGATTACATTGGCCCTTTTCGTCCGACACGATCCGACCCGACCAGACCAGACACGTATCTCCCTGACTGCAGTGTATACGCTACGCCGACTGACACCGACTGCGCTAGGCGTAAGCGGTTAAACAAGGCGACTTAAGTTCACGTGTACGGCATTAACGTAGCTTGGATAAATTGTGGGAAGGACGCGAACAAGTGTACGTCATAAGGTTGTTTAACGTTAAGTCTCTTAATAAAAGATATTCTGTGTGAACACGGCAAACGTCTGGGCTAATCGGTGTCCCAGATGGCACACCTACAGCGGTCCAAGAGCGGCAAAGTTATCGGCCCGCTGTCGGGATCCGCCAGCGGGCGGAGGGATTTTTATCCGGCGGCTCGCCTTCGGGCCGAGGGCGGCTCACAGTCGGACGCCGATATTGTGCCGATGGTTAGAGGCTCATAGGCCGACTGTGCCTAATTTTGCTAAATGTGTTTATCTGTCTTATAACTTGACCATTTCAATAGTAATCATCATGCATCGTCACTCTAATGATAACAAGATTATTACTCGTTCATTAATTTATTGTGATTGACTGGAATTCAAAAGTTCAAAAGAATAAAATAATATAGTAATATATAATTTAGGAACATAACAAATATAAAATTGCTACAAAAAGAGAATGTCGAGTATCGAGTTCTCTGTGTCGATTATTCCATATAATTACTATATAAACTAAAACTAAATACGCAAACAACTGCAATGCACATAACAAACAAATAATATAATACAAGAAAATCAAAAGCAAAATTGCAGTTGATTCACTGATTCATGCGGCACATGACATTAGAAATATTTTATGAAAAGGATGCTTAATTAATTTTTTTATAATTATTGTCTATATACTCTTTTCTGCTGCACCCAGCTGCATTTGTCATCCGGTGCTGTCTAACACCATTCCCGTCAAAGGCAGTCTTGAAGTACTTTTGAATGTCCTCTTGATTTTGTAGTCATTGGCAATGCTGTCTCTTCATTGTTTCTGACAGCATCTGGAATATTAAAGTACAAATACTCAAATTCTTTTTAGTGAATGTAGCACATTGTAAAATACCCGTTGTCAGTAGAATGTGTAAAATATTAAACATAATATTATTATCTAACAAGAAGGCCACATGATATAATTTTAATTTACTTTTATAAAGGTATTCCCAGTTTCTCATCACACACATTTTAAAATAGGTAGGTTCGACAAAACTTTATTTTTAATTATAATTAATCTTTGACTAAACATGTATGCAATAATTCTGCGCAAAAAGCAAAGCCAAAGGAATGTGTTTACAACGGTTATGCCATTTGTAAGAAATACACACTGTAGACTTTCAAGTTGTTGATTGTTGATGATGAATTGCTTTGACAGTCGTTAGCACCTCTGTCAGGATAAACATACACACATTTACCAAAAATCGAACCCCCCATTTATTCTTGACAAAGTACTGATAACAAACCTGGAACTGTTTTATAATAAACAATAGAAATGGCAGAAATTGTGTGATCCATAAACTGACAAAAGGCGCCTAGTGTGTAAGTACTTCATCCGTTACACATTCACATTGTCACAATCACAAACAGGAACACGCAGCACAGTGTGTAAGTACTTCATCCGTTACACATTCACATTGTCACAATCACAAACAGGAACACGCAGCACAGTGTGTAAGTACTTCATCCGTTACACATTCACATTGTCACAATCACAAACAGGAACACGCAGCACAGTGTGTAAGTACTTCATCCGTTACACATTCACATTGTCACAATCACAAACAGGAACACGCAGCACAGTGTGTAAGTACTTCATCCGTTACACATTCACATTGTCACAATCACAAACAGAAACACACAGCAGAGTGTGTAAGTACTTCATCCGTTACACATTCACATTGTCACAATCACAAACAGGAACACGCAGCACAGTGTGTAAGTACTTCATCCGTTACACATTCACATTGTCACAATCACAAACAGGAACACGCAGCACAGTGTGTAAGTACTTCATCCGTTACACATTCACATTGTCACAATCATAAACAGGAACACACAGCACAGTGTGTAAGTACTTCATCCGTTACACATTCACATTGTCACAATCACAAACAGGAACACACAGCACAGTGTGTAAGTACTTCATCCGTTACACATTCACATTGTCACAATCACAAACAGGAACACACAGCACAGTGTGTAAGTATTTCATCCGTTACACATTCACATTGTCACAATCACAAACAGGAACACACAGCACAGTGTGTAAGTACTTCATCCGTTACACATTCACATTGTCACAATCACAAACAGGAACACACAGCACAGTGTGTAAGTACTTCATCCGTTACACATTCACATTGTCATAATCACAAACAGGAACACACAGCACAGGGACAGCATTTGTTTTGATGTAGGTAAAATATTTGTAAAACACAAACAAATTAATGTTTGAAATTAAACATTAACACGCAGCAGTAATTACACAAGTCGATAATCGTAATAAATACCCTAAGCTGCTGTCAACATTAAATTGAAGATAACCTTATTTAATTAAATATCGTGTTTTATTGGCTCTGTTTGACAATATTATTGGAATATAAAGTGTAATCAAAAAGAATAGAAGGAAAGAGGCACCACTCCTTTCCTTGTGGACATCACTATAGCATGTAATCAACACATCCCCCTTTCTAGGATTAAGAGTCACGATAAATCAGAAAGGAAAGTGTCTGTAAATTAGATTTCCCATTAATGCTAAGGATCACAGAATAGAGTTCCTATGTCCTCAAACTAATATGACAACTATAAGTCCAGTCGCACTAGAGCCTTTCGGACTCTCTCAGAGCATCGTCGCACAGGTGAAATCTTCACAGGCGAGGGCTGCGTCGCGACCTCATCGGCGTCTATCGTCTCTGCCCTGGGAGGTGCCTCAGTCGCCGTCGCTGGCTCTGACGCAGTAGACTCTTGAGTCTCGGGATCGGGCAGAGTTGCGGTTTCTGCACGATACGGCTTGAATACTTCTCGCGTTGTGAGTAAGTGTTGACGATTACGGCGCATCACGCGTCCATCCTCACACAGAACGTCATAGGAACGAGGTTCCCTGAGACCTACTACTCTTGCGCGCTCCATTCGCTCGACAAGAGTGCTATCTCAGGATAGTGCGAGTAATAGTCAACAGCCAGTAAGTACGGAACTTGCTTCAGGTAGAATATGTCACATGCTACCTTCGCCCATGGTCGATCTGGTCGCTCATGCATCTGCAGTGGTTGTTGTGGTTGTGCATATCTGTACTCCTGACACACATCGCATCGTGAGACTGTGTCATAGACATCTTTATTCATGTTGGGCCAGTACAGAATGTCTCGGGCTCGTCTCTTACACTTCTCGATGCCCAAGTGACCCTCGTGTATTAGCTGGAGCATCTCGCCTCTCTCAGGCACAACTACATGTTGTCCTTTCAGTAAGACACCATCGACTATGGACAGTTCTTCTATGAATGTCATGTAAGGCTTTGGGCTGCCATTTGACATGCCCCGAATCACTTGGTTTAATTCTCGATCGTTTTCAGTTGCCTCTGCTATCTCAGCCCATTTGCGCTCAGACACAGGCAGACTCGATTTCACTGTACAGACGTGTATGTGAACGTCGCTTTCTGTTGTGCTCGTCACCTCCTTCGCAGAGAACGATCTCGACAACGTGTCCGCCACCACGAGGAGTTTCCCTGGTGTGTACTCTAGCGTCAAGTCGTACTTCTGAATGCGTAATAGGAGACGCTGCAATCTCGGCGGTGCATCACACAGCTGTTTCTTTGAGATCGCTATCAGCGGCTGGTGGTCTGTCTCAACAGTAACTTTGCGACCATAGATGTAGACGTGAAAACGTTCGCATGCGAATACAATGCCCAGCTGTTCTTTTTCAATCTATGCGTAATTTTTCTCTGCTGTCGTCATGGACCTCGAAGCGTACGCTACAGGCATCCACTCGCCGTTCGTCTCTTGTAGCAGCACGGCACCAATCCCGTCTTTGGATGCATCACTCGATATTTTGAGTGACTTGCTCTCATCATAGTACTGGAGCACTGGCTGCTTTGACAATGTCTCTTTGATACCATTCCACGCAAGCTCGTGTTCGCTTTGCCACTGCCAATCACTGTTTTTCTCTAGCAGTAGTCTGAGTGGAGCGGTTCTGGCGGACAGATTCGGTATGTATCGGCCAAGGTACGTCACCATGCCTAACACCCGCTGTAACTCGGTCACATCAGTCGGTGTTGGCATATCCCGGATCGCTTGGATTTTATCCGGATCAGGTTTCACACCATCATGGGTGATTACTTCCCCAAGATACGCGAGTTCAGGTTGGCGGAAGACACATTTTTCTATGTTCAAGACCAGCCTCACCTCCGAGAGTCGCTGCAGCGTCTTCTTCTAACGTGGCCACCCAGACGATGATGTCGTCCATATAGACGCCCACGCCTTCGTGGTCTTCTAGGAACTGATGCACCGTTTTGTGAAACACCTCAGGTGCAGTGCAGATACCCATCGGTACCGTCCAAACGGGATGTTAAAGGTTGTCAGTAACGATGACTGTCTATCCAATCGTATCTGATGGAAACCCGCCGTCGCATCCATTTTCGAAAAGCATGTTGCATTTGCCAGCTTTCCGAGAATCTCCTCCTTTGTTGGGATTTGAAAGTGCTCACGTTTGATCTCTTTATTTAAGTCCTTCGGGTCTATGCATTTTCCCGTTGGACTTCTTTTCTATCACGAGCGAGTTGACCCAGTCCGTTGGTTCATTGACCTTTGTCAAGAACTCCACCTCACTTGCCGGTCAAGCTCTTGCTTCAGCTGTGGCCTCTTGGAAACAGCCACCCGGCGAGAAGCGTGGACGACACCCCTGGCGCCATCTTTGAGCACTATCGTGTGTACCCCAAGCAGAGTTCCACTCCCCTGGAATAACTGCGGATATGCCTTCTTGATTTCTGTTTTCATCGTCTCTTTTCCGCTTGACTCACTCTTCATGGTGTTGACTCGCTTCACAAGTCCAAGCTTGTCACAATCAGTTCCGCCTAGGAGTGCTGGTCTGCGTTGTCCTCGCACCACTTCCATGTACGTCGAGATCTGACGTTTCTTAAATCTCAACGTCACGCGGCACACCCCCAAGCTTGTAATGGGTGCCCCCCAGTACGATGTCATTACCGCTCGACTTTGGCCTAGTTTCGGTTTTGGTCTAATGTTCTCATACTGCTTCTCAGAGATGATGTTGACATCTGACCCCGTGTCTAACTTGAAAGCAATCGTGCTATTCTCAACTCTGAGTTTCTGTGTCCATTTCGTGTCAGTCTCAGCATCGGCGTGCTCAACCAAGCCAACAAACAATTCATCTATCCCGTCGGCCGGATCATTCCGGCTAACATAGCGCACTTTCCCCTCCTTGGGCTTTGTTCTACAAACTCGCTCGAAATGTCCAACCTTACCACATTTATTACACGCCTTGCCATACGCTGGACAAGCGCGCAGTGCATGCGTTGTATCACAACATTTACACTTTGTGGCAGTCTTTCGTTGTTGTGGCTTCCATTGCTGGCGACGCCCCTTTTGGCAGTAGTTGACTTCACTGGTCGATGCTACTTTATCTGTACTTAGTGACTGAATTTGTCTTTCAATTGCCTCTGTCGCCTGGCATATTTTGATTGCTTTATCAAGGTCTAAACTGTCTTCCCTTAGTAAGCGTTCGCGTACCCTTGAACTTGCTATTCCCAATACCAAACGGTCCCTGATCATACTGTCTTTGAGACTGTCAAACTGGCATGTCTGTGCCTTTAGTTTCAAGTCTGTCACAAATTGTTCAATTGGCTCTCCCTGTACTTGTTTTCGACTATGAAACACGTAGCGTTCATACGTTTAATTTGTTTTTGGGTTACAGTAGGCATTGAACTTCACAACTACGCTCTCATAGTTCCCTTCCTCTTCCCGAGTAAACGAAAACTTGTTGTAGACCTCGATGGCCTGTTTTCTAGCAACATGGAGCAACAGTGCTATTTTTTGCTTAGCCGGTTTTGTATCATGACCAGTTGCTACCATGTACAGTTCAAACACTTGCTTGAATTTGCGCCAATTTTCTGATATATTTCCAACCAAAACAAGTTCATCTGGCTGTCTGATTGAATCAGCCATGCTTGTCTACACTGTTATTGATGGACACATTATCGCCCAGCCAAGCGGCTTGCGCGTCATGACATTGACCTTGACAACTTCGGTGATAAAAGACAATTGTCAAAATTCCACTCAGTTGCGTATTTATCGGTTTCGGCGTTTTGAATTCTGGCGTGTTGTCTCTGCTCCGTGTTTCTGACACCATGTAATGCTTCTCACTGTATGTTAATTATTAATCAAATCGAGACCGTTTTCTGAAACGCACTGTGTGACTTTATTACTACCTCAGGAAGAACAGAACCCGGATGATTAGACAAGAAACATCTATTCCTTGTGGACATCACTATAGCATGTAATCAACACACCAGTAAGTATTTTTTCGGTTTTTGAAAGATGCTGAAAGGTACAAACAATTGAACATGGTTGTATTATAGATCACTGTTGACCTTCTTTATATTTTATAACTGATTAAATAAATCGAAGAATTCACTTGCTCAACGCGCATTGCCTGCGGGTACACTAGACTACAGAAAAATTGAATATTCACCTACATGTAACAATTGGTGGAGGAAGAGAGAGACTAGCAACTTGTTTTAGTAATTTACTTACTATATTTAGGGCGTTTGTGATAAACTATGATCTAGATAATTGTGAACTTCAACTGGTGTTATGGAAATGTCAACAAGCAGTGCCGTTATTTGAAATGGATGAGAATCCGTTACGACTATGAATTAGAAGACCAACATTGGTTTGGACATCAAAGTGGTCATATGTAACCAATGGTCGAATAATCGAAAGACACTTAAGTCACTTCTGTGAGTCTTTCTTCCTCCAAAACGATAAAAAGATCTATGTCGTGTGCGACCCACCTCAGCTACTAACAAACATGAGGTACAACCTCAACAAAACAGGCTTCAAAAGAGATGGGAAAAGCATTGAGTGGAGTTGCTTTCGTCAGTTTTTCCTGATCGATTCCAGAAATGCTGTGCTTATGGCGCCTAAACTGACACACAAACACATTGACTTGCCCCCGTTTTCGGCTTTGCGAGTTAGATATGCGACCCAAGTCTTCTCTCACTCTGTGGCTACTGGTATTTCTACAATGGTTACATTGAAGTCACTCCCTGGGGACGCAGAAGAAATAGCACTGTTCTTGGAACGTATGGACCGTCTGTTCAACTGTTTAAACAGCAAGACATTCAAGCACAAACAACATATGAGACCTGCTTTGTCAAACACATCTGGGCACAAGGAGTTTCTTCTGTCTACCATAGAGTGGCTTTTGTCACTTGAGACTGGAAGCACGTGTAAACTGCCATGTCTACCCAGATGGTTGATGACCATTCGTAGTCTTCTGTCGATGTGGGACAATTTACACATCAATTTTCAGGCAAAGTTTCTCCTAACTAGCCGGCTAAACCAAGAATGCTTATAGAACCTATTTGCTGTGATCAGGGGTAAGGTTGGTCGTAGTGACAACCCTTCAGCTGAGCAGTTCCGAATCTACCTTCGTCAGGTAATTCTATTCTACTGCAGAGCAAAGAGAGCAACTGCAGGGAAGACGGGGACACTTTTCTTCTCAACCTCAAGTCTTTCAGTACTGCATATCAACACATCGCCGCCGATGAAGATGATCCTCTGCCCGTTTTCTCTCAAACAGGATAAATGACCAGTCTTTATTTCAACGTTGAGACGGAAGATCTCACCATTGAGGAAGAAAACACCTTTACATACATAGCAGGATGCATGGCCAGGAAACTGCGTGACTAAGTATGTCAACAATGTCAACAAACCCTGATTGGTTCACCGACAAGTTCATCTACAGAAGTGCAGCTACTTAAAAACAGCTAGAGAATGCAAAAGACGGACTTGTAACTCCAAGTAAAGAACTAGCGTCAACATTTGAAAACAGGGAGCGTGCTTTCAAGAAAACAAGCCACGTTCAACATATGGATAAAGTCCAAAATAGACTGCGCTGTCATATCGTCAAAGAAATACCCGAAGACTCAGTTGTCTGTACTGCCGGAATATGCACGCTGAAAGATTATGTGTTGAACTTATTCATCAACATTTCCCTCCATGCTTTGTTGAAGATGAATAACAACAACTTCACAACTTCAAGTGTGAGAAATAGGAAAGCATGTAAACAGGGAAGTAGGCGCAACATACGGCGGGCACCTACAGACGTGAGATCAGCATACGGCGGGTACCTGCATCCAATATATTTTATTTTAAAATTATAAATACGAGAGCCCATTTGAAGAATAAATAAATGCCTTCAACATAGCGTAAGATTGTGTACATACGTACGCACAAGTATAATAATTTGTGCGCTGTTTTAATGAAGTCGGTATGCTACAGCATTGAAAAGGTAGCTCCAATGCGTAGTTCTCCTAGAAAGCCGCCGGGTGGCGCCACTAATTTCCCTGGCTTCACTTTTCGACCGATATTTAGCGTGAGTGGTGCCTCTTTCCTTCTATTCTTTTTGGTGTAATCTACCCCAACGCCTGAAATTAACCGTAAAATGGCGCCACCTACCGGAGTTTCCGCGGGCCTAAACTGCAAGTTCCGCCGCACGTTCTATTTCGTGCACTGCAAATAAATAAAAAGTTTCCACCAGTGAAATGTGTGCTTGTAAAGTCATGCCAAAATTAATGCATTTGAATAATCTAGAAATATACAAAGGTTTACAACAGTCTAAAAACGTATCTTTTCTGGGAGCTCTGCTTTTTCTGTTTCTTCTGTCAGTCTGTTAAAAAATGGCACTATACGAATACGATAGCCCCATGATAGACTAGACCCGCAGTAAATACCAAGTCAGTGAATATTACAAATATTGTCAACACCGAGCTTTGGATCTGTACATGATGTTGTTGTTTGGTTGTATAAGTAACTTCAAGGATCATCCTTCTTTTTTATTTTTTACAACTAATGCACCGTAAACATGATGTTCATTACTAGCCAATTAAAGTGGCACTATATATTTTACCCTATTAGAGTCAAATGTCACTACCCCCATACTCCAGCCGAGGGAGGACTAGCCTCGATTATCCAGGCGCCGTGAGATGGCAGCATTTGCCCCTCACTACGGCCTGGATTATTAAGCTCCTGGCAATGTTACCAGTAGGGGGATTTTACCCCAGATTCGGGTAGAGACGATGATTGGCTCTCAGGCCAACTATGAAATGACAAATTAAATAAGGATACACTTTTATCAGATACTATTATACTATAACAGCTATTCAACATTAAACTTATATTGAAACATGTCACACATAAAATAAACCGACATTAAACTGTTTTCGTATTTTAGTGCCTTTTAATCACATGCATATTCACTAGGTGGCAGCTCTCATGGCTGTCAACAAGTGGGCAGTCAAAACGCGATTCTGAGCCAGACTATATTTCTGGCGAAGTCATGCAGCCAGGCGAGAGTCGATTAAACGAGACTAAGGATGGCCCGAACAATAATAAATAACTACCGGACCCTGCCAGTGGGGTGTCAGAGACCGGGGAGCGGCTGGCAGGCGGCTGTCGTGTGCCGAGATTGGCCGGTGTACCGGTCTGGAAGGAGGTTCCGGTCTGTGAGTAAGTTCCGGTTCCGTTTTGCGTATTGCGCATATTCGCGCAAGCGCAGTACATCAAATGCGACCCGCGGTGAGCAACGTGACCTCAGCTGACCGATCAACTTTGACCCCATGCCAGAAGTATGCGGCGACTGAGTTACATTGCGGTGAGCAACGTGACTTCAGGTGACCGATCAACAACCCCTTGCTCGACGCACACGGCGACTGAGTTATATAATTAATCATATTTCGTTTGCTGTAGCGACCGTTACTGAACTGACCTACTTGCCACCCGACGGTGCTGAACAATGAACGTACATATGCGCGTGACTGCACTGTCTACTCGCACATCTGACTTACAAGTAGATCACACACAAAATTTGAGCTTCATACATGCCAAATTGATAGAGATATGTGTCATTTATAAATGTTACCCCCCCCCCCAGGATCCCCATCTCCGACGGATTTTTATAAATCTAAATTTACGAACCACCCCCAATGGGCCTGCTAGATTACATGCACAATTCCAGCTACATACATGCCAAACTGACGGAGGTATGTGTCATTTAAAATGCGGAGATTTGTGTTTACCACAAAACCCGCTGTGCGTATAAACAGCGCTGATAACAAGTACAATATATCTGGCAAATTCGTAAATGCTCTCAGAGAAATATGGAAACAATAGACTGACTGGCGCCTCTCCAGATTGCGTCATTATTAACGGATATTAAAACCTAAAATACTGTACCTGATGCCCTTGGTCTGTTGCTCCGTGGGAGTGGGTAAGTTAATTATTATTATTGGACTTGTCGGCGTTGTGATTTCATATACTACATGCATAATTGTGCAAGTGTAACAGTTCTTGTGGCATGAGAGTCTAAGTCAGTGAATGTTCACGTTTTCTCCGATACATAATTCTGCATGCCCCAAATTAAGAGTTTCTAAAAATGAGTTTGTTTGCCGCATCAAAGTGGTTTATACGCATTGCAGTGTTGTGCCTATTATATATGCACAGGGTATTCATATGACTACTGCGATAACTAAATAACAGAGTAGATCAGCAAGTCATTGGTCATGACGTCAAGGTAATTATCTTCAGTCACGCCGTCTCTCTTCACTGCTCAATACATCAACATATAATTACACATCATACGTTTAATAGATTAATCATATCGACGTTATTACTACAGCTGCCTAGCATACTTATTCGCATTGCGGGATACGCAGTTTACACAACAAACAGGATAGTTAAAAATATAACTGATTATTTTATTATGTATTCGTGTGCGCGCGCGTTTGTGCATGTGTGCGGGCGTGTATGTGTGCGTGCACGTGGGTGTGTGCGTGCATGCATGCGTGCGTGAGATCACTAATCGACTTTCCACTGCTCGCATATATGCGGACTAATATCCTCACAACGATGTATTACAAAACCAGCAGTGGATCATACAAAGAACCTTTCCCCTCAGACACCGAAGGTGATGATTACTGCCTATTGCCTACACAAGTGGTACCTGCGTTATCATACGATACCGCTATTAGGAGGCGGTCTGATTCCTATCTATTATCCGAGTCGATCACAACAAGCCGACTCCCTATGTGTTGCTGTGCTAACTAAAGGGCTACTTAGTACGTGCTTACAGACGGTTTCCAAACACCCTTAATGCTAGAATCTAAAATAGTATAAAATAGTGTAACCGATGTCTGTAGTTTGTTGTTGCATGTGTGTGTGTGTGTGTGTGTGTGTGTGTGTGTGTGGTGTGTGTGTGTGTGTGTGTGTGTATGTGTGTGTGTGTGTGTGTGTGTGTGTGTGTGTGTGTGTGTGTGTGTGTGTGTGTGTGTGTGTGTGTGTGTGTGTGTGTGTGTGTGTGTGTGTGTGTGTGTGTGTGTGTGTGTGTGCGGTGTATGCGCGTGTACAACATTTCCTGTGGCATGACAGTGTGGCCAGTCAAGGTTTATAAAATGAGTTTGTTTGTGGATTATTCGCATTGCAGTGCTGTACCTATTATATGTGCGTAGCGTATTCATATGATTACTGTCGATAACTAAATAACAGTGAATAAAAAAGTCGTTGGTCACGACGTCAACATAGTGAATAAATGAAGGTATGAACGCAGAGCATACTGTATTTTATGCAATGGCCAGGACAGGCCTAGTGCGGGTAGTGAGGTAACTGGCTGAGGCGATAATTACTTCCAGGTGTTTGGCTTAATAAAACCGTCCAGCTCCTTCAGCCAATCATGACATGCCAGGATTAGGCCCCAGCGTACGATTTGGATTAGCGGTTAAGCCGCCACTTGCGCGTTAGGTATATATGTTTTTTTCTTCATTTTTTTCCGGCATGTCAATGTATTCCTAGCGTCTAGTTACAACGATATGTTCAACATTATGTAAACAAATTCTGGCAATTATATTGACTGCTTGTAAACGTGCACCATAGCCCCTTAGATGGCCAGTCGATAATACACAACATATTTGTTGTTCACCCATAATGGTGTTGTTGTGTTTGTGTTGGCGTCTTGTGATATTATGTCCGCTTGATCGCTTTGTTAAGATGCTTAGGGTCCAGATATATTCTGAGTTTTCCGGTACTTATCCTGCTGAAAGCTAACGATGACACGTAATCGGTCGGTTCTGTCGTTTTCGTTATTACCTCCATAACTTCTATTCTGTCCAACTCTTCTCGAATCTCCTCCTTCAGTTGGATGGGGTTATTTCTGAGGCGGCTGTACTAACGGCTGTCCATTCTCCTTTAACGTTACTTGAAACGTGCCAGGAAACTGTACAATTTCTTAGAGTCGGTCTAGATACAACGTTTACAGGTCTTCCTTACATTTCATCGGTACGACGTTCTCTGTTGTCTCGCTCTTGCTGCGGATCCGACGTGCGTGATGGATACCACTTGTGTTACTGCAATTCCGTTGCGTTGGTTGCACAGTTTACTATGAATATGACTAGCGCTCGTGAGTTGGGCAATCTAAGTATTGCCGGTCCTTCCGATTCGGCTACAACGAATTCAGCTTCGACCCAGCTGCTATCTTTGTATTTGCATAGAAGAGTCACGCTGCCGTACTGTGGTATTCTTGTACCACTGTGTGCTGTCAGTATTGTTTGTCTTGGCACAGTACAGGTACAGGTCCCTGGTTTCGGATATCGTTCACTGTCCAGTGCTACGGGAAACATTCTATCTAAATATCCGGATTGGTAGTATGTTTTCCTGGGCACCTGTATCTACCTTCGTCTTCAGCATGTGAATGCCAGGTCGATTTCGCAGTTTAATCTCCAGCTTCGCTAAAACGTTGTTGTGGTTCTCACCGTTGGTCGAATAAGCTTTACTAACAATGTCTACCTTTCTGAGAGTTAATGGCCTCGAAGACCATGCGCTCGAAATGGATCTGGGCAGGTGTATGTACTGAGGTTATTTTCTCATCCAGTTTTCTGTGGAAACCTTTCATTCGATCCGACCCGACCAGACAAGACGGGTATCATCCTGACTGCAGTGCATACGCTACGCCGAGTGACACGGACTGCACTAGCTAAGCGATTTAACTATGCGACTTAACTTCATGTATACGACATTTATGGTGTTTGAAAAAATGTAGAAAGGACGCATGGCGTTACAAACAATTGTTTGTCATAAGGTGGTTTAACTTTAAGTGTCTTAATAAAAGATTTTCTGTGTGAACGCGGCATACGTCGCAGCCAGTCGACGTCAATCTGATGTATTCGAAAATTTACGCGTTTATGACAGAACACCGCCATCGAGTATAGCACAGTCGTGGTCAGTCTGTGTAGCGTTTATACTGCAGTCAGTGCAAGTTAGGTCTTGTCTGGCCTGGTCTGGCCTGGTCTGGTCTGGTCTGGTCTGGTCGGAAGAAAAGAGACAGTGTGTCCTGGCCTTAACACACCGCTGCTGTTCAGCACCATCGATCATCGTAGTAGTAGTAGTAGTAGTATTTTATTAGAATCTCACTCCACGTATACATGCATTAAAATACAAAACAAATAAATATATTACATTCAAAGTTAGCACTGTATACAAAGACCAATCAAAAAGAGTTATGAGACTTGTAAAAACAAAAATGTACAAATAAAAACAGTATTAATTTAATAAACACGTGCTATTATTTTGTTGTATTGTGTAATCTTGTGTGCAGTATTTTTTGGAGGATGCTGGCAGTTTTACTTATTATATCGTCATTACTCAATAAATATACAAATTTATATTGATCTTTCATACTGGAAAAAGCTGGATCATTAATTGTTGCATAGCCTATTAGTTCTTTTCGTTCGTTAAAATATAAAGGGCATTTCATTAAAACGTGAAACTCATTTTCTATTTCATTCGTGCAATTATAACACGTCCTAGCTTCAGGTGGGGGGTAATTTCGTTCAAAACGTCCAGTTTCAATTCTGATTGGTGCCACGCCACATCGAAATTTTGCAAGTGCTAATCGATTACTTCTAGGCATAATTTTCTTAACATAATGCTCAGTTACAAATTTTGTTTTGAACTGTTTATAGGTTCTTAGTTTATTTCTACTACCATTTCTGCCCTCTTCTCTATTTATAATATGAAGCCATTGCTGTTCCTATAATACAGACAGGCAAACATCTGTGTATTCTATTATAGCCTTTCCATTAACATGGTCTCTTATATTAGTAAGAGTATGCATATTTAAGTCATTATAACGATGGTATACTTCGTAGCCCCAATTTCATTTCCAACTTACGGCCATTTCCATCATCCATAGAAACACACGTTTTGTCACTCTAGATACATCCATATTGATCAAACGACACCAGAGCCTAGTAACAGATAGCCATTGTTGGTGAGTCGGGGTTTTCCACCCCATTTCACCCTGTACTGCTGCTGATGGGGTATGTTTACCCACACCTAGGAAAAATCGACAGGCCCTATTATGTATGCTATTTATGACCGAATATTCCTTTGTACCCCACACAGCAGAACCATAGTTAATAATGGAGAGCACCATACCATCGTATAGTTTTGTAAAACAGTTAAAAGGCATTCCTCCATTACACTTTGCCTTAGCCATTAACAAACCCAGAGCTCTGTTCGCCGTAGTAGCTACTGTTTTTACCATCACCTTATAATCAAGATATTCAGTTAAAATCAAACCTAAATATTTATACTTATTTACGATGCATATGCTTTGGTCACCTAGTCGGAAGTCGCAAGTAGTCTCAGATATCGATGGATTACGAAAATGTACAATTTGAGTTTTGTCTTTGTTAATAGACATGCTCCAGTCATTGCAACATTTCCAGATAACATTTAGCAATGTCTGCAGTTCTTCTGCTGATTCGGCCAGCACCACAATATCATCTGCGTATGCTAACATTGTAACAATTTCGTCTCCGATCTTAACACCTTTACCCGTGCCTTTCAATTTAGCTAATAAATCGTTTATAAACATATTGAACAAGATAGGTGATATAACACATCCCTGCTTAAGCCTGCATTCAACATTGAACCAGTCAGACTTTAAGTTGTTGACCCTAACACAACATTTGTAATCAACGAAACGACAGCTACACACTGGAACCTAATCATATAACGCTGACAAGTACGGATAAGGTGAAGGATATTGGCGTCACTTTTGACTCATCACTTAACTTCGAGGCACATGTCGAAAACAATTAATAAATAAAGCCAATTCAATGATGGGAATAATTCGTCGCACTTTTGATTACATGGATGAACAGTGTTTTTCTACTGTTTTTAAATCTCTCGTCCATCCACATATTGAATATGCAAATCAAGTATGGGTTCCCTTCTTAATGAAACACATTACAGCTCTTGAAAATGTTCAACGTAGAGCAACCAAATTAATTCCAGGTTTTAAAGATCTTGAATATAATCTGCAAAGACTAAAATTACCAACTCTGTCATATCGTCGCCTCAGAGGACTGATCCAACATGTCAAAGAACCTACACACAAACAGGGAAATGCCAACAATTTTCTAGATCTTGTCTTCACTAACAGACCTGGGTTGATAAAGAAACTAAATGTAGTAGATGGAATAGCAGATCACGGTACAGTCATCATCGATGTAAACATTTTGCCCAAATGCAAACATCGTCCGAAACATAGTATTCATTAGAAACAAAGCTGTTAACATTAACATACAGAAATATCTTGATAACTTTACCCATGACTACTTCTCTATAAACTAAAACATGACAGTCAACAACAAATGGTATCTTGTTTCCACTAAAATCATCGACATTATGAACCAATATGTATCACACCGTCTTACTACTTCAAGACACGATCTTCCTTGGTTCAATAAAGATTTAAAGAAAATGTGCAAAAGAAAGAAACGACTACAACAAAGCAAAAAACTTGAAATCCAGAAGACTGGCATGAGTTCTGTAACATCAGGAGAAACATGCACAAACATATTTGCTCTGCCAGACTGTCCTACATAAGACAATTCCTAACATCTACAATAAGGGAGAAACCAAAATCATTCTGGACTATTGAGCTTCATTTCTAAACTACGACAGGATAACAAGGGTATTGGAGACCTGGACATTGCAGGAAACATCATTAGTGATGACTCACACAAAGCAGAAGCCTTAAATAACAAGTTCAAAGTGTCTACAGATGAAGGAAATTCCACATTACCAGATATGGCCAGAAGTCCACATGGAGAAATCCCCAAACTAACAATTTCAATTAAAGGAGTGTTTGACCAACTTTCAAAAATGAACACATCTAAATTGCAAGGACCAGATGGCAATCTGCCATGGCTCCTAAACAGATATGCCTTTTATCTAGCACCAATACTCAATACTAGATGACATTTTTCAATCATCAGTTGACTCTGGTTAAGTCCCCAAAGCCTGGAAAGAAGCCAATATATAACAGCTATTTTTAAGAAAGGAAGCAGGGCAGAAACATCCAATTACAGACCAATATCTTTGACACCTGTGGTCGCTAAACTTCTTGAACACATCATACATAGCCACATCATAAAACACCTTGAACAGCATCACATGACTGACCATAAACATGGCTTCCATGCCAAAAGATCAACAGAAACAATTACCAGGTAATTCAAACAATCCATGACATAAGCAAACCCCTTGATGAGAAGAAAGTGGTAGACATGGCCATCCTAGATTTCACTAAAGCATTCAATAAATTTCCACATAAAACACTAATCCACAAACTCAAGTACTATGGCATTATAGGCCCAATATCATCATGGATAGAAAGCTTCCTTACAGAAAGGACCCAACGGGTTGTAATAAATGAGTCAATTTCAACTCGAGTTACTTCTAGGGTACCACAGGGTACAGTACTGAGCCCCCAACTTTTCCTACTTTACATAAATGACCTCCCTGACAACCTTTCTTCAAATGTTCGTCTTTTCGCTGATGATTGCTTCTTATATTCACCGATTAAAACAGACAAAGACACATCTCTCCTCCTAAACGATCTGCTCAAACTTGAGGAATGGCAGGTCACTTGGCTTAAGAAATTTAACCCTAGTAAATGTTTTACAATAACTCTAGCCTCGAGAAAACCCACACCAAATCTCTACACCTTCTGCGGACAACAACTTAAATCTGTTGAATCACACTCTTATCTTGGCATTCAAATATGAAATACATTAAACTGGACAGTATAATGCAATTCAAACACAAACAAAGCACAACAGGTACTGGGAATTATTAGGAGAAATTTTAATAAGTACCTAACCCACATCAAGTCCGTGGCTTACACAACCCTTGTCCGCCCAGTACTTGAATACGCATCAGCATCATGGGATCCACATTGCCTAAAGAATATCAAAGCTATAGAAAGAACACAAAGACAAGCTGCCAGATTTTGTAAGCACAAGTACTCTAGAGAGCCAGGAACAATAACTCAACTCCTTAAAGACCTCCAGTGGGACACCCTCCAAACAAGTAGGAAAATCAAGACTAAGCATATTATATAAGATTGAACACAACCTTATAGATCTCCTATATATCAAACACAATACTAGATGCTCACGCAAACACGATAATCAGTTCTGGCAAATCAGGCATCAAACAAACATATTTGGAAATATATTTTTTCCCAACCACAATAAGACTGGAATTCTCTACCTCCAAGCATTGTAGATCTTGTAAATCACTTAATTCATTTCAGAGTAATCTCGTCAAACATCTAAGAAATTAAACCATATGATGTGTCCTTAGGACATTTTGCCAGTATACTATACAGATCTATACGTTAGTCATTACTTTACTTACTTACAATTTTGAGGATTACATTGATTGGGATTCGGAAAATTTAAAAGTTTGTTTGCTTTCAATCATAATACAGGGTGTAATAGTAATAATAAAAAATATACAGCGCCCGAACCTATTTAAAATAAAATGCTCTAGGACCTTTTACACAAAACTGCATAAATTTAATAAAGCAATTAAATATAATATTAATCAAAAGTGTAAACTGACTGATGTAAACATCATAGATATATGTTAAAGTATAATTATAGTGCAAAATTATATAAACACATGAAAATATTACAACTATAGGCCTATGTCAGCATTCTTAACCCCTGCCATTTTGTGTGGGTTGCCAAGAGTAGCAACTACCCACCTTTCCTTTAGCTTGCCCAACATACCAGATGCATGCAAAACGAACTATTTATTCCAAACAGTGTATGAGTTTGTCTTTGTAGTGTATGATATGCCTATAATACCACACAGCAATTCAAGTTAACCCGACATTGGGTGTAAAAACCATGTAATATGTTCGTCATGGATGCATCTGGCATAGGCAAGTCATGCCTTGGATGTTGTCGCTGAGAATGCATCATGCACCAATATTTTCAATCAGTCCATATGGCAGCTACTAAAGTACGCTTTCACAGACAAATGCAGAATTAATCAACAAATCCAGAGGCATTATATTGTCTATCAGATTGTCTGCCTCCTTATTATCATCAGTAAAAGACAAAAGACAGTATGAAGTAAATTAGCGTTGGCCTAATACACTTTGTCAAATTCATATGATCTTCCCCACTTCGTCCGCCATTTTTGCTTTCACAATTGAAAGTAGTGTCTTCTGTGCTAACATAGTGATTCATCTGTCTTATTAACAAACAAATTTAATAAATGTTTTAATTAATTTTAATTTGCCTATTTATTTCATCATAGACAGCCTATACAACTATAGACCTTGGCCTGAGTAGTATACTTGATCATGCCGTTTATATAAAAAAATTATGAGTAGTTGTGTTAATTTTTTTGCAAATAAGACAATATAAATTTATGCATTTTGGCGAAAATACATGTAATAATCCTAAATATTTTCTGTTTCTTTTAGGCGCAATGCTTGACCACGTCTGTCACCAATCAGCATAAAGTGTCTGCCATAACAATATGTCTGCCATCACGTCTCATCACATGATGTCTGCCGTCACGTAACGTCACACCTGTAATTACGTGACAGTTGCTGCTAGTACATGACGCCTGCCGCCATGCCACATGGATTGTCATGCTTCATCTGCCGTCACACCACATGTTGCCACGTGACGTTTGCCATCACACCACATGACATCTGTTCAAACAGACACTGATGCTGTCACATCTGATGTCACGCGATGCCTGCTATCACACCATGCCACGTCTACCATAACGTGACCTGTGCCCATACATGATATCTGCCATAATGCCAAGTCTGTTGTTATGCTATCTATGTATGCAGTCATGCTACACCACATGTCATCATGTGATGTTTGCTGCAATATGACATCTGCCATCATATCAGTTGATACAGACATTGATGCTGTCACGTGTGATCATGCAATGTGTGTAGTCAAATCACTGAAAGTCTGTCATCATGTGATGCCTACTATAACAGGATGTCACGTCTGCCATAACATGGTGTGTGCCGTCATGCCACGTCTGTTATGACATCATGTACTATGTCAGACGTCAGGACACACGTTGTTATGTGTCTGAAGTCATTATATCTGTCATCATATTGTGTCTTGTCACAACGTTCGTCGCTTCACCTCATCTCAGTCCTCATCATATAGTTGTGTAATTTAGGTAATAAATTGTGCAAATATAATTTATTTATTTTTGTGTCTTTCGTTTACATACATCAAACACGAAACCACAGACTGCATTTTAGTACTTTCATAAGTTTTATGCAAACCATGACTAAAAAACAAATTTTACCCCTCTACCTAATAGGAATGAGGTTTGGGTCACTTATCGTTGTCACCTTAAGACACTGGAGAAATTCCATCAACGTACGTTGCCTCAGGAAAACGCTTTGCAACCGATGGTATAAAATCACCGCACCAATGCCAGAGCTTTTAACTAAATCCAACATAACCTGCATTTTGTAATAGAAGAAATACGATTGTAAATTATTAATAAAGAATACATAATATAAGTTTGTTATAACTTCATGCATTTCTTTTCAACATATTTATACAAATTATTGTATACATTTTATGCATTCACAGCATCCAGATGTTGTGTTTTGGATCAGTTGTGATATGTTGTGTATTGCATTTCATATATGTGTATGTTGAATAAAATTAATTTTAAAAACCAACCAGGCAACGGCGCACTTTGAAAAAAAACATACCGTCTACTTTGTAAGGCGGGAAACGGAAAAGGCGAAGAATCAACACCTTCACGTGTGTATTATACCTCACTTGAGTCACCTCCACCCGGAACATCCCGGCCCCACTGCAATAACATTCCCAAACTAAGATTAAGGCTCTTAGTTGAGTAACCCGGGACCTAGGACTGACGCCTGGTGGACGTCATCCTTGTTTTGAACAGCACTTGCATATCTGATGCCAAATCTGCCAAAACTTATTACAAAAGTTCAAATCGGCCATGGCAAACTCCATGAATAAACTGAACAGGGTAGTTAACAGCAGACAGCCTTGCATCAACCCGGATGAAAATCTATGTAATATACACCTAATTACATGTTGGTGTGAAGGCGTTTGCAAGAATAAACTGTTGGTCTTGCTGTATGTTAGTTAATTACATTGTATATTTCTGTTGTTAGCATGACAATAATATGTACAAGGGGTTTTGGGGCGCTGTGACGCTTTCCCCTTGGTTTCAACTATTAAGGTTATAATCCGTAAACAGGTCTGGTTATAATATGTAGGGTGGGTTCAGCCACCTGCGTGTGGTTGGTTCCCCCCACCTTTGCTGTTGAGGTTGTATTATGGATTATAATTATATAGGCTAATTCACATCATTTACACATTGTATATATATATGTATTGTATGAATTAGCTAAAAATGTGTTGGCTGAATACAAAGCTCTTTTACAAACTCATACCTGCCTTGTTACTTAACAGCAAAACTAGTCACGATTCCTAGTCATAACTCCATTACATTACCAAGGAGCCTTGTCCCATATAAAGGAAGTTTATGCCATTTTCATTGACCAGAGTTTCGACTAGGATGTTATCATCACCCAACGCTTTGTGTTTCTTGGCCTTGTTTAAGGCCAGGCGAATGTCCTCCTTAGAGATAGGCTCATCAAGGTGTTCGTTATGACCCAGTGAGTGGGTCTCTACCGGCGGTTGATAGTCAATTATTTGTTCGTAATTGACCGGGTTCAGCAAAGTGTGAAAGTCAGTTCTCCATTTATGTAATATCACGCTTTGATCAGTGGATGTGGAGCCGTCCTCTAGCATCACTTCCATTGGTATATCATGGATACGTTCTTGTTTTATCCCTAATTTTTCAATATGCTTCCAGAAAGCATTTGGATCATATGACGGCAGATCAAGTAGTTTTTCTTGTTGTTGACGCCAGAATTTGCGTTTGGCAGCTTGCAAATGCCTATCAAACAGTTTCTGGGCTACCTTCATTTCCGCTTTCAGGTGCGGTTTATTTTGTTCGTCGCCCTTCATCCACAATTGTTCACTTGTTGTGAGGTTATTCCACAGTTGAGTAAGTTCATTTGTCCACCATTGTTTCTTGATCCGTCTGCCCTTATTACTGAGCACTGAGTGGTTTACATGGACCACTTTTTGAAGTTTATCCTCCATCACCGTTTTAACATGTTCGCAGAAACTATCATATACATTGTTCAGATTTTGTTGTGTTAAATTAGATCTTTGAGTGAACTGCATGAGAGTAGCACAATGTTCTTGTGTTGTGTCGTCATCTAGAAATGATTGGTCAATGCCTTCTAATTTATATCTCGTTGTACATGGGGTTTGGGGGTTCGGATCTGTATTATCGTAGCATTCCATGCACTCCAGGAGTAAAACACATGTCAATATTGAGTGGTCTGGGATGGTGTTGTGTGGGTCAATAATTGATACACACCCAGAGTCATTAAATATCTTTCGTGCCGAAGTTATTTTAAAGTCGGTAAACGACGCCAAACGCTCATGCGGTACAAGGCAATAATTAACGACAGCCAAACCTTTGGTTGAAACAGATGTGAAGTCGTTTATCGACGAACCGCGACCGTTCAGCATGCAACAGTTTGGTGATATTAAAAGGTCGATGAGGTATTGTCCATGTGAATTCACTTTAAAATCAATAACTTTTCTCTCAGGAATGTAATCCACACCTTCAATGTAATCAGGCTCAGTGCCACAACGGCCATTGTATCGTCGTTACGTTATTCAAGTTACATGGTTGTGACGGCGTTGACCTATGTGTACGCAGAGAGAGAAGCCGTACTGCTCTCCGTATAGTATACATAGAGGGCGTAACCAGTTCGCTACCTCGTAGTTCTCACTGGACTCCTACGTTTTGTCACTAATAGTAATAACAAGGTAACTTCTATTGTGCCTAAAACATTAGAAACCAAGGTCAGATGCACAGCAAGACAAAATGGTTGGTCAAACGTAAAATCGACAAGACACGCACTCGACACGTGGCAGTAATCGCCAGAGAACGAGCAAGGGAGATGGGACGCTCTTGCCGCATTTCCGTATTGCCAAGCAACATAGCAAATGAAGAAATCAGCTCAACTAAGTCTGTATAAGATCCTTAACTTCATTTCCAGCCTCAGCACTAGATTGTTATGTTTGGCTTTCAATGTTATGAGTTACTAATTATAAATAGTCCATCATAGTATGCTTGAGCTAATGATGTTTAGTTTGTTGATCAATGTTTGGCAAAGTCAAGCAACCACTGGCTATATATTAGTGTCATGTATGGCATTAATATTATATTATTAACATATATATACATATATATCAATACCAAAATGAGGTGATATGTTATGTGTATATCTATCGTGGCACCATGACGTTGATGTGTTCACTCCCTTCCTCCGTCCATTGTTTCTGGTCTACTAATCGGAGATTTATTTAAAAAAAGAATACTCCAAGTTTCTGCTTACGAACTTGTGTAAATGCTGTCAGAGAAATATGGAAACAGTAGACTGACTGGCGCCTCTCCAGATTGCGTCATTATTAACGGATATTAAAACCTAAAATACTGTACCTGATGTCCTTGGTGTGTTGCTCCGTGGAAGTGTGGAATTGTCGGCGGTGTGATTTCATATACTACATGCAGAATTGTGCAAGTGTAACAGTTCCTGTGGCAAGAGAGTGTGGTCAGTGAATGTTCACGTTTTCTTCGAAACGTAATTCTGCATGCCCAAAATAAAGCGTTTCTAAAATGAGTTTGTTTGTTGCATCAAAGTGGTTTATACGCAATGCAGTGTTGTGCCTATTATATATGCACATAGTATTCATATGATTACTGCGATAACTGAATAACAGAGTAGATCAGCAAGTCATTGGTCACGACGTCAAGGTAATTATCTTCAGTCACGCCGTCTCTCTTCACTGCTCAATACATCAACATATAATTACACATCGTACGTTTAATATATTAATCATATCGACGTTATTACTACAGCTGCCTAAGATACTTATTCGCATCGCGGGATACGCAGTTTACACAACAAACAGGATAGTTAAAAATATAACTGATTATTTTATTATGTATTCGTGTGCGCGCATGTGTGTGTGCATGTGTGCGAGCGTGCGTGTGTGTTTGTGTGCGTGGGTGCGTGCGTGCGATCACTAATCGACCTTCCACTGCTCGCAGATATGCGGACTCCTATCCTCACAACGAAGTATTACAAAACAAGCATTGGTTCATACAAAGAACCTTTCCTCTCAGATACCGAAGGTGATAATTACTGCCTACTGCCTACACAAGTGGTAACTGCGTTATCATACGATACTGCTATTAGGAGGCGGTCTGATGCATATCTGTTACCCGAGTCGATCATAACAAGCCGACCCCCCATGTGTTGCTGTGCTCACTAAAGGGCTACTTAGCACATGCTTACAGACGGTTTCCAAACATCCTTAATGTTAGAATCTAAACCAGTATAAAATAGTGTAACCGATGCCTGTAATTTGTTGCTGCATGTGTGTTTGTGTGTGTGTGTGTGTGTGTGTGTGTGTGTGTGTGTGTGTGTGTGTGTGTGTGTGTGTGTGTGTGTGTGTGTGTGTGTGTGTGTGTGTGTGTGTGTGTGTGTGTGTGTGTGTGTGTGTGTGTGTGTGTGTGTGTGTGTGTTTGTGTGTTTGTGTGTGTGTTTGTGTGTGTGTGTGTGTGTGTGTGTGTGTGTGTGTGTGTGTGTGTGTGTGTGTGTGTGTGTGTGTGTGTGTGTGTGTGTGTGTGTGTGTGTGTGTGTGTGTGTGTGTGTGTGTGTGTGTGTGTGTGTATAATCTAGTTATTATTATTGGAATTGTCGGCATTGTGATGTCATATACCTAATGCTAGATTGCGGGTGTGCAACATTTCCTGTAGCATGACAATGTGGCCAGTCAAGGTTTATAAAAATGAGTTTTTGGATACTCCCGAAACCCTCCCTCCTCTGCATATTTACAACCGAGTAGGACCCAAATTCCCAGATGGAGCAGTGTACACACCTCCTGCGGAGAACGACACGGTGTATGAAGCGAGTTTGACGGAGTACCGTGTGTGGTTCTTGGTGCGGATGATGGGGAGCATTGGGAAGCAGTAGATCCCTGCGTTTGGTGGATTCATCTCCGCCACAGGAACGAAGGCCGCCAAGAAATCGACCATTGATTACTTTACCCCTATCAACCAGCCATTCACCGAGTACTCCGTCATCCAGGATCTAATGAGACGGTCTGAAGAAGCCACCTCCGAGGTCGGACAGAAGTACGTTCTCAATACGTTCGACCTCGGTGGGTGCATGAAGGCTCTTCCCCTCATATGGAAATTTCCAGAGAAGTACAAGTCGCATGTAGTCACCCCTGGACAGTTCCACATTGTGATGAATTACATGGGTATGTTGACTTGGCACAAGTTCAGAGGCTCGGGCTACGCTGAGATTATCCTCGAGGCTGGCCTCGTCACAAGCGGCTGTCTGAACAATGTCCTCATTGGGAAGGCTTATGCCAAGGCGCTATTCAGTCTGAACACTCTCTGTGAGGCGATGGAGCGGCTACTGATGGAGAAGTTTGAACATGAGGAAAACGTCCATTTTTACAACCAAGTGGCCCTTCCTCAACCTGGTCAAGTCCTGTCGACCTTGTTGAGCTGATGCGATACTCACTCACCCCTGTTCCTCCCAGCCTCGGCACCCCCGACTGATTCATCGCCAAAACGAACAAGTCCTCCATGCTACACTTCTTGCAAGATGACACCCCCGAGGAGGTTCTCTGCCCAAAAGACGCGATCCACATCCAGAAGCACGTGTTCACCAATCTGCCCCAGACGTGCGGTGACATTTGTCTCCAGGTGCTGGACCAGATAGCTGCCAAAAAGAACTTTGTGATCTCCACTGATTGTTATCATGTAGACTCTATCAAGGCACATGAGAGATTGCGCCGTGGCTTCTCACAGAAGTACGTCACACTGCAGCTTCGCTTCTGTTCCCTCGACGACCAAGTCGGTCAAGGGACTAAGCCGGTAAGTAAGTATGCAGGTGTAACATCTGGTATCAAATTCCCAGAACATATAACTTAGTAGGTGCAATTTATGCTGCACATATCATTTATGTCAATCACAATAATTTATTCCGTCTGACATCAACCGGAATCTGGTAATGTTGCAAGTGATCCAAGTTCGGGGAAACAACTTAGCTAGCTATCCTACGTGATCGTGTTTTAATAATATCTACAAACTATGCGATGTTTTCCCTGATAAAATTATAATTCATATGATAGGTGGCAATTATTTAGTTTGACCATTCTAAAAATTACCATCAAGGGTAATGTTCTATCAAATACTGTACCTACTGTGTGGTAATTGTAACTGATATGTATATAGCTATTACGACGCAGTGTCATAAACGGCCTCATAACTGGTGGTTTGCCATAGACTAAACAATATGTTGCATAATACATTGTGCACGTGCTTAGTGCTGCACATATTGGTGCTAACTAATTTGTAAACAGTCTTTCGTTGCTCGTGGTGTCAAAAAGAGAGTTATGTATGAGAGAGGGGGAAAGGCAGAGATATAACAACAATTGTCTGCATTAAAATGTTATGTACGTTGCAAGCACGAAATGATGACGATTAATATCGATAACGCAACGATCGATTTAATACATATTAATTGGTCAGGACCGTAACATGTGTTTTATTGCTACAACCACCGTGTCTATCCAATACATCTGTACTTTATTGTACTTGTTGTATATGTACGTGATTATCATTGTTACTTAGAATACTTTATTGTATTGTAGGAATTCCTGTTTTTTTATAACAAAAACATAGTGAAATATATCTGAATATCTGCATAGCGCGTATCTATGCCCGAACATCTGTGTCATGTACTTGCCTTAATGTCACTTTGACCATTTTATACCGGCATGTCAAGGTATTCGGAGCGTCCAGGTATAATAATATGTTCAACATTATGTAAACAAATTCTGGCAATTATATTGACTGCTTGTAAACGTGCACCATAGACCCTTAGATGGCCACTCGATAACACAAACCATGTTGTTTGTTGAGGATGGCGTGTGTAATTGCGCCTGGAGGGCCAATGCTGAGAAAATTATATAACGTGACATTTTCTAACGTATCGCGCATGGTTTGGTAGCAGAGCGTAATCATAATAGTAGTAGTAATAATGTAGACTTATAGCATCCCTTCTCTTTTGGAAGCATTAAGTATCCATTTAATCCAAGTTCTATAATGATAAGATGCACTTAGAAATCAATCTTCATGTCTCAGTCAGACATTACGTTACCTCGAAGTAGCTATAGGCCTACTAAATAACAGTAATACTGATACATACTGAAAATCATTATTATTTCATAATATTGTGATAACTAGGTAGATTATAACTTGTCGTGTTGTTTGAAGTAGTCCTCACGGACTTATATTGTGTCCCTGAAATGATTGTTTAACGTTCGATCAGTCTCATTGGCTTCTTCACTGCACGGCCACTTCGTGTGTGATACAGTCCATCTGGTTCCACCCTAATTGTCTCCCTCATTCTTTGACCATATGGCTGTTATGACTTACTAATTATAAATAGTCCATCATAGAAAGCTTGAGCTAATGATGTTTAGTTTGTTGATCAATGTTTGGCAAAGTCAAGCAACCACTGGCTATATATTAGTGTCATGTATGGCATTAATATTATATTATTAATATATATATATATACATATATATCAATACCAAAATGAGGTGATATTTTATGTGTATATCTATCGTGGCGCCGTGATGAGTATCTTTTCACCCCCTTCCTCCGTCCATTGTTTCCGGTCTACCAGAGATTTATCAAAACAGGAATATTCCAAGTTTCTGCTTACGAACTTGCGTAAATGCTCTCAGAGAAATATGGAAACAGTAGACTGACTGGCGCCTCTCCAGATTGTGTCATTATTAACGGATATTAAAACCTAAAATACTGTACCTGATGCCCTTGGTCTGTTGCTCCGTGGGAGTGTCTAAGTTTATTATTATTATTATTGGAATTGTCGGCGTTGTGATTTCATATACTACATGCAGGATTGTGCAAGTGTAACAGTTCCTGTGGCATGAGAGTCTAAGTCAGTGAATGTTCACGTTTTCTTCGAAACATAATTCTGCATGCCCAAAATAAAGGGTTTCTAAAAATGAGTTTGTTTGTCGCATTAAAGTGGTTTATACGCATTGCAGTGTTG